>CM077676.1:11238283-11838283 GCA_039707655.1 Elymus sibiricus
GTGTGCTTGAAGCCTTGAATCTTTCTCACAATGCACTGAACGGCAGCATTCCACCGTCATTTCAGAGCATGACCGGCCTCCTATCCATGGATGTGTCATACAACGAATTAGAGGGGTCAGTGCCACATACTAGGCTCTTTGAAGAAGCTCCAATCAAATGGTTCGGGCATAATAAAAAATTGTGTGGTGTTGTGAAAGGTTTGCCCCCTTGCGATCTTCCTCGAAGTAGTGGACAAATAAAAAAGTCTGGAGCTATTTTACTAGCTATTATACCCACTATTGTATCTTTTGTGTTTGTCACTGCACTAGTAACATGGCAATGCAAAAAGAAGAAACCCAAGGCAGAAACTGCAAATGAAGTACAACAAACCAAGATGTTCGCCATCTGGAACTTTGATGGGGAAGATGTGTACAAGAAAATTGTTGATGCCACAAATAATTTCAGCAACACTCATTGCATTGGAACTGGAGGGACTGGATCGGTCTATAGAGCTCAGTTACCAACAGGTGAATTGTTTGCGGTAAAAAAGACCCATATGATGGAAGATGATGAGCAATTTAACCGTGAAATACAAGCATTGATGCATATTCGACATCGCAACATTGCAAAGTTATTTGGTTACTGCTCAGCAACTCAGGGAAGATTTCTTGTTTATGAATACATGGATAGAGGAAGCTTAGCAGCATCTTTGAAGGGTAAGGAAACTGCAGTTGAATTGGACTGGACGAGGAGGTTAAACATTGTTCATGATGTTGCTCATGCTTTGTCTTACATGCATCACGACTGCTTCGCGCCGATAGTCCACAGAGATATAACAAGCGGCAACGTTTTGCTTGACCTGGAATTTAAGGCATGCATCTCAGATTTTGGTATAGCGAAAATACTTGATGTGGAAGCATCAAACTGCACAAGTCTTGCCGGGACAAAAGGATATCTTGCCCCAGGTAAAATCATATATCTATGTTGGTTACATAAATAATCTTATTATATTTTTTTTAAACCACGCTACATTTGTCTCTTGTTTATACAATCTACATTACTGTACAACAGATGGCTATCAAAATTAACTCTCCAATGTTGATGTTTCTTCAGAGCTTGCATACACGACAAGGGTGACAGAGAAGTGTGATGTTTATAGCTTTGGCGTGCTCGTTCTAGAGCTGTTCATGGGACATCATCCAGGTGATTTCCTTTCGTCCATGGACAACAACAACAACAACAACAACAACAACAAGAGTACATTACTTGAGAATTTGCTGGACACCCGGCTCCCACGCCCTGAAGCGGAGATCACAAGTGAGATATTTCAAGTGGTCGCCATCGTTGTTCGGTGCATAGAGCCTGATCCATCACGCCGTCCGACGATGCAGCAAGTAATCAAGGTGCTCTCAACAGCTGAACGATCACCTGTTAATAATCTTGATTATCTCCACACTGGCATTGTCGTCCCTGCTTGCTGGTCCTGAATGTTCATTTAGTTAGCACGCTGTTGTTTCTTCCTTATGATTATATACAGACTGTCCGTAAGACATAATTTAATCTGTATGGGAATTTGTTTTCTGCATTACTCTCATGCCCTGTACTAGTACCATCATTGCCAACTAGTGGCTGGTTGGCAATTTGCGACATATAAATAAATATTTGTGTAGTAGACAGAGCTCCTGCTATTTCCTCAAAACATTGATAAATAATCCTTTTTGCATCCTCTGTCAAACATCTCCTTTTGGGGCCTTGTGGCCATTACAAGATGCTCAAGTCTTTAGCTGTTACCTGTCACTTGGGGCTGCAGCAAGATCCTCTGGCTGCTTTTCAACAAGAATATGATGGATACAAGGAAGCACCATTTCAGGTGGTTTTGGGAAGAACAAAATTAAAAATAATGCATATATTTTGTATTTCTGTGTGTCCGAAACATTAGATTCTAGCTAGAAGATATATACAAGCAGTGCAGATCATTTCTTTTACTGGCTCGGTTTCTGGTTTCAGAAGCAGGAGCAGAGACTGGAAAGAAGGACAAAGACAGAGCCCTCAATTTTAATTTTAATTTTTTGGTCTACTAATGATATGATCCATATCAGACTAGAAAGATAAGCTACTATTAACATGACAACATATGGAGAAATGTATGTCTACGTTTCCAAGGAAGACTCACATGACAAAGAGTAGAAATGTAAAATAGTTCTCATGATGATAATTACCCTTTTCTTTCTCTAAACGTTTAGAAATGTGCAGACTCGCCGAAAAAAAGAAGATGCGGAGAAGAGATTAATTAAGTAACTAATCCCTAGCTAGAGACGAAACATCCTAGGAAGATGTGGAGCAGAGAAATTAATCAATCTCTAGAGATGAAGAAATCTTGGGAAGATGTGTAGCAGAGAATAGCTAGTCGTGTCCTAATCAATCCCAAGATTAACTAATCAATCGAGATCAATCAATGCTGGTCTTTGATCTATACTGACAGAATATAACTGCCTCTAATTTCTACACTTGTCTCCTCACTAAAAACAACCAAGGAATCAAGTATATAGTACACAGCAAGAAATGTTTCTGTCTGTGATGAATACATTTTTCTGTTGGTGATCAGAGCTGTTCGCGGCAGAACCATCTATCTTTACAAGATACAACCATCTATCTGTGATGTCTACGTTTCATTATACAACTTTCACAACAAAAACCTATCTTCCAACTGCCAATTGCCTCGAATCGACCAGGAGGCGTCGTAATACATGTGTCAATCATGACACTCAACATCCTCGCCGGGGTAAAAAATCTTGCCTCGACGTCCTCGCCAAGGCATCGGCACTTCTCAGCGATAAAAGCTTGCCCTTGGGCACAGTTTCTCCACGGACCCATCCGGTGGCCCGTCGACCGGGCGCAGCTTGATCTCGTAAAGCTTTGGCCACAATTTTCCGGTCACTGTGAGCAGAGCGAAAGGGTTAACTAGAGAAGAACCTTAGAGGCTTCGATCCATTGGATGAAAACAATTAACTGCGCAAGTGCAAAAAAACCTCACCGAACAGTCTGTGGTTTTCTTCATCCCAAGCTATACCATTTAAAACATCAATATTCTGGAACATGGGACAGATTTAGTGTCATCTCACTTCCGATACTGGATATGGATAACATTTTGTGCGCGTGTAGCAATGCAATTAGGAAATGAACCATCGTAGGCTGCTCACCCTGTTGCCAGAGTTCCACAATTGCTGCCTGCAAAATTGCAAACCCAAACATCAATTATTATTTCAAATGCAGGCACTATACACAAACCAAACAATTTATGAAGAAACTCAGTGTGTAAGAAAATGGGAAGAGAACAGCAGTCATGTGCTACTCTGGACATACCTCAGCTCATGAAGAAAGATCCAGCTCACCACTTGGCCATCTTCATGAGAAACTCTAGCTATGCAATCTGTCTACACATCATAGCTTTGAATACCGAGAGTTGCAGTTTAAAATATTCTAGCATATTCGTAGGCAGTTCACATTGCATTGTTACATCATATGATACTTGAATATGATCAGATTTTACATGGAAAACAAAGCTAAAACAAATAAAAATGACATTAGCTAGTCATGCAAAGAACTGAGATATTTAATCACCATGTCAAATCTGAGCCAATTCTGTTCTAGGATATAAATAATCCGGACCAGTTCATTCTACATCAATGGCCCATTTGGGAGTATCAAGCGTAACAAAGGACAAAACAGGATAAAGCTTGGGTACCTCAGTAAAAATTGAGACACAGCCATTGTTAGTTTGTTAAACCTCAACCACATTTTGTCTAGACGAAAGATTTAAAAATTGATACTAGGGAGCGACATAACAGCACTAAGATATACAAATGAGAAACGTTATGTTCATTGAGATTTTGACAACATAACAGTACGTGAAAGCAGTATGGTTAGACAAAGATACTGCATAATAACTCTAACCTGCCAGACATTTGCCCATACTTCACCGTTTATATACTCCAGTTCATTAATATAGGAAACTTCATTGTCTTGATATTTCACTGTTACTGTCTTAGTCACTGCATCAAAGGAGATGTCAAACAAAAGAAATGATGTCTCAAAGCTAATAGAATATCGAGCGTGTGATTAACTGAATATACCTTCAAGTGATATTGGATCCAGCTGCTACAACTTTGAGGTACCATCACTGCCAAATAGAATTTTTCCATCAGTAGCCAACCCCCACCCGTCACACATTTTAGGGGTAAAACTCTCATGCTGCAGCAGAGAGCACATTAACTTGTTACCTCGACATCAGCAAGAAACCACGATAGGTGAAAAATGAATAATCTAAATACCAAATATTTGCTAGATCAATTATGATTAAATAGAGTGGAAGGCCATATATTAACAAATTTGTGCATCTGCTGCTCTGAGCTTGCAGGTGGAAATAAAACGCAATGTGTAACAAAGTGTATGTACCCAATTTGCCGGCTTGTATTTAAATACCATGTGCATAGCTCGAACCTAGAAGACAGCTACACCATGCACCATGAGAACCTAATCAAGGTTGGAGCACGTACTAGACAAGCTTAACAAATACCGTTGCACATTTTATTTGATAGTAAAATGACTGAACAACTTGAAGCATGGCCAGTAAAATGCAAGGTGAATGATTGTAAACCCATATTTCAAAAGAAGATCGCCAGACAATAGATATTGATAGGTGGGAGTTGGGGATAATTAGCTGAGACTTTAAAACAAAAAACATCTGAATCATCTGTAACTGCACTAAAACAGAAACAGGGGCAGCAGCATTACTTTGCTAAAGTTATGTCGGTCATATATGAATCCATCATTCTTCAACCAAGTAACTTGAAACATTCTACAAAAGAGAAGTTTAAAACAAATGGGAAGAGAATTTTAGCAGGATCACAGAAGCAAATAGAGCCATCATATTCAAGAAAGCAATCCTAGTGTCAGGTATAATTGAGGTTTATCTACCTTTCACCGAGAAGCGTTAGACCCTCTCCAAACATATGCCCATCCATTTGGTGCTGAACTAAAACCTGAGAAATGACAAACCGGTGATTAACGATTTATAAAATTCATCGGAGATGCTTACCAAAAAAGTGCAGTTCAGCCACTGCTGCAGATATAAAACGTGCAATGTTAAATACGGAAAGCGAAGTACTTAGCGTACCTTTCCTGTTTGAAGATCAACCTTCCGGACTGATGACTGTTCAGAAACAAAATTAGAAGCATTTAGCGCCTTAGAGAACCAGTTACAGAAAAGCAAGTAAACAAAACAAATGCAACTTGCAAGCTCATAATAGTGATACTCAGTCTGATTGCTTTCGCTAGGGAGTTGTAAATACCAAGAATAATAATTCAAGCGCACTTACGGGTAACAAATTAATTGTGAAAAAACCATAGGGGTATTCCTTAGCATATCACATCTCAATTTTTCATCGTCAAGCTAAACTGGAGCAACAGATTCTCGGGCAAGGCGATGATGAGTCCTGAGATGCAAGAAACGAAAATCCACAAGAAGAGATCCGCATTGGATTACCCTGTGATAGAGTCCAGTGGACTCGAAGAGAGTGTCGTTTCCCCCATACAAGAGACCCTGTCAAAAGAAAAGCATGTGCGATCTGAGGAACTGGCGAGGAAGTATTCCCCACGGGCGATAATCAATCAGATCAGGGAGGAGCGTGCGTGGGAACCTGGGTGAATGCGTCGGGGTCGTGGGGGTACTCGCGGACCAGGTCGAAGGAGTAGAACCTGGCGGCGGCTGGCGCAGCGGGCGCTGGGCGGCGGGGAGGTAGTCGGGGCGCCAGAGGGCGCCGGCCGCGGCGAGGAGGAGGAGCACGGCGAGCGCGGCGCCGACGGCCGCGACGGTCGGGCGGCGGGGAGGCGCTGGGGGAGGATACGGACAAGGGTATAGGCGCCATGGGGGAGGCGGAGGAGACGCGACGGCGGGGCGGCGGGGGCCTCCGTCGGGAGCCGGCGGTCATTTGGTCTGGTTAAAATGGTAAACTCTAATTCTCACTTTGGCACCTTCTCCTGTGATTCAGATTTGAGTTTGTCTTCTTAATTTCTTAGCTGAAAATTTGGACTTTGAAATGAATGTCTACTTTGAAAACCTTTTTTTTTTTCCACTCAACAACCTCATGATTTGATTTGATTTTGTATTTTACGAAATATGCCACGCGCATTGCACTTGACGACAATGTTTCGTCCCTCGAGCCGTGGTGTGTGAATATAATAATATGCGATGATTATATATTGCTAAAAAACTTCGTCAGATGTCATCGCATCGTACATGTGTTGTTCTCGGAGATATGATCAGAGAGCAAATGCTTGTTAGCGAACAATAAGTGACTGAGAGCAGGTCTAACTCCTTCCACATCTGTGTCTTCGGGGCCGAACCTGAGGCAGGGGCAGAGGGATGATCGCCCAGGCTACTGGTCCAGAGAGGCATCGTCTTCCATGCATTGCCAACGAGCGAATCCGCATCTAGAATATGCCTTATTCGACGGCACGGTTCATTCAGGCGTCCAATTTTGTTGTTAGATAAACACCATTGATTGTATTGCCCCTGGAAGGGGAGCGCAACCCGACACATTTGAT
The DNA here is from genome assembly GCA_039707655.1 of Elymus sibiricus. Taxonomy (NCBI): domain Eukaryota; kingdom Viridiplantae; phylum Streptophyta; class Magnoliopsida; order Poales; family Poaceae; genus Elymus; species Elymus sibiricus. The sequence continues at coordinate 11,244,870 of CM077676.1, forward strand.
TGAAATGTGATAGTTATGCGTGGAAACTGCTGCATATTTACTGCTCGAACACTAGTAGTTTTTCCCGATAAAAGATAATATATATTAATATTAAATTGAAACAATACAATGTCAAAAGCTAGTCAAGACATCACTACTAGAAATCCCCATTTCTCCTACCATTTAAAATGTTCCTTGGTAATGATAATGTAACGGTAAGGATAGAATATATCCTAACCGTGTGATTGGCCAACCTAGGGAAAAACACTTAGAAAGTCCCTTTCTACACCCGAGCTCAAATGAGCTCGGGATGAACAGTAACTCAAAAACATTTAAAAAATGTTCAAAAAAATCTGAAATTTTTTTATGCAAAACTTTGACAAATGTTCTAAGAGCTTGCAAAATTTCATCACGAAATCACATTTGTGGAAGTCGTGGCAAAAAAAAACAAAATCAGTGCTCCAAAATGCTTTCGAAAGTAACATTTTCAGAGTATCGATTTTTTTTTTTCCACGACTTCCACAAATATGATTTCATGATGAAACTTTGCAAGCTCTTAGAACATTTGTCATAAAAAAAATCAGATTTTTTTGAACATTTTTTAAATATTTTTCGATTTTACTGTTTATCCGAGCTCATTTGAGCTCGGGTGCAAAAACTTCACGTCCAAAACACTTTCCTTACCGTTAAATTTGGCTTCGTAAGAAAATGTTGAAGAGAGAAAATAAATATTATCAGGTCCATGACACGGTGGCAAACTCATCTGCTTTCCCTACTCCGGCGAAACAAAATCGTCGGGAACCAACTACCGCGCCAATGCTATTCGTTGTCTGCCGCCAATGTTTTTCGTAAGCGATATGTGAATCTTTGAATCAATACTGCTTAAAACAATGAGTGTTGTAATATTTAATTTGCTATGTAAGATTATTAGTTTACTTTACACGATATTTTCCTAGGGTGCAGAACTGTAATGAAACAAATCATTATCTTCCCTTATCCTGACAGCGGAAGCGATACACGGTATGGCTAGCCATGTGGACAGAAACCTGGGGGACGATGGTTTCCTTAGGGCATCTCCAACCGTCCAACGGGCTCCCTCATTCCACTCCTATTTGTCTGGATCGGACTATCCAGATCGAAACCACCATCCAACGGGTTCCCACGTTTTTGTCCGGACAATCCGATATCCCCCACTCCGGCCCTAAATCGAGGGGAGGAGTACGGGAGTCCGGATTGTCCGCTACGTCGGCCCGACAACCCGGTCCCCCTCTTTTAACCCGGGCCCCTCTCACTCCCAACTCCCCACTCTGCCGCCCACCCAAACCCTAGCCGCCGCCCACTACCCCGCGCATGGCGGCCCACCCAAACCCTAGCCGCTGACAACTACCCCATGCCCGGCCGCGGCCCCGCCACAATGGGCCACCGGATGACCAAGGAGGAGCGCGAGTGCTATTGGGCTATGTGGCTGCTCGGCGCATTGCGGTCTGATTAGCCGCTGCCCCGACGAGACGACGGATCGGGCTCCCACCGCCGCTTGTCGTTGGGGCCCTCCACCTCATCCATGTGGGGGTCCTCCTCCCAAGCGGCGCCCGTGTCCCCAAACGGCGTCGGATCGGGCTCCGAAGAGGAGGATGACGGCGTCGACTAGTCGGACATTAAGAGAGAGCCGTCCCAAGAGAAGGAGGTCGACAAGCAACTTTGGGAGGCGTTACGGGCCCCGCTGCTTGACGCGGCGCCCCCGCATGCGCCGTCCCCACCACTGCGCCCCGTCACCTCCTCGGCGCCAGCGCCCACCCTCCCCGCCACCGCGAGCTAGTCCTCGGTGGCTCGTTGTGCGGTGCGGCGTCCTCCTCACGTGGAGCGGCGTCCTACTCGCGATGCTCGACGTCCTCGGAGCGGCACCCGGAGTGGCGCTCGGCGACCCTCGCCAAGTCGCAAGTGCCATCGCCTCACATCCTCGCTGACCCAGAGCTCGCCACCCAGTGGGCGCTTGACCGGGCAAAGATGGCGAAAGGGCCCGATGCCGATCCCGGCTCAACGCCGAGGCGTTGCGGGAGGGGATCCTCGTATCTGAGCGCGATGCCCGCCTGCAGGCGAAGGCGCGCGCCGAGGCTCTCCGCCGCGAGCGTGCCGCCGCAGCCTAGGACAGATGTCGCGACGGCTAGGGCGGTGCCCACGACTAGAGCGATGACGACGGCGCTGGAGGCAGCGCCGTCGGAGGCCCGGCGGCGTTCGAGATCTAAATCCATCTAGTTAGGCAGATTTAGAGTTGTTTTTAGCTAAGTTTTAAGTAAATTTGAACTAAGTTTGATGTAATATATCCAAACTACGTTTGAATGTCCGGACACCGGGGAAAAAATTGGGGGCTAGCGTTGCATGTGCGTGCGTTGGCGGATTTCCGCGGACACGTCCGGACGTGCCCGCGGATAAATGGGGTTGTCCATTTGAGTGCTAGCGTTGGAAATGCCCTTATACGTTCTAATAAAAGGCCTGTAGGGTACGTCTTTTTTTATCGAAGGTATTTTTCTTACAATGTGTTCCTTACGATTGGTAGTAACTAAATCATTTCCTTACTGTTTTAAGAGCATTCCTTAGTATTTTCCACGGCGAGTAAAATGGGAAATTCTAGTAGTGGTGAGGTAGCATACATCCAATCTAAATTACTCCCTCCGTTCCTTTATATAAGGTGTATTTGGTTTTTGATAAAATTTCAGAACGTAAGGTGCATTTCTTCTAAATCCTCATAATTCTCTTGTTAGCCCTCCTAAAAAAGGAAAGTATCTCTTTTTGATTGTCTGTATCTCTCCTTATAGTAAAAGAAGGAAACTATCTTTTTGTCGATTGCATGTATCTCATACTTTTCTGGACTAATTGATTCACTTTTCACTAACAAACAAATTTGCTAAGGGTAATTTAGTCTTAACATGTCTATAATTATGTGCCTTGGTCATACACCTTACATAAAGGAACGGAGGGAGTATAAAAGAATGAAGAAATACCTTCGAAGCCAATCTTGTGGTGCTGTTTATCATGCAATTAAGGCACGGCATCCTTTCGAAGTTGTCCAAAGACTAAATTAACATATTTGTAGTTTCCAATCTCGGTTAAGCAACAATTAACAGCGACATCACTCATTCTGCTGCCTAGTTTGCTTTATGTACATTCAAACAGCCGCCGCCTCCTCCTTCCTCCCCACACCCGCCGCCTCCTCCCTTTCCCACAGCCGCCGCCTCCTACCTCCCCGTCCTCCCTTCCCCTCACTGCTGCTAGAGACCAGTGGTTGGGCTAAGTCCTGGCACTTGTCAATAAAGGTGGCAGCGGGAAGATCTCTTCCCCGGTAGCCTTCGGCGGCGAGATGCGATCTACGGGCGACGACTTGAGGCAGAGGGTATGGCTGTGCAGTGGTGGCGGTGGTGTTTCCGGCCAGGCCGGCGGTCTCTGGTGGCGAGGCATCGGTGGCCGCGATCCCAACTGTAGGTACGCGGGCAGCGGCGGCGACCTTTTGCGTCCCGACGAGGCGTTCCTCCGCTCAGGCGCGCGGATGGCGCCATGGTCCTGCGCTGCTAGGCGGTTGTCGCAACGGCCGGAAGGTCTTGGATCTTCAGATCCGGCGGCAACGACGAGTATGTTTTGCTGACCAATTCTTTCACCACAGACGTGGATGGTGGAGCATGCGGACGGTGCGGGACTGCCGGAGTGTCCCGAATTGGGATTTTGGAGGGTGCCGCTGACCTTCCTCCCTTGCCAATCTTCTTCGCATGTGCGACGGCGACCTTCGTTGTTCTGAGCCTTTGGTGGCGACTGACACTTGTTGCAGCTTGACTGCCTGCTTGTGCGGGCATGGTCTTCACTTGCATGGCATCTTACGTCAAGACCGTGCTATGCATGTAGCTACTGGGACCGTGGAAAGTGGTGGCGACAACACATGATGACTTCGATTTGGTGGTTGTCGAGGCAACGAACCTGACAGTGAATACTAGGGGTACGAATAGAGGGCTGAACCTAGCTACGGCGCAGGTGTGACACTCGGATTTTACGAGTTCAGGCCCCTCGCGGAGAGGTAATAGCCCTACGTCTCGAGCCCAGAGGCCAAGTTGTATTGTGTCTGGATTACAGAGGGTTGCGAACCCTTGTCACAGCATAGGAGGGCGGCTTATAAAGAGTGCACCGTCCCCCACGAATGCTACGTTACAAGGGAAATAAAGAGGGGGAGTTAATCCAGGCGTTACTGGTAACGCCGCAGCTACTGCACTTGAAGCCTAGTGTTAAGTCCTTTGAACGTTACAGCTCCTGTGTCGCCTCTTCGTGTTCTGTGTCCGAATGCTGGTGAGAGAGGTCGACTGGAAGGTAGACGTCCGAGTGAACTGTTACCATCCGAGTGGATGTGTATATCCGAGTGGATATACAAGAGCGGGCATTCGGATGCACGCATGGTTCAGGAACCTTGTGAAGATGGTGTGGGTACCCAAGGTGGGCCTAGGATGTCTGATCCATGGCCCTACCCTTAGTAGGTGACCCCATCATTAGCCCCTGAATCGGTTGAGGTTTCGTAGGACTGATTGGTCGAACCTTTGACTAGGGCCGAGTGCTGCGGAAGCACTCAGAATCCGTCATCAAGTGCTAACCTATCGTGACCTGAGCGAAACCACAACGGATTCTGGACTAGATTGTTCTGACTGATCGGATTATGGCGACAGCTGGGTAAAACTTGGTGGCACTCGTATGTCTCTCGGAGGAGATAGACTAGTGGTTCGAGTTTGGACGTGCCATGAAACTCGAGTGATGATGCCGGCGTGTGGACTGACTTTCCGGAGAAAAGCCACTCATTATCCCGGGGGAACGCCAGCACAGGCCATCTCCGAGTCCAAGCTTATGAGACACACGCCTTGGAACCTAGAAGAAGGGCCAAGTTAATCCGTAGAGGAGCGTTGAGCTCATCCCGTTGCAGTCCTGAAGTTGACTTCAGTCGGTTTTGGTTGTGTGTCCGAGTGAAGGACGACCCTCGGAGGATGCTCGGCAGACCGAGAGTGATTCTTAGGAAAGAGATCACGGGCGATCAATCGGATTGATCTGCGGCGAAAATTCCGCGATTTGAATATATGCATGCGCACGGAAGCGGTTACGTCGCGGATGGTGGAGGAAGTGGGGCATGTCGCCTCGATTTTCGCCCCCAAATTCCGCCACGTGCTCCACCTCTTCAGCGTAGCAGATTTCCAGGCGTCGTCGGATCCAGAGATCAACGGCTGACGGACCGCGGGGCGGACTTACCCACGGTATAAAATGCGGACGGGCTAGGGTAAGAAATTGCAGATCCCCTTTTCACCTTACCCCGCCCGCTCCGACGAGTTCGCCACCCGCCTCCCTCCACACGGCCAACCTCCACACGCTGCCGGAGCACGCGGAGAAGATGGTGAAGGACGCGACGGCGAAGCTCGAGCGGGCCAAGAAAGCGCAGAAGGGTTCGTCGTCGAGCGCCGCTCCTCCCCCCAGCTGGATCCAGGGGGATTGGCTCCCGTCTCGGGTCACCGTGGAAGACATCGAGGGGCTCGTTGTCGACGGGCTGATTCCGGAGAAGGGCTGGAGGCTACCGGAGGCGGACGACCTGGAGCCTGCGCCGCAGCCGGATGAGCGCGTCCTCCTGATGATGCACGTCGAGCGAGGTTTCTCCATGCCACCTCACCCTTTCCTCCGTGGTTTCTTGAATTTCTTCGGGGCACAACTGCATCACCTACCCCCGAACGCTATAGTCTATCTTTCCGCCTTTGCATCTCTTTGCGAAAACTTCATAGGCTGCCATCCCCATTGGGGGCTCTTTAAGCACATCTTCACATGTCGAACCATGATTGTGAAGAAGGCCTCCCCGGAGGGGGCCAAGACAAATGTAGCCCAATTGTGCGGAGGATTAGGAATCCAGCTTAGGGGTGGTAGTACCTTTCCTGCTTTGAAGTTTCTGGACTTTGTCAAAGGCTGGCAAAATTCCTGGTTTTACTGTAAGGATATTCCGAGTGCCGGCTCGTCGAGTGGCCTCCCTCCGTACTTGGCCGAGAGGGTCGGTGCTCCACCGTCCCTCAAGGCGACGAAGGAAGAGAAAATTGATGTAGGAATCTTGGTGAACGCTCTGGTGGGGATCGTAAATGCCGGAGTGGATGGGAAGGACCTGCTGGAGGTCTTTCTCTCTCGGCGGATCCAGCCACTCCAAGACAGGGAACATCCCATGTGGAAGTACACCGGGCCGAGTGACCCAACCCGAGTGCACCCGGAGGATCCAACTGAACAGGATGTGGAGGGATGGATAAGAGTCATGACCTCCGCGCGCGACAACCCGCGGGGGGCAAGGAGAGTGCCTCCTTACAGTCACGAGAATCAACCTGCTGAGGTAACCCATGCTCACTTGGCTGAGTCGAATTGGTGTTGGACCCGAGTGAACATATTTGACTTTGCATTTTCTGTTTCAGCAGGGTTTCCAGAAGATGATTTCACTGGTGCCGAACGTCGAGCGCGCCCCTGTAGACGTGGAGAGTGACAATGAGCACGACGTCGCAGAGGACAACCACGAGGACGACAGCGACGAAGATGAGGAGGAGAGCAGCGAAGAAGGCGAAGAAGCAGAGTCTTCACCATCTGACTACCCTGTCAAAGAGCCCTGGAAGAAACAGCTCCACGATCCGAGCGCCCGCGTGCCTGTCACTCGGGTGTCGGGCGTTCTAGCTCCGACTGCACCAGCCCCAAGTGCGCGAAACCCAAGCGCGGTGGGGCCGAGACCGCCGAGCCAGAGGAGAGGGCGCCCAAGCAATCAAAGCAGGCGACCAGCAAACCTCGGAAGGCTGTGGCCCTTCTGAAAATCAGGATGACAGTGCCGGTTGCCTCCACCTAAGTGTCTTTATCGAATGCTTTTAGCTGTGTGCGTTGGATATTGGTCTGACCAAGTAATCTTGTGAATGCAGTGCTGGAACGTCAACAACCTCACCTGACCCGGCCGCCGCACGTAAGGCTCAGAGTGAAGCTGACACGACAGATGCAGCCACCTCCAAAGGTAATGTCAAACTTTCACGAATTTCATCCGAGTGATTTATGATCAGGAAGCTAACATTGTCGTGTGTTTGCAGCTCCACCAGACGTGATTGAATTGGAGGATGATCACAAGGCCATGAGGAACGATGGAGCAGTTGAGCTGCCGCGCCAAGAAATCCCCCAGAGACGGCCAAGCCAAACTCCTATGGGTCCGAGTGCATCGACCCAGGCTGGCGCCGAACTTGTGCCTGCTGCCCCGACTGCCAAACCAGCTCCAGCACCATCTACTACACCCGGAAGCCTGTTCGGTCTGCATAGGGTCCCGGAGGATCAGGTGGGAGCCAGCAAGGAAGCCATGGTCCAAGTGGAACTGATGAACAACCGACTGAAGGAGGCATATGACGCCAGTGAAGCCTTGAAGACTAACATCCGAGTAAGTACCATTGTAAGTGAGTTTTTTGGTTGGAGCCTTCAAGTTCTTGCTTTCGCAACTTCATTCGGCTTGTCTTCCAGTTGTGTTTCTGCCAGTGGGTTTATACGGAATACACCCACTGGGTGTGTTTGCCTTCCAGTGGGGGCACGCTGACTGCACCCACTGGGTGTAGTCCCCGAGACTGCCGTCGACTGTTCGCAGTCGGTGGGAGTCTTAGAACATGTAATTTCCTTAAGTGTTGTAATTCACTCAGAACTTTTTGGAAGTTTGTCCGAGTGTGGTTCTTCCACTGGGGGCACGCTGAGTGCACCCAGTGGGTGTAGTCCCCGAGGCTGCCGTCGATTGTTTGCAGTCGGCGGGAGCCTGTTAGAACTTAACGCACGATCGTCAATCGTTTTTTTGTGTGGACCGTCCGAGTGGACGTCCTCCAGTGGGGGCACGCTGAGTGCACCCACTGGGTGTAGTCCCCGAGACAGCCGTCGATTGCAGGCAATCGGCGGGAGTCTTTAGAACTGAAATTTTGTTGGTTCTCGCACTCGGAGTGCGATCCTCACTCGGCTGGCCGAGTGGAGGTAACTTATTTGTGGAGGTAAACTTCAGTATCTGGTACTGATCGAGCTTGTTCCTTCCTTAGAAAGTATACTTCAGTATCTGGTACTGATCGAGCTTGTTCCTTCCTTAGAAGGATTTCTGCCTTGTTGCCGACTGATTTGTTTCGTTTCATTTCAACAGAGAACTTGTGAGCTCGGGGCTCATTATGCCGCCATGGAGAAGGAGGTGCTGCAACTCCGTCTGGATCTGGAGGCGGAAAAGCAGAAGAATGCTCGTCTTGACCAAGAGAAGCGTCTTCTGGGAGGTTAGTACCATAATCCGAGTACTTGTCGCAGCTTATTATTCCTTTGATCCGAACGAACTCGCTCTAGCAGATGTTCGTAGCGAGAACACTCGTCTCCAAACGAGGCTCAGGACCTGTATTTCTTTAGAAACTATGAAGCAGGCCCTTGAGGACAAAGACTCCAAGCTGGCCGATGCGTGGAAGAGCGCTAGGGCCAAGACCAAAGAGGCTGAAGAAGCCCTGAAGAATGTCGCGGACCTCAAGGAGACCAACAGGACTCTGCAGATCGCGGCCGAAGCCACGAAGGGAGAGATGGCAGAGCTGAAGAAAAGTTATGCCGACTGGGACAAGAGGCTCAAGGCTCAATCGGCCACCTTTGAAAAGGAGAAGAGGGAGCTTAATGAAAAAGCCCAAGCCCTCACTCGGAAGAGGGATGGCCTTGAGAAGTTCATCGAGGATGTGTCCGAAGAGATGAACAAGAAACTTGAAGGTATGAAATCTGAATCTGAAGATTTTACTTACTTCTGGACGCTCTTGCTAACTCTTGCAATTCAGTGTTTTGTTCAGATATCGAAGAAGAGACGGAGCGGATCCAGGTGGAGCTTGACCCCAAGAAGGAGCTGACGCGTGACAGCACTGCTCTGTCACTCCTCCGCTTGGACGAGCGCATCGAGGGAGTGTTGAAGTATCTTCACCGACCGAAAGACGCCGTGAACCGGATCGACGACAAGTTGTTCCCAGGGTAACAAATATCTGGTCATCTGGAGCCGCTGATCAGCCGACTGAAAGAATACCCAGATCGCATCGAGGCTTGGAATAAATCTTCCGCTTGGTGTGGGGCAGACATAGCACTTTCACTCGTCCGTGTTCATGATGTTGATGAAGAAAAGCTGAAGTCCCTCAAGGTCGCCAATAGGAAGAAGCTCAAGTTTGAAGACTTCATGGAAACTTTCATGGAGGCCGCCACTCGGATTGCTGAAGTTATCGACCTGAGTGTCTTCATTGAAGCTGCAACTCCTACGGAGCAGCCCAAGGAAGGTGCCGACAAGGCATGAAGAAACTGGTGGTCCGGTTAAATTTGCCTCGGTATGCCGAGTGATTTTGTAATCGCTGAATTTGATTGAGCCTTGGGCTCAAGTGCTTGCATTTAAACTCACTTAGGATCAGTCGCTGAGTATATTTGAATGGTTTATCGCTTCGACTGAATTCGAAGTTTCTGTTTTCATCCGATCGAGTTCTCATACTTAGGCGAGTTTGACTCACAGCTAAGTCCCCGAGTGTAGGGTTTCCCTCATTCGGAAGTTTCTTAACGTAGGCAAAGGCTGGTCCGCAGCTAAGCCTCCGAGTGGGAGGTGTGCTTCCACTTGGAGAAGTTTATACCTTGGCGAAAACTGGATCGCGGCTAAGCTCTGAGTGGGAAGGATGTTCCCACTCGGATGAGTTTCTAACTTAGGCGAATTCTGGTTCGCGGCTAAGCTCTGAGTGGGAAGGATGTTCCCACTCGAATGAGTTTCTAACTTAGGCGAATTCTGGTTCGCGGTTAAGCCCCCGAGTGAGAAGGATGTTCTCACTCGGATGCGTTTTTAACTTAGGCGAATTCTGGTTCGCGGCTAAGCCCCCGAGTGGGAAGGATGTTCTCACTCGGATGAGTTTTTTGACTTAGGCGAATTCTGGTTCGCGGCTAAGCCCCCGAGTGAGAAGGATGTTCAAACTCGGATGCGTTTTTAACTTAGGCGAATTCTGGTCCGCGGCTAAGCCCCCGAGTGGGAAGGATGTTTCCACTCGGATGACTTTTTAACTTAAGCGAATTCTGGTTCGCGGCTAAGCCCCCGAGTGTGAAGGATGTTCACACTCGGATGATTTTTTAACTTAGGTGAATTCTGGTTCGCGGCTAAGCCCCGAGTGTGAAGGATGTTCCCACTCGGATGGGTTTTTGGACGTCCGCCTGAGCGGTGTTTTAGTTACCGAGTGCTTTATCCCACCGGAGTGAAACGCAGCGCTTGGCCAAATTCGATGATGTACAGGAAAAGTAAGACTTTTATTCATCGAATGTCACTCGGTGGACTATTACAACGTCTAAACAGCCGTTTCAAGTGTAAAACTTGCGAAGGAGGTCAGCATTCCAAGCACGGGGCTCTTCTATGCTCTTCTTGAAGTTGTAGAGCCGATAGGACCCATTATTCAACACCTTCGAGATTGCAAAAGGTCCTTCCCATGAAGGGGCTAACTTGTGTGGCTTCTGTTGATCCAGTCGGAGAACCAGATCGCCTTCTTGAAAGGCACGCCTTCTGACTTGCCTGTCGTGGTATGTCCGCAGGTCTTGCTGGTAGGCGGTAGATCTGATGAGTGCCAACTCACGCTCTTCCTTGAGGAGGTCGAGGCCATCTTGACGTGCCGCTTCAGCCTCTGCCTCCGAGTATAATTCCACTCGGGGGGAATTGTGAAGCAAATCACTCAGAAGGACAGCTTCAGCGTCGTATACCATAAAGAAAGGAGTGCGATGAGTGGATCGATCCGGAGTCCTCCGTAAGCCCCAGAGGACTGATGGTAACTCTGTGACCCACGCACCTGCGGCGTGCTCCAAATCTCGCATAAGACGCGGCTTCAGGCCTTGAAGAATCAACCCATTCGCCCGTTCTGCCTGACCATTCGACTGCGGGTGAGCCACGGAGGCGTAATCGACCCGAGTGCCCTGGGTATAGCAGAATTCCCGGAACTCATCCGAGTCGAAGTTTGTCCCGTTGTCGGTGATGATACTATGGGGAACTCCAAACCTGAAGATTATCTCCTTCATAAATTTGACAGCCGTTGTCGAGTCCAACTTCTTGATAGGTTTTGCCTCGATCCACTTGGTAAACTTATCGACTGCTACCAAAAGGTGGGTGAATCCGCTGGTCCCGGTGCGAAGAGGGCCGATCATGTGAAGACCCCAAACAGCAAAGGGCCAGACGAGTGGAATTGTCTTCAGTGTGGACGTTGGCTTGTGCGACTGATTTGCATAGAACTAGCATCCCACACACTGCTCCACTAAATCCTTGGCGGCTTCATTGGCACGGGGCCAGTAAAAACCGGCACGAAACGCCTTAGCGACGAGTGTCCGAGAAGATACGTGATGCCCACAGGTTCCTGAGTGAATCTCCTGCAAGATCCGATGTCCTTCCTCCGGTGAAATGCAGCGTTGCACCACACCAGAGGCACTCTTCTTGTAAAGCTCATCCCCCATGACAGTGTAAGCCTTCGATCGGCGGACAATCTAGCGGGCCTCGACTTCATCTTCGGGGAGTTCTTGCCTGAGCAAATATGCTATGTAAGGTACGGTCCACTCGGGAGTGACTGCCAAAACTTCATAAACCAAATCGATTACGGCTGGGATTTCAACTTCAGTCGGATTGGAGGGTCCGACTGGCTGCGGGGGCTCCTCCACGAACGGGTCTTCCTTGACCGTTGGGGAGTGTAAGTGCTCCAGGAACACATTTTTCGGTACTTCTTTCCGGGTGGAACCAATCTTGGCTAAATCGTCGGCCACTTGATTCTTGATTCGGGGAATGTGATGTAGTTCCAACCCTTCAAAATTCTTCTCCAACTTTCTGACTGCATTGCAGTAGCCTATCATTGCTGGACTCCGAATGTCCCATTCTTTCATCACCTGGTTGACAACCAGGTCCGAGTCACCGTATACCATCAGGCGGCGGATTCCGAGTGAGATGGCCATGCGTAACCCGTACAGAAGAACTTCATACTCTGCTTCGTTGTTGGAGGAATCAAAGTGGATCTGCAGTACATAACTGAGCCTTTCTCCCCTGGGGGAAACTAGAACTACCCCAGCCCCCGAGCCATTGAGCATCTTAGAACCATCAAAAAACATGGTCCAATGTTCGGGGAGGCTCAGGGCCGGCTGCTAGTGTTCTGTCCACTCGGCTAAGAAATCCACTAAGGCTTGAGACTTGATTGCTTTCTTGGCTTCAAACTTGATGTCCAAAGGGAGAAGTTCAATTGCCCACTTAGCCACTCGGCCAGTTGCATCTCTATTATTCATAATTTCAGACAGCGGGGCGTCGCTGACCACCGTGACCGAGTGCTTTTGAAAGTAATGAGCTACCTTCTTCGCAGTCAGATAAATTCCGTATACCAGCTTCTGGTAGTGTGGGTACCTTTGCTTGGAAGGAGTCAACACTTCTGAAATGTAGTATACTGGCCTTTGGACCTTCAAGGCTTTGCCTTGTTCTTCACGCTCGACTGTGAGCACTATGCTAACCACTTGGCTAGTGGCCGCGATGTATAAGAGCAGCGGCTCTCGACTGCTCGGAGCAGCAAGCACCGGCTGGGTGGAAAGCAAGGCTTTAAGTTCATCAAACGCGACTTGCGCTTCATTCGTCCATTCGAACTTGTCGGACTTCTTCATGAGTCTGTAAAGCGGCAGGGCCTTTTCACCGAGTCGTGAAATGAATCGGCTCAGGGCTGCCAGACAACCCGTGAGACGTTCTGGTTGTTTCATTCGGACAATAGCACCTATCTTCTCAGGGTTGGCATCGATTCCACGTTCGGAAACGAGGAAACCGAGTAACTTGCCAGCCGGAACCCCAAAAGCGCACTTTGCCGGATTGAGCTTGATTCCATAACTACGCAGGTTCGCGAAGGTTTCGGCGAGGTCGACCAGGAGGTCGGAACCTTTCCTAGACTTGACCACGATGTCATCCATGTATGCCTCCACGTTCTGGCTGATCTGCTTTTGCAAGCATTTCTGAATCATGCGCATGAAAGTTGCTCCGGCGTTTTTAAGTCCGAATGGCATGGTGATATAGCAAAATCACCCTAAAGGGGTGATGAAGGCCGTTTTTATTTCATCAGGACCATACATTCGGATCTGGTGGTACCCGGAGTACGCATCCAGAAAGCACAAACGCTCACACCCTGTAGTGGAATCGACTATCTGATCTATGCGGGGGAGAGGAAAATGATCTTTGGGACAGGCCCGATTGATATGCTTGAAGTCAATGCACATCCTAAGAGAGTTATTTTTCTTTGGCACCATGACGACGTTGGCGAGCCACTCGGAGTGGTAGATTTAGCGGATGAACTCAGCTGCCAGGAGCCGCGCGATCTCCTCGCCAATCGCCTTGCGCTTCTCTGTGGAAGAGCGTCGAAGGTGCTCTTTCACTGGTTTGACCTTTGGGTCGACGCGGAGTTGGTGCTCAGCCAGCTCCCTGGGAATACCCGGCATGTTAGATGGCTTCCATGCGAAGATGTCCCAGTTCTCACGGAGGAACTGGATGAGCTCGCCTTCCTATTTACTGTCCAGCGTCGTGGAGATGTCGGTAGGCTGGGCATTCGGATCCTCTGGATGGATATGAACTTGCTTGGTCTCGCCGGCCGACTGGAATGCAGAATCGACTACTGGTCTCTTTGACTTCAGCAGCTCACTCGGATCAACCGCCTTCTTGTATTCTTCCAGCTCGGCCACTTCCATCTGCTCGTCAGCGATGATTGAACCTTTCTGCAAGCACTCTTCTGCCCTTTGCCTATTCCCCGTGACAGTGATCACATCATTCGGACCTGGCATTTTGAGCTTAAGGTACATGTAGCATGGTCGGGCCATGAAACGTGTGTACGCAGGCCTACCCAAAATGGCATGATAAGCACTCCGGAAATCAACTACCTCAAAGGTGAGTTTCTCTTTTCTGAAATTTTTCTCGTCACCGAATACGACATCTAGAAGTATCTGTCCGAGAGACCTTGCCTTCTTCCCGGGGATGACCCCGTGGAATTGCATGTTGCTCTTGCTCAGCTTGGACATCGGAATGCCCATCGCCTTCAATGTGTCAGCATATATGATATTCAGGCCACTGCCACCATCCATTAGGACTTTGCGCAGTCGGCACCCATTGACTGCTGGATCCACCACCAAAGCCTGCCGCCCAGGGGTCGGTATGTAGGCGGGGTGATCAGACTTGTCAAAAGTTATCGGGGTGTCCGTCTAATCGAGGTATTGAGTGACGCTTGGCATGGCCAAGTTTACTTCCCGATTAATGACCTTCAAATTCCTCTTGCACTCGACGTCTGCAAAAATCATCAGAACTTTCTCCACGGAGGGGTAGCCTCCAGTCGGCTTCTTTCCCCCTTCACTGTCATCCTGATCTTTGTCATCTGCAGTGTCTTCTGTCATAGCTTTTTTTCAACAGTCTGCACTCCCTGGTGGTGTGCTTCGGCAAAATCAGATTGCCATCTTCATCCCTCTTTGTGTGGACCTGACAGGGCTGGTCAAGTATATCGCCTTCCGAGTGATTCTTTTTCTTTTGGGGCCAGTCTTTCTTCTGCTTTTGCTGACCCTTGCCCTTCCCTTGTCCAGCCAGGGCTGCGGCTTCAGTGTTCTCTGCCGCATCGAACTTGCGTTTCTGTTTCCGGCCAAAGTTGTTACCCGACTGATTGGCCTCTCCGGTTCGGCCTTTACCACTTCTCAGTCGGTCTTCTTCCTCGCCATTCGCGTACCGGCCAGCTATCTCCATCACTCGGCTCAGAGTGGGAGTCTCCGTTCGGCCAAATTTCAAAATAAGCTCACGGTACCTGATACCTGCCTTGAAAGCACAGATGGCTTGGTGCTCGCTGACGTTTTCCACTGTGTTGTGCAAAGTGGTCCACCGCTGGATATACTCTCAGAGAGTCTCATTTTGTTTCTGCACACAATGCTGTAATTCTGCCAAACCACCCGGTCGCTTGTAAGTGCCCTCGAAGGTTTTCACAAACACTCGGGCCAAGTCATCCCAGCAGTAGATGCTACTGGGAGGCAGTTGGTTGAGCCAGGCTCTTGCAGACCCTTCGAGCATCAAGGGCAGATGCTTCATCGCCACATTGTCATTGCCACCACCAATCTGAACGGCCACTCGGTAGTCTTCCAACCAGGTTTCTGGCTTAGACTCACCAGTGAACTTGCCGATTCCGGTTGCTAACCTGAAGTTCGCCAGAATATCTGCAGCTCAGATATACCTGCTGAAACACTCAGGACCTGATGATGTGGATCCACTAGGAAGATCCCTATCAAAAACTTCTCTATTAGCTCGGCTCCTGTCGACCAGGTTCTGAGCAAGAATTGATCTTGCATTGAACTGAGGATCCCGGTAGTCCATTCCCTCCTGGTCCTGCGGGCGGTAACCACTCGGCCTCCTATCATCCTCATACGGCCGCCTGTCATCATAAGGCCGGAGCCCGTATGTGGCATCCCGCGGAGGGGGCGTTCGAATGCGATGATAGTCATCATGCTGTCGGGGTGGAGTGATCTGGTCACGTCTCCGGTCTCCATACTGATCTGTGCGTCGGAGCTGAAATTCATCCCTCGAAGGGGGCGACGGTGTGCGCCTCCCGGAACCAATCGGACTATGAGTCGACTGATCTGTGGAAGCGCGGGCTGACCTGCTGTGAATGCGGTCTTGTGTCTGTGACACAGCTGAGTTTTGTGCCAGGGCCGTTTTTAGCAACGTATGAATCTGCCTGATCCCTTCACCTGCCGATGACCCTGATGGCTGGATAGAATCAGCAATCCAGGTCGCCGCTGCCAAATTCTGCAGTGGAGTGCGAAGCACTCGGTAATTTTGAGGCTGGTCATTTGGAAACAACCGCCTCCGAGACCGACTGGAACTGGGTTGTTGACGGGCCTGATCTTCAAGCGTCTTCTACAATCGCTCAAGGCGGTTGCGCTCGGACAAGGTAGCCAAACGCGTCGACTCCAAAGCCATAGCCTCGGGAGTCGTCCCTGTGATAGGGGTGTGCAGGGCCTGCTCGTTCCTCCACCTGAGCTCTTCCCTCTGCTCCCGAGTGAGAGGCTGGGGGACATACTGCTCGTCACCGAGGCCATCATTCACGTTCCTGCGCGGCGCATTGTCGGCCCCATCACCGGCACGAGCGAAGCCGGGAGGACTGTGCTCTCCGCCGGCCAGCATAACCTCCGCCGTAGACTCAATGCTTTCGGGATCGGACTCGTCGTAGGACTCCACGTGGAGAGTGGAAAACAAATCAAGGACAGGTTCATCGGGGTCTAGAACCGCTACCTGACCAGCCGTGGCTTGACGGGCCACAACGTGCTTGACCCAACGCTGGAGCCAAGAGCGTCCGGAACGCTTGCGACGACGTCCAGGGGGAAGAAGTGGTGCCGCCCGGTATGGATCCGACGGCTGTCGGAGAAGGACTCCGTATGTACTCGCGCGGAAGTGCGCCGCACCACGGATGGGCAGCGACTCCGCGTCCAGCGGGGCCTCCAGGAGCCACGCTGAGTCATCGGCGACGAACCTGAGGGCGCCGAGGCAGATCTCGCGACCCGGGATCAGCTCACCGCCGAAAACCATGATGATGACGATGAAGAAGAACTCCACCCGCGCTGGAAATCGCTAGATGCGCAGCCCCACGGTGGGCGCCAACTGTCGAGGCAACCAACCTGACAGTGAATACTAGGGGTACGAATAGAGGGCTGAACCTAGCTACGGCGCATGTGTGAGACTCGGATTTTACGAGTTCGGGCCCCTCGTGGAGAGGTAATAGCCCTACGTCTCGAGCCCAGAGGCCAAGTTGTATTGTGTCTGGATTACAGAGGGTTGCGAACCCTTGTCACAGTGTAGGAGGGCGGCTTATAAAGAGTGCGCTGCCCCCCACGAATGCTACGTTACTAGGGAAATAAAGAGGGGGAGTTAATACAGGCGTTACTGGTAACGCCGCAGCTACTGCACTTGAAGCCTAGCGTTAAGTCCTTTGAACGTTACAGCTCCTGTGTCGCCTCTTCGCCTTCTGTGTCCGAATGCTGGTGAGAGAGGTCGACTGGAAGGTAGACGTCCAAGTGAACTGTTACCATCCGAGTGGATGTGTATATCCGAGTGGATATACAAGAGCGGGCATTCGGATGCACGCACGGTTCAGGAACCTTGTGAAGATGGTGTGGGTACCCAAGGTGGGCCCAGGATGTCTGATCCATGGCCCTACCCTTAGTAGGTGACCCCATCAGTGGTGCTTCTCGAGTACCCGGTCTCGAGCTCCCGAGTGAAATCCCTAGGTCTGACCCTAGTTGGTTATACCTGTCAATGGCGGTGTTTTTACGTCGTTACCTTGTTGAAGGCATTGCTCAGATTTGCTCGGACTTTATCTTCAGGATGAAAACCTAGGATCTGACCTTTGGTGGTTGGATCCGGCGACGGTGACACTTGAGCTTCGTTCCCTTCCTGGAGGCGTTGCTGCTGGAGAACCTTTCTCGTTGTCCTTGTGATGTCAATAGATGGTTGGTGTGGATGGTCGTTGTTGTAGTTCGTCGATCATTGTTTTGATCGCTTCGGAGTTTTTTTTTTCTTTTTCTTCCACCTAGGCATAGATTCGGTCTTGTATGACTTTGCTCCTTGCCGGCATGATTCTTTGTGTGTGTGCGTTGGTATTGGCTGTGTGCATCCTAATCATGCAGAGGTCGGATGTGTGCTCATTGTGTCTGTATCCCCTTGATGCTTCATTTTGAGTTAATAAAATTCACCCTTTGTTGAAAAAAATGAAGTTTGCTTTATGTATATGTCGAATGTTTGGAAGCTACCTTATTAGTACCATCCTAGTATTGGAAGCTGGTACAACATTGCCGTGTGAGAGATGCAACCCAGCCATCCGCAGATCGGTATTCACATGGCTCCCACACGAATGACCTAACCGCTGGCTGGATCTGACTGTAACTCTCAGGGCCGGTCCTGAGATTTTAGGGGCCCGGGGCGAAACTTAAATTCGGGGCCCCTCAACATAAACATCATAGGAATGTATATGTTCATTTAAATACCACGAAAAGCAATGTTTGTATCAAATAATTTGTTCATATTACATTTAAATTTTTTATAATAATCCTTCATAAAATTCACTTATGATGGGGCTGATATATAATTTGTACATATTTCTTTATAGTTTTTCTTTCATATTTTTCTCTTTCGACCAAATGCATATATGCCAGTCTACATGATAACATGAACGGCTAAAATCCAAAATTTAATGGTGTATCTAGCGCTCATCTTGATAAGACTTGACCAAATCATATCTAACTCCTACACCGATTTTCATGAAGACTCGTGCGTTTTTTTATTTGGTTTCATTACTCAAATGACGTGTGGGAGTTAGATGAGACTTTGTTATTTCTCGTCTGGACGAATTAGTAAATCCGAAATCTAATTCCATTAAAGCTTGAACACTACATGGTATGTATGCGAACTTTAATTAATTAATTAGCAATATAGATATAGGAAGTAGATAATTTGGTATTACCTCTGATCAATTGGATCAACCTTGATCACCTGACCTGATCGGGCAATCGCCATGATGCGATTTAGACTGACGTGAGATGAGAGACGCTCGGCGAATTGAGTGCATGTGCTGTCTATATTCTGGAGATCGGAGAGCGGCACAGTTCATCGGCGCACAACTTGTGAGTTGTGACCTGCATCTGCGCCTTCACACCCACCATGGCCGTCGTAAGATAGAATCGCACGGGCCACTACATCCCCTTGAAGTTCAGCATGAACGCCGCTGCCCCATCCATCCCCACTGTCCGCTTGCCATGAGGAAAGGAAAGAAGCAACTGCAGCTGCCCCCGGTTTGTTTGGTTCGGCCATGAGCATGCGAGATCGGGCAAAAGATGAATAACAAACTTGCGTGGCGATTAGAAGGAAACCGAGCTAGGGTTACACGTACAGGCTAGCAGATCAACGAGGAATCAGCGGCACTGTGGGCTAGCTACCTGCATCCCTGGGCCTCTGGCCTACCTGCTGCATACTACCTGGGTGGGGGCCCCCCAGACTTTGGGGGCCCGGGGCGGCCGCCCCCTCTGCCCCCCCCCTCAGGGCCGGCCCTGGTAACTCTCATGCATACTCTCCATCAAGCATGACCGGTTCTGCCAACTTCCATGACCACGGTTGTTCTCTTCTTTTTTTTTTTTTTTTTTTGTTTGCGATGGCACGGTTGTTCTCTTCTTTGCCATGTATTCTGTCGACACAGTTAACACATGGACTGATACATCCGCAGATGAGGTGTCGCAGAGGCTGGTGGTATAATATCCATTTCGGGGGGAAAATGTACATATGTGTGACTATTTAATGTGCTGCCATCGGCTCTCAGCAAGGCACACAACCATGTAACCAATTCCAGCCAGCCAAAATACTAGCCATGGAGACGGAGTCACCACCTAAAATGCTTGCCTCACTCACCATAATGATGATGATGATGGTGGCCACCTCCGCCACACTTTCATCGGAAGCAGCGAGGACAAGCAAGAACGCTCCTCGCCTGGAAAGCCAGCCTCGACAACCAAAGCCAGCACGCCCTGCGGTCTTGGGGAAACACGTCAGCGCCTTGCAACTGGCGCGGCATCAGTTGCACTTGCACTATGTGTCGGCTAGTGATCAGCGGCATCTCTCTGCGGAGGATGCAGCTACGAGGGGCGCTGGAGCCCCTCGACTTATCAGCGCTGAGGACCTTGACGCGCCTCGACCTTTCGCACAACCAGATAAGAGGCTCAATAACAAGGCAGATAGGCAAGATGAGTAATCTAGTGACCCTCAACTTGTCAAGCAATCACTTAGTTGGTCAAATTCCTCGTGAAATAGGCCACGCAGAGCACTTAGTTACATTCGATTTGTCTAAAAATAATCTTTCCAGTTCAATCCCAAGCTACGTAGTGACTTGACCAAACTCACTACCTTGCACATTTTCTATAACCAACTTTCTGAGAAAATTCCACGACAACTAGGTCACCTGTTGAACTTAGAGGACTTGGATCTTAGCAACAACATACTCAGAGGTTCCATTCCGAGAAGTTTATGTAATTCGACCAAGCTAACTATCTTACATCTTTCGGACAACAGACTTTCTGGTCAAATTGCACGAGAATTAGCTTTCCTTGTAAACTTAGAGACCTTAGATCTTAATACAAACACACTCTTAGGTTCCATCCCAAACACCATAGGGAATCTGACAAAACTCACTACCTTGAACCTTTTTCAGAACCAACCATCTGGGAAAATTCCACAAGAATTAGGTTACCTTGTGAACTTAACAGAGCGGACGACGGCGAGTCAAGCGGTGGTCGGGACTTGGCGAGGGGTGGTCGGGCGGCGTCGGAAACAACTTCTCCAGTGGTTGTGAGCGACGACCGACGACGAAGTTGACGTTTCCTGCACGGATTCATGCGATTGATCTGGGTGTCGTTGTCAGGGAATGAGAGGAGCTCAGGGGTGAGAGAAAATCGCCGGGGGTTGCACTGAAGAGGGCTGGAGGCGGCGATGTCCGAGCGACCGAGCTGCGGCTCGAATCCTAGGCGGCAGGCCCTCCTGGCCTTGGCCTTTTGTTCTGGAGTTTGATTGGGAGGGGGAGGAGTGCGGTGTGGGGCGAGAGGGAGCGAGGGCCTTGGTTTATATGGCCGGGCAAAGATGCCAGGGCCGGAAGCAGCCATGGGGAACTGGCCAAGCTCTGTGAGGGCACGCTGGTGTTGGAGCGACGCGGCGCTGACCACTACGGACCAGGGGAGGGCGACTGCGAGCACGAGGTCAAGGGGGAAAGAGGCCAAGTACAGTGTAGCACAGCGGCGCACTGTGCGCCCATGCGGCGACCGGTGGCCATATCCGACGGAGAAGCTACCGGAGGGGGAGTTGACCGGGGAGAGGAGACTGGGTTGGTGGTTAGTTAGTCGGCACGAACGGACATGCAATGGCGGTTGTAGCTGACTGCCCGAGGAGACTTGCGGCGCAGAGCACTGTTCTGGCATGCCAGCCTCGCGCTCACCATGCGTACCCGCACTCTGGTGCTCGTCTGGCTACCGGACCTTGTCCTACATGTCGACCTGACATTTAGCAGTTGACCCATGTCACTGGAATCCAAAAGGTTGGCTTGCATCGAAAGCTTTGACTTCAAATCAATCTCCGTCAGCAAGTGTTTGTTGTGGTTGATGGGGGGTGATTTGGTCTGAATTTTGGTGTATGCTGGTAAGATGCTAAGGAGAGTAACTTGGTAAATTTTCAGCTCATTTGGATAAGGATAGAAGATACTTTCTTTACAAAGGTCCAATCTGGACAGAAGTTAGGGTTTGACCTTGTGCTCAAAATTTGCATTGAGAACATGGATATTTTTGCAGATCCTGGGTTTATATGAGCTATAGAATATATCGGAATTTTCTGGGAATTTTTGGAATGGCAGGAATATAGGTTGCTTCACAACCTATAACAAAAAGGGATATTCCTTTATAAGAAAAAGGAATATTTAATGAGAATAAAAATGATGGGGAGGCTACGATGGATATGGCATTGCTTAGGTGAGGTTTTGAGAAGTTGGATCCACTTGGGAAAAGAAGAGGGAAAAGTTGCCCTGAATTTAGTCCAAAGGAGTTCCGAAGAAGATCCAAATGAAAAATCCGACGAAAACCTCGAGAAAAAGAAAGGGCAAAAACCAAGGTGTTACATTAAACATGGCAGCTCAATCACTTGTGTGGGAAGAATCTCTATCTTGATTCTTCTTACATCCAGTGTGTCGAAGAATTGAAGTTTCTTGATCTCCTTTGGAAGCACTGTAACCTTAACAGCGCTCCCGAGGCTTAGGTACCTGAGCAGCAACAAATTGCTACAGATCTCCTTGAGATGCTTGTCCTCCAACTGTTCATCGCACTCTTCCAGATCCAAAATTCGCAACAGTTTTATCACAGCCCTAGCCTATGGTAATGTAATAAGTGCATTAGAGAGCATAACATTTCATCATGTCTAAATTAAATGAAATGTGAAATTGAGAATAATTCAAAACCTCATCTTTAAAGGGCTTAAACCCTAATACATTTACATTGTACCGAAAATACCCTTCTTAAACCCTAAGGATTGGGCAAGAGCTTCATATATATGTGATATGGATCATCTCGATATCCCAAGGATTTTGGAATGGTTTAAAATTTTGGAAATCTTAAATAAACCTAAAGCAAATAAATTGATAGATCTTGGATCTATTTAAAAAGAGAGATTTTACTTGAAAAGTCTCTTGAAAATTTGTATTTAACCTTCCAATAATATCAGAAAGCTATAATAAAGATTCCAAGAATTTTTGGAATTCAAATTCACACACTTGTAGTTCAAATCCAATTTAAATCAAATTTGAGTTTATAATTTTAGGAATAAAATTATACTATAAGTCACTGGATAATATTTTATCTGGACATGGAATAATTCCATGAGGCCAAGTAAAAATTTCCAGAAGATTTGGGGCAAGTTTGAATCAGAAATAAATTCAAAAGCTATTTGAAAGAATTGGAAAACAGAAAGCATAAATAAAAAACTACTGTAGCATGTGGCTACAGTAGCCAGCCCAGCCCGATCCGCTCGGCGTCTTCTTTAACCTTCAGCCAATAGGACGCCTCGCTGTCGAGCGCGCGCGCATCGCGGAAGCCACCTCCTCCCTGCCTTCTTCCCGCCCCCCCCCCCCCCCCCCCCCCAGGAGGAGATAGACACGCCCCGAAGCCCCGCGGTCTTTCTCCTCGCTCTGGTCATCTTCCCTCTCATCTAGCCCTCTCTCTCAGCGCCGGCCCTGAGCATGTGCAGGCGGTGCAGCCGCACAGGGCCCCCAATTGATAGGGGCCCCGACCCAGGTATGCATATAGGCCTAGGCCTAGGCCTATGGGTGCGACCGAGCCAGGTGCATCAAGCGAGGCAGCGATCGCAGCGTTCGCTGAAAAAAAAATCTTCAACCAAACGGAGCGCACGCTGGGTCGCCTCCTCGTCTTCTTCTCCTCGTTGCCCTTTCCTTTTCTTCATCCAATCAGGCGACCATGGCGCGCCGCCCCCGCCCTGCCGTTGAGACTTCTAGGGGATTGGCCGGAATTAATGGAGGAGAAGATTACGGCGCTGATTTCCAACAGTCCCCTCCTCAATTTGCAACGGTCAGTAAAATCCCCCTCTATATATTCTAGGATTACTCGTTTCTCCCCATCCGATTCTGCTCGATCTGAATCTCCCTGGTCCTCCCCTGATCCCCATTCCCCAGTGGCTTGAGAGAGAAAAGGGAGGTAAAGAAGGCTTCCAACGGAAAGAGATTGTTGCCAGCCCTGATTGTTGCGTTGGTGCCTGGTTGTGGTGGATTTGGATTCATCTCAATCTGGTGGGGGCAACAAGCAACCAATCAACCCAGCCATAATCCTCCAGGTGCTTTTGTTTCAGTTTTATCCCTTAGTTTATGTACTGTTCCTATGCTATATTTTGGTGCTCAGATGTCATCTAGAAAACATTTGTCTGGGCATGAAAAGCGACTAAAGAGAAAGCTAGCAGATGAAAAATTAGAATCGCAAAAGGGATCTATTCACAAATTTTTGAAGCCAAGTGCAAGTTCTTCTAGTACTTCTCGTGAACTAGCTATAACAATTGTTGAAAAACAACCAGATGAAAATTTAGATGAGGATGATAGCAATGTTAGTGGTCAAGAAAATTTAGGCGAGGGTAATAATGCTGCGAGTGAACCTGACAATTTAGACGAGGGTAGTAATGCTGTGAATGATAATAACATGAGTGATCCTGTGCCAAAACAACAGCCTTTTGCTTCAAATATTTATGATCCAGCAAATTGGGATCGTTTAGATGATAAAGCAAGGGATATTTTAGTGGAAAAGGGACCTATCAGGGAAGAAAACCTTGTCTTTCGTTCAGATGATTCTTCTAGGCATTTTTCTTATTCTTATTATTCCCGAAAATTAAGTAATGGAGAAGTTCATGATAGAAAATGGCTAGTATATTCTAAGCAAGTTGAAAAGGTATTTTGCTTTTGCTGTAAGCTTTTCAAGTCTAATAATTACAAGGGTGCATTAGCAACTGAGGGGATGAAAGATTGGAGACACCTTAGTGTGAGGCTGAAAGAACATGAAAATAGTGCTGAGCATATTAATAATATGCACACTTGGAATGAGTTGAGAATTAGACTAAGAACTAATCAAACGATTGACAAAGATCTGCAGCAGCAAATTGCAAAGGAGAAAGAATGTTTGAAAGAAGTTCTGCGCAGAATAATTGCAATCGTAAAATTTCTCGGAAAACACAATTTGGCTTTTCGAGGATCTAGTGAGAAGCTTTACGACAAGGACAATGGTAATTTCTTAGCATGCGTTGAGATGGTCGCTGAATTTGACTTCGTAATGCAAGATCATCTTAGACGCATTGAAAATAATGAAATTCACTATCATTACCTTAGTCATAAAATTCAAAATGAGTTGATCTCTCTTTTAGCATGTAGTGTTATAAGTTCTCTTATAAAGATTATTAAAGAGGCCAAGTATTTCTCCGTAATCCTTGATTGTACTCCAGATGTAAGTCATGAAGAACAAATGTCTCTACTTATTCGATGTGTTAATATGTCAAATAAAAACATAAAAATAGAAGAGTTCTTTCTAGGCTTCTTGAAGGTAGATGACACATCTGGTTTGGGCCTTTCTAAGGAATTGCTTGATGCATTGGAGTCATTTGGTCTTGATATTGATGATGTGAGGGGACAAGGTTACGATAATGGCTCTAACATGAAAGGGAATCGCCATGGGGTACAAAAACGATTACTTGATATAAATCCAAGAGCTTTATATATGCCATGCGCTTGTCATAGCCTTAATCTTACCCTTTGTGACATGGCAAATTCGTGTGGTAAAGCTATTACATTTTTTGGAATTGTGCAGCGAATATATACTTTATTTTCAAGTTCGACAAAAAGATGGAAAGTTCTGCTTGACCATGTTCCAAAATTCACTCTTAAATCTTTGTCTAATACTCGGTGGGAGAGTAGAATTAAAAGTGTCCAGGCTATTAGATATCAAGCTCCTCAACTAAGGTCAGCTTTGTTTGAACTATCTAAATCCGGTGATGATCCCAAGACAAGGAGCGATGCGAAAAATTTATATGAGGTGGTTGATACTTTTGAGTTTTTACTCAGTATGGTAATTTGGCATGATATCTTATTTTCCGTAAATTTGGTGAGCCAAAAGTTGCAATCCCCATCCATGTGCATTGACTCAACCTTGCAACTAATTGAGGGCATGATGAAATATTTTGATAAGTATAGAACTGAAGGGTTTGCATCTAGTTTGAATATTGCCAAAGGACTTGCAACTGATATGAACATAGAACCATCATTTCCAATAAAACGACGTGTTACTAGAAAGAAACAATTTGATGAAAGTGATGATGTTGATAATAATGAACAAATTCTAGCTGCGGAGAAAGCTTTTGAAGTGAATTTCTTTTTTGTTATGGTGGACAAGGCAAATACTTCGTTGAAAAATAGATTTGATGAACTTACAGTTTTCAAAAGCATTTTTGGCTTTTTGCTTAGCTCATCGAACTTGAAGTCATTGGATGAAGTTGAGCTCCGAAATTGTTGCACCAAGTTTTCTGAAACTTACTCTCATAATGGTTTATCTGATGTTGACTTGGATGATTTTTACTCTGAATTAAGAATGTTACAAATGACCTTGCCAGATGAGCCCATGTGTGCAATTAAGATATTTGAATTTGTTATGAATATAGATTGTTTTCCAAACATCTCTATTGCTTATCGAATTTTATTTACTATACCTGTGACTGTAGCTTCTGCCGAACGTAGTTTTTCAAAATTAAAATTGTTAAAAAATTACTTGAGGTCAACAATGTCGCAAGAGAGATTGAACGGTTTAGCTACAATATGCATTGAGAAGGATCTACTGGACCAGATTAATGTTGATAGTATTATTAATGACTTTGCATCAAAAAATGTTAGAAGAAAGTGTTTTACTTAACTGCTGAAATATAAGCAATTGCTTCTAAATTTTTTTATGTACAGAGGCCCCACTATGTGAGCTTGCACCAGGGCCCCTGACGTGTCAGGACCGGCCCTGTCTCTCAGTGACGCCCGAGCGCAGCCGTCGCCGCCGCTCGACGCTCGCATGGCCAGCGACCGAGCCCCGCAGCCCCTCCGTGTCTACGAGCTTCTCCGCATCGCACCGAGGTTCCCCGCCAACGGAATCGAGCCGAAACGCCGCCAAGACAACAAGCACGACCTTCTTCCTCGCCACGGCCGACGACCGCCGCCGTTCAATTCGCCACAAACAGAGGACCCCCGACCTCGCCGTATTCTTCAACTGCCTCGCGGTGAGCCTCCGATCAATAGCCCCATGGTCCCGCCATCGATTTCGTCCTCTAGATAGCACCCCATCGTTGCTGTGTTCCGCTGCCGCCATGACCGATGAGCTCGAGCATCCCGACCTCCCCTTGCCTCGTTCTGCTGTCTAGCGAACTCCTGGAGCCCCGTAGATGTCTCCTAGCTCCATGAACTGCTTGAATTCATCCCGTAGCGACGCGCCCGTCGAACCCGAGTTGCTGCCGCCGCCAAACCTCATCGCCGTCGATGTTTCCGACCACTTCCGGCCACCCCTCGACCTCTCGCAGAGCGGTCAAGATCAAAGCACTGCGCGCACGCGTACTGTAGGAACCATGTAGCAGTACTTTTCACTGTAGACCCGAGAACTGTGCCATCAAATCTTGTCCGTTGCCGCTGAATCCAACGGCTCAGATCTCGCAAGCTGTACCTTCTCTGCCTTGGCTCTGTGAAGTCAGAGAATCCACAACGCCGGCCGCGATGGAGGTGGAGATCCCTGCCGGCGCCGCCTCCTCCCAAGCCAAGGGGAGGGAGACGCCTCCGCCCTCCCCGGCAGCTTCCGTCACCGCCGCGTCACCCGCGGAGGACGCGCCGCTCCTCCCGGGCGAGGGTGTCGTGCGGCGGCGCGCGGTGAGAGAGCGGTTTCGAACCCGCACCACAGGGTTAGAAATTGTCGCGCGTAGAAAAAAATTGTAAACTCGCGCGTAGAAAAAAAATTGCGGAGCAGGTTTCGAACCCGCACCACAGGGTTAGAAATTGTCGCGCGAGCTAACCACTAGAACAAAAGTGAATTTGTGCATGTCGTAGGTCAAAACATATATATTTTTAGGTGAAGTAAATTTAAATTCAAATTTCATTTGAATATTTTTGGACGACTAGTAAGCTTGCACGTGCAATGCACGTCTCGACCAATGCTCCTTCCAAAGATACGCCTACCACAATCGCACCCGTATAAGTAAACCACGACAAACGTG
This sequence comes from Elymus sibiricus, assembly GCA_039707655.1. Classification (NCBI taxonomy): domain Eukaryota; kingdom Viridiplantae; phylum Streptophyta; class Magnoliopsida; order Poales; family Poaceae; genus Elymus; species Elymus sibiricus. Next base: position 11,272,234 of record CM077676.1, read on the forward strand.
AATTCGAAAATCCAACTAAAGACACTCACAGCGCTTGAAGATAAAGCTAGGCACCATATTCATGTAAGTTGAGCAACAATGATTTTTTTTTCAAAGGAAGATCAATGGTGGGAATGCGGTCCAATACAGCTGACAGAAGATACTACAAGCAGAAAATAAATATAATGTAAATGAATAAATAATTGGTAAAAGGAATACGACCACAAATAAAGCGCATATAATGGTGGTGAAAATGGAACATAATGTATTGGACAACAATGCCCAACCATGTTGTGAATTTTGTAGAGTAGCTTAAAAAAAATTGCAAGGAAGGGTAACTTCAAATTTGAGTGTGAGATATCATCTATTCCAAGTTGATAACGCGTAAAAATACATCGGAGAGGGAATGGAGAAACGAAGCAATAAAATTGGTTTTGTTCTAGTCCAGTAAATTTACTTGTACAACATTGTCCTATCTCCTTTGAAATGTCTTCAGTAAGATTATATTCTTTGCACCTCTTTATCCAGATTCATTACTGAAAAGGCATTTAGGTTGCTCATTCGTCAAAACACAACATGGGACAGATCAATAATACATTCGCAGTAAAATACAAAAAAGAAAAGACACTTCACAAGCATGTCTCGTATTGCAATATAATTATAGTACTTACTATCAGTGTAAGCAAATAACAAAAAAACAGCCAAGATTATGCTCAAATATGACATGGTACCATACTTTGCAACTTAGTTTTGCTAGCTAACAATCTGAAACTATGGATACCAATTGAAATAAGATGTGTCTTGTACAAGCAACCCAAGTACGTATTCAGCCATCTTAACACCAACCATCAAAAAGGGTACCTAATCCCTGAAAAATAGGTGAACTGTTCTGTCAGTATATTCAAATCACATACAATGAGTGCATGATAGCTGATTAAATGAGCCAACCATTTCCACTCAAAAATAGTGTAAGCATGTAAGGAAAGATCTTGCCAGCTCAAACATGCATGAAAACGATAACTCAAGATATCAAAGGGCTGTACTCAATATCCAGGTATTAGAGAATTAATGTGAGTTCTTCTCTGCAAAAGACATCATCGGTGGTGCAACCAAAATATACTTTGGCTTACCAGGTAGCATAGTAGCATGGAACATGTCTGTATATCAGTTTTTTGATGCAAACTCAGAAATATACACAAACCGTTTACGACTTTTTTGAAAAACAATTATATCATCAATAAGCTATATGAGGTAGTAGATCATCATAATTCCATACCACTCTTCTCTTGACAATCAAACTCCCCTCCAAATTATAAACATATAAACCATCTATAGTAGCCAGCAGTGCACTCATTTTCTTTTTTTTTACAGTAAACAATCAAATTCTGGAAACCAAAAAGGCATTACCATATTTTGGTAAAGAAGCAAAAGCATAACATCACAGTTTATTCTGGAATAGCATGCCCATGATCAAAAGATTCACATGGCGATGAAACTTCTTATATATGCCTATGTTTCTCTTAATATTAGGCGACCACATTTTTTTTTTACATTCATGCCAAGGCAGAAAACATGCCTATACTGTTAAAAACGATTGTGTAAACCAAGTTAATTTGTTTATACCGTTGAGTCAAATCAGAAGTAATTACAACTATGAATTTCGACAGCTAATTTATTTTGTTTACATTTATTTAACACCAAAGTGGTAAATCACTTGTTACCACTATAAACCTGAAAATATCAGAGTCGACTTCAAGACCCTTGCATATGGCTCCTATGTCATAACATCATAAATCAAAACTAACACTTGCTAGTTACTCTCATAACACAAGAAGTCCTACGACTACAAAAAAAATATCTTGTAGTTCATTCTTTCATAGTAAACACTGACCGAATTATAGTTGCCAAATGCCAACACTCATGCATCACAGTGCCAGGAGTCCTGTAAAATAGCAGGAATATCACTATTTTTTAACATCTGTAGCACAAATACGTACACGGAAAATAATCTAAATCCCTGGCATTAAAGTGTCAATAATATAGGAGATCTTTGATTTTCAGTGGAACTTGTAGCAATCACAATAGTCCTACCAAAATGCACACAGATGAAGTACTACAGAGATAACAATCGGCCAACATGTAGAACAAAATAGTACATCAGAAAACTGAAGTGAGCACACCTGAATAGAGAAAGAGAGGTGACACACGACTTCCTTGCTATCACCGTGCCATTGCAAGCACGCACAGCCACCACGCTGTGGAGCAAATTGTACAAAATTCAAAACTCAACCATAGATGCATGCATCATGAACCTGAGCGTTTGAATATCTTGTTTGTGCTGTAATGACAAATAGGATAATGCCAAGAGGTTAGGATTTGAGACACCTAGGCGGAGATACAAGAGAATTTGCAGATTTCTTTTGTTGATAAGGACAAACCAGAAGTTATACAGGCAAGAATATAAGGAATCACTCAGACCCCGACTCCCCGAGACTACCGTTGGTCACCGCGTCGCCTCTAACGATGGCTATGGCGCCTTGCTGCTCCATGTCCGACAGACATGTCGGCCTCCAGTGCGTCAACAACACCACATCACCGTCCTTTGGGAAATAAGAGTCACCATAAACTGACGACCAGGTAGCTGGCTCAAACCAGACAGTGTATTCTGACCGATCTGAGAACAGACGGTACACCTTGATCTGGACCAACTGAGCCACCCGCGCATGGCCAATGCCTTCCAGCGCGGCGCAGACGCCATCGCGCCTCTGTTCCACGTGCCTGACTGAGGTGAAAGTCGCCGGGATTCTCTTCATCTGAATATCGCAGCAGCTAGATTTAGATTAATTAGCAGATTGTCCTAGTTGGGTACTATGTACGCAGGTGAAAACCAAAGGGAAAGGAATGGAGAAAGAACTCGCCTGGTCCTTGTACAAGTCCTCGTTGAGCAAGTCCTGGAGCTCCCACGAGAAGGTCGGCGTCTCCTCCAGCTCCACAGTGTGGGCTTCGATGGAGGTGAAGTCCGGCGAGTGAGGCGCGGCGAGATGAGGCCGAAACTCGTGGCGCGTCGGGCGACGCAGTGGGCAACGACGCGTTGGTGCCCGGAAGAAGGCACAGCTCCTCCTCGGCCCTCGCACGTCCCGGACGGTGGCTCGCGTGCGTGGCAACGACGGGTGCCTCGCGCGTTCCGGCGGCGGCGACTCGTTGGTAGTGGCGGGTGGCCCCTGGGGATTTTCTCTCTTTTGCGATGGATGTGATGGAGGCTTCGTACCGGGATGGATTTGGTGAGGTGGGCGCTAATTAGGGGAGAGGTTAACCGATGGCAGTTTGGATGGCGTTCCTTGCGTGATTGCAGGAGTTGCCAACGCGAGACGTGGGAAGTGGGATGTTTCCTCTGCCGGTGGAGTATGGTCAGTCAACGTAAATTGCTAAATGCACATAGAAAACGGATTAGGTTAAGCCTAACCGTTAGATCGAGTTTAGTGGGTTTAACTTGGGGTGGTAATTAGTCTGTGTATATTTTGTGGGGTGCATTTAGGGAAGATTATGTTTGCTCTTTTATAAGTAGTGTAGAAAAAAATCTGAGATTTCCGAGAATTACCAGAAACCGGTTCTTCCGGCCCCTGCCGGAAAAAAACCGGCATCGAGAAAAAAAAAACCTTGGTGCCCCAAGCTTTTGCCAGGTCCGAGCAAAGCACCCGCATCGTTCTGCTCCGTGCCGTGCCAGAGCAGCCACCTCCCACACGATCTCGGGAATCTCGCGCCCCCGGCCGCGATGGAGGTGGAGCTCCCCGCCCGCACCGCCTCCTCCCAAGCCAAGGGGAGGGAGACGCCTCCGCCCTCCCCGGCGGCTTCCGTCACCGCCGCGTCACCCGCGGAGGACGCGCCGCTCCTCCCGGGCGAGGGTGTCGTGCGGCGGCGCGCGGTGAGAGAGCGGTTCGCGGCGCGCAGCCTCTCCTTCCGCCGGGACGTCGGCCACGCGGCCGCCGAGACCTTCCTCCTCACCCGGCTCACGCTCACCCTCCTCCGCTACCTCAGGTACCCGTCACCGATTCCATTTCCATTTGCTACTTGCGCTTTCGTTCTGTTGCCACCACTTCCACTTGGTGATCTGCTTGTGCTATTGGTCCGATTCGATAGTATGTTGTGGCATTTATTTCGGAGAATTTGTGTATCTTAGCATGTTTAGCACTGAGCGAATTGAATGCACGATAATGGACTTGTCCTAGATGGTTGTTCTTTCTCTTTCTTTCTTTTGAAAGTAGCAGGAGAGCTGACAATCTCATTGAATTAAAGTACATAAGCATAATGAAGTGGTTTAGTAGAGAGGTGAAATGGTTTTCGTCCCTTAGGTTAAGTCTCAGACAGATTTAGCTAGTGACAGTGGGGTTCTCACAATTCTTCAAACTTTCCATTCGTTGTGGAACATGGGGTGATCCCGGTTCGAGAAAATTGAAGAGGGTGGAAGAATAAAAAGGAAACAAGGAGAAAAGTCTCAGTCATTGATGGTTATTCGGTTCATCGCAATAACTTGTCAGATTTATGCAGGATAGGCTACAAATGGATTCGTCAGTTCCTAGCCCTCTGTTGTTATGCTATATTGCTCATGCCTGGTTTTATTCAAGGTTGGTGTTTTGAAACCACTCCATTTGTTCTTCATGCAAGGGGTTTCTTATTATTGTCTCGTAAGTAGAATCTAGGATGATATACTTGGTATTATCATTGCCTCCAAAGCTTGTTTGATATGACATAGTTCTCTCATATAGTAGATTTAATTTTCCGTTTTTGCTTCATTTCAGTTTTATATTATTACCTCTTCTCAAGCCAAGTTCATAGAAGTGTTGTATACGGAGAACAACCAAGAAACAGGTATTTCTTCCATTTTCTACAAGGTTATTACCATCCACATGATAGCGCTACTCAATAAACCGATTTATAGTTTGTCTCAGTGTATTTTTGATAAATTAGTTAAGTTGTTGATATCTTGTACACTGCAGATTGGATTTGTATATACCAGCTGGCACGACAGGGTTGAAGCCAGTTGTGGCATTTGTCACTGGTGGGGCATGGATCATAGGGTGAGTACAAGTATGTACTGTATTGAACCTCAAGATTTTTTCTTTCTCTTTGGCTTTCTAGAACACCAGCAAGTTTTATATTTTGCCTTGACTTTGTGTGAAGCAATTTATATATCCCAGGTACAAAGCGTGGGGTGCCCTTTTAGGCAGACGCTTGGCAGAAAGGGGCATCTTAGTTGCATGCATTGATTACAGGTACTAGGAACAAATCCAAATATGCAAAGCAGCATGCTTCTTATATATCATACTCATGGAGCATAGCAATGATTTGTTTGAAGAAATTTCCCTCAGGGGACTATTGGTGACATGGTAGAAGATGTATCCCAAGGAATCTCATTTGTCTGCAACAATATAGCTAGTTATGGAGGTGATCCTGAAAGGTTTATAGCTTATAACTAATCAAAATTTTAAGCTTGGCTATTGCAATTTAAAACTGTTCCTTCTAATGTATGCCCTGCACATGTGCACATATGATAAATCTTTTGCGTGATTCAGGAATTCATTAGTGTGGAAGTTGATGTTGAACGTATAGAAGGCATTGTTCATTTGGTTATTCATCTTTTCTAGGATTATAATGGTGCGACTTAAAACAAGAATCTATGTTTCTTTTCCAAAAGATTATTGGCGCACTATATCCTAAAAGCTGTGGAGGAATCCTGAAATGACGCATTTATAGTCAGTTTGTTCTGATATTTTCTATCTACATCATGCTAACAGGATTTATCTTGTTGGACAATCTGCTGGTGCACATATTGCTGCTTGTACTCTCTTAAATCAGGCTATCAGAGAATGTGGCGAAGATACTTCCACTTGGAGTGTTGCGCAACTAAAAGCATACTTTGGTATTTCTGGCGGGTAAGCATGTGACTAGCAGAAATTGTAGTTGTTCCTTTTTTCTTGGCAGTTTGCGTGCATTATCGCCAGTAATCAGTTTCTTGCATTGTCAAATATTGGCAGTCTGTCCAGTAGAGTTTATCACTAGCTGCAGCCTGCAATTTAGTCTCTTGTGCTTCTTTGTTGGGTAGAATGTTCATATGCTTGTTACAAATTAAGAGGGTGAAATAACGCCAGTAATCAGTTTCTTCCATTGTCAAATATCAGCAGCCTGTCCAGTAGAGTTTATCTCTAGCTGCAGCCTGCAATTTAGTCTCTTGTGCTTCTTTGTTGGGCAGAATGTTAATATGCTTGTTCCAAACTAAGAGGGGGAATTTGCCTTTTCAGCAATGCTAGCTTGCAAGTTACAGGCTCCTGCTCCAATGCTACTTATGGATCCCTTTAGCACCTTTGTCCAGAATTTGATCGTGTGACTTATTAAATTTGATAGGAGCATCATTACTGATTCACACGCAAGAATGCCTGAGAAAAGCTGTATTGGCCTTGACATTGACTTTTTTTTTGTTTCTGCAGTTATAATCTTCTTAACTTGGTTGATCATTTCCATAGGCGTGGTCTGTACCGGTCTGTCTTTCTCAGGTATTTATCTTTGACCGCTAGCATTTATCCATGTTTCAACACCAAAAAAAACTTCCTTTTGTGAAAAAAGAAGGCAATTTTTCTTGCCCACTGTTGTCAGGATACTATACCATTGCCATCTTATGTTTCAGCATTATGGAAGGTGAGGAATCATTGGGGAAATTTTCTCCAGAAGTGATGGTTAAGGACGTAGCTGTTAGATCCGCAGTTTCTCTATTGCCTCGTATCATCCTTTTTCATGGGACAAGTGACTGTTCAATGCCCTCTGCTGAAAGGTGGGTCAAACTGAAATTATTAGCCACATCAGATTTATAACTGTGCACTCTCATGAGTTTTGAGCTTGTATTCTGGATATTGGTATGAACTGACATCCGAAAATGCAGTGAAGCATTCCTTGATGCTTTACAACAGCGTGGTGCTAAAGCGGATCTATTCTTATATGAAGGGAAGACACACGCTGATTTATTTCTTCAGGTAATTATTCGATTTGTGACACTAGCACTGTTTGAAAGGATTTCTTTGTTTCAATATTTTGACCTTCTTGGTAGTATTTTGAAGTGCTTAATTTATCCATGTTTAGATAGGAAGTACATTTTTTTTTCGTGAACTTAATATTTTCCATGTGATTTCGAGCATGGTCGTGAGTCTTGCTCTCATGGAAAAAAAAGCGCTCGGTTTGGAGTATAGCCCTTTGCTTTGTTGTTTTTCCGTGCTAGGTTTGCTCATAAATCGTTAAGCGAAAACCTCTGGAGTTCAATAAAAAATGGTTGGGTTGTCTTAGTGTACAGTTCAGACGTACTTAGTCGATTAGAAGATATCTGATTTGCTATTTCTAGAGAGCAACTCTCTTGTGTGATCTCCATGTAGCTTGAGTCTTATTATTGTGATATTATCCAAACATTATTTACCTCTGAGCTGGTGGTGGTACTTGTTGCTTTCGTTTTTCTAATTTTGGATGCTTATGGTTCTCATGCTTGATCCCTTTTTCTGTTATTGCATTAAAAGGATCCTCTTCGGGGCGGTAGGGATAAAATGTTGGAAGAGATTGTCTCCGTGATACAAAATGATGAACCAGGGGTGTCTGCGCAGCAGCTTGCCGTGCCCGTTGCACGCCGTCTTGTTCCGGAATTCATCTTGAGGCTTGCTGGGAGAGTAAGCCCTTTCTGAACATGTTGGTGATTGCTGAACACGACGACTAGAGGCAATTTACTGTAAGAACCGTATACTAGTTACCTACAGAACTCACTCCAATTCCTGCGGAAATCAAATTCGTTTGATGGCCTGCCGTACTGTTAATTGCCCAAGAGATGTATCTCGTTGTTCTAGTTGTGTAAAGGCAGACCCTGCTGTAGGTGACTGCTACTGTTTGTATACTTGTATTGTATCTCAGTGTATATGGCTCGTTATTTTCTTAGCTCTCGAGCCTCGCACTATATCTTGTGCAAATGGAACAAAGGCCAACCTGTGGTTGATATTGCTGTGAAACCTAGTTAGTTATGAAAATGCCTATGGCTCACAAAAATATTAATGTAAAATGGAACCAAGTCAATTTGCACATCAAAGTCTAAAATTGCACAAAAGGTTCTGTGCGATTTTAGGTGTAGAATCTTTAAACCTAAAATTACACGTCAGATGAGGGATCAGCGTTGAGGAACGTCGACTTAGAAAGTTGAGGATCGTTGACTTAAAAATAAGAATTTAAGATCGACTTAGAAATAGATGTTTCTAAAATTGTACTCGCGGTTCAACTAATCGCTACCCTCTGTTTCAAAATAATGTCTACGGCATGTTTGACTTAGGATAAACCTAAAGCGTCAAGTACTTAGAAACGGAGTGAGTACTTTTTATCCAAACAAGAAAGGAAATAAAACTCAACGCCAAACTGAGTAGATGCAGAGCAGTGGCTTTTTTGATCTATTAAAGACGCACAACTTTCATGTTGAGCACTTTTTCATTTGAGGTCATGTTGAGCACTTTTTCATTTGAGATCATCTTAAGGACGTTTCGTTGAAAGTCACTAAAATCAACTCCTGGTTCCTCTCCGTTTCACATCGGAAATGGCTCCAATTATCACGAAAAGTCAATATAATGCAGCTAAAACCCTACAAAACACTAACAAATGAAAACTAGTAACAGTTAGAGGGATAATGCGAAGAATATCATGGTTAAACTCACGAAAATATGGGTGTAAAATACACTCATCGATGATTGAGTTGGAAGTGTGACTCCATCTAGGCAGTACACATGGTTTATTTTCTCATTAGTTTTCCTGATGATATTAAAATCACTAACTGTAACCACTGCTCCTTCGCTTTTTATTGCATATAGTAGCAAATTCAGCAAGGAAGTGATATTTTCCTTGAGTCTGAGCAGCTCCATCAAAAACTATGAGCTGCCACTTGAGTTTGGAATGTTTATCCACAAGTTGCACGCTAACAAAAATGATCACCTGTTTCAGACTGAACCACATCAAAATTGTCAGCATCTACCCCTAACACTTGACTTGCCTGTTGGAGCTAAATGCTGCCAAAAGAAATTTCTAGGCTCAGAAATTTTCCTATGCCATTGAGGTGTGAAATCATGTATCATGGTTTCGGTCACACAAATGAATTGGACTCCCTTCTCCTAAATCATCTCTCTGAGGAAGCGATGTTTATCAGGGTGTCCCAAACCCCTACGGTTCCAAAAGAGACTTGACACTTCTTTAGGGGGTCTACCTGACGATGCCATTGCCCCGGGGTATACCAGCGGGAGCAAAAGCTGGCCCGTTAGCCATGGGGTGGCCCAAACCCATGACTCGGAGGCCCACTGCGTACAACAGGGCGCATCATCAACTTAATGTACAAGACAAGAACATCCCGAAGATCTAGCGTGATCCCGCGGATTAGGCTAGATCGTAGTCGACCCGGATACGTGAAAGAACATGTGCTACCCCCATGTTTGGTTTTGGTAATTGATGACAATCTCTATGGACTAATGGTTGCCTTGAGTTATATTTGAAGGGTTTGTCCATAGGCATTGCTTGAAGACCATTTGTTGGTTTTAAGGTTATTAGAAGAAGAATATGTGTTGACCAAGGTGCTATTCAAGGATTTATCCAAAGATTGGTCATGTGAGTGTTGAGCCTATTGCAAGCATGTCTTGAAGAAGAAGATTGTGTGAACATTCATGTTTACCTTCAAGACATCATCCTAATGAAGAGAGTTGGAAAGATTCAAGGTTGATCAAGACTACATATGAAGAGTGATTCATGTTGATCAACACACAAAGCGTAGAAGATGTACCAAGCGAGATCAAGTGATCTCATGGTATGGTAAGCATTGTCCATTACGCTTTGTGTACTAACCCGTGTTCTATGCGAGAGTTCTTTGTGGGGTTAGGTTTGTTTCCATGAGCGTGCATCAAAAGGAAGATATCACACAACCCATGGAGGATGACGTCAAGTGGTGATCGTCATCAAGATTGCGGTGTGCAAGTTCAAGTGGAGCATCACGAAGAGATCACTGCTTGAAGCTTGCCGTCCATTGTGGTGACAATGGACTTGTGAAGATGTGCCGAAGAGCGGCTCACCCATAGTGGAGTATGGGGGAGCAATCAACTAATCTTCATCGAGCCGACGCATTCAAGAAAGGTGGTCCAACTTGAGGAGGTCAAGATCGTCATCATCTAGCTCAAGTGGACTGTGCACAAGGCAAAGGTTTGCCCTTGATAGGTTTTCTATTTTACCGGTCTCATAGTGGTAGTTGGGAGACCGGGTTATAGGATCGATAGCCGTACTATCAAGGGGGGCTCTCAAGTGAGTAGCTTTATCGTATCGTTCGTCGAGAGCTCAAACCTTTGCATCCTTGCATCATCTTTCTTGGTTCTTGTTCGGTGTTTCTCTTGGTGAGTCTTTGAGCTTTTGGTCATCTTCATGACAAGCTCGAGGTCATCGAAAACGGAGTTCATCTATGCATCTTCTATGATGTTTTCGGTGTTGGAGTTTATGCCGGTTCTTCATTCATAGAGGTTTCTCATCTCTATATGTTAGGCATATCTCCCCTGTCACTTCTTATTATAACCAGTCGTTGTTGGATAGTATTTGTCGTCATCTATCCAACAAGCTTGAGTTTGCTCAATTCGGAGCTCATTTGCAGAAGTTATGGCAATTCTGGTTTTATTTGTTTCCTCTGTTTTCTGTGGATTTTCTGTGGCATGCAAGCGGTAGTACCGCTGGTGCCCACGGTAGTACCGCTTATGCGGTAGTACCGCTGGGTACTTCCGTGGCACTGCCGCTTGGGGTTTCCCCGAGCGTGCAACTCTCTGTTGCCAGTTTGCCATTCACGGTAGTTGCATGGTAGTAGCACGGTAGTACCGCTCTGGCGGTACTACCGCCCTTACTACCGCCGCCACTACCGCTTGCGGGGTTTTCCTCAGTGCACGCTTCTGTTTCCTTTTTCCCTTTAGCGGTAGTAGAGCGGTACTAGGACGGTAGTACCGCTTCGCACGGTACTGCCGCCCTGGCTGCCTCTACTACTGCTGCCTCTCCTGGTCTAAACCCCCTAAGCGGTAGTACCGCCAGGGGCAGCGGTAGTACCGCTCCGGCGGCACTACCGTGGTACACTTAGTGTGTTTCAGGCCAGTGTTTGGTTGTACCGCCTAAGCGGTAGTACCGCTCCGAGGAGCGGTAGTACCGCTCTGTGCGGGCTGAGACAGGTAACGGTTGGATTTGGGGTGGCCTTTAAAAGGGGGTCTTCTTCCCCCTTGCCCCCAACGGTTCTTTAATCCCCTTGCAGCTCTCTCTCCTCCATTGTTGACCTTCTAGAGCTTTGCTATCTCTCCATCCCTCCAATGATTCTTGCTCCTTCTTGAGGGAATAGAGAGAGGAGATCTAGATCCATCTTTCCACCAATCACTTTCTCCTCTATGTGAGGGAAACCTTGTGGATCTAGATCTTGGAGTTCTTGGTGTTCTCCTTGTTCTTCCTCTCACTTTCCTCCATAGCTTTGTTGCTTTGGTGGGATTTGAGAGAGAGGGACTTGAGCACTTCGTGTGTTCTTGTCATTGCATTAGTTGCATCGGTTTGAGTTCTCCACGGTGATACGTGAAAGTTAGTAGTTGAGAAGCTTATTACTCTTGGGTGTTTGAGCACCCTAGAGCTTGTTCCTCTTGGGTGCTTTGGCGCCCTAGACGGTTGGTGGTGCCTCGGAGCTCAATCATTGTGGTGCAAAGCTCCGGGCAAGCATCGGGGTCTCCAATTAGGTTGTGGAGATCGCCCCGAGCAATTTGACGGGTACCGGTGACCGCCCCCAAGGGTTGCCAAAGTGTACGGGTTCGGTGACCGCCCTCAAGGGTTGCCATTTGTACGGGTTCGGTGACCGCCCTCAAGGGTCCCTTAGTGGAATCACGGCACCTTGCATTGTGCGAGGGCGTGAGGAGAATACGGTGGCCCTAGTGGCATTGTTGGGGAGCATTGTGCCTCCACACCGCTCTAACGGAGATTAGCATCCGCAAGGGTGTGAACTTCGGGATACATCGTCGTCTCCGCATGCCTCGGTTATCTCTTACCCGAGCCCTTTACCTATGCACTTTACTTTGTGATAGCCATATTGTTTCTAGTTATATATCTTGCTATCACTTAGTTGTTTATCTTGCTTAGCATAAGTTGTTGGTGCACATAGGTGAGCCTAGTCGATTTAGGTTTTGTGCTTGACAAATTAAACGCTAGTTTTATTCCGCATTTGTTCAAGCCTAAACCGTAATTATTTTAAAGCGCCTATTCACCCCCCCCCTCTAGGCGACATCCACGATCTTTCAATACGTGTAAACCCTAGCCTTGCCCCCTATATAAGACAAGGCAAGGACCCTCCGGGCGGCTCTCGTCCAACTCATAACCTACGCGATCATACGATCTGCCACTACTACAGAGCGAGATAGCACTGACCCCTCATCACTGACCGCCCAGCTTAGGAGGGTCACTGATGACTATCATCACTGATACGTAAGGCCTTTCACTCAACTATATGGCCACAAAGTTCACGTGTGTGGTGTACAGTGTCTTCTCATGCATCTACATCAACGAAAAAAATAGCGTCCTAAGCGAAATAACGGCGGCCTCCTCCAGATGCTATACACGCTATAGCGTGCTAATAGCGTGCTATATTTCAAATAGCGTTTTGAAGAAAAAAATGTCAGATGTAGCCCAAAAATAAAGGATTTCAACAAGAATAAAGGATATAGTTCAATAATAAATGACTAAGCAGTTTTAAGGTAGCCTAACATGAACAACCCACGGGGCAACAACATAGCAAAAATTACTTATTCAGAATTAGGTGCCGCCGGGATCTCCATTAATAAGTAATAACGTCTCCCTGCCAGCCATGGAAGTACTCCATGTAGCTAGCTAGTTAACAAAGTGATGATCAATCAGGTGCTAGGAGTTAACATGGATAACTTGCAAGTTGCAAGTTTGCAACACAGCCGGACCAAACACACTAACATTTAGCAAACATCCTGATCCATCCAACACACACATCACGGATCTGCAAGCACAAAGAACTTGCCTGGTGCCTCACTTGCCGGCGGCGTAGCTGGCTGCGACATCGTGCTGCTGCGAACGGGGGAAGACCGACAGAGAACGGAAGAAGACTGATCGAGCTGGAGGAAGCAGTGGAGAATGGAGAAGTGGAGAGTTGGGGACTAGGAGCGCTTGGTCGGGTGGAGGATTGGGTATTTTCCCTATTTGGGCTAGGTCAGACTAGGGTCTTTGGGCTAATGGGCTGCCAAAAAAAAAATAGCGCGCTACACGCTATCCCGTTTTAGCGCGATATAGCGTGCGGGAGCACCTATATGACGCATTCTGCGTCAGGTTGCCAGCCTCCCGCACAGGGGAGCGCCCAACTGGGCCGGCCCACTAGCACACAGGATCGTCGCCTGTAGCGAGCGATCGAACTAAAAGAAAGCCTGTAGCGAGGCAGCGGGCACTGTAGCAACCCGGGCTACTGCAGCAAGATGGTACTGTAGTGCTCTCGGTCTACTGTACCACCTTTTTTTTAAGTGACCATTTTTTGAAAACGCAAACAGTTCTTCAAATTTGCGAACATTTTTTGAAACCATGAAAATTTGAATCTTTCAACAATTTTTAAAAAATGAGAACATTTTTGAAATTTTAAACAAATTTTGAAAACATGAACATTTTTTGAAACTCTGAACAAAATTCAAAAGCACGAACATTTTTTGAATCTATGAAAAAAAATTGTATAGGGGAACACTTTTTGAAATTCCTAACAAAATTTGAAAACCCGAACATTTTTTGAAACTCCCGAACAAAATTTCAAAATGCGAACAATTTTTTAAAAAGCGAACATTTTTTGAATATGTGAATTTTTCTTGAAATCGGAAACATTTTTTGAAATAACCGACCAAAAATTGAAAACAAACAATTTTCTGAAACTCCGGAACAAAATTTGAAAACGTGAACAAAATTTTCAAAATCGAACATTTTTTGAAAAAGAGAATATTTTTTGAATTTTATGAACATTTTTTTTGAAAACGTGAATATTTTTTGAAAAACATGTTTTAAAAAAAATCTGAACAAATTTTGAAAAAGAAAAATGAACTTGAAAAATAAAAAAATAAAAAAAATAAAAAAGAGAAAGAAACAGAAACAGAAAAAGAAAAAAAGAAACAGAAACAGAAAAAGAAAAAGAAAAAGGAAAATAAAAAACCCGGTTCAGGAACCTTCTAGAAGGTTCCCAAAACCAGGAAAAACCAGCTAGGAATCCTGTAGAAGGTTCTCAAAACCAGTTGGGCGCTCCCCTGTACGTAATGGGCCGACCCCACTGCGTCGTTCGCTCGCGCAACCCTGTGCGAAGCGTCGACATTACGACGCAGTGAGCGGCGTATAGGGTTTTCCATAGCATGCTATTTCGCGAATAGCGTCATAGCGAGCAAAATTGCCAAAATTTAGCATGGGCTCTTCCCATATTCTATAGCACGCTATTAGCGCAGAAATAGCGCCCTATTTTTTTCGTTGATCTACATGTCAGGGACAGCGATAACTAGACAGTTGTTAGTTGCAAGTTGTTACATAGTTGCGTACCAACTAAAAGGTCATCGCATCTAAAAAAAGGCATCGGCTGAGCTGGCAGCTGTAGCTATCAAGAAGAAGGCCACACAACAAATGTCTTTTCGTTTTCCTAGAGTAGTGTATGTATACTAGTACATGGACAACCTTTAGCCTGGAGCATGCGGTCTGGTGCAAGCTAGCTAACAAAGTTGAATGCATTTTTTTTTTTTTTTTTTGCGAATAACAAAGTCGAAGGCTTTGATGTTGTGTGGTTTGTCTTCACCCGGGTCATGGATAAAGCGTCAATATCGTCAACCAAGATGCAAAGAGTGGACATGATATATATTCTACTATCTTTGAGCTCGTGTATTTCCGTGTCGCAAATTGTAGCCGTAAAACTCCTATCTTTTACAACTCAAAAGAAACTCCTATGCGAACCAACCTGTGGTTGGATGGTTAGAGGGACTGTGGTATCCTCAGCCCACCAGGGTTCAAATCTTGGTGCTCGCATTTATTCCTGAAATTATTTCAGGATTTCCGGCGATGCGCATTCAGTGGGAGAAGACGTTCCCGTCAACGACGAGGTGCCTACGGTGACTTCGTAAATTTCAAGATGATATGCCGGCTCAGTCTCTCGGAGGTGCTCATAGGGGTAGGGTGTGCGTGTGTGCGTTCATAGGGGTGAGTGTATGCGCGTGTATATGAGCGCTTGCGTCTGTACTGTGTTCAAAAAAAAAAAGAAACTCCTATCTTTTTTTTGTAGCCTTTTTTTTAGCACAATCCACTAGGTTTTTATTGATTAATAATCATAGGGATACAAACTGGATCATAGGGTAGGCGAAGCCATGTGTGTCTTCCTTGATCTAAGGATGATGCAAACCTAGCTAGATTGTGGGCTTCATAATTAGAGCCTCTTTTCTCATGAACAAAATTACAGAGGGTAAAAGAAGATTTTAGAGCTACAATCTCCTTGATAACAGCTTCATATTTCCCTCCCGTCCTCGCAGCAATGTCGTTCACGACGTTCAAGCAGTCTGAAGCAACATGCAGTCTCTGAAGATAGAGGTCCAAGGCCAAAGCAAGTCCCTCGCGACAGGCCAAGGCCTCCAAAGTGGCAGGATCGGTTACTCCCGGAATAACAAGGGCCGACACCCCTAGATATAAACCTTGATCATCTTGACAGAACGCAGCCGCCACACCAGTCGTCCACGATCTAGACACCCTGCCATCAACATTAATCTTCACCGAGCCTGCAGGAGAAAATTTCCAAACCGGAGCATTACTGGGCTGGATAGGAGCCACCACCGGCCTTGGTGCCTTGACAATCTTCAACTCTCCAAGCTCTGAGATATACCGAATGAGAAAATCATGAGTAGAGATAGGACTCTGAAAAATGCCTTCGTGGATTGCTTTTCTCCTCGACGTCCATATCACCCACAATGTGACCACCAGGCGAGTTAGCTGAGCATGCGATAACGTGTCAAACATCGAGAACAGCCACGCTTTTGGGTTTGGTTCAGTGGTAGGCATCATATGTTCCATCAACTCCTCGTCCACCAAAGCCCATACACAATGGGGCATGGAGCACTCAACAAGGGAATGCCTCCAAGAATCTTTGGCTCCACAGAGAGAACAACAGGTGCTCGAGCTCATTTTTTGGTGTTGCCGCACGTCCTCCGAAGGGAGGGAAACATGGGCCAGGCGCCATAAAAACATATGAAGCTTCGCCGGAACATCAACCTTCCAGAGCTTGCGCCATCCAGCCTCCTCCGCCTCAGAGTTCGATGAGCCCGCACGCTCCTCCAACCATGCTCCTCTACGTCTCTTTGTCTCTACCAACATCCGGTAGGCCGACCGAACCGAAAAACTGCCATTCCTTTCGAAGTTCCAGGACCAAAAATCCTGCTGTACACTGGTACATAGCGGAATGTTGAGGATCAAGCTAGCATCTATCTGGAGAAAAACTTGCTGCACCAGATTTCTGTCCCAGCTAGATGTTGACGGGTCTATCAGTTCGCTCACAAGCTGAGGAGGATCAGGGACCAAAGATAATAGTGGCCTCATTAGCTCGTCCCTTGGTAGCCAGTTTTGGTTCCAAATATTTGTGATAATACCATTCCCAATTCTCCGGATGAGACCTTGACAAAGAACATCCCGGCCTTCTATGATCGCCCTCCATATTTGGGAAGGGTGGGAACCGAGTTGCGCATCAAGAATTGAGCATGATGGGAAATACACAGCTTTAACAATTCTGGCACTAAGAGATTCCGGGGATTGCAAAATTCTCCAAGCCTGGCGAGCTAGCAAGGAGAGATTAAAAAGCTCAAAATCCCTAAACCCTAGGCCTCCCATAAACTTCGATTGAGACATAGTTTCCCACGAAACCCATGCCGGTTTACGCCTGCCATCCGTACTCCCCCACAAAAATTTCCTTATGAGAGTGGTCAAATGTTCACAAAGGCCTGTGGGGAGTTTAAAACATGACATCGAATAGACCGGGATGGCTTGAGCCACTGCTTTTACCAACACTTCCTTGCCTGCAGCCGACATAGTTTTCTCAATCCATCCAATCACCTTATTCCAGAGCCTGTCCTTCAAGTATTTAAAAGAACCATTCTTTGAGGATCCAACATCAGAAGGCAACCCTAAGTACCTTTCGCTTAGAGATTCATTTGGTACATGAAGGATATTCTTGATCAATTGACGCATGTCATTTGGACAGCTGTAAAACTCCTATCTAATAAAGCTGAGAGAGGATTTGGTGCCTAGGCCCATTGGATGTACATGGTGATTAGGCCCATGGTAAATGGAATAATGAAGATTGGTCTTCTCCTTTGATGTACCGTGACAAAAGAGAAGAGCTGTGGCCAGGCTGTGTCTAGGCTCTTACCATGCCAAGCATCCATCCAAAACAGAATTGATTGACCATTATAAGGAGTGCATAATGCAAATTAAAAAACAGTAAAACTGAACCACCTATGAGCTTTCATAGCGATTTAAGCTCGCCAGCCGTTCGAACGCACTTACGGACGCACAGGATCGTCCCATCATCCCTCTACTTTGCTTGGGCCTCATTTGCTGCGTCAGCTCGCGCAGAACGGTCAATTGAACGTTTCTGGGACGCTGCTCCAGAGGCCGAGCTGGGCTGCGTGAGGTTAATTGGGATGACATCTGTGATCCGGTGCACAATCCGCTGTGCATTTTTATGGATTGTTGCTCCGCCGAACCACCTGGGCGCCTGCTGCTTCACTGGGCCTCCACAGTAGCGGATGTGGTTTGTTGCGAAGCATCTCGTCCCAGTCGTCATTCAGGCGGCATCTTCCTTGGGCAGCGGCGGCTCGGAGGCGAGCTTCACGCTTGAACTCCACGATGCCCTCCTACAGCCAGGACTTGTTGATGTGGCGGCGGCGGCGGGCATCTGACTCTTTGGAGGTCATAGTCTAGCACCGCAGCCGCCGCCACCGTGCCACGCGAGCTTGAAGAGGCTTCACGGGAGCTCAACCCATCGCTGAGTCCGGCCGGCATCGTGTGACATGGAGGCAGGGACGGAGTGCGGGAGGACGAGCCCGGTGCCACGATGGCACCACCTCGATCAGGGACCGTTGCATCGTCCTCTTCCTCCAAGACGCGCCACTCTATGCTATCCGGGGACAGTGGCATGGCGCGGGCTGGCGGTGGCGATGGGCGCGAGGAGGATGAGCCGTGGCGGAGTTGCGGCGATCCGCGACGGTGGAGGCCAGCGAAGGCTGGATCCGCACCGGGGAGGGACACGAGCGGCATCGGGAGCTCGATCCACCTCCGAGTACGGTCAGCATCGTGCGGGGAAGGCTGCTCGGCCTCGAACTCACCGAGGAGCCACACCCCGCACGACCTCCTGCGTCATGAAACGTCCCCGTTAGCTGCCGGGGGGGAGGGGGGGAGGGTGGGCATGTTTGGGCGATGTTCGACTAGGGTTAGCGGGCGGCAGTGTGGCACGGGTTGGGCTGCGGGGGTAGCGGAGTGGCTAGAGTGAAGGTAAGAAAGATGGGAGTGGAGAAAGGGGGGAGTGGGGTGGGGTGGGGCCCATGTGTCCGGCCTACGTGGCAGATAGTTTAACATCCCCTACTCCCCCATTCATTTGACACCAATCTAGGAGATTTCAGACTATCCGTACAAATGGGCCAAGAGTAGGGGAGCTCGTTGGAGGGCTTTTTTGTCTGAATAGTCCGTTCCAGACAAATAGGGCTGGAGTAGGGGACGCCCTTTGAGATGCCCTTACCGTTGTGTATTTGGTAACTATATATGAGGAAGGAGAATGAGAGTTCATAGAAGAGGGTTGTACTGAGATGGGACATGAGATGTGTCGTTTCATTTCCGATCCTCTATTAGTGAGAATTGATGATTGATTAGCTAAGGGAGGCTAACATTACCTCACATCTAACACTAGCACTACTCGATCAAAGGCTTTAAGATTCGCATTTTTGTGTGCACAGGCTCGTGCGTAGCGGTTGTTCCACTGTTTCTGGGTCGCCCGTTTCCTGTTGTTTGTTGGGCCGTTGTCGTTATGGGTATTATATTCATTTTTGGGATGCTGTTTTCTACGCATGTTGGGCTGCGGTGCTCAGTTTTTTTTATTTCTTTTGGAAAGCGACTGGGAAGCAGATACCAAGGGGGATCGCTATTCCTCGCGTTCAGCGAGTCGAGGCGTCCGACTCGCTGAAGCGCGCGAGCGTCTGGGCCGGCCCACCCGCGCGGGCAACACCAGCCTGTTTCTCTGTTTTGTTTTTTTCACGTTTTCTGTTTTTCTTTTTTTCTTTTTTTTCTTTTGTTTATACTTTAAAATATTCTAAATATATATATTAAAAAAAACACTCTTCAAAAACACATTTTAAAAAAACTGTTGAACAAGTATTTAAAAATGTTGAACAAGAATTTGAAAAATGTTGAACAAGTATTAAAAATGTTGAACAAGTATTTGAAAAATGTTGAATAGGTATTAAAAATGTTGAACAAGTATATGAAAAATGTTGAAAAAATATTTAAAAATGTTAAACAACAATTTGAAAAATGTTGAACAAGTATTTGAAAATGTTGAATAAGTATTAAAAATGTTGAACAAGTATTTGAATTTTTTTGAATAGGTATTAAAACATGTTGAATGAGTATATGAAAAATGTTGAACAAGTATTTGAAAATGTTGAATAAGTATTAAAAATGTTGATCAAGTATTTTAATATTTTTTAATAACTATGAAAATGTTGAACAAGTTTTTGAAAAATGTTGAAATAGCGTTCGGCGAATGTTGAATGTGTATACAAAAATGTTGATCACTTGTTACAAAAAATGTTTTTGACATGTACGAAAATGTAGAGTGAAAACGAAAACAAACATAAGAAAAAACAAAAAATGGAGAAGAAAAAGAAAACCAAACAAAAAATGGAGAAGAAAAATGAAAACCAAACAAAAAACGAAGAAAACCCTACAAAAAACAAAAAGAAAAAATAGAAAAAAAACCCGAAGAAACGACTGCAGTACATCAAGTAGTACACGCCCCTAGTTCATACCACGAAGAGAGCTTGGGTGGAGTGGTTACCGCGGCGCGAGTTACCCCTGGAGACCCTGGTTCGATCCCTCCTTCTAGCGCATTTCTCTGCTCTTTTTACACTGCACGCGAGTGAATGGGCCGGCCCAATATGAGGCGAGCGAGGAAAAAGCTTCAGCGATAGCAGCTGCTTGTATCGCTTAAATAGTCGCCGCGGATACCAAAAGGCTCGACTCAAAGACAAAGATGTTTGAGCAGACTTGAGTATATCATTTTTCTAATCACATGTAAGCCTTTTTAGTCCCATCCGTTTTTCAATTGTTTTTCCTTTTTCAATTTTTATTCTACTGCACAGAAATAACATCTCGCTGGCTTGTCAAAAAAAATTCAACCTCATCAACGTTGTATTTGTCATAGTGAACGAGAATTATATGTATACATGTAACTCCCTCAACTCGCCAGTTGCAAGTCCATCCTCGATTCATAACTAGGGCCCATCTTTTTTTTTCCTAGTTGAAAGTCCACCATCGACTCGTAACTGGGACTGACTTTTTTGTCCCAGTAGCAGGTCCACCTTAGACTCGCAACTGGGGCCCAACATTTTTTTTCCAGTTGCAAGTCCACCCTCGACTCGCAACTGGGGCCTGACATTTTTTGTCCCAGTTACAAGGTCACCCCGACTCGCAACTGGTGCCCGACCCTTTTTTGTCCCAGTTGCAAGTCCACCCTCAACTCGCAATTGGGGCCCAACCTTTTTTGTCCCAGTTGTAAGTACACCCGCGACTCGAACCTAGGGCCCGACCTTTTTTTGTCCCAGTTGCAAGTCCACCCTCGACTCGCAACTGGGGCCCGACCTTTTTTTATCCCAGTTGCATGTCCATTCTTGACTCGTAACTGGGGCCCAACCTTTTTTGTCCCAGTTACAAGTCCACCCTTGACTCGCAACTGGGGCCCGACATTTTTTTTGTCTCAGTTGCAAGTCATTGGTTGTAGTTGACCCCCAGTTGCAAGTCAACCCTCGACTTGCAATCCCGAGGCCCTAGTTGCAAGTCAACACTACTAGGAAAACCCCTATAGGTAGCCACTTAATAGTGGCGCGGGGTATGTGGGACGCGCTACTACTACTTAGTAGTAGCGTGGGACATAAGGCCGCGCTACAGGTACAAAGTAGTAGTAGCGCGGGTACGAGAAACCCACGCTACTAATAAGTGCTCCCCACCGTGGCCCCCGGGGCAGGCCATAGTAGCAGCGGCGGGTATAAAACCCGCGCCACAACTAACTAGATAGCAGTAGCGCGGTTTGTATCACCCGCGCTGCTACTATGGATAACTAGCAGCAGCCGGCCCTCACGCCTCACTCAGCCCCCTCTTCTCTCTCTCTCTCTCTCTCTCTCTCTCTCTCTCTCTCTCTTTCTCTCTCGCCCGACCTCTTCTCCCTCTCGATCCCCTCCATCGCCGCCACTGCCGCCGGCCTTCCCGGCCAGCTCCGGTGGGCTCTGGCGCCGCTCAGCTCACCCACGGCTTCCCCCGTGCAACGCTGCTCCTTCTCCACCGCTTCGATTCATCGCTCACATCCTCTGTTTGCCGCCCCCATCGATGCCCCAAGCTAAGGTTTCGGTGGCTGTCGGCCTAGGTCGTCGGCGTGACTCCGGCCGCTTCCTCCAGTCACCTAGTGGTGCTCCATGACGTCCTCTACACCTCCTCCTCGCGGATCCGCCTTGGCTTCACCTCCTGGTGGTCACTGCCATGCACGGGTGCCCGCTGCGCCGGCGGGACGGCGTGCGGCGCAACTCCGGCGTGATGTGGCGCCGGTGTAGTGCTGTGGCCACTCCCCTCGCCGTGCAGGGACGGCGGTGGTGTGCTCTGCCGCAACAGCGGCAGTGCAGTGCTCGGCATCGGCTACAAAACCTCCTCGGTGAGCTTTACTTCCTCCTCCTCTCTGTTCTGTGATGCGATGGACATGGCCGTGGCTATGTTGGTGCTTTGCTGCTAGTGGGGACTTGGTGGCTGTGATCTAGGTTTAGGAATCAACATTGGTACTCCTATGTATATACCCTGGTCATTGATAAGTCACAAATCCATATGTCTGGATTTGTTAGTGTGTCTGTGGTCTAATCCTGCTCCTATGGATAGCTTCTAGTTTAAGGGATTTGGAAACTGTTCAGGCACTAAATTTGTTTATGGAGTGATTAATGTGGATTTAGTGCTGGTGGTGGTCTATGGTTTAGTTGCTATTTCCAGTTCTACTGGTATAATTGATGCTGTTGTTGTAGTTTAATTTAAGTGCAGGGATGATGTTGGTCCTGTTATACTCTTGTAGGTACATAAACATTAGTTATACATGATTATGTAGCTACTGTCCTGTTCTTATGTATGTTCTTATACTACTTTTGTTTCAGTATCACTGGTTTAAAGGATATAGTCCTTTATTTATAGATACTTATATTGCTTTACCTGGTTCAGTTTAGAATAGATGCTCTCTTGGTCTTAGCTTTTCTCTCTTCCTTTCTTTCCTCCTCTTCTAAACTCTACTGATAAGAACAGTTGCTCCTTGATCTTAACCAAGCCCATGATGCTGGTCTGAGGCTACCCTCACTGGGATTTGATACTACAGATGCTACACTCCCCATGCTCCAATGATGATACAGTCCTAGCACTTCTAGGCTGTTCTGAGGACATAATCCCCCAAAATCCTACCTTGGGGTCTTGATGCAGCTTGGTCTCGAGGATTTTGGCAAAACCATCTTCTTGTGGTGTGCCTCCTCCTCCTTGCTGCTTCATACTGCTTACTTGTATTGGTTTGGTCCAACTCTGCTTGGTACATATGCAACAGTGGCTATCAAGCCTCTAATCTATGGCTCATGTGCTCTATTTATAATGGTTTGGTTGCCTTGTGGGATGGACACCTTAACTTGTGACTCAGCTATTGCCTTTTGAGTGTGCTGCTTAGTGCTGTCCTCCTCTAGTTCATCCTGATCCACATAAGCAGCTGGGTGTCCATTCTGGATATACATGGCTGGGTTTGATCTTTATCTCTCTCCCTTGCTTTGTTTTAATTACTAAAAGGAATTCTTCTTGTGAATCATTTTGCTTTACTTATTAACTTTGTCATTGCTGACTTGGAACTTTAGTAACTTGTTTTGTCTTGGGCCAGTTGGACTTTAAGTGCCAGTTGTGCCCTTTATTTATTTCCTTTTGCATAATGAGCTGGTGTTGTGCTTTACTTGGCTGTGTTATTGCTTGTGGTATTTGTGGGCTGTGACTTCATCCAACGGCTTATATATTTCCTTTGGACCATGCTCCTGCTATACTTGATCTGCTGCTGCTGATCACTCCTGGCCTTGATCATCATACTGTTCTATTGGTCACTTCATTGTTTATTTGGTCATTTCACTGTTTCTTAGTTGGCTGTGTTGCTGATCCCTTTGAAACTTTCTATTTATGGATCATTGGACCCGTTCCAATTATCCTAAGTGCCAGCTCTAACAGCAAAGCATTTTCCTATGGAAAATGCTACATTTTAACATAACAAAATTCCTTTCCTGTTGTTGTTTATCTTGCAGGTTTGTCTTACTCATGTCCAGTAAGCTGTACAAAACTAATAGGGAACACTAAACCAACCTATCGCGACAACATGCATGTCCAGACGCTCAAGATTTTAATTTTTAGAGTTTCTAGTTTGGTTCAGCTGGCAGATAGCCTAGGTTAGACATGTTCTAGAACATTAGAGGATATAACAGTCAGAACTTGACAAATTTTACATCATCACAGTTTGTGGGCTTTATTTTAGACATGCCAAAAGGCTTTTTTTTATAGTTGCATGTGGGCTGGTTTAGTTGACTAAATTATTGTCATAGTGCTGCGGCGGCGACGACGCCGATGACCTATACGCGTGGCGTGTGTGTGTATATATATATATATATATATATATATATATATATATATATATATATATATATATATATATATATATATATGGAAAATAGAATCTACCACCTAGTGGTAGTTACCACCATCCCCACTGCCATTCGATTCCATCAAGATATGTGCCTTTCTTAACGGGTCATGGGCACCATAAAATCAGTTTTTTATGCCCGATATGTTTGTTGGACTGAGCTTCCTAATTTTGTGGGACGCCCGACCTTTTCTCTTGCCATTTAATATTTCATTCATGGATACACGCTGAATCGGGATGACACAATCCGGTTAGATCTCTCTCTCTCTCTCTCTCTCTCTCTCTCTCTCTCTCTCTCTCTCTCTCTCTCTTCAAATTCAAATCTGCGTGAGAAGACTAGATCTACAAAAACAAAGGTAGATGGCATCAAATCGGTGGATCCATGCATGCGTGAGGCCAATTGATTCTTCCTTGTTTCTTGATTTTAATGCACACGCGGTGGATTTTCCTGGGCTGGGTGTATCTAAACTACTAATTGGGAAGGTATTTATTGGAGGTAGAAGTCCCAGTTAAATGCTAATTGCTGTTACTTCGTCTGATCTTTTTAGTATCACAGATGGTTGAAGAGGATTATTTGTGGGGAGGGGACCAATATGATGATCTTGTGCGCAAAGACTAACCCGACATGGCCTTGATGTGCGACTACGGCTAGCGACAGCGGCGACCCGGCAACTACGTTCCGGTACGGCGTCGACGAAGAATACATGTGGCTGCGCGTAGACGAATGATGTCGGTGGCGGCGACGATGTACGTGTGAGGACAAGGTCACATCATGGTTTGAAAGATGTTTTGTATAATCGTTCATATCTCAGCTTCAGGAATCGGTGAAACGATAGATGAACTACTTGTACTGTTGTACACTAAATGTGATACATATACTCCATTCTTCTATACTGCATACGTTCTCCTTTTTTTTGCGGGGTTCATACGTTCTCCTTCATTATACCAAATACTACTTTTTTATATACTCATTCTTTGATGAATATACTCTGTATGGTGTAGATGAATATAATCCGCTCTTATACAATCTTTAATAAGGGCGTTGAAAACAGCTATATGGAGTATGTTGAGGATGTAGTATGCAGTATACACAAAATTTTGGTGAACACGGAAGCCATTTAGAATCTGATTTTTGTTTGAGCACGTACTTGATAATTTAATTATACTCAAAAGTAAGAACGATCTATCTAGCACTTGCCTACTAAATTCATATTACCAAGATAAACATATACTCCATACTCCAGTCTCTAGTTAAACGGTTTTGCTAAAACTCATTCAGCTGAGATAATTTTTGGTCTCATTCAAGTGCACAGCCATTGGATTAAAACGCATGGTGATTCATGCTGATGTGGAGTAAACTTGTCTGTGGCCTGTGACGGCCCGTTTCATTTTTTTATTATTTGTCCCGGTAGCTTTCGCGGCCCGTCGTGGCCTCGTCGTTGGTAGAAGGAGTGGAGCGATGCTGCCTTCTTTTTAAAAGGAGCCACGCTGCCTTGTCTCGTACGTGTTGAGTCAACTATTTACACTCATGTGGGTTTTTTCTGATTTGTTCTTTTCTCAGCGTTAGTTGCTCATTTTTGTTTTTTATTTTTTATTTTATTTTTGAGCTGCACATTTCTTATTTTCATCAATTAGTACGTGTACTCTTTTTTCTTATCTCACCTTTTACTTCCGGTTTCTAATTTGTGTTATGTTTTTTATTTACTATTTTTTAATTTTCTGTTCGTACGAGGATCATAAGTGTGCATTTTTAGTGTTGTCGGGGAGTTGAGTTGTCGGGGT
The DNA here is from genome assembly GCA_039707655.1 of Elymus sibiricus. Classification (NCBI taxonomy): domain Eukaryota; kingdom Viridiplantae; phylum Streptophyta; class Magnoliopsida; order Poales; family Poaceae; genus Elymus; species Elymus sibiricus. The sequence goes on from CM077676.1 coordinate 11,298,065, forward strand.
CAGTCACATGTACATCACTAGACATGCAACTGCAAGCGTTGTAATTCAACTGCAATTGCACTGGCACAAAAGCGACTGCAACTGGGGTCGGGAGAGGAGTTGTCGATCGGGCCAGTTGCATGTACAACACTAGACATGCGACTGCAAGCATTGTAATCCGATTGCAACTGCAAACATCGTAACCCGACTGCAACTGCACGGGTACAAAGCGACTGAAACTAGGGTCGAGAGGGGAGTTGTCGGGGCCAATTGCATGTCAACCACTAGACATGCAACTGCAAACGTTGTAACTCGATTGCAACTGCATGGGCACAAAACGACTGCAACTGGGACCAGAGAGTAGTTGTCGCACGGGCCAGTTGCATGTACAACACTAGACATGCAACTGCAAGCATTGTAACCCGACTGCAGCTGCAATTCTTGTAACCCGACGCAACTGCACGGGTACAAAGCGACTGCAATTGGGGTCAAGAGGGGAGTTGTCGGGGCCAGTTGCATGTCAATCACTGGATATGCAACTGCAAACGTTGTAACCCGATTGCAACCGCACGGGCAAAAAGTGACCACAACTAGGATTGGGAGTGGAGTTGTCAGGGTCAGTTGCATGTAGACCAATAGACATGCAACCGCAAGTGTTATAACTCGACTGCTACTGCACGAGCACAAAGAGACTGGAACTGGAATGGGGAGAGGAGTTGTCTTGGCCAGTTGCATGTACACCACTAGACATGCAACTGCAAGCATTGTAACCCGACTGCGATTGCACACACACAAAGCGACTACAACTGGCATCGAGCATGGAGTTATCCAGGTCACTAAACATGCAATTTGCAAGCGTATGCCTACTTTTTTATATCTTTTTTACTTGAAAAAAGAAGGTGTATACGTGTTTTTCTGTTTTATGGTCATTTGGCATCATGTACATACAGACGGCCGGGACGCGAAAATTAAAAAATTACAAAGCGCGAAGAAGACGAGTGAGGACATACTCACGCAGCAGCCTCACTCCCCTCAACGCCACGTCACGCCATACTCACATGTACGAGTTATACATGCATCCGCAGGGACGGACGTTCGTGGAGGTCCTCTCACGTCTCGTTCGCATTCTCTCCCCTATTTTCCTCTTCGCTTTCAATACAAGCCCAAATAATTTTTAAACAAAGCCCGTTGATTTTTTTTTTGAAATTACAAAGCCCGTTGATTAGAAGGGACAACAACAACCAAGAAGAAGTCTAGCAGCCCATAAAAAGAAAAGGTAAGTTTGAACGTGGCAGTCCAGGGATAACGGCCTTTTATAACATGGCATGGCATTAGGTGAATGAGACCAAATTATATCTCAGCTAGATGAGTTCTAGGCACTCCCCTAGTTAAATGCGCATACTCCATACTACATAGATACTCCATACTATGTGTATACCACTTACATGGAAAAGAAGCATGTGTATACAACTTGTGTTCACGCGATACTCCATACTACATATTGTAAGCAACAATGCAAACTCTATACTATAAAAATGGAGTATCTATGCCACTGGAAGTATATATTAAATGAACATACGCCACTGGAAGTATACATATACCCAAAATTATACTTTTTCAAACTACATATACTCCTCATCACATACCATATACTCCTTTCAACTCCACACTACATACTATATACTCATCGCTCCAAAATATACTTTTTTTCAAACTCCATGACATGCTATTTTCCAAAAAAATATACTACATACTATTTTCCAAACAATATACTACATACTGTTTTCCAAACTAGTATGTAGTTCTACATGCTCGAGTCAGAATATACAAGAGATTCCTCATCCTCAAAAGAAAAACAAGAGATGTTTGGGCCAGCACATTCAACGTATAAATATCTTATCTGTTCACGGTGATGCATTCGGCCGGCCACGGAAATAGCAGGTTGTTGAACTAACTCACACCATTTATTTAATTATTTAATTAGACGTTAGTTAGCTGCCGGCTATTGGATTCTTTCGCATCCACCAACCCGTTTGGTTTAGAGATAAGAAGAGACACGTGGAGAGCAAACAGCTAGGGGGTAACTACCACTGCTTGTAGATAAAATTTGTCATATATATATATATATATATATATATATATATATATATATATATATATATATATATATATATATATATATATATATATGTATGTATATATATATATATATTAATTATCTATATCAGATATGTATGATTGACTGTATGCATAACATGTATGTATTATGAAATGCATGTATGTGAGTACTATGAAATGTATGTCTAAACTGGAATAGGTCGATTTTTATTTTTTTAAATCCTAATTAGTTACTAGTAGCGTGGGGGTATTATAGACGTGCTACTACTATTTCGTTAATAGTAGCGCGGGTGCGAAATAGTAGTAGCGTGGGTGGCCGCGCTACTACTAGGATTATCCCTAGAAGTGCAACCCTCGACTCGCAACTGGGGCTTCTTTTCGTACTTGTAGGTTGCCCCAGTTGCAAGCCGGCCCCTGACTCACAACTTCAGGCCCCCTAGTTGCTAGTCCACTAGTACAAAACGGGCCTTTAGTCCCGGTTGGGAAGGGCCTCTAGTCCCGGGTCACCAACCGGGACAGCCCAATCGGAACTAAAGGCCCCCACCCTTTAGTCCCGGTTGGTCACAAACCGCGACTAAAGGCCCTTCACGTGGCCGCGCTCCTGTGCTGGGGCTGGGGACCTTTAGTTCCGGTTGGTGACACCAACCGGGACTAAATCCCTGCCACTTTAGTCCCGGTTGATGACACCAACCGGAACTAAAGGTTTAGGGGTTTAGGGTTTATTGTTTATTTTTCCTTTTCATTTTGTGTTTTCCATTTAATTCTTTTTCATTTCAAACATATTTTACGCTACTACGTACTGTACACGTTATGCATATATAATAGAATTTCTCATAGAACCAATCATATATCATAGAATTTCTCGTATGACCATGCATGCATACACATATATATATATATATATACAATTTGGTATATACAATTTCTCCTACAATTTGCAGATCATTACATGCAGGCATTAGGTGAAATTGTATACTCCGTCGGGAGATATGACCTGCTCAAGAAAAAATCCCGCCATTTCCTCTTGAAGTGCTCGTATGCGGTCCTTTGGTAGGAGCCTATCCCTCATCTCCGTCATCTTTAAAGAAGGAGATCAATATGAATATATTAGTTGTGTGTATATATATTAGATCATGATAAAAAAAAATGTGAATAGTGTTTACGTACCCAAAGATATCTTTCATCTTTGGTCTTTTCGGTAATAGAGCGAATGAACTCGAGAACGTAGTATGCACATAAATTTGTCCCCTTTTCCTGCCTCATACAGTACTTTACGAGAATAGAATTCAATCAGATAATAATCAAGCATGATAATGGTATTGAAACTAGAATTAAAGAGATGCGCGGACGTAGCTAGTACTACTTAATTACCTTGCCCCGTCGCCATTTCAGCTGTGGTTTCCATTGACCAACAACCTCTTGGATGAACTTTTTTCAAACCCTGCCCGGCAAAGAAAATGAATAAAGGAGTTATTAATTACTTGATATCAGGAAATGAACTAAAGAGGCCGACATAGTGCGATAATGATTGAAATTACCTGTCGAGCATCAACTTCAGGCTTCTGTATTCTTCAGGGTCTTTACCTAGTGAGCCCAGTACTTCAACAGTTCCCCCGTCAACTCTAATGATTAGCAGGATCCAGTGGAATCTGCGCACACGTTTGTATAAGCGGGCATGCATAACTCATCAACTACACTTAACATCGAGTAAGCAAAAATAGAATTTGTAGTACAAGACAGTAACACTCATCTGAAGTTGTAAGGAAAAAGTATTTCTGGTCTGGTATTTAGGTCCTTCAAAAACAATAGCAAGCTATTCTCTGTGTCTTGTGGGTAGTTATTTAACACATGTCTTGTGGGTAGTTATTTAACACAGTTTCATAAACGGTATTTGGGTCAATGAACCCAATGCCATAGACTCCATCTCTGTTCATTTCAAAAATCTTCATTCTGCATATATAATACCACACAAAAGAATATAGTGAGGATAATTACAGGCAATGAACGAGCTGAGCTAGAGACTTAAATTACAGAAAGAAATCACTTACAGACAATAGCAACTGACGAGAGATTTGTCGAGTGCGTCTTGATTGAATAACTGAAAAAATTCTGGAATTTCAATCCACACAGCATTTCCATGGAAGTAATGCTCTGGCTTGACTTTCACCATGAGGCTCTCTCACCCGGCATTTACTTCTCTCAGGTACCACTGATGCATTTTGCGCATTTGTGTTGGTAGAACTCCTCCTCGTCAGGCCTGACCAGAGGCTTCCCGGGGACATATTTCCATGCTAGTTCCTTCGGATCCATCGTGGGAAATTCCTCGATGCCTAGGAGTTGTTCAACAGTGACACCCATCTCTCTAGCCATCTCTCTTTCAGCGTCGGTTACCGCCTTATCGGTACTCACCTTGAGCGGGGGGATCGATTGCACTGCCTGTTCTCCGAGCTGGGGAACAGTTTTCCCGCTTTTATTACTACCTGTAAGGCTCGACTGCTGCTTTTTTTGTTGATAATATGACTTGCTAATAGAGCGTTCATAGTCTGATTGCCTTTTCTCCACAGCCGGTTTAGCATTATCCAGAAAGTGTTGTACGACTTTCTCATGTATTTTCTCCTTTGGCGGCGGGGGCGGTTTCGGTGCAAAATGGGCCTGCAATTCGGAAGCCACTTGGGCTTTGGTTTCGTCCTCAGTCATCTCGTAAGCCAACTTCTTTTTGGCAGGAGGCTCGGGTTTCTTCTTTGGTGCTCTCTTCCGCTTTGGAGTCGGCCCACGCGGCGGAGATCGATATCGCGTACTCGCGCTGGGCTCCGTCTCGAGGTGGGGTGGATTCGGCTGACGCGGCGGAGATCGATATGGTGGCGGACTCGCGCTGCGCTCTGTCTCGAGGTGGGTTGGAGTCGGCTGACGCGGCGGACTTGGAGGAGGAGCCGGTGCCCTTGGCGTCGAGTTTGGAAAGACGATGCAACCCTTTCTCCATACAATGATACCACGTATCACTTCTCCCAATGTCTGCTCCCCTTGACCTCTAGGAAAGTCAAGCTGTAGTGAGTCATATGCCGACAGAACTTCATCCACCCCGACACGAGCATAGCCAGGTGGAATCGGATTGCCGTGGAAGGTTGCTTCAGGGGGATTTGGTAAAGCATAGCCGTCCGCCACCTTCATGGATATGTTCTTCAGTGGAAGGTGTAGCTCACAACTTGTCGTCTCTTCGATATCATCCACGGGGTAGCGAGCCAGCAGTGCATCATCAGCCGGGACCCCCGTGGAACCCACGCTGCTTGTCGGCATAGATGGGACGGTGCTATCCAATGCTGGATCTGCTTGCTGCTGCCGCTGAGACGCCCTTTCTAGGCTAAGTGTGTCGATCTGCTCCTGCTGCCGCATGAAAGCGCGTTCGAACTCCGTGTGCTTTGCTTCTAGCTGTTGAAACCGGTCTGCATCCTGCTTCTTCTTGTCTTCCTCCTGCTTCTTCTTTCTCGCACGGCTTCTGTAACTGAGGTTCCAGTCCGCAAACCCCTCAACCCACGGAACAACGCCTTTGCCTCGTGTTCGTCCCGGGTGTTCAGGATTCCCGAGGGCGCGTGTAAGCTCATCGTTCTCTCTCTCGGGCTAGAACACCCCCGTTCGAGCCGCTTCTATTGCATCAAGTAAAGCATCCGAGGCTTCTTTAAGACTTGCCTGCTCAATAATCTCCCCTGTCTTTGGGTCCAACTTTCCCCCATGCGCATAAAACCAAGTCCTGCACCTGTCGGGCCAACCCAATGTTTTTGGAGTGACCCCCGCAGCAATCATCTTTTCCTCAGATTCATCCCACTTAGGCCGACCAGTCTTGTAGCCACCTGGCCCCAGAACATGGTGAAACTGTTTCTTCTTAGCATTGATCTTGTTTTTCCTCGACCGTTCCTTAGCTGCTTCCGATTCCTTGAACTCCACAAATAAGTCCCAGTGATCTTTTGCCTTCTCCAGTGCTCCAATGAATTCTGGAGTCTGCTTTCCTGTTTCGACGTACCAGGCCCATAATCTTTTCTTGTGGTTGCGGAATTGTGTGGCCATCTTCTGAAGAGCACTCTTCTTGACTTTCTCCCGTTCTGCATCTATTAAATGCTCTGGTAGGGTGAAGTGTGACATGAGCGTTTCCCAAAGCAGATCTTTTGCTCTTTCGTCGACAAAACTAACTCCTCGATCTCCCTTTGGCTTATTCCATTCTTGAACGGAGATCGGGATTTGGTCCCTGACAATAACTCCGCACTGACGAGTAAATTTGTCCGCATTCTTTTTAGGAGCAAGCGGTTCGCCATTTGGTTTGATCTCATCGATGTTGTACTTTATACCAGCCTGCAACTTTTTGGCCGGGCCTCGTACTGCCCTGCTTGTAGAAGATTTGCTCGATCCGGAGGGCTAAAAGAAGAAAGATTCGTTAATATATATATATATACAAATCAATTAATACATGTAATGATCACCAGAGGCCTTATTATACCTCGCCGGTCTTTGTTAATTGAAGATCATTGCCTTCGCCATCATTGTTTGTGTGGCCTTCGTCTGTTGGTTCTTCCTTAAATATTCCCTCTCCGGAATTGTTCAGATATTGTGATCCGTCATCTTTAGGTTCACCCTCTGGGTTTCGGATCATGTCGAACATGATATGCTCTTGATCATGGTCGTCTCTGCCGCTAGCGTCCATAGCTTAACTAATCCAGAAGAAAGATAAAACAATTTACTATTCAAATTAGAATGCATCTCGAATAATATCACTAATACATCTCGAATAATCCAATTAATGCATTATCGAATATAATCTCGAATACATCTCGAATATTATCACTAATACATCTCGAATAATAATCCAGTTAATGCATCATCGAATATTATCGAATATAATCTCGAATACATGTCGAATATTATCACGAATACATCTCGAATATTATCACTAATACATCTCGAATATTATCACTAATGCATCATCGAATATTATCGAATATAATCTCGAATACATCTCGAGTATTATCACTAATACATCTCAAATATTATCATACAAAATAACTAGCTAATACAGATCGAATACTATCGAATAATCCAGTTGACTCGCGGTTCCTGATGCGCGGGCGGTGGGCACCCAAAGAGAAGGAACCATCACAGGATCATAGCTCGGGTGAGATCCGTGAAGAACCTGCCAGGTATTGGAGAACCTGACGTCCAACACAACCATGTAGCGACGGACGTGCTCGTCCTCCTCCCTGACACGGCGACGTACCACCTCCTCGGGGGCCGGCTGCCTCCGCATCGATAGTGGCCCACGCGACCGCCACCAAAGAAGCTCCGGGTCGACGATGGGAGCCCGGTTCCTCACCAAGCTGCGCGCCCCAGAAGGTAGCACCTCCCAGTGCCAGCCCGGCGGAGCCCAGTCCCGGACATGGCGCCTCTCAAGCAGGCTGTCGCCACCGAGTCGACGACAAGGATGCGGGCCGGGCATCGTCTACGCCAAAAGTGTTTCTATGCAAATTTAACATTTTTTAAATGCTTGATTATGATTTTTGTAATTCTTGTTCACTTGATTTTGCAAATACATGACAAACTTTTGCAAATACAACATTAAGATATTAATATTTTCCAAATAAGATATTAACATGTTTTTGATACAACATTAAGATATTAACATTAGGATCGGGGCTGGGCGTCGGGGCCGGGCAACCTATATATATATATATATATATATATATATATATATATATATATATATATATATATATATATCAATTCATCACATGCATATCCATATATCCATACATACATATACATCCATTCATAAAATTTCCATATATCCGTACATATACAAAAAAAAAATTTATTCATCCATACAAATTAAAAAAATTAACTACAACATATCCATACAATCTATCCATACATTCATCAACACACCTCTATTACTACCTCATATCCATACTAAACAAATTTAACATCACAAAATTTCAAACAAAGTGATGAACTAGGGTTCACCTACTGCCATCCATCCATGAATCCATCCATCCATCCATTTGGGGAAGAGGGGGAGGAGGGGGAAAGAGTGCTCACCGTGGGGCGGCGACGACGAGGACGGGGCTCGATCGGGGGCGGCGACGAGGAGCGGGCTCGGGGGCGGCGATGCTCGGGGAGGACGGCGAGGAGGTCCGGCGACGGTCAACGGGCTCGGGGACGGCTCGGGGTAGGGCGTCGCGGCAGCCTGGCGGCGGCGTGGCGGTGGTTCGGCGTCAGGGTAGAGGCGCGAAGAGAAAGAAGATTGGGGAGGAAGAAGGCCCCCCTTTAGTCCCGGTGCGAGCCACCAACCGGGACTAAAGGTGAATTTCACCAGGCCGAGCGGAGGGAAGCTCAGACCTTTAGTCCCGGTTGGTGGCTCGCACCGGGACTAAAGGGGGGCCTTTAGTCCCGGTTGGAGCCACCAACCGGGACTAAAAGGTTGGTCCTGGCGTGGTGGAAGTTTAGTCCCACCTCGCCAAGCGAGAGGCATTCGCACCTGTTTATAAGCCCCGCTGTGATAACCATCTCGAGCTCCTCTCTAAAGCAGGCAGTATATGCCTAACGTTCCTATCTGCCCTGTTGGGCCTACTTGTCCTGCGGGCCTGCATCCTGGCCCATATAAAGTTGGGTTTCTAGTCGTATGCAGGCCGTGGTGGCCTAGTAGGCGGGCATTTTTTTATTTTTTGCAAATGTTTTAGTCCCGGTTGGTGGCTCCAACTGGGACTAAAGGTCTTTTCCAGTTTTTTTTGAAATTTGTGTGAATCATTAGTTTGTGAATAACTTTACTTTAAAAATAGATTTTTGAGTGATTCTTTTTCCTGCTGTTTAATATTAGTGTGTTTTATCAGTATGTTCAATTTGGTAATTTTTAGGTTATTTAAATAGGTGTTTTAATCAAAAACAGATTCTGTTTAGCTCTTTTAGTTTTATAGCTCAAAAAAATCATTAAATGCATGAAAAATAGCGAATGAAGTCAGAAAGGGTTGAAAATTTATGATGTGGCTTTGAATGGTGCATGTTGAATGCACAAAAAGTCTGGAGTTAAAATAAGTTTAAAAAAATAAAATGCCTTTGTAACAGATGAGTTTTCGTCCGAAACCCTGATACTTCGAAAGAGATTGTCCAGTTTGTACACGAAGTGCATCCAGTTTTTGCCATAACCCTCTCAACTTTTTAGCACATGCTATGTGGGTGAAATGATGATACCATGCCAAGTTTCAACCTTTTCAGAGTTTATTTGTAGTGCTTTTCAATTTCAGGGTCATTTAGCTCAAAAAAATCAATAAATGCATGAAGAATAGCAAATGAAGTCAGAAAGGGTTGAAAATTGATGACGTGGCTTTGAATGGTGCATATTGAACGCACAAAAAGTCTGGAGTTAAAATAAGTTTTAAAAAATAAAATACCTTTGTAACAGATGAGTTTTCGTCCGAAACCCTGATACTTCGAAAGAGATTGTCCAGTTTGTACACGAAGTGCATCCAGTTTTTGCCGTAACCCTCTCAACTTTTTAGCACATGCTATGTGGGTGAAATGATGATACCATGCCAAGTTTCAACCTTTTCAGAGTTCATTTGTAGTGATTTTCAATTTCAGGATCATTTAGCTCAAAAAAATCAATAAATGCATGAAAAATAGCGTTCCTTCGCGTTTCAAATGCCAAAACACATATATATACCCTAACCATTACAAAGATTCCCTCCGGTTTGTCCGAAGTGGGACTTTCCAGATAAGTCCGGAAACTCACTAGAGAAGAAAGTGATGACGGTGAAGCCGGTCACATCCCATAGTGGGATATTGGGGTATAAAACTTTTTCTTCGCGTGTGTCCCTTTGCGCCGTAACCATGGACAATCTTCATCATTTAACAGGATGCTTGGGCCAGTCTTCACTCTGAAGGGAGCAATTTCATGAAACTTTTCATAATCTTCTGACATGCCTGTCTTGTCCTCCACTCCCACGATGTTTCTTTTCCCTGAAAGAACTATGTGGCGCTTTGGCTCATCGTATGATATCTTCGCTTCCTTATCTTATCTTTTTCTTAGTTTGGTAGACATGTCCTTCACATAGAAAACCTGCGCCACATCATTGGCTAGGACGAATGGTTCGTCGGTGTACCCAAGATTGTTGAGATCCACTGTTGTCATTCCGTACCGCGGGTCTTCCTTTACCCCGCCTCCAGTCAGATTGACCCATTTGCACCGAAACAAAGGGACCTTCAAATCACGTCCATAGTCAAGTTCCCATATCTCCTCTATGTAACCATAATATGTGTCCTTTGGCCTATTGGTGTTTGCTTCATCAAAGCGGACACCACTGTTTTGGTTGGTGCTCTTTTTATCTTGGGCGATCGTGTAAAATGTATTCCCATTTATCTCGTACCCTTTGAAAGTCGATATAGTCGAAGATGGTGACTTGGCCAGCAAGTACAGCTCATCTCCAACAGTGCCGTCATGCATGAGACGTGTTTGCAACCAACCGCCGAATGACGCCATGTGTGTAAGTTTGATCCAGGGCTCAGACTGCTCTGGGTTCTTGGAGCGTACACTATCCAGGTGTTCCTCGATATACGGAGCCACCAAGCTGGAATTTTGTAGAACTGTGTAGTGTGCTTGCGCCCAAGAATGCCCATCCATACATATTACTGAATCCTTTCCTAGCGTGCCTTTTCCACCCAGTCTGCCCTCATGCCGCGATTCGGGAACACCAATCGGCTTAAGGTCAGGAATAAAGTCAACACAAAACTCAATGACCTCCTCTGTTTCATGGCCCTTGGAGATGCTTCCTTCTGGCCTAGCACGGTTATGAACATATTTCTTTAAGACTCCCATGAACCTCTCAAAGGGGAACATATTGTGTAGAAATACAGGACCCAGAATGGCAATCTCGTCGACTAGGTGAACTAGGACGTGCGTCATGATATTGAAGAAGGATGGCGGGAACACCAACTCGAAGCTGACAAGACATTGCACCAAATCATTCTGTAACCTTGGTAGGATTTCTGGATCGATTACCTTCTGAGAGATTGCATTGAGGAATGCACATAGCTTCACAATGGCTAATCGAACGTTGTCCGGTAGAAGCCCCCTCAATGCAACCGGAAGTAATTGCGTCATAATCACGTGGCAGTCATGAGACTTTAGGTTCTGGAACTTTTTCTCTGCCATATTTATTATTCCCTTTATATTCGACGAGAAGCCAGACGGGACCTTCATACTGAGCAGCCATTCAAAGAAGATTTCCTTCTCTTCTTTGGTAAGAGCGTAGCTGGCAGGACCTTGATACTGCTTTGGATGCATGCCGTCTTTTCCGTGCATACGTTGCTGGTCCTCCCGTGCCTCCGGTGTATCTTTTGTCTTCCCATACACGCTCAAGAAGCCTAGCAGGTTCACGCAAAGATTCTTCGTCACGTGCATCACGTCGATTGCAGAGCGGACCTTTAGGTCTTTCCAATAGGGTAGGTCCCAAAATATAGATTTCTTCTTCCACATGGGTGCGTGTCCGTCAGCGTCATTTGGAACAGATTGTCCGCCAGGACCCTTTCCAAAGATTAATTTTAAATCCTTGACCATATCAAGTATATCATCACCAGTACGGTGGCGAGGCTTCTTCCGGTGATCTGCCTCACCTTTGAAATGCTTGCCTTTCTTTCTTAAGAGATGCTTGATCGGAAGAAATCGACGATGTCCCAGGTACACATTCTTCTTACATTTATCCAAATATATACTTTCGGTCTCATCTAAACAGTGCGTGCATGCGTGGTATCCCTTGTTTGTCTGTCCTGAAAGGTTGCTAAGAGCAGGCCAATCATTGATGGTTACAAACAGCAACGCTCGTAGGTCAAATTCCTGCTGTTTGTGCTCATCCCACACACATACACCTTTTATGTCCCACAGCTGTAAAACTTCTTCAACTAATGGCCTTAGGTACACATCAATGTCGTTGCCGGGTTGCTTGGGGCCTTGGATGAGCACTGGCATCATAATGAACTTCCGCTTCATGCACAACCAAGGAGGAAAGTTATAGATACATAGAGTCACATGCCAGGTGCTATGATTGCTGCTCTGCTCCCCAAAAGGATTAATGCCATCTGCACTTAAACCAAACCATACGTTCCTTGCGTCATCTGCAAAGTCCCGCCGCTTTCTCTTGATTTTTCTCCACTGCGACCCGTCAGCGGGTACTCTCAACTTCCCGTCTTTCTTACGGTCTTCTTTGTGCCATCGCATCAACTTGGCATGCTCTTTGTTTTGGAACAAACGTTTCAACCGTGGTATTATAGGAGCATACCACATCACCTTGGCAGGAATCCTCTTCCTGGGGCGCTCGCCCTCAACATCATCACCAGGGTCATCGCGGCTGATCTTATAGCGCAATGCACCGCATACCGGGCATGCATTCAGATTCTCGTACTCCTCACCGCGGTAGAGGATGCAGTCATTAGGGCATGCATGTATCTTCTGCACCTCTAATCCTAGAGGGCAGACAGCCTTCTTTGCTTCGTACGTACTGTCTGGCAATTCGTTGTCCTTTGGAAGCATCTTCTTTAACATTTTCAGCAACTTTTCAAATCCCTTGTCAGCTATACCATTCTCTGCCTTCCATTGCAGCAATTCCGGTGTGGTACCCAGCTTTTTCTTGTCATCTTCGCAATTTGGGTACAACAATTTTTTGTGATCCTCTAACATGCGCTGCAACTTTAACTTCTCCTTTTCACTTTCGCAGTTTCTCTTTGCATCAGCAATGGCCCGATCAAGATCATCAGCGGGCTCATCTGATGCCTCTTCTTCAGCTTCTTCTTCTTCATTCTCTTCCCCCATTGTAGTACCATCGTATTCAGAGAACCCAGCATAGTTGTCATCATCCTCTTCTTCTTCATTCTCTTCCATTAGAGCCCCTCTTTCTCCGTGCTTGGTCGAACAGTTATATCCGGACATGAAACCGGACGTAAACAGGTGGACGTGAATGACTTTTGAGCTAGAGTAATTCCTATCATTCTTACAGACACCACATGGACAACACATAAAACCATTCCGCATGTTTGCCTCAGCCGCACGTAGAAAACTATGCACGCCATTAATGAACTGGGGAGAGCGTCGGTCATCGTACATCCATTGCCGACTCATCTTCATTACACAACACCGAAAAGATCAAATTAATACAAGTTCATACATAAAGTTCATACACACTTATTCTCATAAAACAACATAAAACTATCTAGCTAAAGCATTTAAATGCAACAACAAATGCGATCAAAATCGCAACTAAGGTAATAATTGATCCAACAACATAATGATACCAAGCCTCTTTATTAATGGCATAGTTTCTAATCTTTCTAATCTTCAAGCGCATTGCATCCATCTTGATCTTGTGATCATCGACGACATCGACAACATACAACTCCAATTTCATCTTCTCTTCTTCAAATCTTTTCAATTTTTCTTTCAAATACTCGTTTTCTTTTTCAACTAAATTTAACTTCTCGACAAGAGGGTCGGTTGCAATTTCCGGTTCACATACCTCCTAGATAAAAATATCTATGTAAACTTGATGGGCATAATTGTCATAAACGCGAAATGCAACAAATAGTTATAAAAGAGAATATATATACCACACCCGAATCATAAACCGGACGAGGGCCGACGGGGACGGATATCAAAGTCATGGCACTATGTATAACAAACAATCATACATGTAAGAAAATTATACAATTAACTATCTAAATCATATAAATAAGTTTTTTTTATAAAAAGGATAAGAACAAGAGGCTCACCAAGGTGTGGTGCCGGCGACGGGACGGTGCGGGCGATCGACGGTGGTTAGGACGGGGACGGGAAGGCACTAAGTAAACCACACCTACACATATGCAAACTAAGAAGTTAATTTGAGCTCAAATTGCATATAAATCAAATAAACTCACACATAATTACTCCCAAACTAGAACCCACAAATCACTATACTTATAGAGCATTGCACGAGCTAATCTAGCAATGAGAGATGAAAGGACAAAGTTGCTAACCTTTGTGAACACTTGGATAGATGGGGTGCCTTCAAATCTTGACAAATCTTTGGCAAAAATGGAGGATGAGCTCGAGAGCAAGGGGAAGAACAGAGGAGAGAAAGGGGAAAACAAAAAGAATGGGCTCGGGCTGGACGAAGGGTTTATATAGGGACGTCTTTAGTCCCGGCTTGTGATCCAAACCGGGACTATAGGGTCCACCTGTTGTCCCGGTTTGTGATACAAACCGGGACTAAAGGGTCTCGTGGGGGCCCCAGCCTGACACCAGCCTGCCACCACCCCTTTAGTCCCGGTTTGTATCACAAACCGGGACTATAGGTACAAAATGAACCGGGACTAATGATGCCCGTGCCCCCGACCGCTCCTAGCCGTTGGAACCGGGACTAATGGTCACAGTAGTCCCGGGCCGTAATCAAACCGGGACTAAAGGGGCGGACGAAAGGTCTGTTTTCTACTAGTGGTCAACCCTCGACTCGCAACTGGGGGGCTTACTTTTTTGTAGTTGTAGGTTCCCTAGTTGCAAGTCGACCATAGACTCGCAACTGGGGGCTTGTTTTCGTAGTTTGTAGTTGCCCCAGTTGCAAGTCAAGCCTCGACTTGCAACCCGAGGCCCTAGTTGCAAGCCAACCCTCGACTCGCAACTGGGCGCTTCTTTTGTACTTGTAGGTTCGCCCCAGTTGCAAGTCGACCCGAACTCGCAACTCGAGGCCCTAGTTGCAAGTCAACCCCTGACTCGCAACTGAGGGCTTTTTTTGTAGTTGTAGGTTGCCCAGTTGCAAGTCGACCCGTAACTCGCAACTTGGGTCCCCTAGTTGCAAGTCAACCGTCGACTCGCAACTGGGGGCTTGTTTTTCGTAGTTGTAGTTGACTCAGTTGCAAGTTGGACCCTGACTCGCCACTCAAGGCCCCCAATTGCAAGTCAACCATTGGCTCACAACTGGGGGCTTGTTTTTTCCCTGGTTGTAGTTGACCCCAGTTGCAAGCCAACCCTTGACTTGCAACCCCAAGACCCCAGTTGCAAGTCAACTCTTGACTCGCAACTGGGGGCTTCTTTTCGTACTTGTAGGTTGCCCTAGTCGCAAGCCCGCACCTGACTCGCCACTCGAGGCCCCCTAGTTGCAAGTCAACCCTTGACTCGCAACTGGGGGGCTTACTTTTTTGTAGTTGTAGGTTGCCCCAGTTGCAAGTCGACCCCTGACTCGCAACTCGAGGCCACAGTTGCAAGTCAACCATTTGACTTGCAACTGCGGCTTGTTTTTCGTGGTTGTAGGTGACCCTAGTTGCAAGTCAAGCATCGACTTGCAACCCGAGGCCCCAGTTGCAAGTCAACCCTCGACTTGCAACTGGTGGCTTCTATTTTGTAGTTGTAGGTTGCCCCCAGTTGCAAGCCGGCACCTAACTCGCAACCCGAGGCCCTAGTTGCAAGTCAACCCTTGACTCGCAACTGGGGGCTTGTTTTTCGTAGTTTTAGTTGACCCAGTTGCAAGTCGGACCCTGACTCGCAAGTCGAGGCCACGGTTGCAAGGCAACCCTTCACTCGCAACTAGGGGCTTTTTTTTTCGTGGTTGTAGTTGACCCTAGTTGCAAGTCAAGCCTCGACTTGCAGGCCGAGGCCCCAGTTGCAAGTCAACCCTCGACTCGCAATTGGGGGCTTCTTTTTTGTTGGCTCGGGGGAAAGTTGTGGGATGGGTTGGGGGCGGGGGGGATGGGGTGGATTCAGGCTGGCCTATGTTTTGGGGGTTGAACACAGTATGGATTCAAACTATTATTCATTTTTTCTCTAAATTTGAGACTGTTTTTCTTTGTGCAAATGCGTACTATTTTTTGATTCAGACTGTAAATTCAAACAGTGTGTTACTTTAGATAGTGTTGGAAACCAAATTCAGAATGTGAATCAGACAGTCTTCACTGTACCAAAGTTCAGCAGTGGTGTATTCAGTACAAGGGTTTTATAAAATTCAGACAGTCTTTTCATTGAGATGCCTGCCTTCATTTTCCTGGGATGGATACATCAAGTTGGAGGCCTTGTTTGATGTTTGTGTCGATACTTCTTTTCATTTTTTAAGTACAACAGTAATGTACTCACTTCTAGGTTTTAGAGAAGTTTTCATTCTATTTTTTTTGCGGTACACGTGTTTTTGCCGTGTATATAAGCTAGCTACCAGAATTAGCCATATTTTTTTCTGCTGAACCTGCTGCATATATATGTTTTGCCGCGGAGCCACGATGTCCTACTGAACCTGCATGATGTACTGAACTTTGGTACGATTGTCCTACTGAACCTGCATGATGTACTGAACTGTTATTCGTAATTTTTTATTCCTTTTATATAATTCATGTTTACCACGTACGGTTGTCCAAACACTATCATCCATCCATTTGTCACATCGGTATTTAGAAGGTTTCAAAAATTTCTGCTGAACCATGAGGTACATGAAAGCTAGCTAGCTATCAGGAAATCGTGCATGCATGCATTGATAGCACACGTCTCACTATCTGTTTTTTTTATACTAGCAAGAGCCCGTGCGTTGCAACGGGAGAGAAAATAACACACGCTCTTAACCGAATAACCATGACTCAAGACCCTAATAGGTCCACGTCCTTTATTTTCACATGGCATCACATTTGTGTTGCCGACAGTGGCCTCAGTGCTCACATAACGAAAACGCGTTTGAATGTGGTCAGTCCTAAGGCATCTCTATCTCGCGCGCGCGCATACACACTCGCTTGGAATAAGAAGAGAAATATGTTGTTTTTCCCCGCGAGGTTTTTCAGAGTTGTGCATGCGTGGTTATCGATGTTTTCTTTCCTCTCAATCTGGTTTTAATGGGTGTTTATTTGCAATTCGGATCACCGCCGGTACGAAAGAACAATGGACCGTGCACTATAGATTAAGTGTACACCAAAAATAATATTTTAAAAATATTTAACAGTTAAAAATAACATCATATTTAGATTCTACACATTTTTCTAATCAAATTTCATATATAACATGTTAAAATCGGAGTTACGGTTTAAAAGATATGGATAATTTTGTTTTAGATAAACTGCGGATTGATTAACCGAAAAGTCAGGGGGTTTTCTGTTAAAACAAAAAAAACGATTCGGCTGACTTAAATATGGACGGCGGGTTGATTACCTGAAATGTCAGGGGGTTTTCTGAGAAAATGCAAAATAACGGTTCGGCCGCGACTTAAACGTGTACTGCGGGTTCAATAAATAAAAAACATAAGGATTTTTTCGCAAAAAGGGGCGACGACGGTGAGCCGACAGAAACACTCCGTGCTTTATTATTAGGTAAAGATGTGCACACATATACAAGCTTCGTCCGTTCCGTGCTTCATTCCAAAACCTGGAGGAGGGCCAGCCCAGGACTCAGCAACGCAAGCAAGAAAAAAAAAGCAGGGAGAAGGAATAATGTGACCAACTAGAAAAATAGGGGACAAAAATAAAGAAAAACAAACAAGGGCCTTTGTCCACAAGGCCCGTTGGGGGCAGGGTGCGGGGTGGAGGGTGGGTTGGGCTGCGACAAACAAACAAACAGCCGGGACAAACAAACAGGCCTAGGGGAACAAAGTTGGAAACGGAGGAAGAAACACATCGTAGAGTTGTCAACGGGAGGGTCCACAAATGTAGGATGATGTCATGTTAGATGTGAGATATTATCTCACATCTACATGTGACAAGTCGGACCCATAAGTTATAATGAAGGGTCAAGATGTAAAAATTAAAATAATTTCCTTCTGACTCCCATCACTTCTACTGTTATTAAAAATAGAAAGGGAAAAGTTTGTAATTGGCCGACCGATTACAACACCGACCTGTCGCAGGGACACGCGCACGTCGATCCCCTTCCACGCAACCACGTGTCTGGTGGGGCCCGCAGACACCGGCCTACCTTATCCTTTCTTCTTCTTTCTTCCTGAATCGTCCGCATCTCTCTCTTGTCTATCTTTCTCCCTGTTCAGTTCACGAGCTAGCAGCCGGCCGCCACACGCTCAACCTCCTGCCGCAAGTTGCGTGCTTCGAGGCCCGCCGGCGACCCTCCACCGTCGTCTTCCGCCGTCGCGAGCCTAGCTGGGCTGCTGCAAGTGGGGGCTGCTGGCTGCTGCAAGTGGGGGATGCAGCCTGCGCAAGCGGGTGGCGGCTGCCCGAGGATGCTGCGAAGGCTGCGACAACGGCGAGTGACCGGAGCCCCGTACTGCTGCGACACGTGGAAGTTGCAACCGTCCGTGCCCGGAGCAGGGACCGGCGCCGTGCCATGCTGCAACTGTCCATGCCCGGAGCTGGGACCGGCGCCGCACCATGCTGCAATCGTCCGTGCCCGGAGCTGGGACCGGCGCCACGCCATGCTGCAACCGTCCGTGCCCGGAGCTGGGACCGTCGGCACGCGGAGCTGGGACCAGCGCCGCGCCATGCTGCAACCGTCCGTGCTCGAAGCTGGAACCGGCGCCACGCCATGCTGCAACCGTCCATGCTCGGAGCTGGAACCGGCGCCGCCATGCTGCAACCGGCGAGGGGCGCGGCTGCGACTGCTGTCTGAAGGTGCTACGAGCGACAAGGTGCTGCGATGGGGCTGCGCCGCTGCTGCTGCGAGCCGACGTCGAGGTGCTGCAAGCCGTCAACGAGCTGCGGCAAGGCGGAAATCGCTAGGCGAACGAAGCATGCGGAAATGACGGCGGGCGGTTGCGCGCGTGGCTCTGCTGCGGAAGTTGCGGACAGGAAAGAGCCCATCCAACGGCGCGGCGCAACTTGATTGGACGGCCTGCGCGGTAACCGATCACACGCCCAGATCGGGCGACCGACGCGGAGCAGTGGCCAACTAGAAAGGAGCAATATGGACAGACAAAGCACGGTGCACAAGGACAGGAGGACACATCAAGGAAAGGAGTGTTCTTTCTACATAAATACAGTATCTAGTGTAGAGATTGCAACTCTACACTAAAATTCAGAATCACCAAATAGATTTCTTTCGAGAGTGATTTTGGCGAGAAAATCAGGTCAACGATATTCTCGACGCACTGCTGCTTGTTGTTGAGCTTGTCAGCGCGTCGCGCCCCTGGCACGCACCGATGACCTTTTTAGCAAAGTCAGAATACAAAATAAACATATTCAATGACTAATACGTCCAAACATACAAATACAGATGGAACCATACGTCAAATGACATTTAGTATCATCCACCACCAACATCAACATATAATCGAAGGCAATCATTGCCCAGACTTTATGTATAAAGCTCGTAACCGAAGTTAGGTTCCTATAGACCAAGTAACACATCATCCGTAACATGGATTTTTTTTTCTTCCAAATAGGAGGTTGAAACCCCCAGCCTATGCATCATTGTGATGCACACAAACAAAAAAATAAAATGTGGATGTTAGGTTGATTTTTTTTTCTTTGCTACATATTTGCATGCTATTGTATGAAAATTAAATAGCGATTTTTTTGCCATTCCCCTTTTCATTTGTAGGTTTAATAAATCACCCCAATCAAACGGTGGATATAATTTATTCAGTGTGAAAGAACGTGGTAACTTCTTTTTTCTCGTGCCTATGCTTCCACGACTCTCCATCTTATTCTAATTGTCTATGTCACTTGTCCATTGATTTAAGGCAATGCAACTATGATTTTGTCAAAAATTGTCAGAATGTCGACTTAGACATAAAAAAAAGCTCAGGCTAGTTAGATTTAGCGAGTTATTGTTCAAATCCTTTCCATTTCGCTGCCTCTAAATTTGTAGTGTGATACGCAAAACGTCCACTTCTACGGTTGTACTACTAAAGCAATGATTGCCACACCGTCACTACGAACAACCTTCGCTCCCTCCCCTCTTTCCCCTCGCTATAGGAAAAAGGTGACCAGGGAGGCGATAAGTTTGCCGGCGTTGGCGCTGGCGATTCCTCTCCCCCGGGGGGCTCGGGCTCGCCGGTGGGAGGAGGGTCGTCGGACCCGACGTGTGGCCTTGTATAGCTGTAGACTAGGGCTAGTCTTCTTAGCTAGGTTTTCGGCCGTGCGTTGGATTGCTCCGGCGATGTCGACGGCGGCGCCGAATAAATTGCCTCCAGATCCCGCTCTGACGTGGCATCTCCTGTGGCGGTCGGCCCTGGATCTAGGAGGAGGGTGTGCCGGGCGAGGTCGGAGCGACGACGGTGACAACCTCGGTGTGGCTTTTGTTCCTTGGGCTCCGCCGTCGCAGCGATGTGTGCCTCATCGTCGTTGTGGGGCTTCGAAGGTGGTGTACAGGGGCTCGCCGGTGTCTGCCTCTCCGCTTGGCTGGCGTAGCGGCGGCGGCGGCGGTTGGCGTTTGGTGCTTGAAGTGGCTGTGCTTCGATCCAGTGGCGGATCCAGGAATTGAACTTAGCTGGGGCGAACATTTAAGGTCTATTTTTTTTTTTTTACAAATACAAGTCTACTCAATCAAAACTCATGGAATTCAATTACTAACAACATAAAAAAATCAAAAAATATGAAAAAGCATAAAAATGTCTTCGGAACTACTAACATAGAGTCTTGATGCTTGAAATCCTCACTTGATGCCACAATACAACCCCACAATACCAAGTGACGCCTACAACATGTGAAGCAAAAAATTATAAATGTAAATCTTTGCACAAGTGTGATAAGAGTTGCAGCTCTTGATAAGATGGGAGTATACCTTTAAGATGTAGTTGTAGAAATAACACGAGGTTGTCGAGGTAGATGGCCTCGACGGTCCTTCAAAGCATGAAAATGTACCATAATCTACTTGTCACTGGTTTTGGCAAATATCTCACGCTCAACAAAGCAAACCATAAGATCATTAAGTCAATCATCACCAATCTTATTTCGAAGATCTGTCTTTATAATATTCATGGACGAAAAAACCCTCTCAACTGATGTTGTTGCCACCGGTAATGTCAATGAAAGTGTAATGAGGCGATAAATCAATGTAAATACCAGATCTTGTCTAGTTTGTACCAACTTGAGAGCAAGACAACTCAAACTGTCACAAGCCAAGAATTCAGGACTTCTTTTCATCACATCAATATATATGTTGAGTTGATCAGTCAAGAGATAGCGGCCTTGTGAACAGAAATTAATAGAGTAAATATTTGCAAGCTCAACTAGCTTATCATGATCAAAGTTGCTAAATGACTCTCTAGGATCAAGGCAAGCAATGCACTTTAACAAGCGCGGAGAAGTTTCACTAAATAGATTATTCATCTCAACTATGTTTCTATCCAACACCTCATTGAATATGGTTACCTTGTAATGATGGAAGCAAGAAACCATTTTGCGTGAGCTTCTGGGGTAACCTCTAGCTGAAATGTTATCATCCATATTGGGCACTGCAATATTTCTTGCACCACATACGTTAGTAACAGCCATCAAGAGAGGCTCCCATCCATCATCTCTCAACTTTTGTAATAGACACTTCACTGAGACAATCATATTCATAACACCAATTATTCTGTTCTTTTTGTTGCAATGCTTGTGACAAATCATTAGTTAAACCAAGCACTCGAAGCATCAAATGCAAGATAAGAACAAATACAAAGGTTTCCATGTTTATCATATAGCCCGAAGCCAAACCTCTATCATCAGCATCTGTCCCCTCAAGAACAATACCATGTAGCACTTGAACCACAGAATTCCACATTTGAAAGATCCAGATCCAGAATTCCACATTTCTTCCTCCTTCGTACATGTTCGTGAGAAGGCATAACTGGCAGCGAGCGACGGCGAGTCGGCGACCTGAGACGGAGCGCCATGGCGACCTGAGACAGTGCGCCATGGTGATCTGAGCCTGGGGGCTGGCAGGGGGGTACCCTGCTCCGTCGCCGGCGACCCGGGGCGGCTGCCCCTACTTGCCCCTATGGTGGATCCGCCACTGTTTGATCTGCTGGTCTTTTTCCCTATGCAGGTGCGGTGTCGGTGTCCTTGTTCGTGCTGTTGCGTTCCTTCTTCACTGATGGCGGCCGCCGTCGACGGCCGGCCCTCGTGGCTCCAGGTGAAGTAGTCCCTGGCCGCAGGTGTGGATCAAACAAGGCATTGTCCTCTTCTTCTCCACGAGGGTGTCTCCCTGAAACACAGGCTTGTCCGCCTTAGGTGAGGGTTGCAGCAAGGTGCCATCCGGCGGCGGTGCTCCGGCGAGCTTCGTGCGGTGGCGCTGGTGATTCGGCTCTGGAGCTTCGTTGTATTTTCTTCTTTGTTACGGGCCTTTTCGCACTTTGTATGCACAGCTGTGCTGTTTCTGGTTGTTTCCAGCTTATCTGAGAAAAGTTGCTTGCCGCAAAAAAAGAAGAAGCAATGATTGTCGACGCACTTGTAAAAAGAACCATGTGCTCTTCCTCGCCCAGGTGGGTCTCTAAAAAACAAAGAACCAGGTGCTCTGCAATCTCCGGCAAAATGAACAAATTTGACCTATGGACGCAACTAATTCACAAAGTGAACCGTTGGTGAAAAAATTTCACCCAGCTGACCCTTTTGTGTAGCGCCCGACAGCTCGGCGCTGCACAAAACTGTGCAGCGCCTGGCCCTCAGGCGCTACACATCTGGCCAGCGTGGCACCAGGGGCCAGGCCTGGCCCCACGCCCCTGCGTGCAGCGCCTAGCCGAAAGGCGTTAAGCTGCTGAGTGCAGCGCCTGACCATAAGGCGCCACACTGCCATGTGCAGCGCCTAGCCGCTAGGCGCTGCACTATGACTTAGTAACCGCCGCGCGCTGGCCCTCCCCCACCCCACCCCCCATTCGTTCCAGAACCGAAACAGAGAGCGCGACGGCGGCTCTCTCCTCTCCCCCTCTCAATCCCCTCTCCAAAAATCTTCAGATCTGACGATTTCTTCCGTGGATTTCTTCCCCAATCCCTCCTAGAAGGTAATCTCCTCCGATCCCCTAGAGCATTGTTTTGCTTGGATTAGAAATTTGTATGTAAAATTGAAATAGCTTTGTGTGATTAGGATTTGTAGATGATTTGTAATCATTGTGGAACCCTAGTATTGTTGATTTGTATTGACAATATATGCTTCCATAGTAGTAAAACCCTAGATTGTTGAGATGAAACCATATACATGTTGAGATGTTTGTGTAGATGATTTTTGAGATGAGTATTGTAAATGCTTTCGTTGTGGAACCCTAGATTTTTGAGTGAGTATTGTAAATTATGCTTCCATTGTGGAACCCTATATTGTTGTGAATACATATGATTTTTGTGATGATTGTTGACATGCTTCCATTGTATATCTTAGATTAGTATTCAAATTTCCTTTTAGTATCTATCGATTGTTGAGATGAATACATATGAAATAATGCTCGCATATGAAATAATGCATAGGAAGTATGGTACTTTGCTCATATATGTTTATTGTTTGAAATATGTAGGATGGTTTGGCTTCTCGATGATTACTATGACGTTCAACACCGGGCCTACATGATGTCGGAGAAGAAGCAGGTAATAATCATAGTAGTTGGTATTTTGAAATTTGTGTTTAGTTCAAATAGACATGCCATAAGTAATACTCTGACTTGCTTGTTTGCAGTCGCTTTTACCTCTAAAGATTCGGTCTCACGGGGCATCGTCGAGTGCCATGCCCTATGATGAGCGGTACACACCGTACATCAGACTGACAGGACTCCCCCCGTTCATTCAGCTGGTCAGCCAGTCGACGCCGAACCTCAATGCTCCAGGAATCACCTCACTTGTTGATCGGTGGAGGACGGAGACGCACAATTTCCATCTTCGGACCGGGGAGATGACCGTGACGCTTCAGGATGTTTCCATGATCACCGTACTTCCTATCGAGGGGAAGCCTCTTTGTATGAGCACCGATTCTGATGGGTGGCGCCAGCAGATGGAGGCCCTTATTGGTATGGCTCCTGCAGAGGCTCCAGCAGATGGAGAGAAGAAGGAAAGAGTCGCAGTCGGTGCTCCATTCACGTGGATTGTAGCGAACTTTGTGCATTGCCCTGAGGATGCTAATGATGATGTGATCCAGACATATGCTCGCGTGTACATGTGGTACGTTATCTGCAGGACTCTGTTTGCTGACGCCACTGGCAAGAACGCTCAATGGATGTGGCTTAAGGCGTTGACCGTCTTCGACAGCCAATGGAGCTGGGGTTCGGCGGCACCGGCCTACTTGTACCGACAGTTAATCAGTTGTTCGTTTTCACTTCCTTTCTACATTACCAATGCAATCTTGCCCTTAACTGAACCATGTTTTCCTTTATGTGCAGTTGGACGATGCTTGTTGTAGGATCTCAAAGGACGGATGTATTGGTGGTTGTATGCTCCTACTTTCGGTATGGAGCTAGGACCGCCTGCCGGTTGGACGCCCGAAGGACGTATCGTTCAAGCCCTGGGACGAACAAGGCGACGACCTACGGCTCCCCACTTGGGCTTACAAGTGGGATGTGGTATCCGAGATGACGAGCGATGTCAATCTCATGTATAGGCAGTACACCAACGAGTTGGACACGCTTACGGCTGAGCAGGTAAACATTGACATTACATCACTCATTCTCATGCTTTTATGAAAAATCTACATCAATGTTGCGTTGTTGTGCTATGTTCCAGGTGGAGTGGGAGCCATATGGTGCCATGGATAGATTAGGTGATGCAGACGGGTTCGTCCTGAATCCGATGTGCTTGCGGGATAGGGATCTTTGGCTTATGCGGTGCCCACTCATATGCAATTGGGCAGTTGAGCTTCACTTGCCACATCGTGTGTACCGGCAGTTTAGTTTGTTCCAGGGTCACCCGCCAGAGTGGGAGGACACGGACCGTGCCCTTCACAGGTAAGAGAGCATGAACCGTGTGCACTTAGCATCGTGAGGTCCTTTTTGATGGTGCTAATATTTAGTTTTTTGACATGCAGGTTGGATAGGAAAAAGCAACGAAAGATCAAGGATTGGGATAAATATCATAAGAAGTATGTCACCATGTTTGAGCTTAGTGTGGAGCAAGCTAAGGCTAGTGCAGGATCCCAGCTACGTGAGTACTGCGCAATCGCGTTCAACAACTACCTTAAATGGTATCTTGGAAATACTCGTGTGGAGATATGCCCGCCAGCCTATGATGAGGAGATTTTGGAAGATCCCACCGTCTTCGATGAGCTTGCCCAGAGCGAATACAACAAATATGCCAGGGAAGGGACCCGAGTCCCTTTTGCTCCAGTGATGAACTTTGTGGTAAAGTGTTCCCCTCTGCGCTTTCCTATTGGCACTATTACACATCTTTGTTTGCCTAACATGTTGATGTCGTTTCATCCACAGCGCAAGGAGATCAAAAAACAAGCTGACGAAAGCCAGACTATTCTGGACACAACCCCGATTGGAAAAAGCAAGGGTGAAGGTGCACTTCGAGCTTTCATTAAGGTACATATCTCATTCACTTGTCCATGTTACATATCTTGCCAAGTTACATATCTCATTCACTTGTCCATGTTATAGCATCAGGGCCAAAGGTTAAGGCGGTTATCCAACCTTATCGGTTGCCGTGACCTCGAATATTCAGAACCTTCGCTGTCTAGGTCCGCTACACCACCTGACCATGGGGCTCATATGGAGGATGAGACTACCTCGACAGCTCATCTGGAGGATGAGGATGTCGTCTCCACAGAGGTATGACAATAGCACACATTCATCTCTTTGATGCAATCCTCACTTCATTATGACGCGCGATCTTTACCATAGCGTCACCTTTTATGATAGGTTGATGACAACATGACATTGCAGGACTATCAAGTTCGATCCGCATACATGTTGAAGCCAAGGACGAGAATCAAGCGGTACACACCTGATGACTTCAACAATAAAGGAAAGAAACCGGTCGGTGAGGGCTCGCGGAGGCCAACAGGCATGAGGCGGATGAGTGGTATCGACGATGACTTGGTAGACGATGCGTATGATGAGGAGGCAGAGGAAGAGGTGGAACCGGAGCCAGTTGTGAGGGTGAAGCTTCCTACTAAGAGGGGACGAGGCAAGTCTACGCGAGGAAGGAAGAAGTAGTGCTGTTCGACTTGTCATCGTTTTCTTATGTAGTTGAACAAGTTGTCGGTTTGTAGTTGTGTTGAACTTGTAGTTATGTCGTTGAACTTGTAGTTATGTTGAATTTGAAGTAATGTTCAACTTGTCATAATGCTCTTCATTTGATCTGTTAATCTGTAGTGCTATTGAATCTGTGAAGTGCTATAGATCTTCATTTAATCTGTGAATTTGTTTCTGTTTTTTGAAGATTTAAAGAGCATAGCGCCTGAGATCTAGGCGCCACACTAGACAGTGCAACGCCTATCACTGCGTTGCAATATGACTTAGGCAAAATGTGGGCGTCGAGGGGGCTGGGTTGCTCTCTGTAACCCCCTGTTGCAGATTTAAATAGCATAGCGCCTATAGCTCAGGTGTTGCACAGTCTAGTGCAGCGTCTAGCCCTCAGGCGTTGCACTATGACTTAGCATTTTCTGGGGCTCCAGAGTGCCCAGTCTGCTCTATGTGCTCTCTGGATAGCCTCTGTTTGCTAACTTAAATATGTGCAGCGCCTATAGCTCAGGCGTTGCACAGTCTAGTGCAGCGCCTAGCCCTCAGGCGTTGCACTATGACTTAGCATTTTCTGGGGCGCGAAAAGCTTTTGTAACCTTTCTGTAACCTCTCTGGATAATTGGTTTCAGCAGTGCAGCGCCTAGAGATCAGGCGCTGCACTGTGTAGTGCAGCGTCTATGCCTAAGGCGCTACACACTGACTTAGAAATTTCCTGGCGTAAAAAGCTTCTGTAACCTTTCTGGATAGTTGGTTTCAGTAGTGCAGCGCCTAGAGCTCAGGCGCTGCACTGTGTAGTGCAACACCTATGCCTAAGGCGCTACACACCGACTTAGAAATTTCCTGGCGCGAAAAGCTTCTGTAACCTTCCTGGATAGTTGGTTTCAGTGGTGCAGCGCCTAGAGATCAGGCGCTGCACTGTGTAGTGCAGCGCCTATGCCTAAGGCGCTGCATTGTCAACTTTTTCAAAAACTAAAATAGAACACATTTTGTGGTACACATCACATAGCACAAAACACATAGCACATAGCATCATAAGTACACATGGAAGAGTTCATGGCATAGAGGAGTACACATAGAAGAGTCCATATCAAAGAGGAGTACACATAGAGGTCCACGACTAAAACGAAGTTCAAAGATCATAGTCTAAGAGACGACAAGGTTCAAAATAAAATGCACATGGAGGAGTGCATGTCATAGTTCACAACATCATGAGAACCACATTGCTCTATTGTGTCGAGCAAGGCCCCTTTCCCTTCTTCTTCTTCCTCTCTTCTTCATCTTCCTCCTCCCTTTTCCTTATATAAGATGATCCTCATGAACCACCCTCTCTATGAATAGCTTATTCTCCCTCTCTTTCTTTGCCTTCTCCAAAACATGAAGCCTCCTACATCTCTCTTCGAAATCCTTTTGCCATTGCGCATTCCTCTTCGCCTCCTCAATCTTAGCCCTCCTATTCATCGCTACATACTCAAGTGTCATTTTTTCTTTTTCCTTCATCTTCTCTTCAAACTCCTCTTGCTTCTTCCTCTCAAGTGCGGCTACATCCTCCTCTCTCACCTTCCTCGCAGCCTCCTCCCACCATCCCGACATCTCACCTTCCCCATCCTTTTCCTCCACCCCCTTCGTTGTTGCTTTGTTGGGTTGAGAAGCCGCCATACCTATGAAAAATTGCAAGATCATAGTTAGTAAGGACAAGAAACAACATGTCATCATAAATAACAATAGTGTACTATGAAACAACATGATAATAATATTGAAATGTAGCCACATACGGAAATGGTCAATCTAGGTATCCAAACATTCCTCTACCACCACCACGGCCTATACTACTACCACGGCCAAGACCACCACCACGGCCTAGACCACCACCACGGCCTCTACCACCACCACGACCCAGACCACCACCACAACCTCTACCACCACCACGGCCTCTTGTAAAACCAAGTTGGCTCCCTCTTAGTTCCCTAGATCCTCGTTGGCTACTCCTTGGTTGGTTTGGCACTTGTTGGCTAGCCCCTTGTTGCATATGACCATGTTGGCGACTACTTGCTTGGCTAGGCCCTTGTTGCGTATGACTTTGTTGACTACTATTTGCTTGGCTAGGAACTTGTGTATCTCCTTGTTGGCTTGTGCTTGCTTCATTTTTCTTTGATCTCTTCCTTTTGCCACAAGTTCTCGTGTTATGTCCCCCATGATTGCACTCTCCACAACGGGCTCTCTCACGAGGCTCTTAGAATTGGTTGTTGCCCGATTCTCGACCACCACCGCGGCCCCATCCGTCCATGTCGCCTCTAAAACGCTGTGTCTTACGTCTTCCCCGTTTAATGACCTTCCAATCCGGATCGGGCCATAGTTGAACTCCATGATACTCCGGCCATTGTGATTGGTCAAAGTATGGGTGGAATCTAGGAGCCCATGTATTCTTGGTGGTCATGATCGAGAACTCGGACTCCCTCACGGTGAGCGGGTGATTGATGTCCACATTCCTAATGCGAGCTGCGGTATACAAGTGCGAGCATGGGAGATGAAGCAACAATGGCCTCCCGCAAGTGCAGTCGCACCGTGTTAGCGAGACCTTGAAAGCATGGCCTCCGTGTTGGCGGCCATTGTTTGTGGTTCCTCCTGACTCTTTCACTTCGTACATCCAATCGTCGTTATTGTATAATATAGCTTCTTGAGAGTGCGCCTTCCGTGATTGAAATTCCAACCACTCATCAACCTTTGGTGGGAACTTGTACTTGTACTTGTGCTTGTTCTCACCCGCAATCTGCTTATCCGTTTCAATTGAGTATTTTAGAAAGTACGCATTCATCTTGCAAATGTGTATTGAACTATTGCCGTCACGGGCAATGCACGTACACCCTTGAGCACCCTATTGAAACATTTTGCCATATTGCTTGTCATTTGACCGTACTTCCGGCCATCTTCATCAAAAGCTCGTGCCCACCTCGTCCTTTCTTGAATGTGCCTATTGAGAAAGTCAAGACCCCCGGGATCGAGTTTTTGTGTGCGAGCAATTGGTTGTACAAGAATGAGAAACGTCGATCGGAGAAAGCGAGACAACAATCTTGAAGATCGTTGGCCAACTCCTTAATCCCACATGCCCTATAGATGTTTGAACAAAAATGCCTCATGCACCATCGATGGTGCAAAGGAGCATGCCCGGGAATGTCAATGTCCACCGCGTTAAGAATTCCTGGATGGCGATCCGATATGACACAAATTTCCCTTTGCGACGGTAATACCTTGGTTGTCAAAAGATGCAAGAACCACTCCCAGTTATCATTGTTCTCCATCTCAACCAAAGCAAAAGCCAAAGGCACCAACCGGTTATTGGCATCATTCCCTATTGCAACCAAGAGAGTGCCCTTGTATTGTCCGGTCAAGAACGTGCCATCAACGGAGATGACCGGCCGACAGTGTTCGAAAGCCCTCATGCATTGCTCGAACGCCCAAAATGCACGACCAAATACTCGGACAGTCCTTCCATTGTGAATCATTGTTTTTTGCCCATAAGGCTCGACCACATGAACCATGCCCGGGTTAGTGGCGGCCATAGCTCCCAACAACCTAGGGAGTCGGTTGTATGCTTCCTCCCAATCACCATACAACATCTTGAATGCGGCTTGCTTCGCCTTCCATGCCTTCCCGTATTTGACCTTGTAGTGAAAGATGGCTTTCACAAGGTCCATGACGCTCTTAATGCTCATTGTTGGAAGTGTGGAGATGGAGTTGGAAAGCCTGTAATCGATGAACTCGGAGGTGAGTTGTCTGTGGTCTTGGGACACAACCTTGCCATCTACCTTCTTGCTTCGGCACATGTGAGTTGGTACACAACTCACTATGTGCCAATCGGGCCCTCCTTTCCATGGTCTTGCACGCACAATCCATGGACATCCGTCCTCCTCACATGCAATCGTGTAACGAACCTTGACATCCGAGTGAAGCACCTTGTGCGGACGATAATGCGTAACTAAGAAGTCGTCGAGCCACATCTTCAATTCCAAGAAGGTTCCGAACTTAGACCCTTTAGAAATCCCATTCTTGCCGTGTTCCAAATCCCGGTGAGAAGTTGGCCTAACTCCAAGAAATATACCATTGCCACCGTCTACCACGGCTTCATCCGCGAGACTAACATCCTTGAACAATGGTATCCGATGATCCTGCCGCAATACCTTCTCGAAAGCTTCGGCCTCCTTCGCCGTGAACCCCTCCTCATCAACTTCTTCATCGGGACCTTCGTCATCTGACTTCGATGCATAGCCACGAGAATACGGGATGGAATGGTCCATTGTCTCTTGCACATAATATTTGTCCAAACCACCCACATTGTTGTCATGGAGATCAACTTCATTCTCATCATCCTCATACTCATCATTCTTCTCTTGCAAAGCTTCATTTTGGTTGTTTGAAATCAGGCTCAATGGCCTCAAAAGAGGTTCACTCATTTCATCCTGGTTCATGGGTGGAGGACTACTAGCAACCAACGGGGAGGCATGCCGGTTCAAGTCCAAGTGCAAACTAGCCTCAACCTTCTTGGTAGCAAATAACTCAAGAGCCTTATCTAGAGATTCGGCCACCGTCTCCTTGTATGCAACCCAACGTTGCTCGGAATTCACACGCATTGTCTTCCAACGGATGTGCATTCCAAACCCCACATTATGCCTTCCCTCCAACTCAACAATATCACTTGGGTCCATCCAATTCAAATCTTTCCTCACTTGTTCCAAGACCTCGGCATAGCTAGGACTACTCTCAAACACCATGTCAAGTTCATCAGGGTCCGGCTCAATATTGCCTTTCAAAAAGGCGTCCTTGTCCACATGATGAACATAAACACATGCTCCCATCCCTAAAATAATTAAAACAACACAACATCAAATATATTCCGTTAGTACTCATCCGAAGATTAACACAAAATCCAAAGCCCTAACATAGATATCAAACAATAACCCTAACCCCCCACTTAACAAGAACCATAAGCCTAACCCTAACATACTAACAACCCCAACCCTAACCCCAACATAACAAGACCCATAACCCTAACCCTAACATACTAAGAAGCCTAACCCTAGCAAAATGCCAGACAATCATCTCATATTTCCATACAAATTTCAAAATCCATGAAGAACTAGGGTTTGCCTCCACTTGCAAGAAATGAGCAAATGTGAGCATTTCTTCGAATGAAAACGAGGGGATCGGAGGAGATTACCTTGAGGGAGGGATTGGGGTCGAAATCCACGGACAAAACCTTCAGATTTGCAGGATTTGAGGAAGGATTTGAGAGGGGGGGAGAGAGGAAATATTCTTAGGCGCCACTTTGTTCAAAGCTTGGGTGGGGTGTGTGTGTGTGTGGGGGGGGGGGGGGGGGGGGCGTTGGGCTAGGGGGGCCACACCTGGCTGGTAAGTGATTGTGCAGCGCCTACCGTATAGGCGCTGCACATTGGCAGTGCAGCGCCTTTGCTCTAGGCGCTGCACATTGCCAGTGCAGCGCCTGTCGGATGGGCACTGCACCGCCAGGGGTGGGGCCGGGCCTGGCCCCGGGGTGCCACGCTGGCCAGATGTGTAGCGCCTGTCAATCAGACGCTGTACAGTGTAGTGTGACGCCTAGCTGTCGGGCGCTACACAAAAGAGTCAGCTGGGTAAAATAGTTTCACCAACAATTTAGTTTGTGAAATACTTTCGTCTCAAGGTCAAATTTGTCCATTCTGCCCCAATCTGCAGACCCTACGCTACGCATCTCTCTTTCTCTCTCTCTGCGCACCGCCGCATCGTTGCTTGGGACGCCGTCGTGAGCGACCGCCGGCGGCAGCAAGGGAGCCTCCATCTGTTCCTGCTCGCCGGATCCACCGCTCACTGGAGGAGGTAAGGGGAACTCCAGTTCTGCCGATTTACTTCAAATTCTTTTCTTCTTAGTCTGCCAATTTAGTTCAAGGTTCCGGGGCCTCACAAAGTTCTGTTGGAAGCCTCTCAAAAAACGGTTAATTAGTTTCCGGATTTTAGCTGAAAGTCCACTCGGTTTGGTTTTAATTAATCCTCTCTAAAACAGTTGAAATCGTCCGGAAGCCCCACAAATTTAACTGGTAGTCACTCTAATCTAGCTGAAATTTTCGTTTTTCTTTTGCTGGACTGTTTCAGAGTTCAGTTGAAATGTGTGTGCTGTGCTGTGCTGCGATGGCCAAAACAGGAGGAAGCTAACTTGGAGGTGGTGGATCTAGCTTGAATCACACAAGGGAGCCAGATTGAGCCATGGAGGTCGCGGCGGGGGCCATGAGTCCCCTCCTCCGTAAGCTCGGCGACCTGCTCGTCGATGAGTACAACCTGGAAAACAGAGTGAAGAAAGGCATCAAGTCACTCGAGACAGAGCTGACGTTCGTGCACTCCGCACTCCGCAAGGTGGGCGAGTTGCCGTCGGACCAGCTCGACGAGCAGGTCTGCATCTGGGCAGACAAGGTGAGGGAGCTGTCCTATGAAATCGAAGACGCCGTCGACGCTTTCATGGTGCGGGTGGACGAGGAGGGCTATCACTGTGCTGGCCCCATCAACACCAAGAACAGAGTCAAGAAGTTCCTTAAACGAGCCACCAAATTGTTCCGGAAGGGCAAGGATCTGCATCAGATCTCCAGTGCCATTGACGAAGCCCAAGATCTTGCTAAACAGTTAGCCGAGCTACGTCAAAGGTAAGGGCTTGAAATGCATGGCACCAAGGCTGGTTCTACCATTGACCCTCGTCTGACAGCTATGTACAAAGATGTGACAAAGCTCGTTGGTATTGCTGACCCATGTGACAAGATGATCAAGATGTTGTTAGAAGGTGATGAGGGTTCGATGAAACGGTTGAAGATAGTCTTGGTTGTCGGATTTGGCGGGTTGGGTTGTTGGAGCTAGCTACTAGCTCTCACCAGGATTCCTTTCCTGAAGGATGTGATGCACACACACACCTTCCTTCCCTGGTTTCTCACACACACAGAACACAAGACCTAGTAGTATGAAGCTTTATTGACTTATCTCATATACTACAACAAGCTTACTTGCTTACATATGGGGTGCCTCTCCTTATATAGAGGCTGTAGGGTCGGTGCTACAGTAAGCGACCTTGCTACAGCAGCCTGACAGCTAATGTTTAACTGGTTGCCAACCAGGATGACAAACTTGATAGCCCAGTGACAGCCTAGTGCAAAGTTGGCTGCTGCTACAAGCTGTCACACAGCAGGCTTATGCCTTATAAGCTAAGCAAAACTAACTGACCTATACTACCATGCTACAGGACAAGGATTATCCTAACATGGGTAAGACAACTCTTGCCAAAGCAGTGTATGATAGGATCAAAATGCACTTTGAGTGTGCAACGTTTGTTTCGGTGTCTCGGAATCCTGATGTGAAGAGAGTTTTCAAGGATATGCTCTATGAACTCGACAAGGCCAAGTTTGGGCACATTCATAATGCGAACATGGATGAAAAGCAGCTTATTGACAAACTGCGTGAATTCCTTGAGGAGAAAAGGTGCACATTCTCCCGATGCTTCTATTTTAATTCGAGAGAGTCAGGTGACAATAATTAGTCAGCGCTGTATGCCCAACATCTATTTTTCATTTTGTTATTGATTTTTACTTTCTGTTAAGCAGATCCTGACACCATTGTGTTTTATTCATTTGTGCAAGCATCTTTTTGTCAAGAGAACTTGTGCAAGCATCTAGTATTTGTTTCAACTAGTGCCCTTCACTATGTCAAGAGTGTGAAATAAACAATAGGTGTCAACTAACTATTATAGATTTTCAGAGCTCATGTACTTGCAAAATATTGCGTCCAAAAGGTGATCATTTGTAAAAAAAAACACAGGAGATAAAAGGCCATATGTTACCCATACGTGCACAGATTTGTTTTACTTATTGGACATCAGAGTAGCGCCACATTTTTGCATGGAGCATTTTTTGTAAGTGCTCATGTTAGAACAATGTTCTACATCTATAAAAAAATATATAGTTTTTGGACACTCCCAAATCACAAAGAGTATTTTGGCAATGAAGTACAAAAACGACTAACTCTGAATTTCCATTTCTATTGTTGGAAACTGATTATGGATATACAAGGTTGATATAAATTCCTAGAGTTTTGCTCTTATTCTTGTTTTGTTTGTGCGCACCATCATTACCTAATGGCCTCCCTATTAAAAATGCTTAGTTGTTCTTCATTGAATTGCCAACTAACACACTCTAAATTTCATACAGGTATCTCATCGTGATTGATGACATATGGGATGACATAGCCTGGAAATTTATTAGGTGCGTTTTCTCTGAGAGCAATCACGGTTGTCGACTAATCACAATGACTCGTATAGGCAGTGTTGCTGAAGCATGCTGCTCTTCCACTGATGATATAATTTATAGAATGGATCCACTTACTGATGATGATTCCAAAAGGCTCTTTCATAAACGAATATTTCCTCATGGGAAAGAGTGTCCTAATGAATTGGCTCAAATATCTACAGACATCTTGAAGAAATGTGGTGGGGTACCATTGGCCATCATCACTATAGCAAGTCTTTTGGTTGTTAATCAACAGATAAAACCAAAGGATCAATGGTATGTTTTGCTTAAATCAATTAGTCGGGGACTTGCGGGAGATGCTTGTGTGGAGGACATGCAGAGGATATTGTCATTCAGCTATTACGATCTACCTTCTCATTTCAAGACTTGTTTATTAAGTGTATTCCCGGAAGATTATGTGGTTGGGCGAGATCGGTTAATATGGAGATGGATTGCCGAAGGTTTTGTCCAAGGTGGAAAACAAGAAATTAGCTTATATGAGCTCGGGGAGAGTTACTTCAACGAGCTTATAAACAGAGGCATGATACAACCTGTAGACATTGATATTGAAGGAAGAGCAAAAACTTGTCGTGTTCTTGACATGGTGCTTGATCTCATTTGTTCACTCTCAAGCGAAGACAACTTTCTTACCATATTGGATGGCATTAAGCGGAACAAGTCTAATTCACAAAGCAAGATTCGCAGGCTATCCATTCAAAATGCCATGGTAGAGCGCACCACCCCTCGGCTTGATACTAGGAGCATGGCACAAGTGAGATCTGTTACTCTCTTTCCGTCTGCTATTGATCAGATGCCGTCTCTTTCATGCTTCCAAGTTCTTCGTGTATTGGATTTGGAGTACTGTGATCTTAGAGAGAATGGCCAAAAGATTAACATGAGGTGTGTCGTGAATTTATTACACCTAAGGTATTTAGGGCTAAGAAGTACATATGTTGGTGAGCTTCCGAAGGAAATAGGAAAGCTACGGTTTTTGCAAACACTGGACTTAGTAGAAACTGGTCTAAAAGAGTTGCTGCCAAGCATTGTTCAGTTACAACATCTGATGTGCCTGCATTTCGATAAGTATACAAAACTGCCGGTTGGAATGGGGAACCTGACATCCCTAGAAGAGCTGAGTGAACTCCATGTGGACCGTTATTCTTCGGGCATTGTGAAAGAGCTGAGTTATCTCACCGAGCTGAGGGTGCTCCGAATTAATTTTGAAGAATCGGATGAGTGCCTGGATAGAGCTTTTGTGGAGGCCTTAGGCAATATGCACAAATTGCAAAGTCTAGATATTGATGGTAATGATGGATGTGTGGATCTCCTGCGGGAAGGCTGGGCACCCCCCCAACAACTCCGTAGACTGGCGGTGTTGAATGGAAAGGACAACAGGTTCTTGAGACTGCCAGCATGGATTAATCCTTCATCGCTGCCACTCCTCTCCTACCTGAATATATGGCTGGATGAAGTTCGGGCCAAGGATGTCCAGATCATCGGGATGCTGCCATGTCTTCGTTTTCTCATGCTCGGGGCGTGGCGGCACATAGAAGAGCCCGCGGTAGAATGTTTCGTGGTTACCGCTGATGCATTCCCATGTGTCAGAGAGTGCATATTCTTCAATTTTGTTATGGCGCCATCACTTCCACGAGGAGCTATGCCAACGGTTCAGTTGGTCCAATTCTGTTTCCGAGCATGCGACATTGCTAGTGCTAATTTGGACTTGGGCATGTGTCACCTGACTTCCCTAGAGCAAATCCGTGTTGACCTTTGGTGTAAGAAAGCCAGTACTGGGGAGGTGAAGGAAGCCGAGGCTGCACTTAGGCTAGCTGTGGACGCCCATCCATGCCGCCCCACTCTCTATATCAGGAGGCGGTGAAGAAGCAAGAGGCAGGTACTAATCCTGTTCAGTTAGTTATTTGTTTTACGCTCAATCCATTAATTGGCAGCACTGCACAGATTAATCATTTAGCATCAATTTTCTTCTTCTTCTCGAATTTGGTATAGTTGAATGAACACACGCATATAATTCTAAGTAGATGACATTGCAGGCGTGCAGCTGCCCGGCAGTTGGAGATGATTTTGTCAGCGCGACTCAATTTCGCGTGCAAGCCTCCGCACATATCCCCTGTTTGCTGCTTCCAAGCCTTTGCCGTTTTGTTGGTGTCCTCCCAAGCTCATCCTCTCGGCCACATTTATGTTTTGGTACTTAGAAAAGAGTACATAGTACTTGCATGCTCCTGTATATATGTATTAACTAGAGCGGTAATTGCGCAGGAAGGTCTTTGCTTGTATCTTAGGTACAATTATGATGATCCATCGCCTATGATCTATTTATGTACTATTGTGATGTTCTATCAACTAGCACAGTGGCCCTCGCAAATGCGTGGGCATCTCTTTTAGCGAGTCGAGTGTATCATATTAAAATTAAGTGTCACAAACAATATAGTTTCATAGCCAGAGTAAATATTGTGCTAAATAAAATTTCACACCTGGATGTAATTTGTGGGCGAACAACCATTATACCATGTTAATGTACTATGCTAATGTTGTTGTTTGTGCTTGTTAATCAATACATCAATTTCGCAACCTAGCTTACAATATTTTGTGTTCTGGTAGATTAGTACGTGAACATCCATATTGTGAGCTGGTGGTGTTAGATGTATCTATATTTTGTGGAACAACAGCCAGATGACGT
Organism: Elymus sibiricus; assembly: GCA_039707655.1. Taxonomy (NCBI): domain Eukaryota; kingdom Viridiplantae; phylum Streptophyta; class Magnoliopsida; order Poales; family Poaceae; genus Elymus; species Elymus sibiricus. The sequence continues at coordinate 11,335,222 of CM077676.1, forward strand.
TTATGTGATCTTTCGAAAGGAATTGAAGATTGTTTCTCTTAATAGAGTAAATATACAAAAGATAATTCATCCCTGTTAAAACATTGTACAAATAAAAAATAAATAAAACTTTCAACTTTAATTACTTTTCCTATAGTAGAATACATAATGATTTGGTGTTTTCCTTTTTTCAGTTGTGCATTTTAAACTCAGAAAAGAAATGCATATATACAAATTGTTAAAAATATATGTTTTTCATAGAAAATATGAACTTGAAAACAATAATATTTTGAAAAAGAATAACTAATTCAACATGTAAGAATATTTGAAGAGGAAACAAATTCATGTGTTATTAAGCAGTGGGACATAACTCATACGCAAATCTACATATGATGCAAATGTGGAATCCCCTTCATCTTCTTTATTACAGCCTTTCTTTTTTACCATTTACTGCTAATGGTCCCTCCGGTGAGCTTGTGCAGATCTTACTATTCATCTTCTCTTCGCCATCCATTCTGTTTTTTCTTTCTAAAAAACAGCTCTGAGCATACAGACATCATTCACCGTGGAAACTCTTTCTTAGTGGCCCTCATGACTTCACATCCAAAGAAAAGTACAATATAAGCGTATACTCGTCATAATACAGTAGTCCAACATCATAGAAAAATCAAAGCAGAAGTAAACAAACTTACTTAGAACTTGAATGGTGTGCACTTGAAGTACTAAATTTGTAAAGTAGTATGTTTGGTACATACCATCCCCTGAAGAATGGAATTTTTGGACAGTAAACATACAACTATATTTATGGAGAGTGATTAGAACTGACTAACCTGGTTCGGCTAGAGAGCAATTCCCACGCCTATGGTCCTGGTTACCACGTACTGATCCATGCCCTGCAGAGTTGAACTCAACATCATCATGCCAACATTAATAATTTTAATTATCGAGGCCTGTCAACATTAGAAAGAAACTGTATGTGGTGTGTAAGAGGAGATCATATCCCCAGCCATGGTTGCCTACCTGATGATACATGTTCGTCATGTTTGGGTGTTGCCGGAATCGGCTGGCCACCAGCGCCAGACTACCTACTCTGTGATGTAGAAGGGATGAACGAAGCGCCAATCGAAACTGAGCGAGGATGGGACAATGGCTAGCGTTGGTGCACCAATTCGCACCAAAGAGACGTGTATCTAGAAATTTGTTTAGATCTACCGCTACCATTGGCGCAGGAAATCACACGGGAGAGACATGCATGGTCATATAAGATAATTGAGGTAATGTGGTGTCAAGAAAACTAAACAAAGCAGTAGTTAGTAGGCAGTTCAGAGGCTTTGCCCTTTGCTTCTAATTGCAGAGGGTTGGTGATGCCAGGAGTAATTAGCTTAATTACTACACGGCGACGGCGTGGCAGTCAGATGCTTCTGCTGCTTGTTTGTCCAGTTTGGGCCCCAGGTTTCATCCTTGTACGGGAGACACTGTATATAATAGATAGATAGATAGATAATAGATAGATAGATAGAAGATAATAGATAGAATAGATAGAAGATAGAATAGATAGATTGAGATATATTTCTATACAACTAAGATGATCGGTCGACGATCATTTATTTAAGTATAATTATGAGTATCTTTTTTTTTGCAATCCATTGATAAAAAGATGATTCAACAAATTATTGGATGATTTGGTTTAGAATGTCTAATCTAGTTGTTTTTTTATTTCGGGAGAAATATAGTTCTTCGATTGTAAGAAAGCGTTGTATCTTTTTTTTTTGTCAAACTAGCTGGGTAGCTTGCGTCTTTTGGATGTTTTATATTTCAGTAGAAATAAATTTCTCTGATAGTAAGAAAACATTATTTTTTTGTCAAACTAGCTGGGTAGCTTGTGTCTTTTGGATGTTTTATATTTCAGTAGAAATAAATTTCTCTGATCGTAAGAAAACATTATTTTTTTGCCAAACTAGCTGGGTACCTCATGCATTTGCACGGCGAACTATCATGTGTCATCGCATATGATGTTTATTTCGCCCATGCACAATGTCTGATATACTTTTTCTAATTATTAGTTGATTTTATTGGTAATTATTAGATTGTCTTTGAGATGTTTGAGTACCACAGTAATTATTGAAAATCACATAAAAGCGTGTATATTAAACAGTTTTTTGGTTCTCGCTCATAATTTGTCATACTTCCGTAGGTGTACCACCATTTTATTGCCATTGTATTTGTTTGTCTTCCGGCGTATCATGAAAAATAGATTGCTTCCTTAAAAATAATAGATTTCTGTTAAAAAAAAAGAAGGGCTTGACAAAGATCTACGGTCCGTATATACTAAATTTGGATCGATGAATCTATATTGTTCTTTTTCTATTGTTTTAATAATGTAGCAATAGATAGACTGTGCTTTTAATATATAATAGAATACATGTGCATATTGGAACGGTACGCATGCATGTAGTGTTCTTACATATTGCTTCGTTTATGCAGTCGACTGAAAAATCAACAGTTGTTTAGACACCGGCTAGTTATAGTTTGCTTAGTGAGAAAATGTCTAGTTTTTTTTTTTGCGGGAAAAAATGTTGCAGTGATTGCCACATAAACGTTTATAGAAATTTCGGAATATAATGCATGGCTCATATTATAGCACCTAGAAACAACAGCACTAGGTACACTGTGGCTAGAAGAAACGGATTGAAAAGAAAAGAATCCGATTCAAAGAAAAGGAAAAAGGAGAGAATCAACTCGAAGAAAAGTAGAAAAAAGAGAGAGAGAATCAACTCGAAGAAAAGAAAAGAATCGAAGAAAAAGCAAGATTCTTTGGGTGGATTTCTGGACCCACCAGGGAATAGATAAAGAAAAAGAAAGTAAAACCGGCCCCCGGTGCTTCTTCAGTTCTTCTTCTTCCTTCCTTGGTCTCTCTCCTCACTCCTAACTGAAAAGAACCAGCTACCACATCCAAATCCATGGCAGTGGCAGGAAAGAGTGGATCTCGCCTCTAACCACCGAAATTGGAATCCTAATGCTGTATGTTCAGTTTCCCCCTTGCATCAAGACCCACGGTGGTCTAATTTCCGAGGACAACCCTATGTCCGCCCTCTCGTTGCCAACAAAATAATTTTTTGGAGGAGAGAGCGCGCATCATCGCTGAGCTGAGGGGGATGATCTCGAGACTCAAGAGCGAACCCTAGGAGGCATCGCGGGTTCGGACAGTCTCACCCGGTCTGCTAATTAGTCATTTTTTTTGCTTATATGCAATCCCCGGCCTATGTAAAATGAATGCTGCTGAATTGGGATCTGGATGTTTAATCCAATTACATTGGTCAGCATTGGTGATATATTGAAGTTGTCAATGCATTAGCCGTTGATGTCAGTTTGTGCAAGCCCCCAATTTTTGTTGGGGTTATTAACTCCCCTGTACATATATAATCATCAATATATCTCAGAGCTGTGTATTAAATTTCCAGGAAGCCAAAAATACAAGTCATTCTTGGTGGGCGGCCGTGGTTAGATTTTGATAACGGAAGGTAAATACCTGAGGAGCTAACGCATTCAAAATGGTATCACTCACTGGAGTTAGATTTATTCTTCTGTCCGTCGATCCTCACATCCACTTAACATCTCTGTACATACTGTTTATCTGAATTACTTTCAAGAGTTGTATCCGTGGTCCGTGGACATATACACTGAACCCTTAGTCTTCGTCTACGACAGAGACTGACAGGAAATAATTAAGCGGCTTTCAGTGGAACCGGAAGATGGCGGGCTTCCCCAGAGGCAATTTGAAGGAGCTATTGATTGCTTGTGCTACAGCTCAGCCTGAACGTACCGAGCGGGCTTTTGGGCCCGCTCGTGGACCGACCAGGACCGGACCGATCGGTCCCGGCTCGCTAGGAAAATTGGCCGGTCCGAGCTGGGATTTTCGGCCCGAAAATCGACCGGTCCGGTCCGGTCTTAGCTCGGTCCGGCTCGGAGGACCGAGGCCCAGCCCAATTAGAGAGAGCACATCACACGTTGACTCCTCGTCCAGCCCAATTAAAGAAACTGCTTGTGTAAACTGCGTGACCTAGCCGTCGTCCTCGACTACTCGTCCATTCCCACAGCGCCGCCGGCTCCTTCCTTTCCCCAGCTCTGCCTCCCTGTCCCCGGCGCCGCCGCGCATGTGCCTCGCGCCGCCGCTCCCTCGCGCAGCTGCTCACCCTCGCGCCCGCGCGGCCGTGCCACTCCCTCTCTTCTGTGCCTCTCCCTTGCGCCGCCGGCCACCATGTCGCCGCTTCTCAGATGCGTCTTCTCCGGCTCCGGCCGCGGTGTTGCTGCTCCGACCACCGCTCTGACACCCTAGGCCCACATGGCAGTGACTGTACGTCATCGGGACCGTGAGGACCGCCGGTCCGCACCGAGCTTCACGACTGCCGGTCCGGTCCCTGAAATGAGGACCACCGCACTGCTCGGTCCGGTCCGGACCGGACCGCCGGCGGCCGGTCCAAACGACGGCTCGGACCGGGACCGGACCGGCCCGGACCGTGTCCACCCTGAGCTACAGCCATGGAAGAGGAAGACAGCTCCATCAAGGACGATGCGATGCTTCAGGAGTTGAGAAAATCGGTTTCGGTATCTGGTGACCCGCTCCAGAGGCTGGGTGCCTACATCTACATGGTGGAAGGGCTTGCTGCCAGGCTCGCCTGCAAGACACCAAAAAGAATAGAGACTAGCACGGAACAAATTATGTACTCCCTCCGTTTCAAAATATAGTGCGCCCGCGCTTCCCGAGGTTCAACTTTGACCATAAATTTAACCAAGAACGATTACTGATTACTAAACTTTGATTCGGATACCCATATCCCAGGACCATACAAACCCGTTACATGAAATGCCCCAAAACCAAAGCAAGCCACCCCTGCAAGAAATAAATGAATTCCAAAGATCTTGGGCAAATCCAAAGAGGGTTTTCCCGTCCGCTCATCAGAGAATATTTCTAGGTCCCAATATACCCAATGCCAGATCGCTGCCAAGAAACACAAGCCAGAAAACACAATATGCGTACCTGCCACACCTTCATAACTCCAAATACCCGGATTTGTTACAGTTCCTCCTGAAATACTCCAACCACCCCACGAATCCGTTATTCCTAAACGAGTCATGAAGGGAATTACGAACATACCTTGTCTCCACATTGGATCCAGAACAGGATCAGAGGGATCAAAAACTGCTCCACCCCGAAACCAAGGGGGTACTAACTAACAGCTGAGTCCTCTCCGAACCGCGAAAAGACCCCCCTTTAGGATTGTTGGCCTAAGCGCCCTCTTGGACTCGAAAGATTAGTGGGTGTAGGCTTCGGTGGAGTTCCAGTCTCATGGAAACGTTTTCAACGAAATAAGAACCATACAAAATAGATTTCTTGATCTTTTTATTTAGGAAAACGGATTTTTTCGCGAGACCGACTGCGGCGGGAGCAAAAATTATATAATTGAAAACTTTTTTCGAATACGAATTCACTGGTATAATTTTTGCCCCCGCCGCAGTCGGTCTCGTTAGTCAAATTTATGATCAAAGTTGAAGCGCGGAAACCGAGGACGCACTATATTTTGGAACGGAGGGAGTACTACAAGGAGACACTGTACGAGGTCTGCCCATACTTCAAGGGTGGCTACGGGGCGGCAAATGCTGCAATTATAGAGGCCGTCGAGAGAGAAAACAAGGTCCATATAATTGACTTCCGTATCTCTGCAGGACGTCAGTGGGTTCATATCATCCGAGCTCTTTCAATGAGGGCCGGATGGGGGACCACCGGCAATAAGGATCACAGGAATTGATGATTCAGTACCTGCTTATGCTCGGGGCAGCATGCTAGAGCAAACCAGGAGGAGGCTGTGGAAGTCCGCTCTCGAATTTGCGGTGCCCTTCGAATTCCACGCAGTCGCTATCTCCAGAGACCTAGTGGAAGAGGGCCATCTCGCATTCTCGCTGTCATCCCGGGGGAAGCTCTGGCGGTGAACTTCAACCTGGGGCTGCACTGCATTCCGGACGAGACGGTGGGCACCGCGAATCACCGAGACCGGATCCTAAGGCTGGTGAAGAGCTTGTCGCCCATGGCGGTCACCCTTGTGGAGCAGCAGCTGGACACGAGCACAGGCCCTTTCCTGCAGAGGTTCGTGGAGACGCTGGACTACTACGCCGCTGTCTTCGAGTCAATCGACCCGTCGCTGATCCCGAGGGACAACAACATACTGCATGAATACTACTACTTCTACAGCATCGTCTTCGAGTCCATTGACCTGAGGGTCGGCATCGATAGGATCCGCATGGAGCAGCACCAGGGCCGGCCCTATGTTTCGGAGGGCCCTTGGGCAAACTCGATGACATAGGCCCCTCTATCTTTCAATTGAGATATTGCTTTCCTTTATTTTTCTTCTTTTTGTTGCACGCAACAAATGCTTTGGAGGCAACACTATAAGACTAGTGACCTAAAACTATGAAGAAAAAATAGTACATAGAATTAGAAATCGTACATCAGAAATTCAACACCTTAACAATCCAATACCATGTATACTGAAATTGGGGATGGATGAATCATATACGCATTTTTGAAAGACCAAGAGGACGATAATCGATGAACTCGCGAGGTCGCACCATCGCAGCCTAGCGGACGGCACGGTGGCAATGGCCAGCGGCTGAACGGTGCAAGACGGCAAGAGCAGCCACTCAACAACCTGCTGCAGCTGCGGCGGCAGCCGGCAGGCTCCGAGCGACGGCAAGAAGGCAAGAATAGGGAGCGACAATTGAGTGACAAACAGGTGGAATAAGCGATCACGATGGATTTTTTTTTACGAGAAGTAGGGGTCGCGATGGATCGATGCGTGCTAGTGCGACGCTTGATTTCCTAGCGCTAGCGATCAGAAAATTTTGTCAAGCCCATCACGCTGGTCTTTCCTTTGTTTCTCTCTATTTTTACTGGGTTATACCAGATCATGGGCCCCTCCCGGGATGGGCCCTAGGCCGTTGCCCCTCTGGCCATACGCCAGGGCCGGCCCTGAGCAGCACTGGCTGTCAAGGGAGGTCGTGAACCTCGTCGTCCATGAGGGCGCGGAGAGAGTGGAATGGCACGAGCTCTTCGTCAAGTGGAAGGCGCGCCTCATGATGGCTGGATTCACACTGCTTTCGCTCAGCTCGAAAGTGTGTGGCACCATCAGGGAGAGACTGCAGGAGTACGGTCCCAACTACCTGTGCGACGAGAGGGATGGTGCGCTCTACCTTGGATGGAAGGACAAGCCACTGGTGGTTACCTCCGCCTGGCATTAGTAGAGTTGATCGTCAATTCATCCATCAGCATTACTATTATCGTCGTGAGTAGTGATCTCATTATTCCAAGCAGGTAGACAGTTTTAGATGCATTTGGCTGCTTCTTGTTTATCCTCCTAAAAATGTCAATGTCAACTGTGACTTTTTGTTGCTTGCTTGTACTACTAGTTGTTCAAATTATTACAGAAAATATTTCGATCCATATCCTAGTGTGATGAATGCACTACTGGAAAATCGGTCTTTATCGTGTTCTTTTGTGTTTGCAGAGTTCTAATTCACAGGATCACGGCAAATGAACAGTTTACTGAGTAGCCAACTCGGCAATCAGAAGAGCTCGGCAGAGACTCCAGTTAGCCGAGAGCCAAACAAAACAAACTCGGCAAAATAGAAACACTCGGCCTATAGGCCCTTCGCCGAGAGCTCGAGTAAGGCTACTCGGCAACTAGGTGCCACGTGGAAGGACCAGTCAGTGTTGACGGCTCCATAACGTCGAGTGCACCTTTACCGAGATCCTTATGGGCGGTACTCGGCAATCATTTTTTCAAATACTTTTTTTACGTTCCGTGAATATTTACCGAGTTCTTCTCTCTCTAAAAACTCGGCATAGTTGTATAGGTGTTCTCAGGCTCTGCCACGTGGCCTGTTTTGCCGAGTTTTGTGGCTCTCGGCAAACTGTTGATGTTGGCAGGGGCTCCCAGGCGCCGCAGCTGCCAAGAGCTGCACTCGGCAAAGAGTACCTTCGCCGAGTATAGAACTCGGCAAAAGCTTACAGAATTGCCTCTTACAATTGAATTTGTTTTAAGCCCCTGCAATTGAAGACATATATATTGACAGCAGCGCATCACATAACAACAATCATATATATTCCTCACAAACTCATACCAACAAGTTCACAAAGTCATACGAAAGCATCATAGTTCACAAGTTCATACATAGAAAGCTCAAAAGTCCTATGCAAGTCCATACATAGAAAGCATCATGGCATTCGCCGACACGACCTCTCGGCGCTCAACTTCAACTGTATGGACACGAGCTCTACGCTTCTGGAGGAGGAGGATGAGGGGGCATGCATGATAGCTTCCTGAAATGCCTATAGGAGCAGGAGGAGGAGGGACACGTCAGCATTGTATCGCAGTGGTCGATCGGTTAATATTGGTGGCTATTATGGGAAAGTACTAACCTTGAACTCGGTCTCAAGCTTCTCTCTAGCCTCCACTTCTACCTGCAGCCGTGCCGCCTGTGCGGCCTCGCGCCTCTCTCTAGCCACCACTTCTTCTTGCAGCGATGCCACCTGTGCGGCCAAGGCTTCGTTCCTTCTCCACTACCGGAATAACTAGCTATGCCGACTGCATATTCTATGCTGACGGCAATTTGTCGGGGCCGTCGACATAGATGGACGTATGCTGACGGCCTCGTAAAAGCCGTCGACATAGAAAAGCCGTCGGCATAGCTCCATCTATGCCGACGGCAACCGTAGGCATACAAAGGCCGTCAGCATACCTTGAACTGTGCCAACGGCTGCCGTCGGTATAGTGACACCGTCGGCATAAGGGCGGCCCGTGCGACCCAGCCTATAATGGCCGGATGACGTCGTCAGAGCTATGCCGACGGCCCTGACGGCGGCCGTCGGCATAGATTTTACATGTATTTTTTATTTTAAATCATTTTCTTTTTTTAGGTTAAAATTTGATTAATTTAAATCTCACTTATCTAAATTTAAACATACACAAATTATATATCGATTTGGGGTAGAATTTTCCATAGATTATGAATATCTAGTTTGTTTTTTGTTTCTTAGTATGTTAGAACTGTGATCTCATGTACTTTTGTATATAGGTCCTTATACTTTGTTAAAATCACAAGTAATTGATACTTGCATCGATTTTGACAAATTTTATATGGTTTTTTTTATCAGAATCTTGAAAGAATTCTGTTGCTATACTATGTTTTCAAATTTGAACAAACTAAAATCATGTTTGCTTCAGATTTACAGAAAACACCCTTTTGTTTTGACATTTTTGTATATTTTTCATTCCTTGGCCAAACGAGACAAATTTTATATCTACATCCATCAGATTGTTTCTATGATTGTGTTGGCAGGTGCAAACACCCGGCACACGGCTCTGGAGTGTGACCCCCTTCATGGATGGCACTGCCGCCGACACTTGGAGGGGGAAACGGCCACGTCAGGTCGACACGGAGGGAATCTTGTGGTGAGTTGGGCCCAGACCTTGTTCTGAAGTGTTCCTATGGGCTGAGCTATCAAAACCAGGTGAAAAAGTCCATTGATCAAAGCCCGTCCGGCGAAAGTCAAAGGCGTAGATCTCCGGGTCAACGGGGCCAGGGTTAGGCCGGCCGGGGACCTTGGGGGGGGGGGGTAGCAATGCCACCAAAACATGGCACCGGGTCCTCATACATGTCTTAAGCTGTGGTGGAATGTTTAAAGAGGCAATACGCAGCTCCGGAGTATGGCCCCCCTCACGGACGGCGATGACACCGAAGTAACGTTCTGCGGTTTTGGTGTTGCATGAATATTCCTGAACACTTGGAGCGTGATCAATTCATGAAATTTTTACGCAGTGCAGACACATGTGATATAAGATGTGTGGTAATTTTTCATATTTTTTAAAGATGCAAAAGTATGCGCAAAAATCCCCCGTTACGGATTGTTTTTCGCATGTCTACGAGTGTGGTCGGGCGCCTTCGGGGGCTAGCTATGCCACCAAATCTTGCGATGGGTCCTCTTACATATCTGGAAGTGTGGTGGCACGTGCAAACACCCGGCACGCGGCTCCGAAGTGTGACCCCCTTCACGGACGGCATTTTTGCCGCCGACACTTGGAGGGGGAAAACGGCCACGTCGGGTCGACACGGAGGGAATCTTGTGGTGGGTTGGGCCCAGACCTTGTTCTGAAGTGTTCCTATGGGCTGACCTATCATAACCAGGTGAAAAAGTCCATTGGTCAAAGCCCGTCCGGCGAAAGTCAAAGGCGTAGATCTCCGGGACAACGGGGCCAGGGTTAGGCCGGCTGGGGGCCTTGGGGGGTAGCAATGCCACCAAAGCATCGCACCGGGTCCTCATACATGTCTTAAAGTGTGGTGGGATGTTTAAAGAGGCAATACGCGGCTCCGGAGTGTGGCCCCCCTCACGGACGGCGATGACATCATAGTAACGTTCTGCGGTTCTGGTGTTGCATGAATATTCCTGAACACTTGGAGCGTGATCAATTCATGAAATTTTTACACAGGCAGACACATGTGATATAAGATGTGTGGCAATTTTTCATATTTTTTAAAGTTGCAGAAGTATGCGCAAAAATTCCCCGTTACGGATTGTTCTTTGCATGTCTACGAGTGTGGTCGGGCGCCTTCGGGGGGTAGCTATGCCACCAAATCTTGCGTTGGGCCCTCATACATGTCTGGAAGTGTGGTGGCAGGTGCAAACACCCGGCACACGGCTCTGGAGTGTGACCCCCTTTACGGACGGCACTTACGTCGGGACTTGGAGGGGGGAAACGGCCATGTCGGGTCGACACGGAGGGAATCTTGTGATGGGTTGGGCCCAGACCTTGTTCTGAAGTGTTCCTATGGACTGACCTATATCACAACCAGGTGGAGAAGTCCATTGGTCAAAGCCCGTGCGGCGAAAGTATCTCCGGGTCAACGGGGCCAGGGTTAGGCCGGCCGGGGGCCTTGGGGGTAGCAATGCCACCAAAGCATCACACCGGGTCCTCATACTTGTCTTAAAGTGTGGTGGGATGTTTAAAGAGGCAATACGCGGCTCCGAAGTGTAGCCCCCCTCACGGACGGCGATGACACCGTAGTAACGTTCTGCGGTTCTGGTGTTGCATGAATATTCCTGAACACTCGGAGCATGATCAATTCATGAAATTTTTAGATAGTGCAGACACATGTGATATAAGATGTGTGGTAATTTTTCATATTTTTTAAAGATGCAGAAGTAACGGTCCAGATGAATATTCCTGAACACTCGAGCTCCCCTGCCGCCCCCCATCGCCGGCCTCGAGCTCCTCTGCTGCCCTGCTGCCGCCCCCCCCCCCCCCCCCCGGTGAGCTCCCCCGCTCCCCTCCCGATTCCCATGTCCCCTGCCGCTCCCCTTCTTCACTGCCGCCGGCGCTGCTGCTAACCGCCGGCTGATGCCGCTGCTCCGCTGCTGCCGGTCACCGCTAGCTGCTGCAGCTGCGCTCCGTAGCATTTTTTATATCAAATGTGAACATTTCAAATAATGTTAGGTTTTGTGTTATATTTGGATGGATGCATTTGGATGGATAATGATGATATTGTCAAAAATGTGAATAATGGATGCATTTGGATGGGAAAAAAATTAGATGATCATGATGATGTTGTTACATAAATGTAAATAAAAAATATTAGGTTTTGTATAGTTTTGGACATGGCAATGGTTAATTAGATGATTTGATAGTGCCAAATTGATGAGATTGCATATTTATAAATAGATAGATAGACGAGTGGTTTCTTGTTCATGATGGTCTTCGTACAAATAAGTGATGAAATTTTTTTGACACTTGAGAAGAATTTTAAAATTTTTGGCACTTGTTCACTTGGTATTTTTGACACTTGAGATAGATAGATGGAGGAGTTTATCACTTTGCTTTCCTTTTCCTTGAGAAAAAAGTGACACAAAAAAGTGGTGAAAAAATGGTGAAAAAAGTGATGAAAAAATATACGAGCTCACATTCAACCATGGGCGCGAAACCCTAAGTCTCGCTGTGTTCAAATGCCGATGGTTCGACCCATATGAGGGGCTGAGACAAACGCCTTCCGTTGGTTTAGTCGAAGTTAAACCATCAACCGTCTATGCCGGACCGATCTCTTTATTGCGGCTACCCAGGCCACACAAGTTTATTATCTGCCCCACCCATGCTAGAAAGAGTACCTAAAGGGTTGAGAAGTTGTGTTCAAGGTGTCGCCACATGGTAAGCTACCGGACCCGAACGATGACGATTACTACAACATAAACCCCATGACATACGAGGGAGTGTTCTATCAAGAGCAACATGATGATGTGGACCGAAACGATGACGATGACGACTTGGGTGATGTTGATGTGGACCCAAACGATGACGATGCATGGAATGATGGTGAGGCCATTGTGAATCAAAAAGACATAATTATGCTTGAAAAGTTAAATGAAGACGCTGACGACGAGGAAGAGCCTTCACCTCCGTCAGACAATGAAGATGATATGCGTGATAGTGATGATGAGACCGGTCGAGGAATCGATTACAACAATGATGATTCGTGCCCCCCTCCTATTCGAAGCCGGGTGTGGCCTCGCCCTTTTGCTCTTCCTTCGGTTTGGCTCCACGAAGGCGCCGCCTAGACTAGGAGCCCCACTCATATTCAAAAGGCGCCCAGCTTTCACTTTAAATTGAGTATCCGTTTCCCTCCTTTTCCCGCTAGGATCGGAAATCCTGTATTTTCCATATCCATACGATCGAGTCCTTAGGTTTCCGAAATAGTGTAATGGAAAAAGAAGTGCTGTAGAAAGCCGGGAGAAAAAGCAAAAGCTTGCTCGAAACGGCCTATACCCTAACCCTCGGAAGCGGACTCAAGCCAACCGCTGACTGACTTCTCGATGGCCCGATAAAAGCAATTAGAAAACAAATCTAAGTAGTTTCACACACAGGGCTTTGTTTGAAAGACAGAGGTATGTTCGTAAAGGTAGGCTAGGTGCAGCGCAATCCTTAGAAAGCACCTATCAAACTCAAGCAAGAGTCGAACCGCTAGCTTTTTGGGTTCTAGCAGATGTATGTTTTATGTCTTTTTTTATGGTTTTTTTGTATGTTTTGTGTCCCTTTTTATGCTTATTTATTAATGTGCTTTTTTCTTTCTTATTAATATGATTTTCTCTTCCTTATTAATATATTAAAATACTAATTGTTTATTATCTTCTCAATGCAGCTTTGCTAAGCATGGGCAAGGGCAAGGTCGACGGCACGGGTTTCCTAAGCAAACTCACCGGAGCTGTTACTCGGAGTGGATGACCACGTACTGTCCCCCCCCCCCCCTGACTACTTGAGGATGACACCTCACAGGGAGGTTGAGGGGTCGGGGGGAGAGCCCCTAGAGGAGGAGGGGGTGGGGGAAGAGCCCCTAGAGGAGGACGGGGTCGGGGCAAAAAACTGCGCTCCGTGGCCGACATAGGGGGGTCGTCTTCGACGCCATCCTATAGTGAGGTACCCTCCGAGTCCGAGGAGGAGGAGGTTGGCGAGGGGAGGGAGTATGAGGAGGAGGTTCGTGAGGAGGAGGCGGGCGAGGAGGAGGAGGTTGAGGAGGAGCCAGGCGAGGAGGGAGGTGGCGGGGAGGGGGGTGGCGAGGAGGGGGCTGGCGAGAAGGGGTGGCTGCGTGGTATTGCGCAACTCCCTCGCCTTCCTGCTACCGAGGAGCAGAAGTGGCTCATTGTTCCCACGGGGAAAGAGTAAGTGCCTCTTAATAATATTTCGAACACATACTAACATTTTGATTGTACACATGCTAATATTTTGATTTTTTTGCAGCAATTGGAAAGTTGTTGGAGACGGCCGTCTTCCAAACGACATTATCACTATCTTGTTGAAGGATTTTTGGCCTGGCCTGTACGCCCCGCGGCCAGACAGGGACCCGGAGCTGCGGGTTTTGGCCACGAGCTGGGAGCACTACGAAGCTGCCAGCCTTTCGGGGTACGGGACGGCCGCTAAGGCCGTGATCAAACGCTTTTGGGTAAGTTCTCTTCAGAAGCACGAGTCTTGAGTTTCGTTCATAGATTATCATCGAATCACTTAACTCATGGCTTGTTCCATTCTGGTTTTATGCATGACTGTAGGAATTCTATAGAATTCTTGAGGACGACAAGGCCACTGCCGACGTGGTCTTGGTGGAGGCTGCGAGGAAGAAGGCCCGCCAGCTACAGTACGAGGTGCGCTTGGTGGCCATCTCGCACTACTATCACACCGTTCTCGGCCAGAAGATGCCCAAGAAAGAGGCGCAGAGGCAGCGGCTTACCTTGACCAGGCAGCAGTACTTGGACGTAAGTATTACAGACTTTTCATTCCGACGTTTGTGGTAAATTTCATTGTTTCGTGTTGACATGCCATGCTTCCATTATTTAGATTATTCCTTCTTGGTGCTACAGAAAGAGTGATGGATGGGAGAGGTTGGTGGATAGGTGGCTCGGGCAGGAAGCATAGTTTGCTGCCAAGAGCAGCAAAATCCGGGCTAATCGAGGAACCGACGGAACACACGGTCAAGGAAACCGGAGCCACTGGCGCCACAAGAAAGTGCAGGTATATCTATATACATGAAACATTCTTCTTCTTCTATTTACCGTCATGTTCTTATGTATGACTAACTTTTGTTTGGCGTTGCAGGAGGACAAGTTGAAGCGGCCGCTCTCAGACATCGAGGCGTGGAAGCTGACCCGTGTGCGGAGTAAGCGCAAGGACGGCGAGGGCGAGTACTACGGCAGGACCGAGGAGAACCTGACGGCCTACACGGAGTCGTATCAGAGGTTCCATCCTGGGTCGGCCGTTGATGAGCCCATATAGTTGGAGACCGACGAGACGGCGGTGGTGGCCATACAACCAAAGAAACATGGCCGCTACCCGGTTCTCGATGGCGTGATCACTCCTTCGGTCTCCTGCACACGGCTCCGAGCTACCAACCCGAGCCTGAGCGGGAGCACGTCCCATGCACAGCCCAGCCTAGCCGCGCAGCATGCTGTAAGTATTTTCCCTCTTATCTTCCTTTTTTCTCACTTTATTTTCCGCATTGCTATGTTTGATGAGTTCCATCATGTCATATTGTAGGCCTACGTTGACCTTGTCGAGGCTCATTTTGAGGAGCTCATCCAGTACGGCCAGAGAGTTCAAGCAAACGAGGACTTCAACCGTCGCATGTTGACGGTTAGTTTTGCCCAGTTAGAACCAACGTAAATATTGCACTTTTATTTCTTCTGACCTTCGTGTTTGCTTGGTCAACTAACATGCAGCATATGTTTGCTGCTATGGAAAACGGCACGGTTCCTACAATGGAACCACCACCACCTGCTGGACCGCAACCAGTGTTGCCTTCCTTCAAAGAATTTGTGGCACTACGCAGTTGGACTCCGGTTAGTACATCGCCAGACTATTAAACCACTAGTTATCGTTGATTCAGCACTATCATATTTCCCCTTACCATCTCTTTTCAAACATGTAGGGAACCGGTGGATCATCCGTTAGTGGTGGTGGTCCTAGTGGTCCCACTCCTGAGTCACGGAGCCCAAGCACTCCGGCCTGGTGAGGTGGTGGTGGTCTTGGCGGTGGCGCTGATGGTACTAGTGGTGGTGGCGATGATGCTAGTGATGGTGGTGGCGCTTGAGCATTCTTTTCATCCCTATGTTCTTTAGATGATGTTTCATATTTTTTGTTCATGTTGTTTCGACGATGATGATGTTGATGACGTTTCGACGATGATGATGTTGATTACGCTTCGACGACGATGATGATGATCACTAGATGATTATGATGATGATCTTTGATATTATGTAGATGATGTTCTGGAGATGATGATGATGTTGTTGTATATATGTATCTTTATATTTGAATGTGCAGGGCAGAAACAAAAAGGCAGCAAAAAAAAAATTTGGCCAGACATATGCCGACAGCTTTGCCGTCGGCATAGGTAGTGGCAGAGCTCCCAAGAGCCGCCACGTGTCGTCTATGCCGACGGCTCACTAACAACCATCGGCATAGGTGACACGTGGCGGCTCCTGGTGTCCGGTAGCCCGTCGCTATACTGACGGCCGTGCCGTCGGTATAGCTACGGGCCACGGGACACAAGTAGGCGACATGTGGCAGAGCTATGCCGACGGTCGTGCCGACGGCATAGGTGTGGATCTATGCCGACGGCACGACTGTCGGCATAGTTTCGGACGCGGCGCACTGCAGGCCGCCACATGGCAGGATATGCCGACGGCCATGTCGTCGGCATAGGCGTAATCTATGCTGACGGCCTGGCCATCGGCATAACTTCGCCATGTGGCACTTCCTGGTTGGACGGGCTTGGCGACGGCGCCGTTAGTGCCGTCTAGCCATTTTTTTGCCGACGGTGCTCATATGCCGAAAGCCGTACGGAAGGCCGTCAACATAGGTTGCTATGCCGACGGCATTTCTATGCCGACGGTCTGACGAGGATACGCCGACGGTCCTATGCCGACGGTGGCCGTCGGAGGCCGTCGGCATAGGTGTTGATTCCGGTAGTGCTCCTCCTTTCTTCTTCCATCTCTGTGGCCCGTGCGGCTTGTTCTGCCTCCAACGCGGCCTGTAATATGTCATCGCAGTCTCAAATATTGGTTGCAACGCAAGAATGTAAAGACATGGGTATATATAAAAGGTACAAACTTGAAGCCGTGCAATCTCACGTGAATGAGCCGTCGGCCTGCTCATCTCTGCGCCTCCCCGAGCTAGCATCCGTCGCCGGTGGTGAGCCCTTCCTCCTTTTTTTTCTTGTAATTTTTGTGTGTGTGAGAGTGAGTGTGTGTTTGAGCGTGTGTGCTGGTGGTGGGTGTTGGTGTGTGTGTGCTGGTGGTGGTGGTGGTGGTGGTGTGTGTGTGTGTGTGTGTGTGTGTCTGTGCTGGTGTGTATGTGTGTTGATCTGTGTGCTGGTGTGTGTGTTGGTCTGTGTGTGTGGGGGAGTGTGTGTTTCTGCTGGTGGTGTGTGTGTGTGTGCTGGTGGTGTGTAGCTAATGTTTGCTTATATGGTATATATATAGTTTAGCTAATGTTTGCCTATATGGTTATGTGTCATGCTAGTGTAATAGGATTTTGATGTTTTCAATATGCACACAAACTTTACATAACTTTGTATATGACGAGATGTAATTTTTTTATTAGATAACTAGGTGATATCCGGGGAGTGACCGTCATCACAATTGCCGCACCCCTCTCCTCCTTCCGTCGTCCCCGACCACGCTTCGAGGGTAAAAATCTCGAGCCGCTCGTCTAACCTTCGACGTAGGGTTTATTTATTTGTAGATCACCTAACAAGTCGCGTAACCTAGGAATCTCCTGTGCGAAAGGGTTATAATTATAAATATGCAAGTCTTTGCATATTTATAACCATAACTCTTTTGAATTGTCCACGTTTTCCATGGACAGCCTGAGGATGTGTAGGCTGGGTTCGTTTTCATGCTGTACTTCGATCCGACACAAAATTTCGACAGCGTCTCCCTGTTGTTTTCCGGATACACATTTTCTCGGCTTGTTCCCGAGACGTGTATTTGGAGAGCAGCGGGGAGGTGCTGTCGAAATTTTGTCTCGGATCGGAGTACAGCATGAAAACGAACCCAGCCTACACATCCTTGGGTGGGATTATGACCTATCCTTACCTATTAGATAGCTCCGTGCATGCCATAAAACTTGATGGGAACCACTTGTTGCATAAAAAATATTATATGTGTGTTTTCCAATATATCAGAGGATGGAAGATCGTGAGTGGATGTACACTGGCCATCTCAATATGAAGGATATGACCCCTGATTAGATCTCCAAGACGGATCAGTTCTTAGATCAAGCATTTGCTGGAGAAACGCCAACTGGTGGAATTTGGTGCCCCTGCATACAATGCGATAACCATTGTAGAAAAGAAAAGGAGACTATGAGTGTACACCTAGGCCCGCATGGGTTTACGCCAGGCTATTACCAGTGGATCTTCCACAGAGAGCCAGAACAGCCCAGAGCGCAGGTGGTGCGACAACGCACCAACGAATATGATACTGGGATTGACTTCATCTTAGAAGAAATCTGCAATGCACATGCGCCTGAAACTCCACCTAGGGGGGAAGAGGAAGAGGATGAGCCAGAGCAAAGCCCGACGGAGTTTCATGAAGCTTTGTTTGCGGCACAGAAACCCCTTCACGGGCATACAGAGATTACTCAACTGGATGGCATTGCACGCCTAATGGCCCTCAAGGCCCAGTTTGGCCTGAGCGAATCTGCATTCGATGCATTTTTGACCGTTACTGGCACCATACTTTTGCCAAATAACATGTACGAGATGAATAAAATCCGCGGTTCACTTAAGATGCCTTATGAGAAGATACATACTTGTCCAAAAGGATGCCTTTTATTTAGAAACGAATATGCGGATGCAAACTAGTTTGTCACTTGACCAACTCTCTGATTTTTCTTCTCTTCAGTTCAGTACCCACAGCTAGGCTCTGAAGACAAACACACCATATGTGAATTTTAACTTTCCTCGGGATATTTTTTTCTTTTTGAAACGCGGTCCCTTAGGGCCTGATTCATTAAAAAAGGTCGAAAGAGTTGCCCAGTTAATTAACGAAAAACCGGGCAAAAACCGTCACAACACGCCCACAAAAACAAGGCACGCAGGGCGACCTCGCAACCCACACAAGAACGCACACACGCCGTCATGGAGAAAAGCGCCGTCGAGGTTGCAATCCGGTATCATCGTCATCACACCTCTGCGAGGGCGACTCCGACTCCACCCTCAACGACTACCAATGTAGCCCCCACCGCAAACAAGCGCCGAGGCCTGCGTCGGCCGATGCCAAACAGTCCACCGCACGCGCCGACGACCAGGCAGCTCCGACTCTGTCGACGAGCATTGCAGGGGAAAAGCGCTGGGCCTGCGCCGAGCCGGCACCTGACGCCTCAAACCTGAAGCTACTGGCAAGTATTCAGAGTTCAGAAAACAGAGAAAAGCAGAGGAAGCTAACTACAGAGAAAGCAGAGTTCAGAAAACAGAGCAAAGCAGAGGAAGCTACAGGAAAGCACAATTACTGGCTGAATATATATGTATCTGTTCTGATTGTCCATCTTTGTGCAGCCACTGCCTTCACGGTCCTTTTTTTTTTAGAACAGATACAATGAGGTTAAGGATCCATTCCTTAAGCTCAGGCACAGATCTGCACTTTTTAGGGGGAGAAGGCCAGCTCTTATCACAAAGTCGTTCCAGTTCGTTCCAAGCTTCCTTAATATAGCTGCAGCCTCAGAAACAATGAAAATTATTTTCTTCTCTATAGCAGTAAGGGCACTTGACCAACTCTCTGATTTTTCTTCTCTTCAGTTCAGTACCCACAGCTAGGCTCTGAAGACAAACACGCCATATGTGAATTTTAACTTTCCTCGGGATATTTTTTTTCTTTTTGAAACGCGGTCCCTTAGGGCCCGATTCATTTAAAAAGGTCGAAGAGAGTTGCCCAGTTAATTAACGGAAAACCGGGCGAAAACCGTCACAACACGCCCGCAAAAACAAGGCACACAGGGCGACCTGGCAACCCACACAAGAACGCACACACGCCGGGATATTTGCACTCCAGAGCTTTAGCCAGCCATTGTGGACTGCTACTGAAGAGAAAGAACCACCACTTCTGTCCCTGTACAAGATGTAGTCTTCATGTTTCTTCAAGATGTAGGATGACTTGACAGAGAACAGGCCATCTGAGTTTCAGTTCCATGCCAAGTAGTCATCACCATGCCAAACTGGAATCTTTATTCTCCGGATATCCTGCGCGTCATTTTCCCAGAAAGTGTCCCTTACAAGTTGCTCATTCCATTGTTTCTCACCAGTCAACAAAAGGTATGAAACTTTCGAGACTGCAGCATTTCCTTTTCTTCCCAAAGGTCGCCTGCACCCACTTCTAGGGATCCAATCATCCTCCCAAATTCTAACATCATTTCCATTTACGATTCTCCACACCAGCCCTTTTTTCAATAGCACTCTCCATGCAGAATACTACTCCAGGTATGCGAGGCATTTTTCGGGTGAGCTGATGCATTAAGGAAATGTGTATGCCTATAATAACAAGCTTTCAGAACACGGGCACACAAGGTGTTTGGTGATGTCAGTAATCGCCATCCTTGCCGAGCGAATAAAGCCTGGTTGAAAGACTCCATCTCCCGGAAGCCTACACCGCCAAATCTTTTTGGCAAAGTCATCTTCTGCCAACTGATCCAATGAACCTTTCTTTTCCCTTTGCTAGCCCCCCACTAGAATCTAGCCATAACATTGGTTAGGTTAGCCTGTAGCACAGATTTCGGCAGTATCTCTCCCTACCTTTGATAGCCCTTGCCCATTCCACCCATGGACTTTGTTCCAAGCTCTTTCAATAATATTGTTTGAAAGTCCCATTCTTTGATCTACCAACCATAGTTGGTAAACCTAAATACTTCTCATTAAGGGCCTCACAACCAATTCCACATATCTCCTTTAGTTTCCTTCTATTTTCGTCATTCACCCTTGGGCTGAAAATATTGAGGACTTCTATAGTTTGACTTTTTGCCCCAAACTAGCTTCATACTTCCGCAAAACCGATCTCAGAGCTGCCATATTCTCTTGTGTAGCTTCCAGAAAAATGAGGCTATCATCAGCAAACAAAAGGTGAGTGATATGAGCCCCCTCTACACCGAACTTCACACCTTTAAATCTCCTCGCCTCTTGTTCCTGCCAAATTAAGCCTGTAAAACCTTCAGCACACAAGATAAAGAGATAGGGGGAGATCGGATCCCCTTGTCTCAAACTGTACAAAGCCTTCAGAAAAGCCCCCACTTAATTTTACCTTAAAATTTGCCGAGGTGGTGCATCTCATCACCATCCTTGTCCACCTCTCCGAAAACCCCATCCGAAAGAGAGCCTTTTGCAAAAAGTCCCATTCGACCATGTCGTAAGCCTTCATCATGTCAAGTTTCACTACACACATTTTTTTCTCCGGTTCCCGCACTGAATAATGAAGGCATTCATATGCAATGAAGACATTGTCTGAAATGAGACGTCCAGGGACGAAAGCACTCTGTTCATTTGAGATTAAGAAAGGTAGAACTTTCTTGAGCCTGTTTGCTAGCACTTTTGATGCCAGTTTATACAAGACATTACACAAGCTGATTGGGCAAAATTGTGCTAGCTTCTCGGGGGACTTTCGGGATAAGGACAATTGTTGTGTCATTTAATTCTCCTGGGCATTCTCTCCCCTCCAAAAAGTCCCTCACTGCCATGCAAACTTCTTTCCCTATCGTCTCCCAATGTTTTTGGTAGAAGAGTGCAGGTAGTCCATCTGGCCCTGGGGCTTTTGTAGGGCCCATTTGGGACAAAGCTATGAAGATCTCCTCATCTGAGATCTCGGCATCCAGTTCTAATTTCATGTCTTCTGAAACAAACCCCTGGATCGTATTAAGAACTTGCTCTGCCCCAATAGACCCTTCTGCCATGTAAAGATTCTTGTAAAATTCCCTGGCCATAGCCCTCATCTCCTCATCATTACTCACCTTCCTGCCATCAGGGGGGAACAAAAATCTTATAGTGTTCTTCCTTCTCCTGTGGGTGGCCCTTGCTTGAAAATATCTAGTATTGCGATCCCCAGCCTTCAGCCACTCCTGTCTAGACCTTTGTTTATATATGATGTCTTCCCTCTCCAACAATTCATGGAGATTACCTTCGATAACCTTAATGATTTCCCTGTTATCTTCCTCTAAACTCTTCAATTTTGCTTCCTCTAATTGTTGTCTTAATTTTTTCAACTCCCGAGCCGAACACTTCCCTACTCCGAACCTGCATTTGTGTTGTCACTGATCTCAGCCTCCTCCAAACATCACGTGCACCATGAGAGCCAACATTTCTTGCCTCCCAAGCACTTAGGAACATGTCATTGTAGCCCTCATGCTGAGCTCACATCTCCTCATATTGAAATGGCCGGCTACGTTTGCTTTGTTCCCTCTTCTCTGCTTCCATCTCAATAAATAGAGCCATATGATCAGATTCCTCTGTTGCCACATGATGACCCGAGATGTGTTGGAAAGTGTCGAACAACCTAGCATTTCCAAAAGCACGGTCAAGCCATACATGGACATTGGCATCATTGTCACGCATATTATTCCAAGTAAAAGGGTATCCCATGAAGCCCAAATCATGCAAGCCACACACATCAATGCATTCTCTGAATTTCCCCATTTGAGTCATGCTCCTTTCATTTCGGCCAATTTGTTCCAAAGCCTGTAGGATTTCATTAAAATCTCCTGCACACAGCCATGGAAGATCTGACTGTGCACAGAGATAATGCAAAATACTCCACGTCTTCTCCCTCAATTAGGCCCGAGGTTCCCCGTATATTCTAGAAAATCTCCATCTTATCCCATCCTCTTCAATGTAAATATCCATGTGATGCTGGGAATAGGGTTTAAATTCCACAGAGAGGCCCTCCTTCCACCACAACGCTAAACCACCACTCAAACCGTTACAATCGACTGCATCACCATTAACAAAACCCAAGCTCCATCTAAGACGTTCCATTGTAGGTGCCCTTTTCTTTGTCTCACAAAGGAACACCACATTGTGGTTGAGGGACCTAAAAAGATCCCTTAGTTCACCAACTGCCGAGGTCAACCCCAACCCTCAGTAGTTCCATATTAGGAGCTTCATCGTTGCCGACAGGCCTTTCCTCGGTAGGCTCCACCGCTGGTTCAGAGTTGGTCGTGGTTGTAGCAGTTTCTTCCATTTTTTGCCTTTTAACACCTTCCTCAATCGCCATCTCCCCTCCTTCCTCCACACTTACCATCAACCCATGGTTAACCGGCACCCAGACCTTGCGCACATTCCTATTCCTAGAAATCTGCTCTTTTTCTCCTTTGTAATTTCACCAATATTCCCCTCTTTTGGTGCTCTGGGCTTTTTTACATACATCCTTTTTACAACCTTTGTATCACCCACAGTGAAAAAAATAGCGCGCTATAGCGCCGCTAATAGCACGCTATAGCATATTGAGAATCGTCTCGCTAAATTTATACATGTATAATGTCTCGCTAATAGCATGCTATAGCGCGCTATAGCACGCTAATAGCATATTTTCAGGGACGCCGCTATTTTGTATAGCGCGCTATTTTTTTCCTTGATCACCCATCGGCAGCGCGCCATGGCCACCCGTTTTCACCTAGGAGGTCATCTTACTCTTCCCTTTGACCTGCATCACCCCTCTGTCTTCAGCATTTCCTTTCTTCAGCGGGCTTGTAACCTATGCATCAGTTTTCTTGCTTCCCTCACCATCTGCTGTAGAATTCAAATAGAAGAGAGACTTTTTTGGTGCCAGGTTACGAATGACTGCACTTCCCATTGTTGCCGACTCTGAGGAAAAGGATTTGCTCCCTCGACTACTTGAACCAATGAAGCATTTTGAAGACGACGAGGAGGTATCACTAGTAGAAAACAGGGCATCTGTCCCGGTTCCAGAGGGCCTTTAGTCCCGGTTCTGGAACCGGGACAAAACGATCGGGACTAATGCCCAAAACCTTTAGTCCCGGTTGGCCTACGAACCGGGACCAAAGGTGCTCCACGTGGCCGCTGTGGGGCGCCCAGGCAGGAGGACCTTTAGTCCCGCTTGGTAACACCAACCGGGACTAAAGGAGCTCCACGTGGCCGCTGCGCAGCACTCAGGCAGGAGGACCTTTAGTCCCGGTTGATAACACCAACCGGGACCAAAAGGCAGCCACGCGTCAGCAGCTCGCAGGCGCTGGGGTTTTTTTTTTGAAAGGGGGGGTTAGGGGTTTTGGAGAGTTTAGGGGTTTCATATTGTGTTAGCTAGCTAATAGAGATAAGTGACACTCTTTCTCCGTGCTTGGTCGACGCTAGCTACTACATATAGAGAGAACTCGACGCTAGCTAGTAAGCAAATGAAGGAAACCATTAATTACACAAGATCGTCATGAACATATATAAAGAGAAGTGACCTCTCTTTCTCCTTGCTTGGTCGAACAACAAGTTTTCGTATATCTATCCGACGCTACTACATATATACAATATAACATCCCTGACATCATCAAGCGCCAAACTCCCATTGAATTTCCGCCAATTCCTTTTCATGTATGACGTGGTCAAGAAAGAATCCCGCCAATTCCTCTTGAATTGCTCGTATGCGATCATGTGGTAGGAGTTCATCCCGCATATGCCAGATCTAATTTAAAGAAGGGGGTCAATACATATATATGAATGAAACTCAACACAATTGATGGTAATAAAATAAAATTGTGAATATTGTTTTCATGTATGACGTGGTCAAGAAAGAATCCCGCCAATTCCTCTTGAATTGCTCGTATGCGATCATGTGGTAGGAGTTCATCCCGCATCTGCCAGATCTAATTTAAAGAAGGGGGTCAATACATATATATGAATGAAACTCAACACAATTGATGGTAATAAAATAAAATTGTGAATATTGTTTACGTACTTAAAATTGTTTGTCAGACAAGAAGCCCCGCTCAGTGGTCGAGTCGCGAATGAACTCGCAAACGTAGTATCCACATAAATTATTCCCGGCTACCTGCCACCAGCACTTTACGAGAATAGAGTTCAATCAAACTGATAATCAAGCATGATAATGGTATTGATGAAACTAGAATCAATGAGAGATGTGCGGAACTAGCTAGTACTACTTACTTTGGGTTGTGTAAATCGCAGCTCGTTCTTCAGACCCGGAACCATTTCGGTGAACTGTTTCCAAACCCTGCCAGGCAAAGAAAATGATTACTTGATATCAGGAAATGAACGAAAGTTGCCGATATGGTTCCGGTATTGATTGAACTTACTTCTGGAGCATTGCAGTCATGTCCGCATAATCCTTGGGATCTTTACGTCTCGAGTCTAAGACAGTTACTACTCCCCCGTCAAGCTTAATGGATAGCAGAATAAAGTGGAAACTGCGCATGCATAACTCATCAATTTCAGTACTTAACCTCGAGTAAGCGAAACCGAATATGCACAAGACAGTAACACTCACTTGAAGTTGTAAGGAAAGAGTATTTCCCTTTTGTTTTGATGTCGAAGGAACGCTTTTAGCAACTTTTCCTCAGTTTCTTTAACTTTGTTTTGTACCGCCCATTCATTTACGGTATTTGGGCTAATGAACCCAATGTCATAGATTTGTCTTTTTGGGCATTCGACGATCTTCAATCTGCATAATATAGTGAGGATAATTATATATACATGCAATGAACGAGCTGAGCTAGAGACTTAATTACAGAAGTAATACTTAAAGAGAGTACCAAGTCATGAGTTGTTTGTCGAGGGCCTCTTGATTGAATAACTGAAATAACTCCACAAATTCAACATGCATCAGGTCGACTCCAATGAGGTCGTGCTCATTTTTAATTCTCACCATCAAACAATCGGAGCCATTCTTCCTGCAACTTTCCAAGTACCACTCATGCAATCTTCGCATCATCGTTGTTAGAGGAGGATGATCAGGTTTGACGAGAGGCTTCCCGTGCTCGTATCTAAAGATCTCTACTACCTCAGCTGTTTCAAACTGTACATCATCGCCCACGTAATCACCAAGAGTGGTACCGGGCAGTAGCCCCGGATGATTAGCGATATCGCTAGACACCTTGAGCGGGGGGCACGATTGCTTCTCCTGTTCGCCGAGCTGGGGAATTGTTTTCCCACTTCTTCGTCTTGAAGCACTGGCAGTACTTCCCGACCGCCGCGCTTCATCATATGTCTTTTCAATACAGCGGTCATAGTTGGATTGCGGCGGAGGCGATGGTGGTCGCTTAAGGGCATCCAGAGTGCGCTTCGCTTTCACCGGATCTATTGTTTCCTTCGGAGGTGGACATTTCGGTTCAAAATGAGCGTGCAGTTCGGCTTTCACGATGTCATCGGTTTCCTTGTTAGTCCTCTCATATGGTAACTTTGGAGGAACCCTGAGGCTTGGACCAAATTTGAATTTCTTCCGGCCTTTTGTACTGCTAGCCGCCGGAGCGGCGGCGGCTCTCTTCCGCTGTTGCTGAGGCGGCGGAGTCCGCTGACGCGCCGGAGGAGGCGGAGTCCGCTGACGCGCTGGAGGAGGTGGAGGAGGAGGCGGAGTCCGCTGACGCGCTGGAGGAGGTGGAGGAGGAGGCGGAGTCCGCTGACGCGCCGGAGACAGCTGAGGCGGAAGAGGACTCTGCTGAGGGGCCTCATCTGGCTGAGTCTGCTGAGGGGCCTCATCCGGCTGAGCTGGACTGTGAGGAGTCTGCTGAGGGGCCTCATCCGGCTGCGTCTGCTGAGGCGGCGTCCAGTTTGGAAGCTTGATGTTCTCCTTTCTCCACAGACAGGTACTCCTTAAGGCATTTTCCAGAAGATTATCCCCGTCACCTGTAGGGTAGTCAAGCTCCAGCCCCTCAAATCCCTCCATTATTTCATCCACCGTGACAATAGCATAGCCATGTGGAATCGGACGGCAATGGAAAGTTCCCTCAGATCGAGGAGGTAAAACAGAGCCGACCGCCGCCTTCAAGGTCAGGTCCTGGCATTTCGCCATTAGCACACAATGTTCAGCCTCCGTGATACTATCCACGGGGTAGCGAGGAGCCGTGAAATCAGGCTGAACGAGCTCCGTGGAAGCCACGCTGCTTCTCCGCTGAGATGGTGGGGTAGCTTCTGGGGCAGTGTCGAAGGAACGATCTTCGTGCCGCTGAGATGGTTGGCCGGTAGCTCGCTGACTCTCAAGTTCCTCTAGTTTCGCTAATCTTGCACTGAGCTTCTGCATTTCGCTTGCTTCCTCTTTCTTCTTTCTCTCTCGGCTTCTATAACCACCGCTGTCGGGAAACCCATGCACCCACGGAACGGAGCCTGATGTGCCTCGTGTTGGTCCAGGGTGTTCAGGATTCCCGAGGGCCTCTGTCAGCTCGTCCTTCTCTCTGTAGGGAATGAACGTCCCTTCCTGCGCTGCCTGGATTGCTGCCTCAAGCTTCTTGACGGGTATTGCAAGTTGAGCTTTCGTCCAAACACACTCCCCTGTGTCTGGGTCCAAAGTTCCCTCAACCCCGAAGAACCAAGTCCTTGACCGATCTAGCCAGTGCAATGTCGCTGGTTGGACCCCTTTAGCAAGCAGGTCTTGCTCAGCTTTGTCCCACAACGGCCGGGCTTTGCTGTAGCCACCTGACCCCGTAACATGGTGATACATCCTCTTTGCAGCATTTAGCTTATTTGTCGCTGACCTTTGCTTGCCCTTGTCCGATTTCTTGTAGGCCACAAATGCGGGCCAGTGATCTTTTATCTTCTCATATGGACCGGTGAATTCTGGAGTCTTGTCTTTCTCGACAAACTTTTTGTTCAAATCTTTCTTCCAGTTCTTGAATAGTTCTGCCATCTTCTTAAGAGCAAATGCCTTGACCTTATTCGGATCCGCCTCTGGCGGTAGGCTGAAATTTGTCATCAGCGAGGTCCAAAGATCATCTTTCTGTCTATCATGGACATAAGAAACTTCAGGGTCCTTCTTATTCCATTCTTGGATGCTGATCGGGACGCTGTCCCTAACAACCACTCCGCACTGATGTCTAAATGTGTCCCTGCTCCGCTTGGGAGCAATCGGTTGGCCATCTCGACCGACTTCTTCGATCGTGAACCTTTCATCCTGGCGCAACCTTTTCTTCGGGCCTCGTCTCCTTATGGAAGTTTGGCTCGATCCGAAGGGCTAATTAAAAGAAGAAAGAAGCATTATTATATGTACATACAAAACAATTAATGCAACAAGTCAGCAGAGGCTTAATTAATATATGTATATATACCTCGCCGGACTTTGCAACAGTTAAGGCTCCCTCCTCCGTTCGGTCACCGGAGCCGTCATGATCTCCTTCCTCCTCCGTTCGGTCACCGGAGCCGTCATGATCTCCTTCCTCCTCCATTGGATCACCGGAGCCGTCATCCTCTCTTTCCTGACCATCGGTGTCATTGAGAAACAACAAGGTGATATCACCTCCGTCGCGGATTATATCCCCCAACAACTCTTCTTTTTCTAAGTCTCTGTCCATAGTTTCTGCAAATATTACAACCATGAGAGATGGATTAGTGGCAAACATAGACCTAGCTAATCACAAACAGGAATCATATGCATATATGAGCAATGGATTAGTCGCAAACATCATGCAAAGTTATCGGGGGTTATACTTGTAGGGTAACGCAGCAGAAAAAAAAATTCCGACCTACGTACCAGCCCAGGATCACTATGGAGACTGCATACAAGGTTTGATCTGTTTCGTTACCGACTCGTAGCGCAGCGGAACTAGAGTCGATGACGATTGGTGGTGCAGATCCCCGCAGCTAGGATTTACAACCTCCCAACCGCGAGGATGTATACCCTCATCCGCCCCCGGACAGCACTCCGGGAGGCGGTCGGACAGTCCCTCGGACGGTGTCACGGACAGCCCTTCGGGAGGACCATCGAAACTCGGACCGTCACTCGGACAGCCCTTCGGGAGGACCATCGAAACTCGGACAGCCCTTCGGGAGGACCATCGAAACTCGGACAGTCACTCGGACAGCCCTTCGGGAGGACCATCGAAACTCGGACAGCCCTTCGGGAGGCACTCTCAAACTAAGACCGAAACTACGATCTCTCTACAGAGTTGCACACATACGGTCTCAACTATCCGGCAGGGCTTCGCCGTCCAGAACTAGTTCCTGTCGGAACCCAGACAGCCATTCGGCTCTACGAAACTATTTCGCTGGGAGGGAGAGAGAAGCCATACAAGTCTATGGCATGTGTATGAGAGCAAGGATGAGATTTGGGCTGCCCCCTCCACCTCTATTTATAGGAGAAGGAGGGGTGGAGGGGCTGAAATTTCAGCCACATCCATCCATGTCATCTCCAAGATATTTTGGAGCAAAAGCCCAAAAAGGTGGCTTTCCAAAAAGTAATCCAAAAAGCAATTTCACTATTCACGACGACATATTTCAGCATCCGTTCGAACTGAAAATATTCATGTGGGCTTAGAACATTTCCAGTACCCACTAAAATAATTTTCAACGCGATCCGAAACAATTCCGGTTTAGTGATTTTCATCTGCGAAAAGCATCTGAAGCGGTTCCGGCAGCTCCAGAACATTTCCGGTTTTCATCCCGGAAAATTCCAGAAAGTTTCCAGAACGATTCTTGCACCCTCCAAGAATTATCAGGCATGTGCCGAAACCATTTTGGCTTTATGGTGTACTCCGAAACAACTTTTCGGTTTAGTGATTTTCATCTGTGAAAAGCAACTAAAGCGGTTCCGGCAGTCCGGAACATTTCCGGTTTTTGTCTCTGAAAAATCTCAGAAGTTACCGGAACAATTCTGGTACCTTCCAATAATTTCCATGCATGTGCCGAAACCAATTTGACTTTATGGAATACCCTGAAACAACTTTTCAGTTTCACCGGAACTATTCCGATATCCTCTCCGGAACGTTTCCGTTTCGTCCGAAACTTTTTCGGTGATTTTCTCTCAGACTCCCCGTCTAGTATTCAGCAGATAGATGACCCTTAAGCGTGTGACCCTATAGGTTCGGTGAAGTATAGACATGACCCGGAACCCCTTCCGATCAATGATCAACATCGGAGCCGTGGACACCCATATTGACCTCTATACCCACACGAATGAATATTCGAGTGAACCTCCAGTTGCCGTGTGCTATTCCTGTTGCTTCGCGATATGTTACAAATACCCGAGGTGAGACATGTTGGCATCCCCGCGGATCAACAACTTGTCCACTATGCCAGTTACCTCGTTACCGGTATTGTTCTCTTTTCTCGTTCCCGTGTTCCGGCATCCCCGTGATCAAATCACAAAGTGTCTGGCCAGACGATGATGGATACCGTAACACCGAGAGGGCCCAGAGATATCTCTCCATCGTCGGAGGAGCAAATCCCAATCTTGAGCTATCAAGTTACTTGACATACTTTTCCATGAACCCGTAAGCCGCCGTAATAGCCACCCATTTACGGATGACGTTTAACAAACCCCAAAGTTCATGAAGCAAGCATGAAGTAACTCGATACTCTCATGGTCTAAGGAATTATGCAAACATTAACCATCTCTGTGTTATTAACCATTAACTTATGACGAATGAATCTCATAGCATAACATCAATTCGGGTCGATTCAACACAAATGTTCTTCTAACATTGTGCCCTCAAAATTGCCGGCATAGCCATGCCCATGATCAGGAAAACAGGATCATCATGCAATACTTGAGCCAGTCTTAGAGGCCAGACTAGGAATACATTTTACCGTTTATTATTCCACACGTGCATATGAGTCTTCCTCCGAGCCTCGTGGTTATTGCAGACTCGAGAACCATAGCAGTTATAGCATGGAACATAAACCTAATTATGAACAGGGAGATAATCAATAACATTTATTATTGCCTCTAGGGCATACCTCCTACAGACTCCCACTTGACCTAGAGTCAATAATCTAGTCAATGCTAATGCACTTTACACCTATGGCATACTGGTGTAAAATATGCTTCGCTTGTGGTATAGCCTGATGTCCAACGGATCTGACAACTTCAGCTCCGTGTGTAACTTTGCATATCCTCGCGTTTTCACGCTTTCACAAAATTCATATTTTGTGTGGACTTGGCTTTGCATATGTGTGAATCATTGGTCGAAACCTGATTCCTCAGACTGAGCTATGGAGCAACTATCTGCAATAGTGTCCCATAGACCAAAGCCATCTTGGAACCATACTAAGTTCATGAATGAACTATATGATTCAACAACTTCTTTGTCGCTTCTTAAGCGTCAACATACTCAGCTTTTGTTATAGAATTCGCCACAGTATCTTGTTTGCAACAATTTCCAACTACCGTGCCACCATATTGTGTATTACACAAAACCCTTAACTTAAATCGAAAATCGCATGGAGCATTGATGAAGACTGTATCGATGTAATTACTTACAACGAGCACTTCATAATCTCTGCTTGCGAGAAAATATGTCATCACTACTACTCTAGTACTCAATGACATCTTTCACTGTTGTCCTATGATCAGTACTTTGATCACTATGGTATCTATACTCGCAACAACTTTGGAGTATTGGACATATCTGGTTGATTTACATACCATGGAATACATGATTAATCCAAACACAAGAGTGTGTGGAATCTCCATCATGTATTTTGCTCATCAGTGTTTTGAGACACCGAGTCTTGCAAAACTCTTTCCATGTGACTTCGGCAAGAATCACTCCTTGGCGTTTTTAAATGCTAAAAAGTTTTAGCATCTTGTCAATATGTATTCATAGCTTAGCCCTATTAGGTAAATCTATCTCCATAGATCATCATGCCTAATATTGAGGCTATTTAGCCTAAGCACTTCATCGAAAAACTATTTTCAAATGAAGTCCTAATTCGTGCCAAGAAATTTATTTCCAATTTAACAATGTGTCAAGTACACAAGGTTTTTAGAAATATTATCATGCTCCCACTTACTTTCTTGAATCACAAGCATCTTTGATACCCATTTGATGAAGTAAAACCCCTTTGACCATTCCATCAAAAACGAAGATTCCAACTCCACTTTGCTCTCTTCTGTTCATCGCTGGAACTCTGAAGTTTGCATACTTACTAGCATCCTCTGGATCGACAAATTACTTTGGACTGTATCACATACAAGTCCTAGGTTTCATTTCCATCAGATGGAAATCCTTTTGTCATCCATGTTTCATATCTCATGGTTGAAATATGTATTAATTGCTAGTTCAACCCGAACCGACTTCAAGCATCGCTACGGTGAGACAATCTCATCGTAGTCAACTCCTTGAACTTGTTATGGCAACAAGTCGAGCTTTATGGATAAAACATTTTATCCGTATCAGTTTTTAGTTCCATAAATATTCGTTAGACTCTAAGTCTTCCGAAAGGTGTATCAAGATTTTAATCTCGAATCACTTATATGGAAACTATCTCGGATTGTATTGGCATTTAGCCAATTCCGGAGTCAGGGCCCATCAACGCTTCCTTGTGTATTGTAGGTATACTGTTGTCTAACAACAATATCTCGTTTGCGCACCTGATAGGTTTGCACGAGCTTTGCCTACGTGGTTCAGCTGCAAGTTCGACCGAAGTCCATACATTTTATTGTAGAGACTTCCGTATCAGTCGCAGTAGGAAACTCCAGAATCACTTCCAAGGTTTCTTTCCTTTGATCTGATGACGAAGATACTGGTTATCTCGTCGAGTTGCACTGTCCTCCCACTCACCTTTTGAAAGAACTATTCTCTTTAAAAGCATACCATTTTGCGGCAAAACCCTTTGCCTCGGTATAGTGGTGGGGGAATACCCAATGACTTGGGATAACCTTACAAAGTAGCACTTGTCTGATTTGGAATAGGTTTGTAACCTTTTACACAAGCCCCATATTCCAAATGTTAAGAAAAGATATAACATGGTTGGGCGTACCACACCATGGCGTCATTTCAACAGACCTGATGGAGCTCTTTTCAGTGTAAAAGCCGCAGTCTCTAAAGCATCACTCTATAAAAGGGATAATGGCAAATTTATTTATGTCATCTTTGATCTTACCATTTCATAAATGGTTCGATTACATCTTCACGGACTTTTCACTTGCAGTGGTGTTCCGGGAGGTGCAAGTTATGAAACCCCTTTCATAACTCATCAGACATTCGCTAAACTTGTAACTCAAATATTCCTTTCTGCAATCGAATTGTAGAAACATAATTTTCTTGTTACAATAACTTCTACTTCATTTTTGAAAACCTTATGAATGAATTCAAAAGATCCAGACTTCGTCTCAACAAGTAAATATCCATATATCTACTTGAGTCATTTCTGAAGATAGATAAATCCACTACTTGCAACAACATTTATTGGACTACACACATCACAATGTATGATCACCAATATGTTCTTTGCTCGTTCCTTATGGCCTGTGAACGGTATTTTAGTCACTTCACTTTTCAGAGGAAAGTTGCAAGTGTCAGATGATTCAAAATCAAACGACTTCAAAATCCATCATAATGGAATTTTCCATGCGGGTTTCTCCAATGTGACCAAATGCAGTGCCACACTTGTGTGGTATTCTTTTAGTCTTGCGACATTTAGCGTCAGTGTTATGGATGTATCATATTTTCCATCAATATTCATAACATACATCTCATCTAGGATGGAAACATGGCCCTTCATGTTATTCATAATACTGAACAACAATTGTTGTTTTATGAACAACTCTTTTGCAACAAACATTGTGCAATGGGCTAGAGTGTATGAAACTCTAAAATGAATTATGAAAGTAAACCCAGAGGTAATGTATTATTATCAATATTCATAACATACGTCTCATTCATAATGAAAGTATGGCCCTTATGTTATTCATAACACCGAACATCAAAAGTTCTCTTATGAACAACCTTCTTGCAAGATACCTTATGCAAAGGGCTAGAGTGTGAAACTCTAAAATGAATTATGAAAGTAAATACATAGGGAATACACCTATGGAAGGCATAGTAACATTTACTATGTTCCCTGCGTGTATCTAAACCTCATTCCTGGCTAGTCTTTCAGGCCATAGTAGTTCTTACATCGAGTTGCAACAGAATGCAATCGAGCGGGTATCTTTGTGATTAACTCACAATACCCAAGAATTAGTGATTAACATGTTTAACCATAATTCCCAAGAACTATATCTTTGACCAGCCTTCTATACATCAAAAACCTGTATGACATTCATACATGAGCTGGATATTCCAGTCTTCTATCCTTTTGCCTTTATACTTCTAACAGTTTAACTTTTAGTATTTCTCCTACTCTCAGAAGAAGCATCCAACTTAAGAGTGGTGTTAGCCCCGGACTTCCTAGGCGTGAAAGTCTCACTAACACCCTTCGGACACTTCCTTTCTCTTTAAGTTGTTGTTTTATTCACCTTTCATCATATGATAGGCGTTCTCCTGGATCCCTCTCTTATCAGTCTAATGCATAGTAAACTCCTTTACTAATAGTTTGCAAATAAACATTGCTTTGGATATCTCATATCTTTTAGCCTTTGTCTGTCTCTGAAAATGATTTTCAGATTCCATGAATATCACATAACTATCCAAACTTTCGAAGTTCGGGTCTCATGGAAGCAAACATATTGCACTTTGACTGAAAAGGAATTCTAGCTTTTGGATCGAAGGACGAGAGTCACATGATCCATAGCTTTAGCGGGACAATACCGAAAGCATGCGATAGGACAAAATCCTTCTCGGCACTCTTGAGGACAATCCTCACATTACGTTACCAACCGTAAAGTTTTAACCAGATATTTAACAGCTATTCAATTTTAATAGGGAATGTGGAAACGCGAGCCATTATTCTACAACTATTATGCAAACCACACTTAGACAGTGTTCAAAATTAATTGCACTGAGAATTAAACAAGTTAATTCTATAGTGCGCTCCCACTCAAATCAATATCTCTCATAATTGATTTTGAGTGATACAAGATCCAGACTTCAATTCATCGCCATAGAATCATCATCTCATGACGGAAATTTTAATCGGTAGGCCAACTTGCCGATCACATCTCTATGTGACTCTTGTTCATCTTTCGATGCGTGTGTTCCGAGCTCAGGACGATCCTGCCATGAACATCAAGACAACCAAGTGATCTTGCTGCGAGGTCTGACCTCACCCGCCTCACACATCCCTAATCGTTCGTACCCATGCATCCATGGCGCACCACGAAAAGTTAGGTGCCGTGACGGTGCTACACTTGGGAGAACACAAACTACTTGATATTTTTTGTGAGAGATCACCCTAATAAAAAGCGACTACCGCACAATCAAGAAGGGTGCATCATAAGGGATAAACATCTCAGGCAATTCATAATAGCATGATATGGTACAGCCCTTTCTGACGGAGAAGTCTTTTATTTCTTTGTCTCCGGCATTCGCGTCGGTGTTCACCTTCGCGAAGATTGCCACCACCTTGTCGATGCACCAGATAATATTGCTATCTCTATAGCTAATAAAATAAGTGCATTACTGAAGGTTGACTCACAGGTCATTAAAGTGACAATCATATGGCTCCAGCCATCATGCCGAATCTTGACACGCAGGTCATGTTAATCAATTTACATTATATAGTCATCTCATACATAATGAAATTATAATGAGCACTGCTATACCACATCACATGCACATGCAAACCATCCTGCAAAACCAAGTTAGACGCCTCTAATCGGTTCATGCAAAATTTTATTTTACGTGGCTTCTAAGGTTTCGAAACAAACCGAAGCTACCAACGTCCATCATCAAGTATGATAATTCAAGTTGCTAGATTAACTTTCCAGGGTGTATGAAACACGAGATAATAAAATCTCGAGCCCCATACTAAACTTCGTCATACGCGTGACCCCCGTGCAGATCACATCTGCATTGCCCTTTCATCTGCGAAACATCCATCTTTCTCAACTATGGTGGAACCCAAAGAACTGTTAGCACTTCGTTGATCTGTCAATCATCATACTCAGGAGCAGCATGAAAGGATCGCGGATTGCCAGAACTTTGTGAGATTCCACCATGCCGTCAAGATCAGGACTATGCAAATTCAGGGGAAGCAACAGGAACATCGGGTAACAGATTTCATCTGCTACCCGCATAAATAATTTTCAGCAATAGATCTCATCTACTCCAAAATTATATTATGCAATACCCATACATCTCCATGTATTCTAGATCGTAACCTGCATCTACGCATAGCACGGCTCTTGATGCCACTGTAGGGTAACGCAGCAGAAAACAAAAAATTTCCGACCTACGTACCAGCCCAGGATCACTATGGAGACTGCATACAAGGTTTGATCTGTTTCGTTACCGACTCGTAGCGCAGCGGAAGTAGAGTCGATGACGATCGGCGGTGCAGATCCCCGCAGCTAGGATTTACATCCTCCCAACCGTGAGGATGTATACCCTCATCCGCCCCCGGACAGCCCTCCGGGAGGCGGTCGGACAGTCCCTCGGACGGTGTCACGGACAGCCCTTCGGGAGGACCATCGAAACTCGGACAGTCACTCGGACAGCCCTTCGGGAGGACCATCGAAACTCGGACAGTCACTCGGACAGCCCTTCGGGAGGACCATCGAAACTCGGACAGTCACTCGGACAGCCCTTCGGGAGGCACTCTCAAACTAAGACCGAAACTACGATCTCTCTACAGAGTTGCACACATACGGTCTCAACTATCCGGCAGGGCTTCGCCGTCCAGAACTAGTTCCTTTCGGAACCCAGACAGCCATTCGGCTCTACAAAACTATTTCGCTGGGAGGGAGAGAGAAGCCATACAAGTCTATGGCATGTGTATGAGAGCAAGGATGAGATTTGGGCTGCCCCCTCCACCTCTATTTATAGGAGAAGGAGGGGTGGAGGGGCTGAAATTTCAGCCACATCCATCCATGTCATCTCCAAGATATTTTGGAGCAAAAGCCCAAAAAGGTGGCTTTCCAAAAAGTAATCCAAAAAGCAATTTCACTATTCACGACGACATATTTCAGCATCTGTTCGAACTGAAAATATTCATGTGGGCTTAGAACATTTCCAGTACCCACTAAAATAATTTTCAACGCGATCCGAAACAATTCCGGTTTAGTGATTTTCATCTGCGAAAAGCATCTGAAGCGGTTCCGGCAGCTCCGGAACATTTCCGGTTTTCATCCCGGAAAATTCCAGAAAGTTTCCAGAACGATTCTTGCACCCTCCAAGAATTATCAGGCATGTGCCGAAACCATTTTGACTTTATGGTGTACTCCGAAACAACTTTTCGGTTTAGTGATTTTCATCTGTGAAAAGCAACTAAAGCGGTTCCGGCAGTCCGGAACATTTCCGGTTTTTGTCTCTGAAAAATCTCAGAAGTTACCGGAACAATTCTGGTACCTTCCAATAATTTCCAGGCATGTGCCGAAACCAATTTGACTTTATGGAATACCCTGAAACAACTTTTCAGTTTCACCGGAACTATTCCGATATCCTCTCCGGAACGTTTCGGTTTCGTCCGAAACTTTTTCGGTGATTTTCTCTCAGACTCCCCGTCTAGTATTCAGCAGATAGATGACCCTTAAGCGTGTGACCCTATAGGTTCGGTGAAGTATAGACATGACCCGGAACCCCTTCCGATCAATGATCAACATCGGAGCCGTGGACACCCATATTGACCTCTATACCCACACGAATGAATATTCGAGTGAACCTCCAGTTGCCGTGTGCTATTCCTGTTGCTTCGCGATATGTTACAAATACCCGAGGTGAGACATGTTGGCATCCCCGCGGATCAACAACTTGTCCACTATGCCAGTTACCTCGTTACCGGTATTGTTCTCTTTTCTCGTTCCCGTGTTCCGGCATCCCCGTGATCAAATCACAAAGTGTCTGGCCAGATGATGATGGATACCGTAACACCGAGAGGGCCCAAAGATATCTCTCCATCATCGGAGGAGCAAATCCCAATCTTGAGCTATCAAGTTACTTGACATACTTTTCCATGAACCCGTAAGCCGCCGTAATAGCCACCCATTTACGGATGACGTTTAACAAACCCCAAAGTTCATGAAGCAAGCATGAAGTAAATCGATACTCTCATGGTCTAAGGAATTATGCAAACGTTAACCATCTCTGTGTTATTAACCATTAACTTATGACGAATGAATCTCATAGCATAACATCAATTCGGGTCGATTCAACACAAATGTTCTTCTAACATTGTGCCCTCAAAATTGCCGGCATAGCCATGCCCATGATCTGGAAAACAGGATCATCATGCAATACTTGAGCCAGTCTTAGAGGCCAGACTAGGAATACATTTTACCGTTTATTATTCCACACGTGCATATGAGTCTTCCTCCGAGCCTCGTGGTTATTGCAGACTCGAGAACCATAGCAGTTATAGCATGGAACATAAACCTAATTATGAACAGGGAGATAATCAATAACATTTATTATTGCCTCTAGGGCATACCTCCTACAATACTTTCGAGAGAGGATACTTTGCGGACCGCCTCTCTCATGCATGTCCGACGTCCCCCCTCATGTCGATGTTATCTGGGTTATACTTTCAGGAGAGGACACTTTACAAAAAATAATCGCTATGCAGGAGATCGAACTATCCATTATACCACATTGACCTATGCCGGCCGCCTACCGAATAAATAAAGTCCCTTCGGTTCACTGAGGTAAGACCGGTGAATTAGACGCCAATATATAGTATTATACATAACAATTACGGGTAGGGGCGGGAGGGGGTAGATCGACAACGCTCTTTCTTCTAGGGTTTGGATGGCCTCGAGAGTTGGTCGGGCGAGCGGACCGGGAGTAAATTTTGAATATATGAGTCTTTTAACTCATTTTGAATATGAGTTTAAACAGAAAACATTCATCGAACAAACTTAATATGAGTTTTAACAGAAAACATTCATCGAACAAACTTAATATGAGTTTTAGCAAGATCACCATGAACAAAAAATTCACACTAATTTCTATGAACAAAAAAAATTCCACATGACAACATCTCATCTCATCTCCACAAAACATCTCATACATCTCATCTCATCTCATCTCCACATGAACATTATCTAAAAAAACAGAGCACCATACATCTCATCTCATCTCCACATGAACATTATCTATCTATCTATTCATCTAAAAAAACACATTTTTAGCAACGGGACCGGCGGCGACCATGGAGCAGTGGCAGAGCAAGGGGCTCGGGGGCACGCGGCGACGAGGAGCAGGGGACCATGGGAAAGGGGGGCTCACTGGGGGGGCGGCGATGGCTGGAGGCCGGCGACGAGGACGGCGGGCTCGAGGGGGCACGCGGCGACGGGGAAGAGGGCGCGCGAGGAGGTCCGGCGCGTCGGCGAGGGCGTCGGGGCAGGGGGTCGGCGAGGGCGTCGGGGCAGGGCTCGGGGAGGCGACGGCGCGGTCCGGTAGCATGGCGGCGTCGAGGTGGTCGTCGGCGTCGTCGGGGGAGAGGAGGAGATCGAAGAAAACTGAATGGAAAACTTGTAAGTGCTGCTTATATACCCAGAGCCATGGTCCCGGTTGGTGGCACGAATCGGGACGAAAGGCCCCCCTTTAGTCCCGGTTCGTGCCACCAACCGGGACCAAAGGTCAATTTCAGCAGCCCAAAGGGCGGGAAGCAGAGACCTTTAGTCTCGGTTGGTGGCTCCAACCGGGACGAAAGGGGGGCCTTTCGTCCCGGTTCGAGCCACCAACGGGGACGAAAGCGCTGTGCTGCCGCAGCCAAACGTTTAGTCCCACCTCGCTAGTTGAGAGGGGCTCGGAGTGGTTTATAAACGCTGCTGCCGCTGCCCTCTCGAGCTCCTCTCTAATGTGGGCAGTACATGCCTATCTCACGCCTTGTTGGGCCTGCTAGCACTGCGGGCCTACATCCTGGCCCATTTGTAGGGTTTCTAGTCGTATGCAGGACGTGGTGGCTAGTAGGTGGGCCTTTTTTCATTTTATTTTTTGCATATGTTATGTTTTAAAAAATTTAATGTTATTTTTTGCATATGTTATTTTTAGTTATATAATTTTAGTTGCATAAATTTTATATAATTTTAGTTTCATAAGTTTTATTTTTTATTGATTCTTTTTAGTTGATTCCTTTTGCTATTAGAGTTTTATAAAAGATTTTTAGTTTTCTATTAAAGTTTGTAACAAAAAATACTTTATGAAAATTCTTTTTACTATTAAAGTTTTTAACAAATAAATACTTTGATAATTTTAGTTAATATTATTTTGATTATTTTTAGTTGATTCTTTTTGCTATTGAAAAATACTATATTTAATTGATTCTTTTTAGTTCATTCTTTTTGCTATGTTATGTTTTTAAATTTTTAATGTTATTTTTTGCATATGTTATTTTTAGTTATATAATTTTAGTTGCATAAATTTTATATAATTTTAGTTGCATAAATTTTATATAATTTTAGTTGCATAAGTTTTATATTTAATTGATTCTTTTTAGTTCATTCTTTTTGCTATTAGAATTTTATGAAAGCTTTTTAGTTCATTCTTTTTGCTATTAGAGTTTTATAAAAGCTTTTTGATTCATTCTTTTTGCTATTAATTCATTCTTTGAGCTAAATGAACCTGAAATTGAAAAGTTGTACAAATGAACTCTGAAAAGGTTGAAAGTTGGCATGGTATCATCATTTCACCCACATAGCATGTGCTAAAAAGTTGAGAGGGTTACGACAAAAACTGGATGCACTTCGTGTACAAAATGGACAATCTCTTTCGAAGTATCACGGTTTCGGACGAAAACTCATATGTTACAAAGGCATTTCATTTCTTGACATGTAACTGCAGTGATATTCTAGATCAAAGCCATCATCAGAATAGTTGTGGAGAGAAAGTCTTCACTTTTTCTTCGCGTGTGTCCCTTGCTTATTGTGACGTAACCATGGATAATCTTCATCGTTTAACAGGGTGCTTGGGTCAGCCTTCACTTTGAAGGGAGGAATTTCATGAAACTTTTCATAATCTTCAGACATGTCTGTCTTGCCCTCCACTCCCACGATGTCTCTTTTCCCTGAAAGAACTATGTGGCGCTTTGGCTCATCGTATGATGTATTCGCTTCCTTATCTTTTCTTTTTCTCGGTTTGGTAGACATGTCCTTCACATAGAAAACCTGCGCCACATAATTGGCTAGGACGAATGGTTCGTCTGTGTACCCAAGATTGTTGAGATCCACTGTTGTCATTCCGTACTGCGGGTCTACCTGTACCCCGCCTCCTGACAGATTGACACATTTGCACCGAAACAAAGGGACCTTAAAATCATGTCCATAGTCAAGTTCCCATATGTCCACTATGTAACCATAATATGTGTCCTTTCCCCTGTTGGTTGCTGCATCAAAGCGGACACCACTGTTTTGGTTGGTGCTCTTTTGATCTTGGGCGATCGTGTAAAATGTATTCCCATTTATCTCGTACCCTTGGTAAGTCAATACAGTCGAAGATGGTCCCCTGGCCAACGAGTACAGCTCATCTCCAACAATGTTGTTACCCATGAGATGTGTTTGCAACCAACTGCCGAAAGTCCTGATGTGTTCACATGTAATCCAGTCGTCAGACTGCTCCGGGTGTTTGGAGCGTAGAAAATTCTTGTGTTCATTGACATACAGGGTCACCAAGGTAGAATTCTGTAGAACTGTGTAGTGTGCTTGAGCCCAAGAATGCCCGTCCCTACATATTATTGAATCCACTCCTAGCGTGCCTTTTCCAGTCAGTCTCCCCTCATACCGCGATTGAGGGAGACCAATCGGCTTAAGGTCAGGAATAAAGTCAACACAAAACCCAATGACCTCCTCTGTTTGATGGCCCATGGAGATGCTTCCTTCTGGCCTAGCACGGTTACGAACATATTTCTTTAAGACTCCCATGAACCTCTCAAAGGGGAACATATTGTGTATAAATACAGGACCCAGAATGGCAATCTCGTCGACTAGATGAACTAGGACGTGCTTCATGATATTGAAGAAGGATGGTGGGAACACCAGCTCGAAACTGACAAGACATTGCACCAAATCATTCTTTAACCTTGGTAGGATTTCTGGATCGATTACCTTCTGAGAGATTGCATTGAGGAATGCACATAGCTTCACAATGGCTAATCGAACGTTTTCCGGTAGAAGCCCCCTCAATGCAACCGGAAGCAGTTGCGTCATAATCACGTGGCAGTCATGAGACTTTAGGTTCTGGAACTTTTTCTCTGGGATATTTATTATTCCCTTTATATTGGACGAGAAGCCAGACGGGACCTTCATACTGAGCAGGCATTCAAAGAAGATTTCCTTCTCTTCTTTGGTAAGAGCGTAGCTGGCAGGACCTTCATACTACTTTGGATGCATGCCGTCTTTTTCGTCCACATGTTGCTAGTCCTCCCGTGCCTCCAGTGTATCTTTTGTCTTCCCATACACGCCCAAGAAGCCTAGCAGGTTCACGCAAAGATTCTTCGTCACGTGCATCACGTCGATTGCAGAGCGGACCTCTAGGTCTTTCCAATAGGGTAGGTCCCAAAATATAGATTTCTTCTTCCACATGGGTGCGCGTCCCTCAGCGTCATTCGGAACAGATTGTCCGCCAGGACCCTTTCCAAAGATTACTTGTAAATCCTTGACCACATCAAGTATGTGATCACCAGTACGGAGGGCGGGCTTCTTCCGGTGATCTGCCTCACCTTTGAAATGCTTGCCTTTCTTTCGACACTGATGGTT
This sequence comes from Elymus sibiricus, assembly GCA_039707655.1. Classification (NCBI taxonomy): domain Eukaryota; kingdom Viridiplantae; phylum Streptophyta; class Magnoliopsida; order Poales; family Poaceae; genus Elymus; species Elymus sibiricus. The sequence continues at coordinate 11,377,511 of CM077676.1, forward strand.
GTTCGGAAGAAATCGACGATGTCCCAGGTACACATTCTTCCTGCATTTCTCCAAATATATACTTTTGGTGTCATCTAAACAGTGAGTGCATGCGTGGTATCCCTTGTTTCTCTGTCCTGAAAGGTTACTGAGAGCAGGCCAATCATTGATGGTTACAAACAGCAACACATGTAGGTCAAATTCCTGCTGTTTGTGCTCATCCCACACACGTACACCTTTTCCATTCCACAGCTGTAAAAGTTCTTCAACTAATGGCCTTAGGTACACATCAATGTCGTTGTCGGGTTGCTTAGGGCCTTGGATGAGCACTGGCATCATAATGAACTTCCGCTTCATGCACAACCAAGGAGGAAGGATATAGATACATAGAGTCACGGGCCAGGTGCTATGATTGCTGCTCTGCTCCCCAAAAGGATTAATGCCATCTGCGCTTAACCCAAACCATACGTTCCTTGCGTCACCTGCAAAGTCCCCCCACCTTCTCTCAATTTTTCTCCAGTGTGACCCGTCAGCGGGTGCTCTCAACTTCCCGTCTTTCTTACGGTCTTCTTTGTGCCATCGCATCAACTTGGCATGCTCTTTGTTTCTGAACAGACGTTTCAACCGTGGTATTATAGGAGCATACCACATCACCTTGGCAGGAACCCTCTTCCTGGGGCGCTCGCCCTCAACATCACCAGGGTCATCTCGTCTGATCTTATACCGCAATGCATTGCATACCGGGCATGCGTTCAAATCCTCGTACTCACCGCGATAGAGGATGCAGTCATTAGGGCATGCATGTATCTTCTGCACCTCCAATCCTAGAGGGCATAGAACCTTCTTTGCTTCGTACGTACTGTCGGGCAATTCGTTATCCTTTGGAAGCTTCTTCTTCATTATTTTCAGTAGCTTCCCAAATCCGTTGTCAGATACACCATTGTCTGCCTTCCATTGCAGCAATTCCAGTGTAGTACCGAGCTTTGTGTTGTCATCTTCGCAATTTGGGTACAACCCTTTTTTGTGATCCTCTAACATGCGATCGAACTTCAACTTCTCCCTTTCACTTTGGCATTGTCTCTTTGCATCAACAATGACCCGGCGAAGATCATCATCGGGCACATCGTCTGGTTCCTCTTGATCTTCAGCTTCCCCCGTTGCAGTATCACCGTATTCAGGGGGATAGTTGTCATCATTCTCTTCTTCTTCGTTGTCTTCCATCATAACCCCTCTTTCTCCATGCTTGGTCCAAACATTATAGTGTGGCATGAAACCCTTATCAAGCAGGTGGACGTGAAGGGTTTTCAAGTTAGAGTAATCCTTCGTATTCTCACAGACAGGGCATGGACAATACATAAAACCATTCTGCTTGTTTGCCTCAGCCACTTCGAGAAATTTATGCAGGCCCTCAAGATACTCGGAGGTGCGTCGGTCACCGTACATCCATTGCCGGTTCATCTGCATGCATTATATAATTAAGTGTATCAAAAACCATTACAGAACATCATGAATAGAGAAGTGACCAAATTAATACAAGTTCATCATCACATTAAAACCAAAGTACAGTAGTGATCAAATGTTATTACTGAAAAAATAAATTCATAAAGTTCATACATATATAGTTCTCATAGAACAACATATAGCTCTCTAGAGCATCTAATTAAAACATACATTGAAACTATGAAAAACATTTAAATGCAACAACAAATGCGATCATAATCGCAACTAAGGTAACAATTGATCCAACGGCATAACAATACCAAGCCTCATTATGAATGGCATATTTTCTAATCTTTCTAATCTTCAAGCGCATTGCATCCATCTTGATCTTGTGATCATCGACGACATCGGCAACATGCAACTCCAATTCCATCTTCTCCTCCTCAATTCTTTTCAATTTTTTCTTCAAATAATTGTTTTCTTTTTCAACTAAATTTAACCTCTCGACAAGAGGGTCGGTTGGAGTTTCCGGTTCACATACCTCCTAGATAAAAACATCCATGTCACGTTGGTCGGCATAATTGTCATAAACACTAAATGAAACAAATCATAATAAAAGATAATATACCACATCCGAATCATAGACAGGACGAGGGCCGACGGGGGCGGATACCAAAGTCATGGCACTATATAATAACAAACAATAATAAAAGTAAGAAAATTATACAAGTATCTATCTAAATCATACAAGTAAGAATTTTTTTATTTTAAAAAGAAGATAAGAACAAGAGGCTCACCACGGTGGTGCCGGCGACGAGATCGGCGCGGGCGATCGACGGCGGTGAGGATGGGGACGGGGACAATGGTGCACCGCCAAACCTAGACAAATCTTGGGGAAAATGGAGCTTGGAGGTCGAGCTTGGAGAGGAGAAAGCTTAAGTGTGACTCGGGCATTTCATCGAACACCTCATGTGCATAGGAGGTGAGAGCAGAGCAGCACACACCTCCCACACCGGCCGGCCAAAAAACAAAGGAGTGAGCGGGCAGGGGAGAGCATATATATAGGCATCTCTTTAGTCCCGGTTCGTGGCTAGAACCGGGACAGAAGACACACATTTAGTCCCGGTTCCAGCCACCAACCGGGACTAAAGGGCTGCGCCAGGAGCGAGGCCCTTTAGTCCCGGTTCGTGTCTGGAACCGGGACCAAAGGGGTCAGACGAACCGGGACTGGTGCCTGCCGTGGCCGGCCGGCGCCCTGGCCTCACGAACCGGGACTGATGCACCCATTGGTCCCGGTTCGTAACAGAACCGGGACTGATGCTCTTATCTGGCCTGGACCAAAGCCCTGTTTTCTACTAGTGTATTGCTGCTCGTCTTCCTCGGAGAGGCTCTCAGCCAGCTACCCCAATCCCTCTTTGTTGTTCCTACTCCCTCGCATTTGCCATCTCCATGAAACAACTTTCCGCAATCAATATAGAAATGAGGGATCTTCTCGTAATTTATGTCATACCACACCCCTTTTTAAATCATCCTCACTCTCCTTAACCCAGAACAATCTGACAAGGGGTTGATCGATTGGGATTTCAACTCTCACCCTCAACACATCACCTGTCGCAATCCCTTCTTCATCTGCATCCACCCCCTGCACCTTCCCTCCTAACCACTCTCCCAGGATATAACCATATTTCTTATTCATCATACCTGGCAGGAGGTTGAGGAATTTGATGACCCACAAGTGCAAGGGATCGCAACAGTCTTCGAGGGAAGTATTTCAACCCAAATTTATTGATTCGACACAAGGAGACCCAAAGAATATTTATAAGCCTTAGCAGTTGAGTTGTCAATTCAACCACACCTGGATAGATAACTAGCTTGCAACAATTTATTAGTAGCATAGTAATATGAGAGCAGCAGTGATATAGTAACAGTACCCGTAACAAGAACAGTATTGCAGAGTAGTAACAGACTGCAGCAGTAGTAACTTTAGAGAGCAACAACAATGAAAAACGTAGGCATGGAAGTAGATAGTGAGTTTTGTTCAGATGAGATTCATTATGTAACAGTCATAACATAGAGCGATAGCAAACTAGCTCCAATTCATCAATCATACGTAGGCATGCATTCCATAAATAGTTGTACATGCTTGCGATGAGAACTTGCACAATATCTTTTGTCCTACCCTCCCGTGGCAGCGGGATCTTAATGGAAATTAAGGGTAATTAAGGTGCTCCTTTTAATAGAGAACTGGATCAAAGCATTAACATACGGTGAATACATGTAATCCTCAAGGTAAAGTCGTCCCCGTCGATATCCCAATTATTGTCACTTTGGGGTCTAGGGTTCAGAACAATAACAAGTGCATACAACTTGCAGATAAGATCAAGAACGTAAATATATTCATGAAAACATAGAGGGTTCAGATCTGAAATCATGGCACTTAGGCCTAGTGTCAAGCATTAAGCATAGCAAAGTCATAGCAACATCAATCTCAGAACATAGTGGATACTAGGCATCAAGCCCTAACAAATCTGACATATATTACATAAGAAATCTCATCTAATTCCCATCTACCTCCATGTGCCTACAGCAGATTACTCACACATGGATGTGAGCATCATGAAATTGTTGTTGGAGAAGGGTTGGTGATGATGATGATGACGATGACGAATCCCTCTCCCCGGAGCCAGAAACAGACTCCAGATTGGATCTCTAGAGGAAGAACAGGAGGTGGCGACGGCTCCGTATCGTAAAATGCGTCGATGATTTTCTATGATTTTTTCTAGTATATATAGGATTTTGGGGCGGTGGAATCATCGTAAGGTGGTGGCCATAGAGCCCACACGCCAGGGGGCGCGCCTAGAGGGGTGGGCGCGCCACTAGGCCATGTGGAGGCCTGGTGGCCCCCCTTTGGTCCCTCTTCATTCCATAATTCATCACATATTTTGAAATAATTCTCCAAAAATCCCCTTCCAATTTTGAGCACTTTTATTTCTGCACAAAAATAACACCATGGTAATTCTGCTAAAAACAGCGTCAGTCTGGTTTAGTTTCATTCAAATCATGCAAATTAGGGGCCAAAGCAATAGCAAAAGTGTTTGTAAAAGTATATACGTTTGAGATGTATCAACTCCTCCAAGCTTAGCTCATTGCATGTCCTCAAGCAATTCAGTTGGCAAACTGAACGCGACAAATAAAACTTTTACAAACTCATTTGCTTTTGTAGATGTACAGAAATTTAGTCAAGGACCTAATTATAACAAGAATCATAGAGTAACCACATGCATGATAACATGTAACAATCATGTTCACCCATGGCTAGAGCATAATCAACTAAAAGAACACTATATCTCAAACATCAACAATTATCAAAGTGAACAAAATGCAATATGATAGTCTGGTATCTCGCTAGCCCTTACTGAGACCGCAAAACATAAATGTAGAGCACCTTTGAAGTTCAAGCAACGACTAAACATTGTAATTCAGCGTAGAGGATATCCAGTCATGCTCCACTTAACATTAATTAGACCCAATGCATGTTACACTAAGAATGACAATAGCGCTCTCTATGTTGGTGCTTGAAGAAGAAGAAGGTGATGACTCAGATAAAAATAAAAAGAAAGGCCCTTGGCTGAGGGAAGCAGAGATTAACACGTGCCAGAGCTCAATGGTTGAAACACATGTAAATTTATTTTGAGCGGTGTACTTTTTAGTCAACGGTTTAACGACAGAGAATCTCATTATCTTCCATACTAAACACATGTGAGAGCGGTTCCCATGCTTAACACTCCTCCTCCACTTTTTCTTACCATAAACCATGGCTAGCCGAATTCACGGGTGCTTGCCAACATACCACCCGGAGGAGTGCCTTTTATTTGTTTAATTAATTGGGACTGGGCATCCCTTTACCAGCACTCTTGCAATTTAAACTAGCAGATTTCATGCTCGTTGAAGGGGTCACACATTTAGCATGGAAGATAACGCTCTCCCCTACCGCTCCATGAGCTTTACCGGCACACAAAACAGATATCCTTTTGAAGGTTTAGAGATGGCACATGCAAATTTACTTGGAATGGCAGTGAAGTACCATTTATAGGTAGATATATTGGACTCTTTATGGCAATACTTGGTTTAAGGGAGTTGGATGCCCAAGCAGCATTTCCGCTTAGTACAGGCGAAGGCTAGTAATAGACTGGGAAGCGGCCACCTAGAGAGCCACAACGGTCATAATCATGCATTTTGAATAACCAACATTAAGTGGTAGCATGAGGAGGATATAAACATGCTGAACTTAAATATCATCGAGGCAAGATTGGATTTGAATCAATTACATGTGTGAGCACGTACCAAGTCAAGCCACTTGAATTTTTCAAAGGAGGATACCATCCTAACATACTACATTATGAGCAATTAAATGCATGTTGACATTCAAGATAACATATTATACACTCCTAGCTAATTAAGACTGGCATAAGAAAACACAACCACTAATTATCATCATACACATGTTTATCCATAATAAGCTATAACTAAATCATAGAGATAAACATCTGTACAAAAATAAAAACAAGTGGAGTTCATACCGGCTTTCTTTGTCATAGCCACTTCATCAAATAATCGTCATTATTGCCTTTCAGTTGCACGATCAAATGATGCGGATAATAGATAATCTAGTACAAGTGTTGGCGTGGACTAAGCTGAAATCTGCAAACAACTGTACACAAAAAGAGAAGACATGGAAATAATTTTGGGTCTTTTTATTTGTTCAACGATAGAGCACATAAGAGCCAAATAAAATCTTTTTGTCGATTTCTCATTTTAAAACAAGACTCGATAAGACACAAGGAAAAATCAAAAGAAGCAACAAAGAAGAAACAAAAGAAAAGATAAAAAAGAAACAAACAAAAGAAGCAAATTAAAAGCGAAGGAAGTCTTTTTAGTCTTTTCAAAATATTTTTCAAACACAAAAGAAGAATTCAGAGAAACATAAGCCAAATATTTCTTTTGTTTTTCGTTTTTCTTGAAGAAGGCCAATAAATAAAAGTTCAAAGAAAAAGCAAACAGAGAAAAATATTTACATCGGGAAACTCAAATAAACGACAAAAGAAGAAAGGTGAAATCTTTTTGGGTTTTCTTTTATAAGAACAAAAGCAAACCAGCAAACAAACCAAAAAGAGACAGAAATACCAAAAAGAAGTGCTAATAGAAAGCAAATAGAAACCTAAAGTAAACAACAAGAGAGAAACGAGAAATATTTATGAGTTTTTGATTTTTAACAAACACACAAAATAAGCAAGCTAAAACAAAACCTGAATATACAGACATAACTAAGTGCACCGACAAGTATAATGAGTGTGTATGATAACACGAATAAAATATCGATGAGAATACGTACTCCTCCAAGTTTAGGCTTTTGGCCTAGCTTGTCTCAACCCCATGGCTGAAAGTTGGAAGGTCCAGGGGGAAACTCGTACTCGGGCGGTGCAGCCTGGTACGTGTATCCCTCAATCTGGGACTGATGAAAGCTCTGCCTGGCCAACTGTTCCTCCCAAGGGATAACCTCCTCGCGATTCACTGGCTCCAACTCTGCCCGATAGGCAATGATGTCACTGGGCATGACGAAGTATCTCCCCTTTCCCTGTCGATCAAACAAAGTAGGAGCAGGCAGGGTAATAATATCACTAGTGTTCATGTTGAACACAAGGTTATGTTTATAATCATTAGGAGCAGCCCCATGCATAATAAATTCATGGCGTTTCATAGCAGCAAAGTCCAGTAAACTAGTAGGAAGCTCACGATCCTCATCCTGTCTAATAGGTATATGAAAATGTGCAGCAAGACGAGTAGCATAAATACCACCAAAAATAACACCATTGGCTCTATTCTTACTCAAGCGGCGTGCAACAATAGCTCCCATATTATAAGTCCTATCACCGGAAAGAGCGGCGCACAAAATACTTAAATCAGGAGCACAAGTGATGCTACATTCATGCTTAGCAGTCAAACATCTTCCTATGAAGATAGCAAAATGAATAGAAGGAAAATGCAGACTAGTTATTCTGCCTTGTGAAACTCCCCTTAATTAACCCACACATAAATCTCTCAGGCATTGTTCAAAGTTTCCACGACGAGGAACATCAATGCTACCATGGTAAGGGATTTTACAAACATCACAGAATTGTTCCAAAGTCATGCAAATAGCCCAATCATATAAGTGAAATGAAACTCGAGACTCATAGCATCCAGGAGTAAAGGTAAAATTTTGCACGAAAGAATTAGTGAGAAGTTCATACTGAGAGCATTTATCAGCGAGGGAAGCGGTCAAACCTACCCTCTCTGCAAATTGATCAAACTCATGTTTAATACCTGCTCCCTCCATGAATACCTCGCACGGCCACTAGCAGGCTCGTACCTTGGCTAGATGGGGAAGAACATAGTTTGGCTCATGATAGGCGGTCCTCCTGGTACTCTGACTCGAGGAACTCCTAGTATCTTGATGGCACAAGGTAATTCCTTATCCTCCTCATTTTCTCAACTTGGATAGGCATGGTTCCAATCATAATAGTTTCATATTTCTTTTCAAGAACCGGAATAGGGAATTCAAAGTCTCCAATGGTGATAGTCATAATTTTTTCAATAGAATTGAGGCCATCTCCTTTATTTGTCTTTCTTCGGAAATAAACCGTATGCTCATTGCCATTGACATGAAAAGTAACCTTGCTTTTATTACAGTCAATAACAACCCCTGCAGTGTTAAGAAAAGGTCTACCGAGAATAATAGACATGTTATCATCCTCGAGCATCTCAAGTATAACAAAGTCAGTTAAGATCGTAACATTAGCAAGCACAACAGGAACATCCTCACATATGCCAATGGGTATTGCAGTAGTTTTATCAGCCATTTGCAAAGATATCTCAGTAGGTGTCATCTTATTCAAGTCAAGTCTTTTATAAAGAGAGAAGTTCATAACACTAACTCCTGCTCCTAAATCACATAAAGCAGTTCTAACATAATTGTTTTTAATAGAGCAAGGTATAGTGGGTATCCCAGAATCTCCTAACTTTTCAGGCATTTTTCCCTTAAAATAATAATTAGCAAGCATATTTGAAATTTCTTCCTCAGGTATCTTCTTTTTATTAGTGATAATATCCTTCATATACTTGGAATAAGAAGGAGTCTTAAATATATCAGTCAAAGGAATACGCAGAAAAAGAGGTCTAAGATATTCAACAAATTGATTAAATTGCTCTTCATCTTTGGATTTTTGTGTCTTACTGCAAAAGGCATAGGCTTTTGCACCCAAGGCTCTCTTTCTCTACCATGTTTCCTAGCAACAAAATCTCTTTTATCATATCTTTTAGTTCTAGGAGGTGGGTCATCAAGTTCTACTTCAGGTTCTACCTCTACCTCTTTTTCAGGTTCATTATCATTATTAGGTGGAGCATCATTATTATCATCATTAGCATTATCATTATCCAACCTAGGTTCATGCTCTTCACCATCCTGAGTTTCAGCATCAGAAATAGAGACATTATTAGGATTCTCAACAGGTTCTTTTTCAATGACAGGTTCACTAGCAACATGCAAAGTTTTAGTTTTACTCTTCTTTTTCTTCTTTTTAGGTGAACTAGGAGCACTATCATTAACCATTTGAGAATCTTGTTCAATTCTTTTAGGATGGCCTTTAGGATACAAAGGATCATGAGTAAATTTTCCACCTCTAGTACCTACTCCATAAGCATGTTTATTTTGATGTTTAGACATATCTCTAAGCAAATCTTGTTGAGCTCTAGTAACTTGTTCAAGTTGGGTTTGAACCATGGAGAAATGCTTGCATAAACCTTTAACATCATTTGAAGTTCTTTCTAACACATCATTCAAACATTCAATAATACTAGCATTTTGTTGTTTGTGGTCATGTAATTGCATATCAAAATGATGTTGTTTAACCACAAAATTATCAAACTCTTCTAAGCATAAACTTGGAGACTTATTACCTCTACTACCTGATTTGTAGTGGTTAGTTCACATAATTCTTCAATAGGAGGTAAATTCTTTATATCTTCAGCTTTAATACCTTTTTCCTTCATAGATTTCTTAGCTTCTTGCATATCTTCTGGACTGAGGAATAGAATACCTCTTTTCTTTGGAGTTGGTTTAGGTGGAGATTCAAGAATAGTCTAGTCATCCTGGTTCTTCAAGATATTAGTTAATAATTCCTCAGCCTGTTCAACTGTCCTATCCCTGAAAACACAACCAGCACAACTATCTTGGTATTTCCTAGATTCAGTGGTTAGTCCATTATAAAAGATATCAAGCAGTTCGTTCTTTTTAATTGGATGATCCGGACAAGCCCTGAGTAATGCACAAAACCTCCCCCAAGCATGAGGGAGATACTCTTCCTCAAGTTGAGTGAAATTATAAATATCCTTCAAGGCAGCTTGTTTCATATGTGCAGGAAAATATTTCTCACTAAAAACTCTAACCATGTCTTGAGGGCTATTTATGCTACCAAGTGTAAGATTATTAAACCAAAATTTAGCATCACCCTTTAGAGAGAAGGGAAATAGTTTGAGCATAAAGTAATATTGCATCTTTTCTTCATGAGCAAATAAGGAGGCTATAGAATGTGATTTATATAAATGATCAATAACCTTCTTAGTTTCATAGCCATGGAAAGGATCTGACTCTACCATAGTAATAAGTGAAGGATCAACAGAGAATTCATAATCTTTACCATTAACATAAATAGGAGAGGTGCCAAATTTAGGATCAGGTTTAATTAGTTTATCCATAGATTTTTTCTTAAGTATTTGTCAGGCCGGTTTCAGAAATAAATTCTGAATAGCCTCAAGTCACACCAGCCCAAGATCATAACAACTGGTGGACTCCTTTGATATAGATAACCGGTACAATATCATATTACATAAGGTTGAGACAAGGTGCTCAACAAATATTATAACTCGTCAATATATGACGGGGCGGATATACTACAGTGTGCGGTGATAATACAACACTGTTACAATAAAGTAGAGTCAAGCGTCAGTGTGAGGCTTGACTATCTTATTTGTGAAACGGAAGCACTGCGGATGATACATGTGGCAAACTCCAAGCCCACAGGGTGACTGACTGGGAAAACCCTCTAAGTGTCCGGCTCGCTAGCGTACTCTTCGTCCATAAGATTGCCTTCCTCCAAGTCTGGCCAATTAAATAACCAGGGACAAGCCAGTGAGTACGTTTGAATGTACTCGCAAACATTATGAACAAAAGATATAATGAATGCAACAGAATGCATATGACCATGTCAAATTAAATTATATGATTGTGCTGACAGATAATGAAACATGACATGCATATAAACTGGATTAAACTTTTGGTTCTCAGGAGGTAGGACCGTCCCAAAAGAACCCAGTAGAAAAATATAAAAGAATGCCACAGTTGGGCATCTGTGCGACGCCACACAAAGGGCTTGATCCAAATAAACCAAGGGAAAAGGTGGGTTCTGGAGGTAGGACCATCCTGAGAAACCCAAAAGAAATGCCAATCGGGTGTCTAAAGGCGACGCCTCGAAAGGTCTTGAAAAGAAATGCCAGTCGGGTGTCTGAAGCGACGCCTCGAAAGGTCTTGAAAATGAATGCCACAGTCGGGCGTCTGAGCGACACCTCATAAAGGGCTTATAAGAAAGATAAAACATGTGAGCATCCGGGAGGTAACACCTTCCAACAGATACCCAGTATCACATATAAGAGAAGGGGTTAGTCCACAGTAATATTCATGATAACATTAATAACAATGATTAATTCTCTGTTTAATTATTTCCTCCGAAGACTAACACTGAGACCGATACTTGACCTTTTCCAACTAACGTCCTTGACCGTGGACACGGCTATTCGAATAGGTTAGACTCTGCAGAGGTTGTACTCTTTACCCACATGTAGAGGGTTTCTTTCGCCAACAGCGAATTCCAGTTATGATCTTTGGGATGATAACACACCTTAGTCCAGACACACCGACTTTTAATTCTCCGAGTCAGGAATCACCCAAAACATCGGTCATTATAAAAGCCTTAAGTCGGGGAGGCATCTCACCTCGAGTAGCAATGGGCAGACGACCGTATTTATAACGTGCGCGCAACACAGGGGTGCCCCCCTGACCCGGTGAATGGCATTACCCAGGGCCATGGAACCTACACCGCGGCCTCTCTATGTGGTGTGTGTGCAGAAAAAGGGGTTGTCAACTTACTCAATCATACTCTCTATGGAGAGACATGTGGTAGCACGAAAAAGGTAGTCAGAAAGACCAGACCCGATCCTATGTGGACTCAGGAGGTTTTCCTTTCGTGCAACCAGCATGCTCCAACATGCCCACCATAAAATTATCATGCCACAACATGATTTGTGCTCAACAGCACAACATGGACAGAAGTTATACTTATGACTTTATCATCTTTTCCAAGTTAGAGGGTTCTTGAATGTATGCAAGATATGAAATGCACCGAAAATCATGTATATGCATGCACTTGCTATAACATGTGATCCATTTTAAACTCATGAAAACATGTATGCAAGCATCACATCTCAAGTTCAAAATGCTTGCCTTGGTCAAAATATGCAGAAGGTGATCCCGCGAAACTCTCGGCAAAGTCTCCCTCCTCGTTTTCTATAAAATAAGAATTCAAAATCCATTCAATTTTTTTGTAACAGCACAAAAAGTTGCTTCAAAATATTTTTAAATAAATACTAAAAAAATAGAGTGAAAAATAAGATTTTCAGAAAAAGAATCAAGTGAAAATGATTTGTGGTTTAAAAGTTATGAAGGTTTTAAAACCAGGGGCCTTTGTGTAATTAAAACAACTACTAACAGGTCCCTGTGGTTATAACAGAAAGTGCCTCAGCCAAAAATACGTTTCCTAGTTCAGAAAGCGTATAGAGGCAGAAGACGCCAGAGAAATAACAGAAAAGAATAAAACACTGACGGGTGGGCCCCACCCGTCAGGTTTGAGCTTCGAACGCGCCTCGCGCGTGAGTACAGAGAGGATGCGGTGGTCACCGGCGGCGATCGCCGGCATTGCAGGTGGCGGCGATGATATGAGCGTGTTCAGGGCGATGACCCGCATCGGTGGGTGGTGGAGCGGGCCGCCGGCGAGCACGGTGGTGACGGTGGCGATATCTCCGGCGGACGGCGGTGTCGGGTGGTGGTGGATCTCGTCGGGGAGGCTTGCAAACCTCAAATTGGAGCGCGGAATGGATTAGATGGTGGGTTGATAGGTTACTGGCAGAGTTTGAGCGGTGGAGGCAGCCTAACGGCGTCGGAAGCTTCCGGGGATCCGAGGCGGATCGGCCGGCCGAAGGTGGAGAAGAAGGCCTTCCCGAGGTAGGGGAGAGGCGTGGGGAGTCGATTGGAAGGGTGGTGGAGTGGTGCAAGTGATCGCCGATGCTCGGGTGTCCTTTATATAGGCTGCCGGCGGGGGTCCGACGAGGTGCGGATTAGGCCGGCGTGATGGTGGTCGGCGGAGGTAGTTAGGGACGGTGGGCGAGGACGGTGGGTGTCAGTGAGACTAGGGGAGGCTTCTGGTAGCGCCAGCGCGGGCGGAGCTGAACTCTATCATCTCATCCACGAGATGGCTCCCGTACGGCCATGGCGGACGGTGTTCTTCTCCGGCGACTGACAGGCGGGCTCCGGCAGTTTGACGGTGCGAGGGAGCTGCGGAGGAGGTGCCACGTGGATAGAGAGGCAGGTAGGAGCGGTGAGGAGGAGTGATGGAGGCTGTGGCGGAGCCGATCCTCTCGGCCCGCCATGGCTGAGAGCGGCGGCTGTTGCACCGGCCTGCCACCGGCCAGGCAACGGCGAGAGGCTGGTGAGGGGGCCCGGGGGAGGTGAGGCATTGATGGCCAAGCTCATCTCAGTGAAGAAGGGAGGGAGGAAGAGTGGAAGGCACATCATCGACCACTCTGAACCTGCCTAGCTTTTCGGAATTTTTTTGCAAACTCTGAATCAGTGCACATAAGGTGTTTGACAGAATGCCAATTGCCTCTAGGAAATTTTTAAATTTTTGAAACTTTTTGTGGTGATGTACTGAGGCATAACAAAGATGCTCGTGAAGTTTCAGAATTTTTGGAGTGGTATAGATTAGGTTTTGAGCAAGGAGTCTGAATCTGGTCCAAATTTCAGTTGAATGAAATTTGAAAATTTTGAACTATGGGTCAGAAAGTTTTTGAAGAAATGGGTTGTGGGTACTGTCATGTAGTTGAAGTAATTTTTGTGGTGGCAGGAGAGCTAAGGAATTTATAGTTCCTTTGCAAATCAAAGAAACTAGGAATAAAAGGAATTCTAGTTTTAGAATTGCTAAAAATAACAAATAATATTTTTGAGAAGGGAGGGGGTCTTGGGTACTGTCCTAAGATGAGAAGAAAGCTTTGATGATAACTTGAAAATAGCAGAGGGATTTTTGAGAGTTTCCTAAGTGTTTGAAAGAGATGAGATGGACCATTTCCCTAAAATAGAAGATCATCCAAATAGTTTTCTAAAAAGGAAAAGTATTTTGGTTTCCCAAAATATTTACTCAAATATGAAACCATTAAATCAGAACCCTCATAAGATTTAAAAGACCCAAAGAAAGAAACCTCAACAGTGGTTTTCAAAAGAAGAAAGAAAGAGAGCCATAATAAATCTCAAGTATTTCTTTTTAGGAAAGAAAAGGTTTTGATAATTAAAAGAGAAATATTTTTGGGGTGTTACAATATTTCAATTAAACCTTCAATACCGCCCCTATCATCATAAGCCATAAACTCTCTAGTAAACTCCTCATCAAATACAGGTGTACTTGGCAGATTAGGAGGTATTCTTTTAACAGGTGAACTAGGTGTAATAGGTGATTCATCAAGATTTTCAGATGTTTCATTTTCTTTAGCTTTAGCAATATGAGCATCCAATAATTCTCCAAGTGGAACAGATTCACTAAGCACAGTAGATGCATCATCAAAAGTATCATCAGAAGCAGAAGCAGTACCTACTATATGTGGCATAGCAGTGTGTGGAGCATGTGATGGTGGTGGTGGTGTCACAAGTTGACTTAAAACAGTAGGTGAATCAAGAGTAGAGCTAGTAGGTAAGTCCGTACCTTGCCTTGTCTTGAAAGGCATAATTTTGGTCTTAGTATCCTTGAATTTTCCCATAGTGAAAGATAAATTGCAGCAGACAAATAACTCCCAAGTGAACTTAATAAATAGATTTATGCTCCCTGGCAACGGCGCCAGAAAATAGTCTTGATGACCCACAAGTGTAGGGGATCGCAATAGTCTTCGAGTGAAATATTTCAACCCAAATTTATTGATTCGACACAAGGGGAGTCAAAGAATATTTATAATCCTTAGCAGTTGAGTTGTCAATTCAACCACACCTAGATAGATAACTTGCTTGCAACAATTTATTAGTAGCAAAGTAATATGATAGCAGCAGTGATATAGTAACAGTAACAGTAACAAGAACAGTATTGCAGAGTAGTAACAGAGTGCAGCAGTAATAACTTTAGAGAGCAACAGTGACGAAAAACGTAGGCATGGAAGTAGATAGTGGGTTTGTTTAGATGAGATTCATTATGTAACAGTCATAACATAGAGCGATTGCAAACTACCTTCAATTCATCAATCATATGTAGGCATGCATTCCATAAATAGTTGTACATGCTTGCGATAAGAACTTGCACAATATCTTTTGTCCTACCCTCCCGTGGCAGCGGGATCCTAATGGAAATTAAGGGTAATTAAGGCGCTCCTTTTAATAGAGAACTGGATCAAAGCATTAACATACGGTGAATACATGTAATCCTCAAGGTAAAGTCGTCCCCATCGATATCCCAATTATTGTCACTTTGGGGTCTAGGGTTCAGAACAATAACAAGTGCATACAACTTGCAGATAAGATCAAGAACGCAAATATATTCATGAAAACATAGAGGGTTCAGATCTGAAATCATGGCACTCGGGCCCTAGTGTCAAGCATTAAGCATAGCAAAGTCATAGCAACATTAATCTCAGAACATAGTGGATACTAGGCATCAAGCCGTAACAAATCTGACATCTATTACATAAGAAATCTCATCTAATTCCCATCTACCTCCATGTGCCTACAGCAGAATTAGTCACACATGGATGTGAGCATCATGAAATTGTTGTTGGAGAAGGGCTGGTGATGATGACGGTGACGAATCCCTCTCTCCGGAGCCAGAAACGGACTCCAGATTGGATCTCTAGAGGAAGAACAGGAGGTGGCGTCGACTGTGTGTCGTAAAACGCGTCGATGATTTTCTGTGATTTTTTCTGGTATATATAGGATTTTTGGGCGGTGGAATCCTCGTAAGGCGGTGGCCAGGCCACCAGGCTGTGTGGAGGCCTGGTGGCCCCCCTCTGGTCCCTCTTCATTCCATAATTCATCATATATTCTGAAATAATTTTCCAAAAATCCCCGTCCAATTTTGAGCACTTTTATTTCTGCACAAAAATAACACCATGGCAATTCTGCTGAAAATAGCGTCAGTCCGGGTTAGTTTCATTGAAATCATGCAAATTAGGGGCCAAAGCAATAGCAAAAGTGTTGGGGATATTTCCCATGGTTATAACCCGGCTAAAGGTTTGACCCGGCCTAGAGCTTGAAGGCTCTATGAGTTGCCTTGTTTTCCGGATTAAGATAAGATGACAAGGAAGAATCCAGGGCCCAGTGACGAGACCCGGCAGGAGGCCGGCTTGACAGGAGCCCAATGGGCCGGCTCGCAGAGAAGGTCCAAGAAGAGGAAAGGTTCTCTGACAAGGGAAGCAAGATCCGGACTAGTATCCGGCTTGTAATAGAAAAGAGACTAGTTGTAGTCCTACTAGGACTCTACATGTAAGCCGACCCCTTCAACTTATATAAGGAGGGGCAAGGCATCCCAAGAGGGACAAGTTGAGAGACAGACAAGTCAGGAGAGACAGAAAAACTAGATCTCGAGATAGAGGTAGCGAAACAGCACCCTTGTAATCGAGATCACCATCAATAGCAATGAAGCAGGATGTAGGCTTTTACCTCCACCGTGAGGGGCCGAACCTGGGTAAAACTCGCATCTCTCGATTCCAACCAACCCCTTCAAGCTTCCACCTAGTTGCGATGGCCTCACCACTAAGTCATTTCACGAGGACATCTGCCGTGACAAAACCACGACAGTTGGCGCCCACCGTGGGGCTTGCGCACGGTGAGATTGTGTTCTTGGAGGGAGTTCTTTAGAGATCGAGAAGCTTGCGATTAAAGAAGAATCGGCACGGAACAATCACGCAGGATAACACAGCAAGAGACAACCGTGGGGCTTCGGACGCATGGATTCAAGTATTGATGGGTCCAATCTTCATCAAACATCAAGCAACGGCGGCCCCTCGCAAAGCTCCAATAAACTCACGCGTTCGCGCCTTCTTCCAGAACACCGCCGGCCAGATCGAATTTTTTTAATGGCCGCCGCGGCCGGTTACATGGTGTTCTGAATATATACGAGGTTTCACGTGGAGGTGTTTTCCATCGGTGAGCCCTAGGCAGTCAAAGTCATGGCAAGTCTCGATCTGCTACAGACTAGAGGCTGTATCAATGCCAGATAAAATCAACAGCGGCAGCGACAAAAGTAGTAAACAAGGGCAGCCGATCTGCTGCTATAAGCCAACAGCAAAAAAGGTGCGGTCAGCATAAGGCATATACTTTGAGGAATAAAGCAGCCATCCGCTCATCAATCCAAAAAAAAAGAAAAAAAAGAAGGGACGCCGTACGCACTGACGCGGAGCATCTACGTGCGTACGATAGCAGTCAAATCGCAAGCAGCATCCATGTTCTCTAGCGGCAGCGGGCTCCATGCACGGAATTCATGAAGTCCCACATGGATTTGTCCCTGCGCAAAGGAATCAAGTGGTAGTTCCAAGGATTATTTATTCAAGCAATGAAGAAGTCAAGTTCTAATTAACTACCCACTATCAGATTGGGAGAAATCTATGCAATCGCGTACATGCACAACAGTACGTCCGATTCGACCTCCACCGAAGATGCATCCGCCATACAAGCCTAACACAGATACCCAACGGCGACATGTTCGTGTACCAGCGGATTAAACAAAAAAGGGGGACATTCTGAGTCGGATCAGGATTTGGCAGCTCGTATCCAAGTACTACTCCTCATAGTGGTTCAAGTCCCGATGAAGAAAAAAAAAACGATTCATATCAGACCAGGAAGAGCAGCTTGAGACGAACTAACATTGGCATGTTCCTGTGCATACAACATCTCCGTATTGAAAGACAAAAAAAAGAGAGGGAAATAAACGGCGGGTGTAGGCGGCATCTATTGGATTGACTAAATCCGATCACTATGGCTCAAGGTGGAGACCAACAGTGCGGCGCCAAGCGATCGCTCGCCCGAGTCCAAGAAATTGCAGAGTACAGCGACGCCTGCTCTATTAAAAAAAAAAGAGGGGGGGAAAAGAAAAAGATGCGGCAGTCTAGGCGAGCGAAATTGCTGCCTGCGACAGACTGGCTGAATCATTCGGCCTAGTACTAGTCCAATCCACCGTTCACGTGGCTCGTAAAAATTACTACTACTACCTCATGTCTCCAAAGTGGAAATGCAGATCATGGCAGCAGCAAAAGCAAAGCAAGTCGCAGCTGACGGCCTCGCCCGCATGCAAGTCCAAAGGCACTGCGTTTGTCAGTACAGAAGGATTAAAAGTCAAGGAAAAGAAGTCATCCATCAGTGGTCAGGTAGTTCGCTAGCTTGGACAGCATAAAATCATGATGTGCTACCAGGAGCGCCCCCAAAGATCCATATACTAGCATTATTTGATCTGCACAACCCGTGATTCAAGTTAGTGAGCATTACCCCACGTGTGAACCAAGAGGCCACGTCAAATCATTTGGGGGCTATACTAGTACATCTGGTGCTAGTACACATTACGGGAACCAGATCAATCGGCATCGCTAGCGAACTACAGTTTCAACCATCAGATCAAGTGCACCGCTGGGAACCCCAAGCTGCTAGTGAGAAGGCACCCCTGCCTACGTACTGGTACAGGATGGTCCCGTTTACAACAATACACTGGAGGCCGCTCCAGCGCCCGCCTGCGCGATGATGTCCGACGAACACGTGCGGCGCTCGAACTTGCGGTCCAGTCAACGCCGGAGGCCGCATAAGCGTTCGCACCGCGCCGGGTTACCCGACAAAATTATCAGGTGCTATTCGCCCTATTTATTTTTCAGTGCATATTAACTCATCCGAGAGCAGCTACTCTGGCCTGTAATATCTTTTTATGCAGGACAATTGTTCACTGACCGTGAGAGACACGGCAAGGTTAATCCAAAAATCTGCGCACAGATCATCTGTCGTTCAAATACATCAGGACCTATGTTCACTACAAAGGGGACCATCGTATCACCGATACAGAGCTTGCGCCAACATTGTACTACAACGTTGTCCGCCCATTGCCGCGCCGCCCGACGGGCAGGCGCACAAGCCGCCGCCCCCGCGATCCGGTCTACATCGACACGCCGGGGCCGCACCCGCCCGTACGAGTTGCCCGACGGACTGGCGTGCAAGCTGCCGCCCAAAAGGTCCGGTATATATCAACAAGACTGGGTCATGTCCGTCCGTGCTGCACTGCCCAATGGACGCGCGCAAGCCACCGTCCCCGCGGTCCAATTTACATCAACACACCGAAGCATGCCAGAGTCCACTCCGTCGACCGGCCCACACCTAGCTATCCGGCAAAACACGCAGCTCACCAACCTGCGGTCTGGTCTAATTCACCACATCAAAAGAAACAGAAGAGTCGGCCATGGAGGAAACATCCCCGAAAGAGCAAAGAGAGCCGGTCTCAGTAGAGCCGGCAATTCAAAAACCGGCAGTGAAGAAACAGAAAAGAAAATGACTCTGGAAGAGCCAGGAGAGCCAGACTAAAAGAGAATATCAAGAAATGGGAGGACATACGACGAGCATCACAAAGATCATCAACTCGCCACATCGCCTCCGGTTTCAATAAATTCCAGCTTTCAGCTGTCAACTCTACTCCGGCTTATACCATAGCCAAGTATAAAGAATCTCAAGCCAACTCCTCGAGTCGACTTAAGACTCAGGGGCTACACAGATATGACTCGGCGGATTTGGCCAGTTTTTACAAATACAAGAACCCCGGGTCATTGAAGGGAAGACAACCCGGTCCCGGGGACTGCTGCTTTATTTGCGAAAAGGTAAAGGTTGCCAAAGAGGACTAACTGCCATGATGCGCAGTTCAAACATAGGTATCCTGCCTTATTGGCGAAAAAGTAAAGGTTGCCCAAGAGAACTAGCTGCCACGATGCGCAGTTCAAACATGGGTACCCTGCCATATTGGCGAAAATAAAAGGATACCAAAGAAGACTAGTTGCCATGATGCGCAGTCTAAACATGGGTATTCTGCTCAATAATGATCAATGAAATAAAGCCAGCTTAGCTGGACCCCAGATGTTTTGCAGTAGTAGCATTGTCTCCTGCATATGCTATGCTGAGCTTTTCCATGATCATATGGTTACTTGGGGGCTTCCAACTCATCGAGTTTAGCTAACAAAACCCTTTTAACCCGGCAAAAAGCCAAAATATACTTGGTTAAACCTGCCTGTTAGCAAGATGTTACTCCCTAAAAGTGACCCGGCGTACGCCTGATGAGTCAATCACAAAGGTGACCGTGAATTCATCAGAGTTAAAACGCTCGATTGATTGCGTGAGAGCCGGCTTTCGGAAAGCGAGGATAAACCAACAAGTCAAAATATACTTGGTTGAACCTGCCTGTTAGCAAGATGCTACTCCGAAAAGGTGACCCGGCGTACGCCTGATGAGTCAATCACAGAGGTGACCCTGAATTCATCAGAGTTAAAACGTCAGTTGGTCACGTGAGAGCCGGCTTTCAGAGAGATAGGACAAACCAAAAGAGACCAAAAAGCCTGCTTCCACAGGAAGCGAGACCAAGACTCGAGCCTCGAAAGCCGGGCTTATGTCGTGCCTCGAAAGCCGACATTTTTATACTCTGTTACCATACCCATACATCATCATACATTGCATCATCATGCATTGCATCATCATCCAATGCATACCTATATTCGTTTATGTTGTAGGAACCGGTCTTCAAAACCGGGTTACAATGTAGCTATGCAAGAACAAACAAATCTTTTACGGCCAAAATGGCCGGGTCTTCATCATGGTTTATCATAACCAGTATTAAATGATTGAGGTTTTCAAAACTGGCTCAAGGAGATGGTTATTTCCTTCTAAATTCAAACGCTGGCTTACAGTAAGGAGCAGGGTTTAATAAATTACCAGTGGCAATTAACAAATTGGATTATTCTAATGCTGCAAAGGAGAACAAAATTCAAACAAGGATATCATGGCAACCGGATTTATCAAAGGCAATGAAATATGAAGTGTTATGCAAGGCAGCATTCTTGATGAATTTAACAACAAGTTCAGCATTGATATGCAAAGCACTCAACAACATCATCCAGACTGTCTCTCAATCTCAAAAGAAAAAGTAAGTCCCAAGTCGCCGCAGGCACACGACCCGGCACTTGGAGGCTACAGTGGATCTGAGTTTATTCTACAATGGAACGAATAGTCCCGAGTCACCGCAGGCAATACGACCCGGCACTTGGGGGCTACATTGTTCAAGTTTCTGAAGTCCAGAGTCACCGAAGGCACACGACCCGGCACTTGGGGGCTACATCAGTCAATTTGGATCTACAAAACATCAAGTCCCATGTAGCTGTGTACACTCAACATGGCACTTGGGAGCTAATGTACTGTCGTTTTCAAGTTAAGGGATCATACGACGAACCAGCCCATCGCATACTGATGAGCCGGCCCTTGGGGGCTACACTATTTGCAGCTATATATCTATAATATTCAAGATTAAGTTCAAAGTCTCAGGTTGCTGCAGGGAAGACAACCCGGCACTTGGGGGCTACACCATTCAGTTGTGTCAACAGATCATAAGGTCCAAATTGAAGACCCGGCCCAACATATGCTGATGAGCCGGCCCTTGCGGGCTACACATGTGAAAGACAAACACATTCAGTTTATGACTGGTGACTCAGATGAACAACCTGGATTTTCTCCAGAATTGCAATATTCGTATTTAAGCAAGACTTAAGCTATCACTATGTTTCTACTCTTAAGACTTGGGGGCTACAGATAATATGGATATAAGGGAGGAATACCTTCAAGTTCTCAGTTTTGAGCGAACCGGGTCTCATATTCTTGGTGGAGAAATTTGCAAAGTTTATCTCCTCTAAGCTATTCATAGAAAGACCCGGAAAGCCAGCTCAACGTCATATGGTTTTCTTATTCCCAAAATTTTTCATCAAGCCAAAGCATTGGAGGCCGACTCAATGGCAGATGGGTGTTTTATTTCCCAATATTTTTCTGCAAGGAACCAGCGTGAGCAAGTTGATTGTGAAGAGGGCTTGTCGATGACAGAGGCCCGAAATTTCCAGGAGTCCAATTCCATCACCCGGCGGCATTAACCTCCATGACCCGGCAACATCGACGCTCGTAACTCCACAAGTTCTATATCCACAAGCCAGCAATTATTTCATCTGTAATTCGACAACTATTATGTCAAACGACCCGGCAAGCACTCCGTGTCTCAGGAAGATGGCATCCACTGAAGCATTTGAAAAACGGCTCAATAACGGATGGGTTATTATTCCCAATATTTTCCTGCAAGACACGCACCGGCAAGTCGATTGTGAAGCCAGCTCGTTGATATGAAGAAACCCGTATTTTCCAGAAGCTGGTTCATTGAATAAAGGCGGCCTTTTGAGCAAGCCGTTTTCTCTTTAACATATTAATTATTCTTGTTTTCAGGAGCTTAGCATGAATAAATTCAAGCTAACCTGGGGGCTAATGTTGGGGATATTCCCCATGGTTATAACCCGGCTAAAGGTTTGACCCAGCCTAGAGCTTAAAGCCTCTATGAGTTGCCCTGTTTTCCGGATTAAGATAAGATGACAAGGAAGAATCCAGGGCCAGTGACGAGACCCGGCAGGAGGCCGGCTTGACAGGAGCCCAATGGGCCGGCTCGCAGAGAAGGTCCAAGAAGAGGAAAGGTTCCCTGATAAGGGAAGCAAGACCCGGACTAGTATCCGGCTTGTAATAGAAAAGAGACTAGTTGTGGTCCTACTAGGACTCTACATGTAAGCCGGCCCCTTCAACTTATATAAGGAGGGGCAAGGCATCCCAAGAGGGACAAGTTGAGAGACAGACAAGTCAGGAGAGACAGAAAAACTAGATCTCGAGATAGAGGTAGCGAAACAGCACCCTTGTAATCGAGATCACCATCAATAGCAATCAAGCAGGATGTAGGCTTTTACCTCCATCGTGAGGGGCCGAACCTGAGTAAAACTAGCGTCTCTCGATTCCAACCAACCCCTTCAAGCTTCCACCTAGTTGCGATGGCCTCACCACTAAGTCCTTTCACGAGGACATCTGCCGTGACAAAACCACGACAAAAAGTGTTTGTAAAAGTAGATACGTATGAGACGTATCAGAATTGCACCCATACTGGTAGGGATGTGATCTCCACCTCTGAAGGTCTGATGTTTCCTTCCAACTCCTTCAGCACAACAACATGATATTCAAATTGCCAAGGACCATTTTGCCATGACATGCTTCCAATCACCTTCAGATTGCAGCTACACTATGAAACAATGGCCTCCAAGGTACCTGAAAGAGGCTGGATTGTGCAGGTCCCAAGCCCTTGACATGCACCTCTCCAACGCAGCCACATTCACCTGCCTCTCCATCAGCACCATCCCCATCGCCGTCCACTTTGGATTCGCCTCCAGATCCGCCTTCAGCCCTTCTATCACCAGCCCCGATGCCTCCTTTTCTGTTAGCTTCAAGCCGTTGAGCCTCGCCGAGATTTTCCCCACCTCCACTGTAGATCCGGGCGGCAAGCTCCCCTGCTCCGCCATTGCAAGCAGCCCCTTGCCCTTCTCCCCGCTTCTTCTTGCTTCGATTCCACCCAGGCCACAACTACCCTCACTGAGGACACCCCCAGCCCCACTCGACGCTCGAGGACCGTCACCTTCGCCGCCGATTCCACCGCCACCCTTCGCCAGAGAATCCCTTGTGCTATCGCCTCTAGAGTCGCCTCGAGAGAACTAGAGCTTTCCGAAACGAGGTGGGACCCCGTGGGATTTCAGAATAGCACTGCCTTCACGGCCTTGACAGACAGAATTAACAACATCATCATCAAGGGACCTCTGGTAGGTAAGCCTCACAACTCAACTACATATATAGACCATCAAGGGAAACATGATAATACAGCCCGTTCAAGTGGTCGGTCACCACACGTTGCTCGATCCTAAGATAAAAACAGGAGAAACCTGAGTATCGAGTGTACACTTAACTAGGCAGCACAAATATTTAGAAATAGGGCACGGAAACCATAAGTGGTCCTCAGTTTATCCAGCACAACATACACTCTGCTCTACCTTTCCAACCCCTTCTTGTAACATAAACCTCGGTTAAGATATACCGCTCACCCACAAGCAAACCACATAGAAATAAACCTTTGGTTTCAAAGTTTCCTCCTTGGCAACACCAAGGTTTAATTTCAGGAATCACGGAGCATAATACTGTCAACAATAACAATAGCATTCGGTCGCAACAAACAACAGAAAAATAAAGCAAGTCTGGCTACGCATATGCTCCAGCCGCCTACCGCTAGCAGGGATGCATAGAGGCAATTGCTACCTTTTTTATTGAGCCGAACCTGTAAGAATTTCCTCCCACGATGTAAATTCCTACTATTTAAGTCCAGAAAGCATGCACATTGGAAAACAAGATCCACAGTCATAGCAAGGTAATATCTCATTTGGCCTCAACCACATCTTTCTCAGCACCTTCCTCAGGTCTCATCTTCACCTTCTCCACCATCTCTAATCCTGGCCGTGTTTGCCCGCTTCGCATTTGCCCCAGAGCGGCTTCTACGAGACGTGCGGCCTCATGCTCCAGTATCTCCTGTTCCTCCCCCGCCTACACATAAACATGTCGTCTACTTAAAAGAAGCTAAACCTTTAAAGATTTATTTACCTCGAGAAATATTACCTCCTAATTTCACCTCAGTTCTACTAGCTACGTCACCAAGAGAGGATTAGAACAATTTAAGACAGTGGATAGTGTAAATTACCTATGTGCCATCTTCCATCTGCTGACCCTCTAACCCTGCCACTCCTTCTATCTCCTCTGTAAACCTTGCCATGTTAGTGCTCTGCCCATTTTCACTAGCAAAATCATCTGAGTCATCGGAGCTATCTACATCTTCTGTTCCATGATCATCATATTGACCATCACCATCAACTTGTACTGCACAATTAAAAGTGACACATGAGCGCGTGAAGGTATAACTCAGCACCGGTACTTAACCAAAGTACTAGCAATTAAGCAAAACAAGATCACCAACAACAATACTTAGTTAATTACCAGGATGTTCTTGTTGTGCAGTACCAAAGACGTCATGATTAACTGACGCCGCATTACCAGTAGTAGATAATGCCACAGGAATTTCAGCAGCAGACTCACTTCCCATCTCAAAAGCAACAACGTTTACTGCACAATAAAGAAAACAAAAATTGCCTCCGTGAAGGAGTATGTATACAACTGAACACACCTCAAGAATTAACCAAAGTAGCAATGGAAAATAAAGATGCAGATACAACACATAATTATTTACCGGGATATTCTTATTGTGCATTTGCAAAGGTGTTGTGATTCACCGACAATGTCGTATTATCAGTAGCAGCTGGACCTGTAGGGATTTTCGCAACAGTCTCACTTCCCATCTCAGAAGTAGCAACTGGTACTGCACAATAAAAAATAAAAAATGGCACGTGCCGGCATGAAGAGGGAGTTTATAAATAACTCAACGCACCCCAAATATTAACAAAAGTAGTGATTCATCAAAATAAGATGCACATGTAACATTTGCTCACCAGATTTTCCATTAGAAATAGCCTTGGGCGGCATTATCACTGGTAATATCATATCAGTAGGTGGTGCCGCAGAGCTTTCAGAATTTTCCACACGTTCACTTTCCACAGCAACCGCTTGGGTCATCGTATCAGTAGCTGTTGCCGCAGTGCTAATTTCCGCGGCAGACTCACTTCCTATCTCAGAAGTAACAACTTGTACTGTAGGATAAAAAATAAAAAATGTCAAGTCCCCGTGAGAAGAGAAAGTATATGCACATGTATCAATCAACGCAACCAAGAATTAGCCAAAGTGTTACTTAAGCAAAATAAGATTCACATACAACACTTGCTTACTAGGCTCTCCAGTTGAAATGCCACTGGGCAACGTTGTATCTGATAATGGCATATCTGTAGTTGGTGCCACAGGGATTTCCGCAGCAGGCTCACTACCCGTCTTGGAAGTAACAACTTCTACTGCAGGATAAAAAATGAAAAAAATGTCATGTGCCTACGTGAAGAGAAAGTATATGTAGATATCTAAACACACCCCAAGAATTAATCTAAGTAGCGTCTAAGCAAAATAAGATGCACACGCAACACTTGCTTACCGGGCTCTTCGGTAGAAATGGCACCAGGTGGTGTTGTCGTTGATAAAACCATATCAGTAGGTGGTGCCATAGGGCTCTTAGAATTCTCTGCAGGTCTGCTTTCCACGGCAACCTCTTAGGTCAACTTACCAGTAGCTGTTGCCACAGTGCTAGTTCCTATAGCAGGCTCGCTTCCCATCAGTTTAAATAAGACCTTGGGACGTCTGGGGTGGTTCTTTGCTGCTTCTTTCTAGTCCTGTTTTATTTTGTCGCTCAGTTCATCATGGAGAGCAACTTCCTTAAGAAGCGGCAGGAACTGGATCGTCGTGCTGCTAAAGCCATTTAGATCCTTGCATAGCAGCAGGAGCGACTTGAGGCGTGGCAGAGCTCCCTTTTGAATTTGCAGCTCAGTCATGACTTCCACCATGACGCATAGGCGTCGAAGGCTTTCGAGTTTATCATGTGTCATGATTAACTTGTCCAGTTGAGCTACAATCAGCTTCAGGTACTGCAGGCCGTGCACTCTGCTCAGGGCAGCAAGAATGTCACAGCTCAGGTTATGATCAGGGAATGAAAGATACAACTTAGTGAGACCACCCAGCATGGTAACAAATAGAGGCAGCTTGCTGCATATGCTGTTCCCTTATAGCTTCAGTGAGCTAAGGTAGTAGGAGTACTCCTTTTCTAGGGAGAAATCCAGCAAGTCTGAAGACCATTCATCATTGATGGTCAGCGAGAGTGAACGAGCTTCGTTCAGATCGGTACCTCTCTGGATGAACCCCTTGATGGACTTTGAGAGATGACTTGAGTTGCTGCTGTCATCGGCGGTGAACTCGCACCATATTTTCACCTTGGTTAGGTACTTCATATGCTCCATGATCTGTGTGAATCCTTGGCTCTTGTTGTCCACAACAAATCTGGCTAGCGTTTCCAATTTACTTTCCTCTGACAACCAAGTCTGTAGCTTACTCATTCGCCGGCTTCCTATTAACAAACCTTCTTCGATAGTTAAAAAATCATTTAATATTAAGTGACACTTATGTTACGTCAACTTGGATAGGCATGGTCCCAATCATAATTTTTTGATACTTCTTTTTGATAGGATGGATTGGACATTCAAATTTTCCTATGATAATAGTCATAACTTTTTTAGTAGAATGAATTTCATTTCTCTTTTGAACTTTTCTTGGAAAATAAACAACATGCTCATTCCCATTGACATGAAAAGTGGCTTTACTTTTGTTGCAATCAATAATAGTCCCTGCAGTGTTAAGAAAAGGTCTTCCAAGAATGACAGATAGGTTGTCATCCTCAGGCATATCAAGCACAACAAAATCTGTTAAGATTAAAACACCAGCAATCATAACAGGAACATTTTCACAAATGCCTATGCGTATAGCAGTATATTTATCAGCCATTTGCAGAGATATATCAGTTGGTATTAATTTATCCAAGTCAAGTTTCTTATAAAGAGAGAGAGGCTAACACTAACACCTGCACCCAAATCACATAAAGAAAACTTAACATAATGTCTTTTAATGGTGCATGGTATAGTAGGTACTCCTGGATCTCCAAGTTTTTCTGAATTTTTTTCCTTTAAAAGAATAATTTGCAAGCATAGTAGATATTTCTTCAGTAGGAATCTTTCTTTTATTTGTAACAAGATCTTTCATATACTTGGAATAAGGAGGAACTTTAATAGCATCAGTGAAAGGAACTTGAAAATAAAGTGTTCTAAGCCATTCAACAAAATTTGCAAAAATTTCATCATCTCTAGTTTTATGAGACTCGCTAGGAAAAGGCATAGTCTTTTGTACCCATGGTTCCCTTTCTCTACCATGTTTTCTAGCCACTCTATCCCTCTTCTCATATTTTTTAGTTTCAGGAGGACTATCTTTTTCTTTTTCTTTATTAGGTTCTACCTCATCATCCTCTTTTTTAGATTCCTCTATTGTAGGGATAACATCATTACTATTATCTTGGATGGGTTCTTGTTATTCCCCATCTTGAGTTTTAGCATCAGATATAGATATTTCATTATGATTCATCTGAGTTTCACTTTCTTCACTAATGACAAGTTCCCTAGAGTTCTTATGAGAAGTTTCATCATTTTTAGTTTTCTTCTTTTTCTTTTTCTTTCTAGGAGAACTAGGAATATTATCATTAATTCTTTGTGAATCTTGTTCAATTCTTTTAGGATGTCCGTCAGGATATATAGGTTCTTGAGTAGAAGCTCCTCCCCTAGTGCAAACATAAGCTTCTTGTTTTCTATCAGATTTTGACATGTCAAGTAATAAATTTTGTTGAGCATTCATTACTTGTTCAAGTTGAACATGTATCATGGCACAATGTTTAATAATACCTTTAACATCATTAGTGGTTTTCTCCAAGTTGACATGAAAATTTCTAATGATGCTGGCATTTTCTTGTAATTATTGTCTTTGTATGTCCATGTCAAAGTGATGTTGTTTAACTATGAAAGTATCAATTTATTCTAAGCATTGACTAGGAGGCTTACCATGCATAAGGAACATCAGCATCATCAAATTGATAATGAGAGTTTACCTCTACCATGGGACCAGGAGCAATAGGCTCAAACATAGCTTCAATAGGAGGTAATTTCTTAACATCTTCAGCTTTAATACATTTTTTCTTAATAGATTTCTTAGCTTCTTTCATATCTTCTGGACTCAAAACAAGCATACATCTCTTCTTTGGAGTAGTTGCTGGTGGAGGCTCGATAATATTCCAATCATCATTGTTCTTGGATACATTAGCCAATAATTCCTTTGCTTCAATCAATGCCCTTTCCCTGAAATCACTTCCTGCACAGCTATCTAGGTGTGTCCTAGACTCAAGAGTTAAAGCACTATAGAATATGTCAAGCAAATCATTGTCCTTAATAAGATGATTAGGGAAATCCCTCTGCAACTTACAAAACCTCCCCCGAGCTTGAGGTAGATTTGCTTCCTCAAGTTCGGTAAAGTTATAAATATCTCTAACATCAGCTTGTCTCATGTGCAAAGGAAAATATTTTTCAGTGAAAACTTCAAATAGATCTTGAAAACTAGTAATACTTCTTGGTCACAAATTGTTATACCAGGTTTTAGCATAATCTATAAGTGAAAAAGGGAACAACTTAAGCATATAGTATTCCAGATTTGTATCTTTCTTAGCAAATGATTTAATTTTTAGAATGTGATCAATAGCTTTTTTATTTTCATGGCCAGGGAATGCATCAGACTCAACAAAGGTAATAAGTTCAGGATCAATAGAGAATTCATATGCATCATCTTTAATGCATATAGGAGAAGCACAAAAGTCATCCTCAGGAAGGAACATGTCTCCTAAAACCTTTCTTTTAAGTAATTCAATTAAAGCATCATGTCCATTTTTAGTGTCACATGCCATAAAAGCTCTACCAAATTTTTCATCAAATTAAATAGGTGTTCTACCAGCAATTGGTAGTCTAGTGGAAGGTGTAGCAAGTAATTCATCAAGATTTTCTGATTCTTTAGCTCTAGCCATCTTTGCATCTAAAAAGTCTCCAAGTGGAACAGTATCATCAAGCACAGTAGTAGCATCATCATTAATTTCATCAGGAGCATCATCAATAACATGTGACATATCAGAGTGTGGATCGAGTATGTGTGAAGCTGGTTGTGATGGTGGTGGTGTGATAAGCTTGTTTAAAACAGTAGGAGAATCATAAGTAGCACTAGTACCTAAGGTGGTACCCCTTCTTTTCTTGGAAGGAATGATCTTCGGTTTGGGATCTTGAGTTTTTCCCATGATGGATAATAAATTCAGCAAGCAATTAATTCCCAAGTGGATTTATAAATAGAGCTATGCTCCCTGGCAATGGCGCAAAAAAGTAGTCTTGATAACCCACAAGTATAGGGGATCGCAACAGTCTTCGATGGGAAGTATCACAACCCAAATTTATTGATTTGATACAAGGGGAGCCTAAGAATATTTATAAGCTTTAGCAGTTGAGTTGTCAATTCTACCACACCTAGAAATAAAGTACTTGCTTGAGAGAATTTATTAGTAGCAAATGTGATAACGTGTGGATTGTTTGATTGTAGTTGAGTAACAAAAATAACAATGCCCAGTGATTGCTAAGTACAAAGCATCTTTAAAGAGAGCAACAGTTATGGAAAACGTAGGCATGAGGATGGATAGAATCAATTATATAATAGCATGAACATAGGGCCTAATCAGCTTGCTCATATTCTTCAACTTATGTAGGCATGTATTCCATATATAGTTGTACGTGCTTCCAATAAGAACTTGCACATCATCTTTTGTCCTACCCTCCCATTTTTGCAGGATCCTAATGAAAATTAAGGGTAATTAAGGTACTCCTTTTACAAAGCACCGGAGCACAGCATTAACACTTAATGACTACATGTAATCCTCAAGGTACAGTCATTCCCATTGATATCCCGATTAATGTCACTTCATGGTGTCTGGTTCAAAAACTATAACAGGTTCATACAACTTGCAGGTATGATCTAAACACATAGATATTCATGAAAACAAATACGCTTCAGATCTGAAATCATATCACTCGGGCCCTAGTGACAAGCATTAAGCATAGCAAAGTCATAGCAACATTGATCCCAGAACATAGATGATACTAGGCATCAAACCCTAACAAATCTGATAACTATTACATAATGGATCTCATCCAATTCCCATCCACCCCATGTGCCTACACAGAATTATTCACACATGGATGGGGAAAGCATGATGGCGATGATGTAGAATGAGTTGGTTATGCCAATGATGAAGAATCCCCCTCTCTGGAAGCCAGATCGGCCTCCAGACAGCCCTCCGGGAAGAGATCAGAGAAGGCGGAGGCTCCGCCCCAAAGAAAAATAGGTAAAAATCTATCCCATGGTTTTTAGGTCAGGAGGGCTTATATGGGCGAAGATGCGGTGCAGGGGGGTTGCCCATGGGCCCCACACAATCACTTGGCATGGACAGGGACCAGGCCGTATGGGTCCTATAAGCAGTCCCCGGCCCGCCTTCGTGGCTCAGTGGCTCTTTTTCCATGATATGTGCAAATATAATTTTTTTTGGGACCTTTTCTGCATAAAAGACAACACCATTGCAAACTCTGTTCAAAACAACATCAGTCAAGTTAGTTTTTATTCAAATTGTGCAAGTTTGAGGACAAAAACATAGCAAAAGTGTTCAGAAAAGTAGATACGTTTGAGACGTATCAGTGATTAGTGGGCATCTCACTCTGGAGCTACTGTTGATAGGGCTCAGTAAGCAATTTCAGTGGAATTGGGAGTGGAACACAATTCAGTGTGGTGAAGGGTACATGGTGCAATTTCCATCAGTGGAGAGGCTTGATATACTGATTGAGATTGCAAATTGAAGGGGACAAGTGCTTATATCAACATGCTGAAAGATGAGACTGAGGTGAAGCCAAAGGGCAGATTGTACACTATTTGGGCAAGAGAAGAGGGGGTGCCCAACGAGATGAGGCACTATAAGGGTATCTGTGAAATTGGATCCATGATTGGTGTTGTTGATTCAGTAGATATGCAGATCCTTTAGGACATGAATATCATAAGATTTCTGGTGGATATTAAATCAATTAAGAAATTTCCCCTTGTGCTTGCATATGGGGTGAGGCCACATTCCTATGATATAAATACACTATTGAGACAATTGTTGAACATGGGACTCTGCCTGATGAGAGTGGTGCTAGCAAAAGAGTGGCTGAGAATGTTGGTTTATACAATGGTCTTGCGAAGGAAAAACAACAGAAGAAGCATAAGGAAAATGAAGTTTTAGATTGGGACAAACTGTTAAAAATGATGATTTTCCAGCTGTAGCTCTAACTGAACAAGGGACTGTGGTAATGCCAATGTATGAGAGTGTGATATTGAAGACTGCCAACTTTTCTAAATTGTCACAAGTGGAGCAAGATCAGATCACTACTCACAACATACGAGCAACCATAAACCAAGAGAATATTGAAGAAAAGGAAATTGAGAATATAGAAACAAGAAAGAAGGAGATGCACCAACTCAGGGGTGGACATTGCTGGAGTGGACATGGATGGTTAAGAGAGGCTGCACTTCTCTCAATAAGAAGAGGATGATATACAGGAGTCTCAGGAATTTGGAACCAAAATTAGGAGAGTGCAAGGGGTCCTGGATGAGCAAGAAGTTGATGGAGTCCAGGGAGACAAGGAGCAAGCAGGGACATCTAGATGGGCAGAAACTGAGGTGAGAATGTGTGACAGGCTCAAGGGACAAGAAGATGCTGGTAGAACTACTCTGGCAATGGAAAGGGAAATCATGAAGAACACTATCCCAGGTGAATACCCAAAAAACTCAAATGTTCGTACAGTTCTTAATTCTAGTACAGACGAGCTTGTAGATATTACTAATAGAATTGGAGTTAATTGGAATCATGATCCTGTTGCTTTAGTTTCCATTATTAAATCTATAGAATTGAGTAGGAAAGATCTTTTTGAGAAAAGTAAGAAGAATAAGAACATGCAACAACCTGTTCATAATGGTAATCCTCTAGGTATTGATGAGGAAAATCTAGGGATGTCTGATACCGATGAGGATAATTCCACTGGCTTACATGCTAGCTTGTTTAAAGCTAAGCTAATTAAGGCAGATGGGAGGATGTTCAAGTAGTGATCCCCTATTTTCAGGACTGAGCTGGTTAAAAAAAGGGCGAGACCCCCCAAAAAAGAAAAGTTAAATGGCAGGTCTTTTTTGGAACTATAGGGGTTTGGGACACCCTGACAAGCAAAAGTTCCTGGGGGAGTTAATTTTTGAAAACATAGTTCAATTCATTGGTTTGATGGAAACCATGATACATAATTTCTTTGTTGTGTGGCACAGAAAATTATTTGGCCACAGGAATTTGTCCAGGCATCATCTAGCACCCACGGTAGATCAGGTGCTTTGCTACTGGGTGTTGATGATGACAAGTGTAAGATTGTAAAGGTGGAGACTGGAGACCATTTTATCAGTGCCCACTTAATGGATAACCATTCCATGTTGAAGTGACAATTAATAGTTTGTTATGGACCTACTCAAAATTAAGGGAAAGATGCTTTCCTGGTTGAGTTTGCACAGGTCTGTAGTAAAATTGGAGGAGAAGTGGTGAAGGGAGGTTATTTCAACATTATCAGAAGGGTTTCTAATAAGAATAAGCCTTGTGTCCTATCAAGATAGAGTAAGGCTTTTAATTCTATTATTGAGACTAGTGGTTTGAAGGAGTTGCAATTACATGGAAGATTGTATACTTGGGCTAACAATTTGGAAAAGCCTACATATGAAAAATTGGATAGATTTTTGATCTCTTCTGATTGGGATTTGGCATTTCCTTTGGCGATAGTAACTGGGCTGAATAGAGACATATCAGTCCATGTTCCATTACTTTTGTCTACTGGGGTGGCGCCACCACATTGCAATCTCTTTAGATATGAGAATTAATGGGTGGAGAGAGCATTTCCTTGAGGTGGTGAGTAAGAGTTGGAATGCTCCTACTTTTTTTAAGTATGATCTTGATAAGTGGCAAGAGAAAGCAAGGAGACTGAGGGGATGTTTGAAAGGATGGCATATTAACATGGAGGGTGTTTACAGAAATTTTGAGGAAACTAGATGAAATTGATAAGAAAGGTGAAATGTCACCTCCTACCCTGGGAGATAGATAGTTGAAGCTAGATTTAGATGCTCAACTGGAAAAGCTATTAGGAGATGAGGAATTGAAATGGAGACAGGGTGCAAAGGAAAAAGATCTTAAGGGATGGAAATACTAGGTTTTTTAATTTGAAGGCTAGTGGCAGGAAGAAGAAAATTATATATCTGTATTGGAGAAAGATGGTGATGAAATTAAAGGGGATGAGGATCTGATTAAGCACATTACTAAGTTCCATAGGGATTTATTTGTAAACCCTGATCCTGCTGACATCAGGCTTGATGTTGTATGTGAGCAGATATCAAATCAAGACAGAGAGCTTTTATGCTCAGAATTCAGTCTTGAGGAGATTAGAGAGGCAGTTTTTGAGATGAAACATAATAAGGTAGCTGGTCCTGATGTACTACCTATAGAATTTTTATCAGGTGTTTTGGGAGGAAATTAAGATGGATTTAAAAGAGCTTTTTGATAAATTTCACTCAGGTACTTTAGACATAGAAAGATTGAAAAATGGGATCATTGCTTTGATTCCTAAGGTGCAACATGCAAAAGTAATTCAGAAATTTAGGCCCATCTATTTATTAAATGTTAGTTACAAGATACTAACTAAGATTTTAGCTACAAGGTTGGGGATGATCATTCATAAAGTGGTCAGTGATACTCAAACAACTTCTACGAAAGATAGGTACATTATGGAGGGGATAGTTCTCCTTCATGAAACTATACATGATATTCATCACAATAAAACATATGTGGTCCTGCTAAAAATTTATTTTGAGAAGGCCTATGACAAAGTCAAATAACCATTCTTATATCAAATGATGCAAGCAAAAGGGTTTGGTGATATGTGGCGTGACCGGATGATGGAAATTGTCAGAGGAGGTAGGGTTGTTGTCAAGGTAAATGATCAGCTTGGACCTTATTTTCGTACTTTCAGGGGGGTGAGGCAAGGGGATCCTTTGTCTCCCTTGCTTTTTGACATTATTGCTGATGGCTTGGCTTTGCTTATTAAATAGCATAGCATAATGGAATACTTACTGGTTTGGTACCTCACCTAGTTGATGGTGGGTTGCCATCCTACAGTATACAGATGACACCATCTTCCTCTTGGAGGATGATTTGGTGAATGCAAGGAATCTCAAGTTTATTCTTTGTATTTTTTAGCAAATCTCTGGGATGAAAATTAATTTTCACAAGAGTTAGTTATTTTGTATGGGAGATGCAGTGACAAAGGAGGAACAAGACAAGGATATATTCACTTGTGCAGCAGGGAAATTACCTCTAGGATCTAGGGATTCTAGTGGATGTCAAAAGGTTATCTAAAGCACAGTGGAGACCAGCTGAAGACAAGATTGAGAAGAAGATGTTCGGATGGAAAGGGAACATTTTGTCTATTGGGGATAGGGCTACTCTTACTAATTCATGTTTGGGTAGCATCCCCTTATACATGCTATCTTTTCTAGAGGTGTCCAAAGGAGTGGTGAAGCACATGAACACCCATAGAGCTAGGATGCTTTGGCAGGAAAAATAGGACAAAAAGTATCATCTTGTGAATTTGCATACTGTATGCATGCCCAAAGAATGTGGTGGGCTAGGGATTTTAAATTTGCAAGCCATGAACAAGAGTTTGCTGTGCAATTGGTTATGGAAGCTGGAGAATACTGATGGGATCTGGAAAAGAGTGATTACAAGGAAATATCTAAAGAATTACGTCCTGTCTGAAGTGAAGGCTGGAGTTGGAGGATCACATTTCTAGAAAAGCCTTGCTCATGTTAATGAGATATTTTAGAATTGTGTGGAGATAGAGTTGGGAGATGGAGCTAAAACATTATTCTGGGAAGACACATGGTATGGAGGGAGACCTCTAGCTGAACAATTCCCCAGATTATACAACATTGCCTTTTCTAGGCAGATTACTGTTAAGAAAGTAAAGACTGAAGGCTGGAATTGCATTGTTTTCAGAAGAACCCTGTTTCGAGAAACTGCCTACCAATGGAAGGAACTTAAATAGCAGGTGGAAGCTGTTGTCTTGCCTGATGGCAATGACAAAGTGAAATGGCTCCTGAATAGTGGTGGGAAGTTCAAAGTTAAAGACTTGTATCTGCACCTCAAGGCAGGGGGTGTGATGAGTTACAAGTTCATATGGAAATTGAGAATCCTGCTAAAGATAAAGATTTTCTTTTGGTTGATGCTTAAGAATAGTATCTTAACTAAAGATAATTTAACTAGGAGAGGTTGGCATGTGCCTTGGGCTTGAACACATGCCATGTTAGGACAAATGATCTGTTTGAGCGGTGGATTGGTTCCTTCCCCAAATCACAACAAAAATTGTTGCTTTGTGGGGGAGCAGCTATGTGCTTAGAAGACTAGGAACAAAGCTTGTTTCAATAAAAAGTTCCCTGCAGATCCTGCAGAAGTGATCTACAATGTATGCCATAGTATCAATTAATTGGGTATTTTGCAGACAAGCCTAGGGCGAAGAAGCAATGAAGAGGGCGTCGAGATGATCAAGAAGGTGGTGTGTGAAGCTTTCTTGAGGAGTCGTGGCTAGAATTTGAGAAGAAGAATAGAAGGATAGTTGATGTTGCTGGAAATTTCGCTGTTTTACTTTCTGGTCTTGTAATAAGCAGGTCTTGGATGACCTTGAGTTTGTTTACTTTTTTGTTACTTCTGCGCTACAGGTGCTGGTTTCGGCTGTCAGTTGGTGTTTCGTTAATGGGGCTAGGACTCTGCTTTTTTTATTCTTCATGCTTGTTTTCACTACTGGGAAACGGCTTATAGGTGGGCTCACATTAGTGGCGGGCGCAGTCTAGCGCCTACCACTTGTAATCTGACAAATTACCAGTGGCGGGCACAAAACGCCACCCGCCACTGCTATTGTCTTACCAGTGGCGGGCACCAGTTTGCGCCTGCCACTGGTAACAACTGTTCAGATTTGTCGTGGGACAAATATTACCAGCGGCGGGCACAAAACAGCGCCCGCCACTGCTACTTAAGTTACCAGTGGCGGGCAGCAATACGTGCCCGCCATTGGATTTTTTGGTCCCACGGCACATTTGTCGAAAAATACCAGTGGCGAGCAGCAATATGTGCCCGCCACTGATAACTCAACTAGCAGTGGCGGGCGTGGTTTTGTGCCCGCCACTGCTAACTTTTTTCTACCAGTGGTGGGCGTATTTTTTGTGCCAGCCACTGGTATTTTTTTCTGTCATTTTTTTTGTAATGCAAGGGTTTTAGTGTTTTAGGTTTAGTCTTACGGGTCAAATTTTTTTGTACATTAAAGGTACGTCATTTAAAGTTTCATGTAAAAGTTTGGCCCTTTTTACTGTTAATTAGCTATTTTTAGGACATTAAATAGATTTCTAGGTATTTAATGGAGGTAAATCCACTTAGAGACTTAAATATAGCAGA
The DNA here is from genome assembly GCA_039707655.1 of Elymus sibiricus. Lineage (NCBI taxonomy): Eukaryota > Viridiplantae > Streptophyta > Magnoliopsida > Poales > Poaceae > Elymus > Elymus sibiricus. Next base: position 11,414,611 of record CM077676.1, read on the forward strand.
CAGACCCGAAACAGTGCCAAATTTTGGCATGTCACATGTAATGGTGTATGTTGTGTGTGGAAAAAGTTTAAACACTAACTGAGGAAGGAGCGGTCGCTTCGCATGCAAACTGGTCTGTTTGAAATGTCTAGAAATGCATTTAATTGCTTAAATATGGCAAACGGATCCCAGAAAATGCCAAATTTTGACATGATATATGTAATGGTGTGTATTGAGTGCGGAAAAAAAATTCGAGGTCAACCGACAAAGCAGCGCTCGATTTACATGCAAACTTGACACGTTCCCTCTAGAAACCTAGTTTGTAAGCAGTCTATGTGACAACTTTCATGAAACATTCTTAATTTTTTACCACAACCACTATGGATGATATCATGACACCATGCCAAGTTTCGTAATTTTCGGGCGTCGTTTGAATATTTCTGAATTAAAATGTCAACAACCACCATGTTGGTTCCCCGATCTCGGCCGCCTGGTGTATGAGACTCCTTATTTTTCCTTACATAAGGACTGAACATATACTAAATAACACTAATAATATTTTTCAACCCATTCATTGGTATTTTTAGTGTACCTGCAGTTGAAATTTGGATTATATCCATTAAATGCCTAGAAATGCATTTAATGGCTTAAATATAGCAAACGGACCCCAAAAAATGGTAAATTTTGACATGATACATGTAATGGAGTGTATTGGGTGTGGAAATTATTTCAAGACCAAACAGTAAAGCAGCGGTCGATTCACGTGCAAATCTAGCCCATTTCCTCTTGAAACCTAGTTCCTTCCTCGGAGATGGTCTAGTTTGTAAGCAGTCTGCATGACAACTTTTGCGAAACATTCTAAACTTTTTACCGCAGCCTCTAGGGGTCATATCATGACACCATGCCAAGTTTCAGGATTTTCGGGCTTCGATTGAATTTTTGAGAATTAGAACAATCTTACCACTTAGTACATGGTAATCGTGGTAAAGTCACAGAGTAAGTAATTTATTGTGTTATGTCCTACGTGGTAAATATGGTAAAGTCGCAGAGTAAGTAATTTTCTGTGTTATGTACTAAGTGATAAATATGGTAAAGTGGTAAAAGTGACGAAATAGCATCTTACCAGCGGCGGGCACACTCGAGCGCCCGCCACTCATACTTGGGCAATCCGGCATGGTCAAAATGGCGCGTTCTGATTGGCCGAGGCGGCTCTCCCACGGATCGCCATCTCGGCCGTCCATCCCGGCCGTCTATTTTTTCTTCCTCCTATCCATCTGCCTACCTAACCCCCCTCTCTCTCTCGCCCCTCAATCTCTCCCAAACTCCCTCTCTCTCTTAGCGCCTCGAGCTGTGGCGGCATGGAGCTGCGGCGGCGACGGCCCGTGTAGGTGCGCGCACGGCGGGTGCCGTCTGTGCAGGCTTTGATGCTCCGATGGCAGATCTAGTGCGCGCGACGGCGGATCCAGCGGTCGCAGCAGCGGATCAAGTGGGCTCGCGGTGGTGGATCCAGCGGGCGGGCGTGCGGCGACAGATCCCGCGGGCAGGCGTGCGGCGGCGGATCCCGCTGGCGGGCGCGCGGCAGCAGATCCTGCGTGCGCGGGGTGGCAGATCCAGCGCGCTGGAGATGGTGCGAGGCTACATGTTGCGTGCATGTGTTCGTGCCGTCGAGTGCCGCTGCTGCGCCGCCGGGAGGATCCATTTTTTTCTTTCTAAAATCACAACAGTTGCGGGCGGGAAAAAAGGACCGTCACAAGTACGCTTCCCTGCCAGTGGCGGGTGAATATTGACGCCCGCCATTGGTAGTGCGCACCGGCAGTGGCGGGCGCTAGGAAATGCCTGCCACTGTTTGTCCATTACCTGTGGCGGGAGGCGCGCCCACCACTGAAGCCATGTTACCAATGGCGGGAGATCAGTGGTGGGCGCCCCTGAGAGCCATGCCCGTCACTGATGGGCTTTTAGCGCCCGCCACTGCAGGCCATTCCTGCAGTAGTGTTTGCTTACTTTTGTGTAAAACTATTGGCGGTTTCTTTATTGCAAATCCACGGGGAGGCTCGTTGCTTCAAAACAAAATACTTGATTGAGCACTAATATTGGAATTTGGAAAGAAGATATGGATCAGGAAACTATTCTTATCATAATTCACCATCACATCTAAATAATGTATTTGTACCCTAAAACTCGGTTCTGTACAACAAACTAGTACAACTCATTTTGGGAAAGGACGAAGGTTTCCGAGGAGACATACCAGTTTGTCGCTACGAAGATGAACAACCGAGAAAGGAGTCCATAGAGCATATATTGATTGAGCGAGAAAGGAGGAGACGAGAGACAGCAACATCGTGCGTGGTACTGCTACCAAATGTGTATCCTCGTTGCTGGTCAAGAGACAAGGCAAAGTCCAATAGAGGATTCAAGCACGCACTTATTACAAATTCCCCCGTTGTAGGCCCCGACAAGAGCACTATAATCTTAAGCTTCGGTACACCCCCCTCACAAAACGTATAAAGGATAGTACGTACTTTTCACAAATTATACCCACTTTTCTATGTAGAACGTATACACTAGGTTCGTACAAATCCCCGTGCACACCCCTACCTCATGGGCTCAGCCCGTTTCTTTTTTAGTTTTAAACTTCAAAAATATAGATGTCGTACATGGGAATCGAACTACAGTCCTCGTGCACAGTGTAAAAGCGCACAAACCATTTGGGCTAGACGATCTGGTATGCCTACTAATCTTGTTTTCCTCTTCTTGTGCGAGATAGACAACTCTAACAAAAAAACAGAGCACCTTCACTCTTTGGTTTTTCTTTCGGTTTTTTTTTTGCACGGTTTTCGCTCGGGTTTTTAGTTTTCCCTTTTTGTTCATAAAATACAAATATTCATATTTTAAAAAATTGTACAGAAATTTCAAAAAAATGTTCATGTCTGTCAAACTTGCTAAGAATGGAAGAACACGAACATTTTTTAAAAAAAGCGAACAAAATTTTGAACATGAACATATTTTGAAAAATAGTAACAAATTTGGAATTCCACAAAAAATCAGAAAAATATGAACAAAATTTGAATTCTGAAAGTTTTGAATTTATGAGAAATAGAAACAATAGACAAAAAAAATGAAAAGTCAAAGATGACGAAAAACGAAAAAAATAAAACAAGAGAGAAGATAAAAAGAAAAAAAAAAGCGGTTCACGACCTCCGAGAAGGTTCCCAAAACCTGAAAAAAAAATGGCTGGGAAGCCAAGGTTCCCAAAACCGAGAACGCTTTTTTTGCAACTTTTGTTAGTGAACTTTTTTTTTAAATTTTGCGAAACTTTTCACATTCTTGAATATTTGTAAAAAGATTGATGAACTTTTTTCAAATCCACGAGCTATTGGGCCGGCCCAACACGCGCCCGACGGGAGCGATGTCGTCGCCTGGTTGGGCCAAGGCCTAAGCGTTTCATTTTATTTTCTAATTTTTCATTTTTTATTTTTTCGTTAATTCATTTTTCTCCCTTTTGAATACCAAAATACAAGTTTTAAGTAACTGTTTTAAATAATGATTTTAAATTCTTTTTTCTGTAAAATATTTATTAAATGCTTTTAAAAAACCACTAACTGTTTTCAATTTTATCCCTTTGTATTTATTAGTTATGTTAAAAACTCAAAATAACAATTTTAAGTAACTGTTCAAATTATGATTTTAAATACTTTTTTCCTTCAGACCTGGCATGGATTCCTACGATGGGCATTCCCACCGGCTGGCAAAAGTTGAGATCATTTCAAGAATGTCAAAAAAACATCATGTTCGATGTAGGGTGTTTGGTAGGCCAGAAGGCTCCGTTTGAGAGCACGTTTTTTCTCGACATCTGTCAAAAAAGGGCGATAAATGGATGAACGTGTCGCAACTTACATACGGTGTCGGAAATCGCTCAAACCTGGCATGAGTGCCTAACATGGGCATGCCCACCTGCATGCAAAAGTTGGGGTCATTTCAAAGATGTACACAAAAACACCATGTCCAACAAAGATTGTTTGGGAAAGGTTAGAAGGGTTTGTCTGGGAGTACGTTGTTTTTCAACATCCTTGAAATGGCCCTAATTTTTTCCATGGCCTTTTATGACCAATTCAAGGCACCATGCCAAGTTGATTTGGTTTTCGACAAATTCTGCATTTTCTGGAGTTTCTCAGTAAAAGAAGATCGATAAAATGACCGGATGTGTCGCAACTTGCATACGGTGTCGGAGATTGTTCAAACCTAACATGGTTGCCTACCATGGGCAAGCCCATCCGGGTGCACCCTCAGTTGAACATGGTCTAGTTTTGAACATTTTTGAAATGACCCCAACTTTTGCAGGCAGGTGGGCATGCCCATGGTAAGGATCCATGCCAGGTTTGAATGATTTCCAACACCGTATGCCCGCCCATTTATCTACCTTTTTTAACCGAGAAAACTCCAGAAAAAGCCAAATTTGTCGAAAACCAAAACAACTTGGCATGATGCCTTTAATTGGTCATATAAGATCATGGAAAAATTTGGGGTCAGTTGATGGATGCCGAAATTATTTAAGAATGTTGGTAAACGGAGTGCTCTCACACGGAGCCTTCTCGCCTACCTGAACATCCTTCAAATCACCCAACTTTTGCAAGCAGGTGAGCATGTCCATGGTAGGCATCCATATCGGGTTTGAATGAGTTTCGACACTACATGCAAGTTGCGACACGTTCGACATTTATTAGTCTTATTGACCGAAAAATTCCAAAGAATAAAAAACAAAAACAGCTTGGCATTGTGCCTTGAATTGGTTGTACGAGGCCATGGAAAAAAAATTAGGGCCATTTCAAGGATGTCAAAAAACAACGTGCTCTCGACGGAGCCTTCTGGCCTACCCAAACACCCTACGTTGAACATGGTCTTTTCTGAACATTCTTGAAATGGCCCCAAATTTTGCAAGCATTTTATCGTCAAAAATTGTTCGCGCTTTCAAAACTTGTTCACAAATTCAAAAATTGTTCACGCTTTTTAAATATTTTTCAGAATTTCAAAAATTGTTCCTGTTTTCTTGATCATTTATTGATATTATTACATACTAGGTCATTAGTACTAAATTGTTTGTCTCCACCTTTAAAAAAAACTTAATTGGTATTACTACATCATGACGTTACATACCGAGATGTACTAAATTGTTCATGTTTTAAAATATCAGAAAATATAAAATATTTTTGAGAATTTCAAAAATTAATTATTGCATTACTACAGTTTTTTTTCCAAAGAATTCACATTTTATCGTCACAAAAAAAGTATTTACATCTTGACAAAAAGAAAATAATAATGAAATATCAGAAAGAACAAAAAATATACTAAAGGTTAGAGGCTGACACGCGGCAGTGCATGGCCCAAATCGCTCTACTTTTTTTTTGGGGCCCCTAAATCGCTCTACTAAGCAACATGCACTGAAAATGAGAAACACAAATACTGAGGGGAGCTCCTAACGGGCGCCTTATGCGCCGGTTGACCCAACGGGCGCTCACTGCAGCACCCTGGTGGGCCGGCCCACGAACACGCAGCAGATTTTTGAATTATTTGAAAACATTTTAGAAAAACATGATTTCTTTTGAAAAAAAATGTGAACGAAATTTGAAAGTCCACAAATTTAAAAAATAATCACGAATTAGAAAAAAGTTCATGTATTCAAAAAAGTTTATGAATTCAAAAAAGTTCATGAAAATTGAAATGTGTTCATCGATTTTGAAAAAAAGTTCATCAATTTTAAAAAAGTTCATCGATTTAGAAAGAAAGTCCATCGATTTTGAAAAAAAGTTCATCGATTTAGAAAGAAAGTCCATCGATTCCCAAAAAAAAGTCCATCGATTTTAAAAAAAGTTCAAAAAATCTGAAAAAAGTTCATCAATTTTGAAAAAAAGTTTATCGATTCTCAAAAAAAAATATCAATTTTCAAAAAAAGTTCATCATTTTTTAAAAAAGTTCAAAAAATCTAAAAAAGTTCATCGACTTTAAAAAAAGTTCATTGATTTTGAAAAACTATTCGTTTGATTTGAAAAAGGTTCATCAATTTTAAGAAATGTTCATTGATTTTGAAGAAAGTTCATTCAATTTAGAAAAAAGAAAAAACTAACAAAAACTTTCCAATAAAAAGAGGAACATGAAAAAATAAAAAAGGAAAAGAGGAAAGAAGAAAAGTAGTAAAAAGATCAAATGAACAAATCCTGTGTTGGTGGTGGGGTGGTTAGCGCAGCTTATGTTAGAGCAGCAGATCACGGGTTCAAAACTCACCGGTCGCACAGTTTTTTGCCATTAATAACACAAAAAAAAAAAGATGGGCCGGCCCAGCGCGGAGGGAAGGGTATGCGCCCGTTTGCGAAAATGGAAGGAAAACGTTAGGATTTGCCAATAAAAAAAAACGAAGATGGGCCGGCCCAGCGCGGAGGGAAGGGTGTGCGCCCGTTTGCGAAAATGGAAGGAAACATTAGGATTTGCCAATACCGAGAGAGAGACGTGATGGCGCGAGGTTTCTGGTGAGTCCTTTTCATCTAGCGCTTAAAAGCCCATTAGTACCTAATCCTTTGACTACTAATCTGTATGATTTAGGGCCCCCTGAAATGCGGTTGCACATGCCAAGATACGGGGGCCTGTCTCCAGCAAAATCGGATCCTAGCATATATGCAGGCGAGAACTGAATTGGACGTCCCTTCTTTCGTGTGTGTGTTCTTATACATTCCGTGCTTTTTAATTACACGAGCGGTAGTGTAGTCGAGTGGTAAGCTGTGTAAACAGGAGGATGAGGTTCCGAGTTTGATTCCTCACCCAAGCTCGCTCTTTTTCTTAGGATTTTTACGTCGCGCTTTCAAATAGCAAGTGGGCTCGCGCCCGGTTGGCCGGCCCAGTCATGCATGGTCCCTGCATCGTAACGGCACGCGTATCGGAATTGGCGTACTTACTTCAAAAAAAAACACGGACGTACTTTAGATAAAAGACCATCCTGCCCTTTATTATGAAGAGGTATGGGGTAATCTCAGCCATCTATGTGTTTAGGGGGTGTCCGAAGCAGAATCTTAATTAATCGCAATAATTAGCATCTACAAGGACAACATCAAAAGAACCCCAACATCTAGGTGCAACTTGCATGAACTGGGACACAATACAACAAAAGGACGAAATAAACAAATGGATTCCCGTGCCAGCACTGGCTGTACGTGTTCATTCTTCGCTGTATAATTTGTATGGGGCCATATATTAAAATATGTTCACAAATTGGTCCTCGGGAGTACAATTTAATCCACAACGACTGGACCGTTTGCTAGGCAGGGAAATTTGATTAATAGAAGGGGATAAGTGCAGCAGATTACCAAAGACAAAGAGGATGACTGCGTACAAGTGCAGCCAAAATTTTGATGCGCCGATGATTGGCGGGGCAGACAGGGGCAACATCCAAACAACCCCGTAATAACAAAGGGGTGGCCAGGGGAGAGGAACCACCTGAGTGCATGCATGTCTTTTCCAAAGATATTGGCTTATAAAATTCCCTTATCGCCGTCACCTCAGCCTTTGCGATGGGAGACTAGTAGCCGTGCTTACGTGCTGGGCTGGACCTGGATGCAGCGTACCCAGACCGCCTCCTCTTCCTTCTCGCCCTCCCCACGAACGACCGGCCGGCCGGCACTCGACTATATATACAGCCGCCCTGCAAGGCTGCAAGTTCCTCTGTCCCTCGCCGGGCACAACTTCACATCTCACTCCGAATCCCAAGACTGCGGGCTGACCGGCCGACTGCGCAGGCGGCTGCATGCGTGACTTGGTAGCTGGAAAGATGCGCTTCATTCTCCTCGTCTCACCGGTGAGGTATGCATACATGTATGCTTTAATTGCCCGGTCGGCCTCCATTCATCGATCCATCCAGCTGGTGCATGCAACGGAACGGACGACCTGCAGGTGCAGATTCATGATGTGAAACGCAACTGGTGAATCGATCCATGGATCGTTTTTTGCCTCTGCCCCTGCTACCCTCTCCGGTCCTCTGTCTAGACATATGTACGGAAAAGCTACGGCGCTGTTCAATCGATTCACGCATACCGCTGCACATGCACGTACCTGCACGCTCCGCTTGTTACTTATATTTTTTTACATTTGTACCCCTCTACACAACAGAATTGACAAAAATACACCCCTCTCAGTGAGATTGGCAAAAATGCCCTGGTGGAAGCTCAGCAGCACGACATGTGTCCCTTTCCGCCATGCCCTATGGCGGAAAGAACGGCAGCACGACACGTGTCCCTTAGTAGACTTGCTTCCACGCGGGCACAAGGCTGGCGTGGCGACACGTGTACCTTCCGCCATCTTGCAACCGAAGGGGGGTAATTTTGGCAATTGCATTGGACAGACAGATAGGTGTGCAAAAAAAATCTGTTACTTATGAATACACATCTTACCTTAAATCCTAGTGAGTGGTCTCCACACACATATAAAAAGATGCTTCATAAGTAGCTCATCAGGTAACCATTAAAAGTCAGTAGCAGGCCAGCTCACGTTTCCAATAATATGTAGTCCTTAGCTTATTTTGGTTGTAGTGAAAAAGACTTTCGCCCCTCTTTATATATAAGCAACACGGCCGAATGATACAAAGTGTTGGAAATCCTCATACAAGCTGATCATAAAAAAAAACAAGACAAAACATGCCGCACATGCTAACGAGCACCAGAAGTGCACCACTAGACAAGCAAGCCGCCGAGAAGAAGCACAGGAACGGTCGGACCACCGCAAGACGCCACCAAGGCCATCGGAGACAAACGAACCACGCACCACCAGGAAGAAACCATTAGACTTTGTCGCATCAACCCCACCAAACCGCCGCTGGAGAGGACCCCACTACTAGGGAAAAGCCTAGTAGTGGCGCGGGGTAAGTGCCTAGCAGTAGCGCGGATGCCCGCGCTACTACTACTTATGTTAGCAGCAGCGTGGGTTTTGACCCGCGCTACTACTAACTAGTTGTAGCGCTGGGTAGCACCCCACGCCACTACTAAATCTATGTATTTCATTTCTGCATATTTATATTGTACTTATACAACCTTATACAATTTTTTATACACTAGCAATGATATAACAACTCATCATCATCGTAGTGATATAACAACTCATCATCATCGTAGTGATATAACAATGTCTCACCATCATCATCATCATAAGTTAATTAACCACTACTAGCTAATTGTTATCATCCTAGGTAAATAACTTCCGAGCACATGACAAGTACTAGGACCTACTCCTCTCTCTTAGGTAAAATAGAGTAAGTCAGAAAAAAAACCCTCCATCTTCATTATGGAGCACAGAGATACACCGGTCTCCAATTTGTGGTCTGCGCTCATTCACTATTTGTCTCCATCCTTTGATTTCGAGGCATCCATTTGTTTGACGTTCAGTCGAGTATGCATATTGGAAACTGGTCCATGGCCATACGCAAACAATTGTCATCTCACCTTCGACATACAGTAGCGGAGGCACAACATCATTCGGGAGCTTCTGTTGAAGAACATAATAGTAACATAGTTAGCAATGTAGTTTACTTAAGAAGAATCTATGAAAAAGATGGACTAGTGATACAATAGTAAAAAATCTTACAATGATATTTGCACGAATGTTAGCATCGCTCAACTCGTGGACTAGTGGCACGTATCCTGTAAATGCTCTTAAAAGTCAAAACATCATTAACAAAGGAGACAAGAGAATTCTTCTCCTCCCAAGTTAGCTCTGAGCCAACAGTGTAATAGGTCTCGTCTATTATCTTCCGTGTATCTCTCGAAGAAAGGAAATAAGCTGTCAATTATAAATAAACAAGTTAAGTAGGAGTGAATAACAACTATTTTTAAATAAGTAATATAGATTATTTAACAAATTTGCTTAACAAACTCACACGGAGGTAAAATTGGAATCATGTCCAGATCCACCCAAATGTCTTTATCATGTTCAGGATCATCTTGAGGAATGCCAATATCGAAGGTTATTTTCATACCCTCCTCAAATCCGTAAGCCTTGCATAATCCTTTCCAATTTGCACAACCAAAATGTGTGTGACCTACTTCATTTAAGACCTTAACCTCAAAAATGAAACAATGTTTTGTCTTAAGGTAAGCTTTTTTCGTATCCACCTCTTCCCAGTCATCAAAAGAGAGCTTCTCTAGGACATAACGTCTTGCATAGCAGGGGATGCACTAGTCGAATTATAAAAAACATAAATTACACGTTAAAGCAAAAATCTTAAGCCATGCTTAATTAAGAAGGAATTCATGCCACTGAAGTTACATACCATAAAATATTCGAAGCCCTCCTTAAGCGTGAGGGGGAAGCACCTATCGTTTTCTAGGTGAGGATTGTCGCACATACCCCAGTCGTCGGTACAATCATCGCACTCGGGGATCCTATTGTCGGGATCCATTTGCTGCGTTCATAATTGAAAGAATAAAAATCTACGGCAAATTCCAGGAAGTCAACAAACAGATCACTATTCAGCATGGGTTGATTTTCGGTCAGTCGAGTCGCCCTTGAACAACTCTCATCTCTCAAGTGGTGGTGTATATGGTGGGCACTCCCTCGCTGATATTTCGACCGTCGATGATGGTCGCTACTCCTCCTTTCCCTAGTGCATTACCAAAAGGTCTAGCACAAGGAAAAGAAGAAGAAGCGACCCCCACGACAACAGTCGGGATCCTTACTCCAAGAACATCAATCTACACTAGTGCATTACGAAGGTCTAGCACAAAGAGAAGAAGGAGAAATGACCCCCACGACAACAGTCGGGATCCCCATCAGACTGAAAGTCAACCTTAAGCATTGATCAATATTACATATAACAGAATGCACACAAAACAAAATCCATGAAATCCATGGGTAGGGCACTTGATATTTCCTACTTTCTAGCACAAGTCAGACATATCGAGCGCCTGAAATTTGCCGGAACGGAAATGAATCAACATTCTGGCAAAACATAGGCCACTCGGAGGTGTTCCCTGCAAAATCATACACATGTCCAAATAGACAAGCAACACATGTCCAAATATCCATCTTCTCCACAGCAACACATCACCAAATATCCATCATTGTTGATCAAGTACAAGCTCTTCATCTTTAAGTCAGAAACATATATACCTTGGTGGTCTTCTGTAGCTTGTTCTTGAGGCTCTAGTTATCCTTCTTCGTGCACCTCCTCGCTTCTTCACACTAGTTTCTCTGGTTCAAAACAAAATATGAATTTAAGATATGAATTTATCCAAGTTTCAAGTCATATAATCAATGCCACAATTGCCTTATGCACTAAATGCAACATATCAGCAAGTTATCAAGTTTTAACATGGCAGCAAGTTACATATTCAAATAGCAGACATAATTTAGAGCAATTTACATATATAACTTGTTTAAAATGGAGCTAAGGTTCAAAATTTACAAACTATACAAGTTTTATACTTTTCTGCCGACAACATCATCATGCACTTTTAAACTGGATGAAACAGTGGGATGGCAATATTAGTTATAGTTGCAAGTTGCATCAACAGAAAGTAGACATGATGCTGATCAACTTTCATATATAACACTTTGTCATATGAGGCATGGTTGAATTTATATGAATTAAACAAAATGCCTAAACGATGTTAAAACTCTGCCAAAATAAAATTTACTACTGCCATAATAAAACTCTGCCTAAACTTCCAATGCCTTTTTCTGCTAACTAAAATTCAGTTAACTTAATATGCCATAATAAAAGTCTGCCTAAACTTCCAATGGTCACATATTAATACTACTACATGCCAACATTTGAAAAAAAGTGAAGATGCTCCTCACATTGCTCCGGCGGCGGCGACGTGGGAGGGAGGGAGGGAGAGGGCGGCGGCGGCGATGTGGGAGGGAGTGGAGGAGGGAGGGAGGAGAGAGGAGGGAGGAAGCGGAGGAAGGAGTGAGGAGGGGGGCGACGGCGGAGGCGGGAGGATGAGCGGCGGCGGCAGAGAGCGAGAGTGAGTGAGAGGAATGGGCACGGAGGGGATAAGAGGTGTTGGGCTTAGTTGTAGCATGGGGCTTGTGCCCGCGCTACTACTAAGCCCATAAGTTATAGCGCGGGGCTCGGGCCGCGCTGCTACTAAGTGGGGCCCAACAGCTTTCCCCGTGTAACCATAGCAGCAGCCCCGGGCCTAGGGCCCGCGCTGCTACTATCTTATTAGCTGTAGCACGGGTTTTGGACCCAACGTTGCTGCTATGGCCTGTCCTGGGGGCACTGTGGGGACCGCTTAGCAGTAGCGCGGGTTAAGGGAGGCCGCGCTACAGCTATAGCTTACCTGCAGCGCGGTGTTTTAACCCGCGCTACTGCTATTTACCAGCAGCGCGGCCTCTTTACCCAGCGCTGCTATTAGGTGGCTGCCTATAGGGTTTTTCCTAGTAGTGCCCCTGCCCTCTCGATCCGGACAGGGGAGCGCCGACCCTGTCGGCAAGCAGAACGAATGGAGTGAAGATGCCGTCATGTGTAAAAGATAGGTGCAAATGTTACCACTAGCCGCCGGAACCGAGGCGTTGTCGATTTGCGCTCCAAGCTACCTCGAACACGCCGTCGCGACCGAAGATCTCCCGCACTCACCAGCGACGCCCCCAAGAGGGTCACGACACACGGCACTACCATCACCATGTCCACGAAGCGGACAAGGATTTTCATCCAGAGTGTTGGCGACGGCGGGAGAGCCAAGACGGCGCCCCCAAGAGGGAAGCGACACCTGCAGGCATCGCCGCCACCGGCGCCGAGGCGAAAGCTTTTGCTCAGCCCAACCCGCGCACCTTGCCGAGGGGACTCGAGCCACCAGATCCACCACGATAGGGGACCAACCACTATGAACCGAGGACTCCAGATCAAGATCAGGGCTGCGCCGCCACATAAAATGACACATCGCCAGGATAACCCACCACTGCTCCCATCACTGCCCACACCGCCAAGAAAAGCACCCAACACCACTGCCACGATGCTCGCGGGAGAGCCGACCGCGCAGACCACTCCACCCGGGGCCGCCACCACAGCATCCACAGATCCGTGCCCTGCACCACCACCAGTTCTAGTAATTGCTGACAGCCGTCGCAAGGTGGCAACTTGCATTCCAGGGAGTCAACCCATGCGTGGAAGAAAGGCAGCTGCCGGCCACCCACTCCCGAGGCACCACCGGAGGGACAGCGGGCGAGGGAGCCTTCCACGGCCCGGGCACGACCCCCGCGACACAACCGCCCCTGGATCTAGCTGACAGCCCACCCCGACAGCGACCCATGCCCAATCCCGACTGGATCTGGGCGGCGGCCGTGGAGCTCTCAGGCACAAGCCAGCCACAGAACCCTGTCCACAGCATCCGCGGCCCGGGACGGCGGAGCACCCGCAGATGACGACGATGATGACGCAGATCGGCCCACCCGGCGGCGGTGCCATGGGCGACGGATCCCGACGGGAGACACGCGCCAGCTCGCGAGAGAGAGAGAGACCCCGCCGCCGCCTAGCACCGCACGGGGCTTTTAACCGGCGGCGGCGAGGTGGGGAAGGAACGAGGGGGGAAGGTTTGGCCGGGAGGGCGCGGCGCCGCCCGAGTCGCCCCCGAGGCGGTTGTTCTATTTTTCGTTCACCTTATGTTCAATTTATTTTGGTTGTACCACGGCAGTAGCTAATGGTGTTTGGTTCCTTGTTTTCTTTGGGAGGTCCACCAAAACCAGACCCCCCGTACTAGACTATTGCATCATCTGATCACTCTTACAGCCTGAATGGTCAGATTTAATTTATGCCATCATTGACCAAAAAGCGTTGCAATGATCTCTCTGGACTAGTCATGTATGAATCAGAATGATCCAATCGCACATGCATGGATTTGAGTACTAGACCATATAGTACCTTATTCTTCTCCGGTGAATACTAGCCAGTGATCCTAGACATGTTTTACAACAAAACGTGTTTAACATTTGTATACACACACACACACACGAGACATAAAGAAAAGTTTCTAACCCTCGTTATTGTATATTTTCTATACATATAACTCTGGTTAGAATTATGACAGTTGACAGATGATAACACCTGAATCCTCAGCTTTGGATTTTCCTTCAAGATTATTACTCACTCCAATCATAAATAAATGACATTTCAGACAACGACACGGTTTCCAAAACATAATTTGACTAGTATTTTTTATTACAAAATATTTATAAAGTATCGCAAAGATATGCTTTCATGAAACTATAACTTGAGACAATTCTACTGAAACAAAATTTTAATATCCAAACTAAAAATATTTATATTACTTTTATAATAAAAGCAAAATATGTAACCAAAGATTAAAATAGCTAACTTAAGACACCATCAAAACATCACTTATTTGTAAAGAAGGGGGTATTACTTTATCCAGGGGCAGATCCAGCCAGGGGGCAGAAGAAGCTCCCCTCGCCTCAACCTGCCTGCCAACCAATGGAGCTCCCCTTGAGACCCGTTAATTTTTCGTGGACATGGAAGGGGTCTAGAGGTAGAAAAATAGGAAATCACACCCTTCGCCTTTGTTCTAGATCCACCACTAGAGGAAGTTGGGAGGAGCTAGGAGACAGGTAGCGCCAGGCGCTCGTAGCCATGTTATGAGGTTGCAAAGAAACTAGAGAGGCTGATTAGTGAGCGTGGATGGTGTGAGGTGGCGGATTGGTTGCACATCAGGGTAGGCATTTCACAAAGTATCTTCTTTTGTCACACAATTCCTTTGAGGTATCAAATTTATTGCCTCACACATTACATTCCACATGCAATGGTGTAAAAAAATGTGTATTGTCGCGCCATTTTTTTGGCATGTCAAAAGAGTTTATTTCTTGTAAATTTAATTCCAAAAGGAGTATTATTAAAACACTGTATCAAAAGATGCTGAAAACTTATGTGCGAGGCCGCCGTTGTGTGAGGAATGATGGCAGTGTGATGAATAAATTATTATCCGCACCTTAGGCATGGTTTTGCAATGAAATAATCTATGGTAGTGAACCAAACCTTTATAGCACAACCTACTCAAGATACATTAGATACATTAGAACCTTGTGTGCGCTACTCTATTTTACTCAATTCACTTTGCACACTTAGAAACTAAGGTAAGACAAGAAATTAACCTACTACCTCATGTTGGGCATCTTGAGCTTAAAAGCAGTGTTCCGGAGGACGAACATACAGGTGAGGTGGGCAAACCAGTGCCATCGGCATTCGAGCGGCGGCACGTGAATGCCGTCATCGCTGACATCACCGCCAGACGGGAGGACGGCTGTCGGCCGGCACAACTACGATGACCCAACCACACTGAGGGGCTTCTGCGCCAAGTACTTCTCCGTGGAGTCATGCCTCCTGCTCGCCCTCGTCACCGTGCTGCTGCTTGTGCTCCCGCTCGTGTTGCCGCCGCTCCCGCCACCACCGTTGGCAGTGCTGCTCGTGCCGGTCGCGATGCTCGCTGTATTGCTCGTGCTGGCGCTCATGCTGGCGGTAGGTGGCCGGAACGAGGTCGCCGACCCGGCATCCTATTTGTAATCTTATAGATTGATGTACATACAAGTTTGCTAGCTATCCACTTAGCATGAGGATTTCAATTTTTGAATCTGAGTGTAGGATCAATTTGAAGTGCATAATCTATACGGGACTTAACCAGCTATGTTCTTTTGTTTTCTCTTTTGTTTGTTCCAGTAAATATGTTTTTCCTCTGTGTTGTCTTGTAGTTAACATCCTCACAATCAAACATTAAAAGCACGATGTTAACTTTTTAAAAAAAAAAAGTTAACATCGTGCTTTTAATGTTTGATTGTGAGGACGTGGAAAGGGAAATACTCTACGTGCAACACGTACTATTTATTAGACCATAAAGTTCATTTATAGTAAGACATTATACGGACGCTTTTGGTGCTCGGGCGCAGCTGCACCCAAAATCCGTACCATCTGTTCTTGTCTGGGGATTCGCACAACTCGTTCTGACAAGTCTGGGCCGCTGCGCTGGAAAACCGATATACTTCGCGTGTATGTAGCAAACAGTGCGTGTATGCGGGCCTGAATCGTACGTGTGGACGTCCGTCGTCGCGCGGGCCTGGCTGGTCCGTGGACCAGATCGTTTACTTTTGTCTGGAAGAGATGATACAATTCTTGGAATTGAACGATGATGAACTCGATGATGTGGTCATTAGGAAGGAGGAGGCGAAGCAGTTTGAGGCTGAGGCCAGATGACTTGCAATTGGGCGGCTGAATACAGAGCGTCCTTTTAGTTCGTCAGCCATGTTTGAGACACTAAAGGCTGTGTGGGGGCGAGCGCAAGTGCCAAAATTCAGAGAGGCAGGGAAAAATCTTTTTATCTTCCAGATGTACTGTCTTAGTGATTGGAAGAACGTCGTAGTCCATGGCGGCCCGTGGCTGTTCCGGGGGCTTGGTCTGCTAATAGAGGATTATGATGGCAAGACCGATCCAGAGTCCATTGTTTTTGATGGATTATATGTGTGGGCGCAGATTCATAAAATTCCTGATTTGTATCGCCACGAAGGGATAGTAGATCAACTGGCCAGAAGGATTGACAAAGTAAGTGTTGACACACGAACACGTCACGTGTACCCTCGACGCCGGGGGTGATGCACTGCAGCTCACATCAAAGGAGATTCGACCGGCAGTGCGATACGCAAGACAGCATGCGGATGCTTTTTGCAGGCCCGAAACCCCACACGCCCGGGAGGGACCCCGTTAGGGAATGCGGCGGCTATGGGCTGCCCTAGTTCGATTCGCTCGCCCCTAGAGCCTCGGGATTCGCAGCTCTCAAACTCGAGAAATAGCGAAGAACGAGAGAGAAAAACGATGGAGATAAAACGTAGATGAAAAAGTAGTATATTGATGTTTCGATTGTGTGTTGTTCAATCGGCCATCACCTCCAACATATATAAGAGGCGGCTGGACTTCCCGTACAAGAAAACGACCCTAAACCTCGTCCAAAACCTTCCAAACTTAACCGAACTCAGATTTAGGTATGCCTGAGACAACAGTTCGGTTTTTGATTTCTACAGGTCATATACTATCTCGGATGGAGACATGCCCAAAAGAAAATTTAACCGTTTCGATGAGTCGAACAACTTCCGTGTTGAACACTTTTTCATCCGAGGCGATCGGGATATCTTTACGGGTCCATCTTTATCTTCTGGTCGGATTAGCCGACATAGTCGGGTTGAGAATTCTATGTTACCTCCCTCGTTTCCTTGACCTCGGATTTTCAGTCCTCAGATTTTGAGTCCTCGGATTGAGTTCTCGGATTGGGTCCTCGGATCGGGTCCCCGGATTGGGACATCGGATTGCATATGACCTTAGATTGCATATGGCCTAGGTTGCATACGACCTCAGATTTGCATATGTCCTCGGATTACCTAGGTCCTCGGATTGAGTCCTCGGGTTGGGTCCTCGAATTGTCCGACGTGATTTTTCAGCCCGATCTTGTTTTGACTCCACAGGTCGCATACGACCTCAGCTTGAGATGATTTATATATCAAAATCGATCGGCTCGACAAGATGAAGACATTTCATTAAGAGAACTATTTCATCCGAGGGCATCTTGAAGGGGTAATCGGCCGAACAGTACTGCAGAACTCTGAATATCAATACTCCGAGCTTAGTTTCGGCCCCTGAGATGAGGTCGGATGGCAATGACCTAAACATAAAAATTGTTCACTTCAATGATACGGAACTTCTTCATGTTCAAAACTCTTTCATTTGAGGTCATCTTAATTACGTTACTGCCGTGCCAAAAATTGGCGTCAACACATGCCCCCCTGTTTTTCGCCAAAGTTTGTGTGCCGTAACATAATTTGTTCTTTGTTTGCTCTAAGGGCGATGTCAACACTCCATCGGCCATTTATATTTTGCTTAGGGCGATAATTATGTATCGGCCATTTTTATGCTTAGGGCGATAATCGTATATCGGCCATTGCCTATCTAGGCTTCTTGCCATACATTCGGGTGGTACTTCTTGAGATACTTGTCATTGAGAGCTTGAGGTAACAATGTCCCTTGTATGGATTCCACCAAATATGAGTTTCCAGGAACTACTCTTGTAATCCTAAAAGGACCTTCCCAACTTGGAGACCACTTCCCGAATTTCCTATCTCTTGAACCAATTGGTAGGATCACTTTTCACACTAGATCGCTAATCTAAAAATTCTTCAACTTGACTTTCTTATTGTAAGCTCTTGCCACTCTCAACTTCTCTCTCTCTATGGCCTTCAAAGCAGCCAAACGTTTATCGACGACTTCATCAATATTGTCCATCATCAAGTTATAAAAGTCCACTGCCGATAAATCGTTCTGTTTGGCTATTCTCAAAGCATTCAAATTCACTTCCACTGGTAAAACGGCCTCTTGACCATATACTAGCTCATATGGGTTACCTTTGTAGCACCATGCCTTGAGATTCTATGTGCCCACAAAGCTTCGGACAGCAACTCATGCCATCTCCTTGGATTATCCTCAATCTTCTTGATGAGCTTGATTAATATTTTATTGCTAGACTCAACTTGTCGATTAGCTTGGGCATAATACGGAGAGGAATTGAGCAACTTTATGTTATAACATTCGGTAAATTCTCTAACTTGATGTGACATGAAAGATGAACCTTAATCTGTAGTTAACGTTTGTGAAATGCCGAATCTATGAATAATGTGCTTGGTTATGAAATGAATTACCTCCGTATGTGTTATATTCTTGAGAGGTACTGCCTCAGACCATTTAGTAAAATAATCGGTTGCCACCAACACGAACCGATGCCCCTTCGAGGAAGACGGATGAATTTCTCCAATGAAGTCTAATCCCCAACCCCTAAAAGGCCACGGCTTGGCAATAGGATGTAACATAGCAGCGGGAGCCAACTGAATATCACCAAACTTTTGACAGGCTTTACATCCTTTATAATACCTGAAGCAATCATTAATCATCGTCGGCCAATAAAACCCAGCACGTCGCAATAACCACTTCATCTTTGGAGCCGACTGACGAGTGCCACATATGCCTTCATGTACCTCTCCCATAGCAACTCTCGCTTGCTCCTCGTCCAAGCACTTTAAAAGAACATCATCAACTGTTTGGCAGTAAAGATCATCATCCCTCATCGTATATTTGAAAGCCATACGCCGAACAGCCCTGTCCACCCTTTTACTCGGATCGCGCAAGTAATCAATAAGGGGCTTCCTCCGGTCTAGATTTTCACATGCACTAGATTTTTCGTTAGTGGCCGAAGTGGTGGGTTCCGGTTCGGCCTCTCCTATATTGGCAAGACTAGACATCGGCTTTTGAGAAATAAGAAACATTCCATGATCAACATGATAGCTGGATGCTTGTTGTGCCAATTCATTTGCTCTCCAATTGTCATGTCTAGATATATGAGCAATGCTAAAATAATCCAAAGTAGAAATTATATCTAGACACTTATCAAGATAAACATTAAGTGATTCGGCAAAACATTGAAAAAATTTAGATATTTATTGCACCACTAATAACGAATCACCAAAAGTCTCAATATGTGTAGCACCTATGGCAAACAACATCTCTAAGCCAAATAACAATGCTTCATATTCGGCTTGATTGTTTGTGCAAAAATATTCTAAGCGGCATGAGGCTTCAAAAACAGCACCACGAGGAGATATATAAACAATACCAACACCTTGGCCATTGCTACAAACTGAGCCATCAAAATATAATTTCCATGGTACTAACGAGACAAGGTTTATATCAACATCATGCTTGTCATTAATCCGATGCTCAACAATAAAATTAGCAACAATTTGGTCTTTCATGGATTTTAGAGATTCATAAGCCAAATCATACTCAATTAAAGCATAAGCCCAATTGCCAATTCTACCACTAAGAATTGGTCTATGCAACATGAATTTAATGACAACGGTTTGACAAGCTACTATGCAAGAACTAGGCACTAGATAATGCATCAACTTTGTGCAAGCATAATATAAGCATAAGTATAATTTTTCGATAAAAGTATACCTCGTCTCGGCATCCAATTGGCGTCGGCTCAAATAAGTAATAGCATGTTCTTTTCCTTTGGTCTCTTGAGTCAAAACAGCACCAATAACACCTTCCTCTGCCGCAATACAAAGCCTAAAGGGCTCCCTGTGTTTGGGCGCTTTCATCACCGGAGGAGTGCACAAATATTTTTTGATCATATCAAATGCTTCTTGCTATTTTGCCCCCCAAGTAAAATTGGCATCGTTCTTTAACCGAAGGATCGGAGTGAATGCATCAACCTTCCCCGACAAGTTGGCTATGAATCTCCTCAAATAATTGACTTTGCCAAGGAATTTTTGCATATCTCTCTTGCATGTTGGAGCCTCCACCTTTTGTATAGCTTCTATCTTTTTGGGATAAATTTCTATGCTATCTTGATGAATAATGAAACCCAAAAACTTCCCAGCCGATACACCAAAATCACACTTTAAAGGATTCATCTTCAGCCCATATTTTTTCATTCTCTCAAAAGATAAGCGCAAATCGGCTATATGAGATCCAAAAGCATCCGATTTGGTAACAATATCATTAATATAGACCTCAAGTATAACACCAAGTAAATCATGAAAAATTAAATTTATAGCCCTTTGATACGTGGCGCAGGCATTTTTTAATCCAAAGGTCATCACCGTCCATTCAAATAAACAAACGAAACCGGGGCATCGGAAAGCCGTTTTGGACATGTCCTCTTCAGCCATAAAAATTTGATTATACCCCGCATTACCATCAAGAAAACTAACGACCTTATGTCCAGAGGCATCATTAATAAGCATATCGGCTATGGGCATGGGATACTCATCTTTGGGTGTAGCTCTATTTAAATCTCTGAAATCAATGCACATCCTCAATTTGCCGGATCCCTTTTTCTCCACAGGAACAATATTAGAGATCCATTCAGCATACCTGCAAGGTCTAATAAAATTAGCTTTAAGCAAACGACCAATATCTTCCTTGATCCGGTCATATATTTTAGGATTAAACCTTCTGGTCATTTGTTTGTAAGGCCTAAAACCGGACTTTATAGGCAACCGATGCTCCACTAGCTCTCGGCTTAGACCCAGCATCTCATGATATTCCCATGCAAAGCAACAAATATATTCTTTCAACATTTCTACAGGCCATATACTATCTCGAATGGAGACGTGCCCAAAAGAAAATTTAACCGTTTCGATGAGACGAAACCGTGTTGAACACTTTTCATCCGAGGCCATCTGGATGTCTTTACAGGTTCATCTTTAGCTTCTGGTCGGATTAGCCGACATAGTCGGGCTGAGAATTCTATGTTACCTCCTCGTTTCCCTGACCTCGGATTTTCAGTCCTCAGATTTTGAGTCCTCGGATTGGGTCCTCGGATCGGGTCCTCGGATTGCATATGACCTTAGATTGCATATGGCCTAGGTTGCATACGACCTCAGATTTGCATATGTCCTCGGATTGAGTCCTCGGATTGGGTGCTCGGATTGGGACCTCGGGTTGGGTCCTCGGATTGCCCGACGTGATTTTTCAGCCCGATCTTGTTTTGACTCCACAGGTCATATACAACCTCGGCTTGAGATGATTTATATATCAAAATCGATCGGGTCGACGAGACGAAGATATTTCATTCAGAGAAATATTTCATCCGAGGTCATCTTGAAGGGATAATCAGCCGAACAGTACTTTAGAACCCTGAATCTCAATACTCTGAGCTTAGTTTTGGCCCCTGAGAATAGGTCGGATGGCAATGACCTAAACATATAAGTTGTTCACTTCAATGATACCGAACTTCTTCAAGTTGAAAACTCTTTCATTTGAGGTCATCTTAATTACGTTTACTGCCGTGCCAAAAACTGGCGTCTACAGTAAGTGAGGTTCAGATGTCGCCAAAGCTCCTCTATGATGGAGATTATGTTCGAGTCAGAGCTCGAGTGCTGGTTGGGAAGGCCATCACGAGGTTCACACCCCTGTATGTTGAGGGGGAGGGTAGGCGTTTGCTGCATGTCAAATATGAGAAGATTCCTTATTTCTGTCCGGTGTGTGGGATCATGGGACACATCCATGAAGAGTGCGGTGATGGTGTGTGGGAGCCTAAGAACAAGCAATTTGGGAGCGGGATGTTGGCGCAGAAGAGATCTACACCAAATGAACCGGCACAAAGTGGAGGACGGCTTCGAGAGGAGCTCGCAGCCGGGGACGTGGGAGGATGGGTCGCGGCAATCCTACCCCGCGCAAGCGAACATCGCAAGAGGCAGAGCTTAGTGATGATGGGGAGGGTGAAACAGCAACCAACCCTCTTAAACCGGTTGGGGAGGGACTGGCCGAAGGAAATTTGGGAGAATCTGTGAGTTACAGCATATGCGATATTAGGCTAAATCGAGTTCGTCCGAGTCTGTACAGGATAGCTGAAGTATAAGGTGATTCCTTAGTCGTTTTCCATGGAAAAAGATTATAATCATCCGGCTGATGTTACGGTCGCGTCAACCGCCTGCTCTACCGTCGGATTGCCCACTTTGCGCGCGTCCCTTGATGAAGAGCGCTGCATGCAAACCTTCCGTGCATGTGTGTGTGTGACTTCACTATTGTCTAGTACGAGTACTTGTAGATTTGCTTTGATTTGCATGCAACCATCTATGCAGTACTGGATAGTGGGTTTGCTTTTGATTTTGTATGGACAGTAGCGGAGTTTTTGCTGCCATGTAATACTGGCGTCTTCATGTTTGCTACACAAGGAGAGAAGTTACACGCTCGCCGGCTGCTGCTTTTGCCTCGCTCCCGTGCGTGCAGCCGCCCAGCTCCACCGGCCGACACCACGACATCACCATATGGTGTACTGCCGCTGCAGTTGGACATGTGACATTGCAACACTGGACATTGCTGCCACAAGCGGAACATACGACACTGGAAACATTGCAGCCGCAAAACCCGGAAGCACGCCGATGCCGCAATCCTGAACTCCCGTTGCTGCATAGCCGAAAGTACGCTGATGTTGTAAGCTAGTCGGCGTTGTAGTTTGGATGTTGTTGGGCCGCACGACGCTGCAAGGTAGGCTGGCCTTGTTGCAAGTAGGACGGGTCAGGGCGCGGTTAGCCGTGCTGCGAGCCACACCAACATCAGTCCAGCATCTTTGTTGCAAGCAAAACATGTGACGCTGCAAGGGCGAGCGCCGACATTAAAGGCGGGACACATGACGCTGCAATGCCGGTTAGCCCTGCTACGAGCCACATGAAACATAGTTCTGGTAGTGGCGGAGGTAGAGGGTGGCCAGGGTGGGCCATGGCCCACCCTGAGATTTGAAAATAGCCTTTACACCATAGGAGAAAGACTAGAAAAATAAAGAAAATAAATAAATGTATATGTACAGTAGCCCTGCCGGCCCACCCTGGCCCAGTGGGCTAGGTCCGCCACTGAGTTCTGGCATCATTGTTGCAAGCGAAACATATGACACTGTAAAGCCGACCGCCGACGTTAAAGGTGGGACGCGCGATACTTCAATGTTGGTTAGCCATGCTACAACATCGGCCTGGCATCGTTGCTACAACTGAAGCATGTGATGTTGCAAGGCCGTCCGCCGACGTTAAAGGCAAGACGCGTGACATTGCAATGTCGGTTAACCCAACTGTGAGACATACGAAACATCGGTCTAGCATTGTTGCCGCAACTGAAACATGTGACGCTGCAAGGCTGGACACTAACGTTAAAGGCAAAACGTGTGACGCTACAATGCCAACTAGCCTTGTTGCAAGCCACACACAATATCAGTCTGATATCATTGTTGCAAGCGTAACATGTGACGTCGCAAGGCCGACCGTCGCATTAAAGGAGAGATGTGCGACGCTTCAATGTTTGTTAACCCTGATGCGAGGCACACGTAACATGGGCCGAACATTGTTGCTGCAAGCAAAACATGTGATGTTGCACGGCCGGCTACCGATGTTAAAGGCGGGACACGCGACACTACAAGATCACCCGCCAATGTTGCAAGCGGGGCATGCGACGCTTCAAGGCCGGCCACGCGGACGCTACAAGGACAGTCAACACTGGTATAAGTCGGATGTGGGACGTTGCGAAACCAACCATGCGGATGGCGCAAGGACAACTGAATGTTGCAATCTACACGCGTGATGCTACAAGGTCAGTTACCGTTGTCTTTTTTTCTTTGCTGCTGCAAGGCCGGACTGCATGCTCCAGAGTCGGACGTTACCATTGCGGACGAGCTTCTTCCTCGACAGTGATCGCAACTCACGCATAGCGGTGCTGGTGCAAGGTGCAATCGCATATAATTTGGCTGCAAGACGAGATTAATCCAACGACCATCCATGGCAACTTGTGTTTTATTTTTCATATTGTGTATGTTGCGACCATTTTCTCACTGTATATTCTCAATTTTCTCAAATTTTCTTGCTGGGAGAAGGGAATTTTTCTCGTATAAACAGAGTAGCTAGCTAGATCACTACACGTTACGTATTTGAAACGAACCACTCGTATATCCTATGGGTCCAAGATATCACGTGATGTGTGAAAGCGATGGCTCATGGGCCAGCACGGACGAGTGATCATACGGCTGACAAAGCTGGCTGCTTGATCGATCGGGTGGCTGACGACCCGGCTGATCCCACGCGGGGATCAGCCGGTTGACGCGTAGCGTCCGCCGTTTTCCATCCAATCTCTAGGAGTTAAGTAGAGTCCTAAACCAGATCGACTTGTGGTCTGGGTCACGTCGTGTTGGGCAAGTTAGGAGGCCGTGTTGGACGTGAGGTTGGTTCAATGAGCCATATATAAAGCAAAGGAAACGAGATTGAAAAGCTGCGAATTTGGGCAGCACCAAAACTATCGTTCTGTTCTTATTTTCCTATAAGCAAGCTACTTCACGTTTTGATCTGGGAACTAACAATTGGTGATCAGAGCTTCGGCGTGGAGGCAGCCAGCGTGTACGTATCTTCTCGGCGGAAGGAACTCATCGAGGAGGATCATGCAGTCCGTGGCGGAACGTACACGTCTAGGACAGAAGGAACTCATCCAGAAGCAGCCTATTTCAGCGATGGCGGACAAGACGAAGAGCACAGCAGAAGCGTCCGGCGCCGCTAAATTACTTGCAGTGCCCGGGTCGCAGTACCCACGATTCGATCATGAGAATTTCAGGGTCTGGCAGGTCCTGATGGAGTGCGGCCTCCGAGCCAAATGAGCTGTGGGACGCCGTCGATCCCGGCGGTAATGCTTTCAAGAAAGATGGAGCAGAACATCGCAAGGATAGGCAAGCAGCATCAGCAATTTACTCCGTGATGCCAATGGATGTCTTGCAGCATCTGATCTCAAAGGAAACAGCGAAAGAAGCATGGGACGCCCTGAAGGTTCTGTAAGTGGGGCATGCTCGTGTGAAGCAGGCTAACCTGCAAACTATGTTGAGGAATTATGAGACGCTGATGATGGCTGATGATGAAACCATAGATGCGTTCGTGTCACGGGTGGTCACACTCGTCAATGGAATTCGTGCCCTTGGCGAAAATCTGACGGAAGGATCAGTTGTCCGGAGATTCTTGCGCGCTGCACCTCCTCGGTATATGCAGATCCTGACTGCAATTGAGCAGTACGTCGATTTGGCGACGCTCAGTATCGACGACCTAGTCGGGCGCTACAAGGCGCACGACGAACGTATGCGTTACAGCCAAGGAGATGCAAAGGATGATGAGCAAGTAATGCTCACCCGGGCACAGTGGCAAGCACTGAGCTTAAGGGAAAAGAAGGGCGGCGGCGAGGCATCCGGCAGCAGCTTGAAGCAGGACTGGTCACCACGAGATCAGAACAAGAAGGGCATCGGTGCGGACGGTGCTCCGAAGAAAAAGAAATTTGACAAGCGCAAGATAAAGTGCCACAATTGTGGCCTTATGGGGCACTTCAAGTCAGAGTGCCGGAAACCCGTAAAGGAGCGGGCGTATGTTGCCAAGAAAGGCGACAAGGATGACGATTTGGCGAACCTTCTGCTATGTGAGATATGCGAGTTCACGGAGGATGACACGCAGCCAGAGGAAGTCGAGACCGTCACACTTGTGGAGAAAAAAGTATATCTCCACGAGGAAGAAGAGAAGAGGGCCGGCAATGTTTGGTACTTGGACACAGGCGCTAGCAACCATATGACAGGGGACAGTGCACAGTTCTCCGAGTTGAGTGCAGCAGTCAACGGAACAGTCAGGTTTGGCGATGGCATGACGGTCCCAATCAAAGGCAGAGGGACTGTCATCTTCGAGTCAAAGAGTGGTGAGCACAAGGTGCTTACAGATGTGTATTACATCCCCCGTCTAAAGACAAACATTATTAGTCTAGGACAGCTTGAGGAGCGTGGGTATACTCGAGGATGGATACCTATGGGGGTACGACCGCAACAGAAAACTGATGATGCATGTGAAGCGGTCGAGGAACAGGCTGTATGTTTTGAACCTAGACCGTGCTGATCCGGTGTGTCTGTTGGCAAACTTTGATGAAGAAGCTTGGAAGTGGCACTCACGCTATGGGCATCTCTATTTTCATGCCCTATGGCAGGTCGGCAGCTCGGCCAGAAGAAGATGGTACGAGGGCTGACATGTATAGATCATGTTGATCAGCTGTGCAATGGCTGCCTTGTTGGCAAGCAACGGCGAGCCGCGTTCCCGAGGGAGGCAAAGTTTAGAGCTTCGAAGGTACTGGAGCTTGTCCATGGTGACTTGTGTGGACCAATCACACCTGCGACTCCAGCAGGGAAGAAGTATTTCTTACTGATTGTTGATGATTTCAGTCGGTACATGTGGCTAGTACTACTGAAGACCAAAGATGAGGCTTTGGAAGCTTTCAAAAAAATCAAGGCTGCCGCTGAAGTGGAGTCAGAAGAGAAGCTGAAAGCATTGCGTACAGACCATGGAGGGGAATTTAACTCTAACGAGTTCAAGGCATACTGTGAGAAACATGGCATTAAGCGGTACTTGACGGCACCCTATACTCCGCAGCAGAACGGTGTTGTGGAGCGCAGGAATCAGACTATAGTTGCAATGGCAAGAAGTATGCTGAAAAGCAAGAATTTGCCTGGAAAATTTTGGGGAGAAGCCGTGACTACCGCAGTGTATTTACTCAATAGAGCTCCGACGAAGAGTGTTGTCGGAATAACGCCGTATGAAGCATGGTGCGGCAGAAAACCCATAGTTGATCACCTCCGCACGTTCGGATGCATAGCACATGTGAAGACCGTGGGAGGGCATGTCGGGAAGTTGGCGGACAGGAGCTCCCCAACTATCCTACTCGGTTATGAGGCCGGGTCCAAAGCATATCGAGTCTACTATCCCGTGACGAAGAAAGTGCAAGTGTCACGTGACATAGTATTTGATGAAGAAAAGGCATGGAATTGGGATGATGCAGCAGTAGCAGATCGCCCCACAAAAGGTGATGATATTTTCGTTGTGACATATAATCACATCGACCATGCAGGCCATGACCATGACGACGACGGACACAGAGGTGGCCATGATGTCGACGACGACGACCTAGGTGACGGTGTGCCGGCTACTCCATCAGCACAAACAAAAGTGCCAAGTTATGGGTCGCTGAGCTCCTCGTCACCATGGGTGGACGATCCATGGTGGACTGAAGATGGTGACACAGTATCGGCTACTGGTGGTGCAACACCTAGTGCCACAACCGACACGCAGCAGCCAACAACATCCACAACAGTAGATGAAGACCCTCCAAGTTCGGCGGGAGGAAGCACGGTGGCGGGGTCCCCTGAGCGGACTCCTGGAAGAGCACCAACGCCGGTAAAACTCCGGCGAGTCCTGGATCTCTACCCGAAGGAGGCCCTTCGGAAGATCAAGCCTGTGATGATGAAAAAAGGAAGAAGGGAGTGTGTTGTAGGGTGGAGACCCTAGGTGAAGATCTTTTCACACTTGGAGTGTAAGAGGGAGGAACTCACAAGAACACAAAAGCGAAATCACTTAAACAAACCCAAATCACACATCCACTAGAGTAGCATACATAGATCCACAAGCATACATAGACAATCAAAGGAAAGTAGCACAAAGGTAAGGTTCTTCCCACTCCAAAGGAGGTGAGGTCTTGATGATCCTATGATGGGGATCCTTCCCTAGAAGGGGTCTTGAATCCACAAGGGGATCTTCTCTCTAGGAGGTCTTGATCTCCAAGAGGAGTGGTAGATGAGCAAAGCCCTCTATGAATATCTCAATACACTTTGCTAACCCTAACAAATGTCCTAGGTACGGAATATATAGTAGGTGGGAGGTAAGGGACGAAGTGAGGGGCAAAAACAGGCAAAGTCAGCCACCTCGCTGGGTGGCCCGTGCGCACGGGGTAAGTGAGGCCCGTGCGCACGGGGGTCCCATGGGCACGGTACAGGCCCGTGCGCACGGGGTGCTACAGCGGGGAGGCCCGTGCGCACGGGGTCTGATAAGCCCGTGGACATAGGGTCTTGCGCAGGCATGCCAGTAGGTTGGCCATATCCCGTGGACACGGGGTCTCTTGGGCCCGTGCGCACGGGGTCTTCAGGGAGGTGCAAGTTTTGTGCAGATTTGCTCCTCTGACGTCCTCGTGGCCTTGGCTTGGTTCCTCTTGGCCTTGGTGATTATCCTTATCCTCTCGGTGGTCAACTCCATCGTTCCTAATGATGCACAACATTCCTTTGTGAGGTAGCATCCAAGTTCCATCCATATCCATGTGTAAGTCATAAAGGAGTGAGTTCACCTCGTTCTCGATGGCACGTGTGCGAGCTCTTGTCATAGGTCCACTTGGCGCTTGGGGAGGTGGTGAAGTATCCATGGGGATGATCAAAGGATGCTCCGCATTATCTCCCCCCCCTTGGGAAAGATCCGCCCTCGGATCAATATCTTCATCACCATGGTAGGGGGATAGATCCTTGACGTTGAAGGTGTCACTCACGTTGTACTTGTCTCGCGGGAGATCAATCTTGTATGCATTGTCGTTGACGCGTGCTAGCACCTTGAATGGCCCATCGACACAAGGTAGAAGCTTGGACTTGCGTTCGTTGGGGAAGCGATCCTTGCGAAGGTGTAGCCACACGAGATCACCGGGGTTGAATATCATTGGATGCTTGGTTGAGTTGAGCTTGTTGGCGAGTCGTTGTACTTGGCGTTCTATCGTGAGCCTTGTGTCTTCATGCACCTTCTTGATATATGTTGCTCTTGCGCTTGCGTCCAGGTTCGTGCGCTCTTGTAGTGGTAGTGGTAAGATGTCCAATGGCCACAAAGGGTTGAAGCCATAGGCCACTTCGAAGGGAGACTTGCCGGTGGTAGAATGTCTTGCTCGATTGTAGGCGTACTCGGCGACCGGTAGGCATTCTTCCCATTCCGTGAGGTTCTTCTTGATCAACACGCGAAGTAGCGTAGAGAGCGTCCGGTTGGTTACTTCCGTTTGACCATCGGTTTGTGGGTGATAAGCCGACGTGAAGAGGAGCTTGATCCCGAGCTTGCCACATAGTGTCTTCCAAAAGTAGCTTAGGAACTTGACATCGTGGTCCGATACAATCGTCTTGGGCATTCCATGCAGTCGCAAGATTTCCCTACAAAACAAGTTTGCAATATGTGAAGCATCGTCGTTCTTGTGACATGAAATAAAATGAGCCATTTTATAGAAACGGTCAACAACTACAAAAACCGAGTCTTTTCCATTTTTTGTTCTAGGCAAGCCAAGCACAAAATCCATGCTAATGTCTTCCCATGGATGATATGGTATAGGAAGTGGCATATGTAACCCATGAGATTGAGCTTGTGACTTAGCTTTGCGACATGTTGAGTATCGGTTGGTGTAGCGTGCGACATCGCGAAACATCTTGGGCCAATAGTACTTGTTGGAGAGCGTGGCAAAAGTCATGTCGCGACCGAAATGTCCCATAAATCCACCGCCGTGAGCCTCTTGCAAAAGCAACAAACGAAGAGAAGACTTGGGAACACAAAGTTTGTAAGCGCGCATAAGATATCCATCCTTGATATAATATCGCTCCCAATAAGTGTTAGCAAGACATTTGGCATAAGGAGTTGCAAAAGAATCATCATGCTCATATAAATCTTTAATGTGCTCAAAGCCAATAACATTCAATTCAAGTTGAGTAACTATCATGCACTTGCGGGAAAGAGCGTCCGCTACAACATTCTCCTTTGCTTTTATGTATTTGATGATGTAAGGGAAGGACTCAATAAATTCACTCCATTTAGCATGTCGTTTGTTCAATTTTGTTTGACCGCTAAGGTACTTAAGCGTTTCATGATCGGTATGGATGACAAATTCACGAGGCCGGAGATAATGCTCCCAAACATGCAAGACTCTCACCAAAGCATACAACTCTTTGTCATAAATGGGATAATTAAGTTGTGCACCGGAAAGGTTTTCACTAAAATATGCAATGGGTCGCTTTTCTTGCATTAAAACACCACCTATGCCATTACCACTAGTGTCACAATGCACTTCAAATGTTTTCTCAAAGTTTGGCAAGGAAAGAATTGGAGGATGTGTAAGCAAATTCTTAAGCTCATGAAATGCGGTATCTTGCGAAGGTCCCCAAATTAACAAAAGGAGCGTTCTTCTTACTCAAAGCATGTAATGGTGAAGCAATAGTGCTAAAGTCCTTAACGAAGCGACGGTAAAATCCGGCTAGACCAAGGAAGCTACGCACTTGTTGCAAGTTGGTTGGTTGAGGCTAAGTTTTAATAGCGTCAATTTTAGACTCATCAACTTCAACACCCTTAGAAGAGGCAAAAAAACCAAGAAAACAAGCTTATCAACACCAAAAGTGCATTTTGCCATGTTAGCATAAAGTTGCTCGTCTCTAAGAACTTGCAATACTTCTCTAAGGTGTTTGCATGATCTTCAAGAGTTTCACTAAACACAAGAATGTCATCAAAATAGACCACAACACAAATGCCAATTAATTTGCGAAGAACATAATGCATCACACGCATGAAAGTGCTAGGTGCTTGCGATAAACCCATAGGCATGACTAACCATTCATACAAGCCAAATTTGGTTTTGAAAGCGATTCCATTCATCACCTTCTTGCATGCGTATTTGATAGTAACCACTTTTAAGATCAATTTTTGAGAAAATGGTGGCTCCGCTAAGTTCATCAAGCATGTCATTAAGGCGTGGAATTGGATGTCTATATCTAACGGTGATAGCATTAATGGGACGGCAATCGGAACACATTCGATAGGTACCGTCTTTCTTAGGCACAAGAATTACCGGAACGGCACATGGACTCAAGATCTCGCGTACATACCCATTCTCCATGAGATGTTGCACTTGCCGTTGGATTTCTTTGGTCTCGTCGGGGTTGACGCGGTATGGTGCCTTGTTCGGTAGGGGTGCGCCGGGGATGAGGTCGATGCGGTGTTTGATTCCGCGTAGAGGAGGTAGTCCGGGAGGTAGCTCATCGGGAAACACGTCCTTGTATTCCTGCAAGAGATGAGACAACACTAGAGGAGGATGTTGTGAAGTATTAGTCCGCTCAGCTTCACCTTTGCATAAAAGCACAAAGTGAACAACACTAGATGGGCTCTCACTCACATCCCTCAAATCTCTTTTGGTGGCTAGTAGAACTAAGTTTTTCTTGTCACTCATCGTGGAGTCACTCAATTTTGGCTTGTGGCACTCACTCTCTTTGTGGTGGCTCACTCTCTCACTAGTCTCTCCACGATGGCTCGATGCTTGATTGTCGGCGACGACTTGACTTGGAGACATTGGTCGGAGAATGAATTCCTTGCCCTTCATCTTGAAGCTATAATGGTTGGTCCGTCCGTTGTGGATGACGCCGCGATCGAATTGCCAAGGTCGCCCAAGTAGGAGGTGGCATACGGACATGGGAACCACATCACACTCCAAGGTATCTTCGTAGGCACCAATCTTGAAGGATACTTGGACGGTGTGCTCCACTTGGATTGTGCCGGAGTCGCTAAGCCATTGGACCTTGTAGGGGTGAGGGTGCTTCTTCTTGACCAATTGTAGCTTGGAGCATAATTCTTCACTTGCCAAATTGTGGCAACTTCCGCCGTCAATGATGACCTTGACGGAACGTCCTTGGATGCCCGCTTTGGTATGGAAGATGTGGCACCGTTGGTCCTCGTCTTGATGTAGTTGAAGTGTCAAGACCTTGGAGACAACAAGAGCGGGACTCGCATCATTGTCGCAATAGAGGAGGTTGGAGTACGGTTGGAAGTCCGCTATTTTCTTGATGGGATAGTTGAGGCCATTCAAGAAACGCGCCATAGTTTGTTCATCATCTTCCGTGACATTGGCTCGTATCATGGAAACTTCCATTTCTTGATAGTATTCTTCAACCGACTTGGTTCCTTGCTTGAGGAGTTGGAGTTTCTTGAAGAGGTCGCGGTTGTAATGTGTAGGCACAAAACGAGCTCTCATGACATCTTTCATTTGAGCCCAAGTCGCGATGGGTGGCACGCCCTTTTCTTGACGCTTTGCGATCACTTGCTCCCACCAAATGAGAACATAGTCTTGGAACTCTAGAGATGCCATGGCGATCTTCTTTTCTTCGTCATAGTTGTGAAGGCAAAATATCTTGTCGACCTTCAATGCCCATGAGAGATATTCTTCGGGATCGTTGCCGCCGTGGAACTTGGGCATGGTGAACTTGAGTTTGCCGAAACGTTGTTCCTCATCTTGTCGTCGTTGGTGAGGTCGAACTTGCCGTGGTGGTGGATCGTCATCCTCATGCTCCGCTCGATTTGCTTGGCGCGGTGGTCTTGGAGGTGGAATCCGAGCTCGATTTCGTCTTTCTTGGCGCTCCTCAAGGTGAGCTTCTTCGTCTTGTTGTTCATGTCGTAGCGCTTCTTCTTGTTCACGCACACGACGGTTGCGCTCGTTCACGGCATGAGTTGCTTCTCGGAGAGCACGTTGCGCTTCAAGTGCTTGTTCTTCTCGGCGTAGTAGTTCTTGCCGGAGGGCGTCGCCGTCTTGGTCATTTTGTCTTGAACGTGATGGTACTTGGTCTTGGCGCACTTGACGTTCTCGTGCTCGAAGTCGGTCTTGTAACCCATTGCCATGGAATGAATTTTGTGGAGCTTGATGATCGGCATGATTGTGGCGCCGATGAGAACGTGCTCGAGATGGACTTGAGCGTGAAGAAGAATCCGAAGAGTGTCGACTTGAGTGACGCCGTCTTGAAGATGAAGTCGTCGAAGTGGCACGGTTTGCAATGATGTCCCGCAATTCCTCCATTTGAGAGGAAAGCTTGGCGTCGAAGTAGTCCCTTGTTCGTGTTTCGGAGTGGCGCAAGTCGGTGGCGAGTTGCTCGATGCGATCTCCCAAAGCTTCACTTTCTTGGTGTAGCGCTCATTGGACGCCGAAGAGATGACCCTTGGTGACGTAGTCGTGCGTCTCCTCTTGCTCTTCAAAAAGCGGGTTCGCCGATGTAGTTGGCCTATCCATCATAGTCAAGTGGTGGTGAGTAGGAAATGAGAGAACAATACCAAAGTTACCTTTTCCGATGATTGATGATGTAGCAAGTATCACTCAATGTAATGCAACAATAGTAGAATTGGTACCGGGTTTGTTTCTCACACCTACAAAGTAAGGCTTATGGAGTAGCTTGGTTAGGATGAGTGGCACAAAATTCAAGCAAGTGTTAGTCAAGATATCGAAAATGTTGAGAAGATTCACAAATTGCAAGTAAGACAAATAGATCAACACCCTAGGAGAACACTTGGAAACACACACATGAAGATGAATGGGATCTGCACAACCAAGGAATGAGCGCAAAATGTGGAACCACGGAAAATGCTCTTGTTGCACGGATACTAGAGAGACACTAGCTCGATTGCTCAATTGGGCTAGATACGCTTGTGCACCAACCTAAGATAGTAACGTGCTTGTCTTCAATCCCAAGTATGATATGTATGTCCTATATGATCTACTATGCAAAAAGGCTCAATGCTATTGCTTACAAGCTCTTTGTTTCTTCTCTTTTGCATAAAAGCTTTTTCTGTTTTTTTTACTATGCCAAAATGCTTGATGGTAGAGCCGATATGTAATACAAGTAAGTAAGATATGCACGGGAGAGACTTATGGCACGATGATGATAGCAAGATGAATGCACGCTAAATGTAGCTATGCGGAGTAGGCATATCACTATGGTGCACAATTACGTGGCCTGGCAATTCTCAACTTGCTAGTCTCGATGGGTAAGTGACGCAAAACAGCTCAAGGCTATCAATGCAATGGCAAGGGTTAAGTACAAGATGTCGTCGAGGTTACCGTCGGGGTTCTCGTTTGTAAGCAAGGACGAATGATGATGAAGTGGACAATGTCGATGTCGAGTCTGGGGCGATGATGAAATTGCGGTGATGATGATGTAGAACCGCCCCTAAGTAGCCGAAACACCTTAGGACACGGCAACCGCAAGTCAAAATCTCAATGAAACACGTGTGTTAGCGCGGAAGACGAAAGTGTTGTCAAAGTGTGGTAGAACTGGACTAAAACAGAAAGTGGACAAAGCTCTCTGGTGAGGCCGTGCGCACGGGGTAAGTTGGGCCCGTGTGCACGGGGTATCGGGGGGCCGTGCGCACGGGGTCGGCTGCTGCGCAAGAATAGCTCCAGATCCGTGGCAAAAATCGCAAAATTCGTGGAAAAGGTGTGGTGGGGAAGGTTGGGGATGGTGGAAAGGGGTAGATCCAGTTGCCAAACAAGAAATTCGTGGACCAAAACAACAAAATCTCACAAGATCCAACAAATGCAAAAAAAATTGGGATGGCTATTTTTGTGGGGATTTTCGAAATTGGGACAAAACAAAGCAAAATCAGGCTAGAAAGTGGGGGTAGGGACTCCAAGGTGTGAATCAACGTGGCTCATGATACCATGATGTTGTAGGGTGGAGACCCTAGGTGAAGATCTTTTCACACTTGGAGTGTAAGAGGGAGGAACTCACAAGAACACAAGAGAGAAATCACTCAAACAAACCCAAATCACACATCCACTAGAGTAGCATACATAGATCCACAAGCATACATAGACAATCAAAGGAAAGTAGCACAAAGGTAAGGTTCTTCCCACTCCAAAGGAGGTGAGGTCTTGATGATCCTATGATGGGGATCCTTCCCTAGAAGGGGTCTTGAATCCACATGGGGATCTTCTCTCTAGGAGGTCTTGATCTCCAAGAGGAGTGGTAGATGAGCAAAGCCCTCTATGAATATCTCAATACACTTTGCTAACCCTAACAAATGTCCTAGGTACGAAATATATAGTAGGTGGGAGGTAAGGGACGAAGTGAGGGGCAAAAACAGGCAAAGTTAGCCACCTCGCTGGGTGGCACGTGCGCACGGGGTAAGTGAGGCCTGTGCGCACGGGGGTCCCGTGGGCACGGTACAGGCCCGTGCACACGGGGTGCTACAGCGGGGAGGCCTGTGCGCATGGGGTCTGATAAGCCCGTGGACACGGGGTCTTGCGCAGGCATGCCAGTAGGTTGGCCATATCCCGTGGACACGGGGTCTCTTGGGCCCGTGCGCACGGGGTCTTCAGGGAGGTGCAGGTTTTGTGCAGATTTGCTCCTCTGACGTCCTCGTGGCCTTGGCTTGGTTCCTCTTGGCCTTGGTGATTATCCTTATCCTCTCGGTGGTCAACTCCATCATTCCTAATGATGCACAACATTCCTTTGTGAGGTAGCATCCAAATTCCATCCATATCCATGTGTAAGTCATAAAGAAGTGAGTTCACCTCGTTCTCGATGGGACGTGTGCGAGCTCTTGTCATAGGTCCACTTGGTGCTTGGTGAGGTGGTGAAGTATCCATGGGGATGATCGAAGGATGCTCCGCATCAGAGTGTCTACTCATCACAGAAGAACCAGCCACATTCGAGGAGGCGAACGAAGAAGAATCATGGCGTAAAGCTATGGATGAGGAGCTCGGTTCAATCCAGGACAATGACACATGGAGTCTTGTTAACCTTCCTGACAGACACAAAGCAATAGGTCTCAAGTGGGTGTTCAAAGTTAAAAAGGACTCATAGGGTGCCGTGGTGAAGCATAAGGCTCGTTTGGTAGCCAAAGGATATGTTCAGCAGCAGGGTGTAGATTTTGAAGAAGTATTTGCTCCCGTTGCAAGAATGGAATCAGTACGGTTGTTGATCGCTCTAGCAGCCCAAGAAGCTTGGTTTTTACACCATATGGATGTGAAGTCTGCGTTTCTCAATGGAGAACTAGAGGAAGAAGTGTACGTGAAGCAGCCCACTGGTTTTATCAAGAAGGGAGAAGAGCATAAAGTATTCAAATTGCACAAAGCTTTGTATGGCTTGCGGCAGGCACCTAGGGCTTGGAATACCAAACTTGATAGCACCTTGATTTCACTCGGTTTTGTGAAGTGTCCGTTTGA
The DNA here is from genome assembly GCA_039707655.1 of Elymus sibiricus. NCBI lineage: Eukaryota > Viridiplantae > Streptophyta > Magnoliopsida > Poales > Poaceae > Elymus > Elymus sibiricus. The sequence goes on from CM077676.1 coordinate 11,450,981, forward strand.
GCACGCTATGTGCAAGAGAGGCACCGGTTCATACCGTCTCCTTATTGGCGTGTATGTGGATGATCTTTTGATCACAGGAGCTGATGAAAGGGAAATTGGAAGGTTCAAGAAGCAAATGAAGGAATTATTTAAAATGAGTGATCTAGGCTTGTTAAGCTATTACCTCGGGATCGAGATGCGTCAGTGTAAAGAGGGGATCACGTTGTGCCAGGAGGCATATGCCATAAAGATCTTGTAGAATTGTGGCATGGAGGATTGCAATCCTTCGCAAACGCCTATGGAAGCGAGGCTCAAGTTGAGCAAGAGGAGCAAGGCACCGACTGTTGACACAACCGAGTACCGAAGTATTGTCGGAAGTTTACGATATCTTGTGAACACAAGGCCAGATTTGGCATACTCGGTTGGCATAGTAAGCAGGTACATGGAGAACCCTACCACTGAGCATTTGACTGTTGTGAAACAGATTTTGAGATATGTGAAAGGGATTCTGAAGTATGGCTGCAAGTACACAAGGAAGAAGGAGGACAAAGCACTTCTAGTGGGCTATAGCGATAGTGACTTGGCAGGAGATGTAGATGACCGAATGTAGGGTAACGCGGCAGAAAACAAAAATTTCCGACCTACGCACCAGCCCAGGACCACTATGGAGACTGCATACAAGGTTTGATATTTTTCGTTACCGACTCTTAGTGCAGCGGAAGTAGAGTCGATGACGATCGGCCGTGCAGATCCCCGCAGCTAGGATTTACAACCTCCCAACCGCGAGGATGTACTCCCTCGCCTGCTCCCCGGACGGATGTCCGGACAGCCCTTCGGGAGGCCTCAGGACAGTCCCTCGGATAGTCCCACCGGACGGATCCTCGGACAGCCCTTCGGGAGGACCTCAGAACAGTCCCTCGGATAGTCCCACCGGACGGATCCTCGGACAGCCCTTCTGCTCTACGAAACTATTTCGCTGGGAGGGAGAGAGAAGCCAGATAACATCAGATGGCATGTGTATGTGAGAAAGAGTGAGTCTTTAGGCAGCCCACTCCACCCCTATTTATAGGCCAAGCCCAAGGGTGGCTTCTCCAAGAAGCCAAGTGGGAAAATACCAAAGGGCCCTCAAGGTGGCTTCTCCAAGAAGCCACCCAAAAAGCACTTTCACTATTCATGACGACATTTTTCAGCGTCTGCTCGAACTGAAAATATTTATGTGGGCTTAGAACATTTCCAGTACCCACTAAAATAATTTTCAACGCGCTCCGAAACAATTCCGGTTTAGTGATTTTCATCTGCGAAAAGCATCTGAAGCGGTTCCGGCAGCTCCGGAACATTTCCGGTTTTCATCCCGGAAAATTCCAGAAAGTTTCCAGAACGATTCTGGCGCCCTCCAAGAATTATCAGGCATGTGCCGAAACCAATTTGACTTTATGGTGTACTCCGAAACAACTTTTCGGTTTAGTGATTTTCATCTGTGAAAAGCAACTAAAGCGGTTCCGGCAGTCCGGAACATTTCCGGTTTTTGTCTCTGAAAAATCTCAGAAGTTACCGAAACAATTCTGGTACCTTCCAATAATTTCCAGGCATGTGCCGAAACCAATTTGACTTAATGGTACACTCCGAAACAACTTTTCGGTTTTACCGAAACTCTTCCGGTGTTCTCTGTCTCCGGAACTTTTCCGCTGTCTCCGAAAACATTTTCCGGAAACTTTCTCTCCGACTCCCTATCTAGTATTCAGCAGATAGATGACCCTTAAGTGTGTGACCCTATAGGTTCGGTGTAGTATAGACATGACCCGGAACCCCTTCCGATCAATGATCAACATCGGAGCCGTGGACACCCATATTGACCCCTATACCCACACGAATGAATATTCGACTGAACCTCCAGTTGCCGTGTGCTATTCCTGTTGCTTCGTGATATGTTACAAATACCCGAGGTGAGACATGTTGGCATCCCCGTGGATCAACACCTTGTCCACTATGCCAGTTACCTCGTTACCGGTATTGTTCTCTTTTCTCGTTCCCGTGTTCCGGCATCCCCGTGATCAAATCACAAAGTGTCTGGCCAGACGATGATGGATACCGTAACACCGAGAGGGCCCAGAGATATCTCTCCATCGTCGGAGGAGCAAATCCCAATCTTGAGCTATCAAGTTACTTGACATACTTTTCCATGAACCCGTAAGCCGCCGTAATAGCCACCCATTTACAGATGACGTTTAACAAACCCCAAAGTTCATGAAGCAAGCATGAAGAAACTCGATACTCTCATGGTCTAAGGAATCATGCAAACGTTAACCATCTCTGTGTTATTAACCATTAACTTGTGACGAATGTATCTCATAGCATAACATCAATTCGGGTCGATTCAACACAAATGTTCTTCTAACATTGTGCTCTCAAAATTGCCGGCATAGCCATGCCCATGATCAGGAAAACAGGATCATCATGCAATACTTGAGCCAGTCTTAGAGGCCAGACTAGGAATAGATTTTACCGTTTATTATTCCACACGTGCATATGAGTCTTCCTTCGAGCCTCGTGGTTATTGTAGACTCGAGAACCATAGGAGTTATAGCATGGAACATAAACATAATTATGAACAGGGAGATAATCAATAACATTTATTATTGCCTCTAGGGCATATCTCCTACAGACTCCCACTTGCACTAGAGTCAATAATCTAGTCAATGCCAATGCACTTTACACCTGTGGCATACCGGTGTAAAATATGCTTCGCATGTGGTATAGCCTGATGTCCAACGGATCTGATGACTTCAGCTCCGTGTGTAACTTTGCATATCCTCGCGTTTTCACGCTTTCACAAAATTCATATTTTGTGTGGACTTGGCTTTGCATATGTGTGAATCATTGGTCGAAACCTGATTCCTTAGACTGAGCTATGGAGCAACTATCTGCAATAGTGTCCCATAGACCAAAGCCATCTTGGAACCATACTAAGTTCATGAATGAACTATATGATTCAACAACTTCTTTGTCGCTTCTTAAGCGTCAACATACTTAGCCTTTGTTATAGAATTCGCCACAGTATCTTGTTTGGAACAACTTCCAACTACCGTGCCACCATATTGTGTATTACACAAAAAACCCTTAACTTAAATCGAAAATCGCATGGAGCATTGATGAAGACTGTATCGATGTAATTACTTACAACGAGCACTTCATAATCTCTGCTTGCGAGAAAACATGTCATTACTACTACTCTAGTACTCATTGACATCTTTCACTGTTGTCCTATGATCAGTACTTTGATCACTTTGGTATCTATACTCGCAACAACTTTGGAGTATTGGACATATCTGGTTGTTTTACATACCATGGAATACATGATTAATCCAAACACAAGAGTGTGTGGAATCTCCATCATGTATTTCACTCATCAGTGTTTTGGGACACTGAGTCTTGCAAAAACTCTTTCCATGTGACTTCGACAAGAATCACTCCTTGGCGTTTTAAATGCTAAAAGGTTTTAGCATCTTGTCAATATGTATTCATAGCTTAGCCCCATTAGGTAAATCTATCTCCATAGATCATCATGCCTAATATTGAGGCTATTTAGCCTAAGCACTTCATCGAAAAACTATTTTCAAATGAAGTCCTAATTCGTGTCAAGAAATTTATTTCCAATTAACAATGTGTCAAGTACACAAGGTTTTTAGAAATATTATTATGCTCGCACTTACTTTCTTGAATCACAAGCATCTTCGATACCGATTTGATGAAGTCAAACCCCTTTGACCATTCCATCAAAAACGAAGATTCCAACTCCACTTTGCTCTCTTCTGTCCATCGCTGGAACTCTGAAGTTTGCATACTTCCTAGCATCCTCTGGATCGACAAATTACTTTGGACTGTATCACATACAAGTCCTAGGTTTCATTTCCATCAGATGGAAATCCTTTTGTCATCCATGTTTCATATCTCATGATTGAAATATGTATTAATTGCTAGTTCAACCCGAACCGACTTCAAGCATCGCTACGGTGAGACAATCTCATCGTAGTCAACTCCTTGAACTTGTTATTGCAACAAGTCGAGCTTTATGGATAAAACATTTTATCCGTATCAGTTTTTAGTTCCATAAATATTCGTTAGACTCTAAGTCTTCCGAAAGGTGTATCAAGATTTTAATCTCGAATCACTTATATGGAAACTATCTCGGATTGTATTGGCATTTAGCCAATTCCGGAGTCAGGGCCCATCAACGCTTCCTTGTGTATCGTAGGTATATTGTTGTCTAACAACAATATCTCGTATGCGCACCTGAGAGGTTTGCACGAGTTTTTCCTACGCGGTTCAGCTGCAAGTTCGACCGAAGTCCATACATCTCATGTAGAGGCTTCCGTATCAGTCGCAGTAGGAAACTCCGGAATCACTTCCAAGGTTCCTTTCCTTTGACCTGATGACGAAGATACTGGTTATCTCGTCGAGTTGCACTGTCCTCCCACTCACCTTTTGTAAGAACTATTCTCTTTAAAAGCATACCGTTTTGTGGCAAAATCGTTTGCCTCGGTATAGTGGTGGGGGAATACCCAATGACTTGGGATAACCTACAAAATAGCACTTGTCTGATTTGGAATAGGTTTGTAACCCTTTACACAATCCCCATATTCCAAATGTTAAGAAAAGATATAACATGGTTGGGCGTACCATACCATGGTGTCATTTCAACAGACCTGATGGATCTCTTTTCAGTGTAAAAGCCGCAGTCTCTAAAGCATCACTCCTTAAAAGGGGTAATGGCAAATTTATTTATGTCATCTTTGATCTTACCATGTCATGAATGGTTCGATTACATCTACACGGACTCTCCACTTGCAGTGGTGTTCCGGGAGGTGCAAGTTATGAAACCCCTTTCACAACTCATCAGACATTCGCTAAACTTGTAACTCAAATATTCCTTTCTGCAATCGAATTGTAGAAACATAATTTTCTTGTTACAACAACTTCTACTTCATTTTTGAAAACCTTATGAATGAATTCAAAAGATCCAGTCTTACGTCTCAACAAGTAAATATCCATATATCTACTTGAGTCATTTCTAAAGATAGATAAATCCACTACTTGCAACAACATTTATTGGACTACACACATCATAATGTATGATCACCAATATGTTCTTTGCTCGTTCCTTATGGCCTGTGAACGGTATTTCAGTCACTTCACTTTTCAGAGGAAAGTTGCAAGTGTCAGATGATTCAAAATCAAACGACTTCAAAATCCATCATAATGGAATTTTCCATGCGGGTTTCTCCAATGTGACCAAATGCAGTGCCACACTTGTGTGGTATTCTTTTAGTCTTGCGACATTTAGCGTCAGTGTTATGGATGTATCATATTTCCATCAATATTCATAACATACATCCCATCTAGGATGGAAGCATGTCCCTTCATGTTATTCATAATACTGAACAACAATTGTTGTTTTTATGAACAACTCTTTTGCAACAAACATTGTGCAATGGGCTAGAGTGTATGAAACTCTAAAATGAATTATGAAAGTAAACACAGAGGTTATGTATTTTTATCAATATTCATAACATACGTCTCATTCATAATGAAAGTATGGCCCTTATGTTATTCATAACACCGAACATCAAAAGTTCTCTTATGAACAACCTTCTTGCAAGATACCTTATGCAAAGGGCTAGAGTGTGAAACTCTAAAATGAATTATGAAAGTAAACACAAAGGTTATGTATTATTATCAATATTCATAACATACGTCTCATTCATAATGAAAGTATGGCCCTTATGTTATTCATAACACCGAACATCAAAAGTTCTCTTATGAACAACCTTCTTGCAAGATACCTTATGCAAAGGGCTAGAGTGTGAAACTCTAAAATGAATTATGAAAGTAAATACATAGGGAATACACCTATGGAAGGCATAGTAACATTTACTATGTTCCATGCGTGTATCTAACCTCATTCCTGGCTAGTCTTTCAGGCCATAGTAGTTCTTACATCGAGTTGCAACAGAATGCAATCGAGCGGGTATCTTTGTGATTAACTCACAATACCCAAGAATTAGTGATTAACATGTTTAACCATAATTCCCAAGAACAATATCTTTGACCAGCCTTCTATACATCAAAAACTTGTGTGACATTCATACATGAGCTGGATATTCCAGTCTTCTTTCCTTTTGCCATTATACTTCTAACAGTTTAACTTTCAGTATTTCTCCTACTCTCAGAAGAAGCATCCAACTTAAGAGTGGCGTTAGCCTCGGACTTCCTAGGCGTGAAAGTCTTACTAACACCCTTCGGACACTTCCTTTCTCTTTAAGTTGTTGTTTTATTCACCTTTCATCATATGACAGGCATTCTCCTGGATCCCTCTCTTATCAGTCTAATGCATAATAAACTCCTTTACTAATAGTTTGCAAACAAACATTGCTTTGGATATCTCATATCTTTTAGCCTTTGTCTGTCTCTGAAAATGATTTTCAGATTCCATGAATATCACATAACTATCCAAACTTTCGAAGTTCGGGTCTCATGGAAGCAAACATATTGCACTTTGACTAAAAAGGAATTCTAGCTTTTGGATCGAAGGACGAGAGTCACATGATCCATAGCATTAGCTGGAGAATACCGAAAGCATGCGATAGGAAAAAGTCCTTCTCGGCACTCTTGAGGACAATCCTCATATTACGTTACCAACCGCAAAGTTTTAACCAGATATTTAACAACTATTCAATTTTAATAGGGAAGGTGGAAACGCGAGCCATTATTCTACAACTATTATGCAAATCACACTTAGACAGTGTTCAAAATTAATTGCACTGAGAATTAAAAGAATTAATTCTACAGTGCGCTCCCACTCAAATCAATATCTCTCATAATTGATTGTGAGTGATACAAGATCCACATTTCAACTCAACGCCATTGATGTGGACATCACTGATGACGAGAATTTCAATTGGTGGGCAAACATGCCGATCACATCTCTATGTGACTCCTGTTCATCTTTCGATGGGCGTGTTCCGAGCTCAGGACGATCAAGCCAGAACGTCAAGACAACCAAGTGATCTCGCTGCGAGGTCTGACCTCACCCGCCTCACACTTCTCTAATCGTTCGTACCCATGTGGACATGGCGCACCCCGAAAAGTTAGGTGCCGTGATGGTGCTACACTTGGGAGAACACTAACTACTTGATTTTTTTTGTGAGAGATCACCCTAATAAAAGCGACTACCGCGCAATCAAGAAGGGTGCATCATAAGGGATAAACATCTCAGGCAATTCATAATAGCATGATATGGTATAGCCCTTTCTGACGGAGAAGTCTTTCATTTCTTCGTCTTCGGCATTCGCGTCGGTGTTCACCTTCGCGAAGATTGCCACCACCTTGTCGATGCACTAGATAATATTGCTATCTCTATAGCTAATAAAATAAGTGCATTACATAAGGTTGACACGCAGGTCATTAAAGTGCAATCATATGGCTCCAGCCATCATGCCGAATCATGACACGCAGGTCATGTTAATCAAATTACATCATATAGTCATCTCATACATAATCAAATTATTATGAGCACTGCTATACCACATCATATGCACATGCAAACCATCCTGCAAAACCAAGTTAGACGCCTCTAATCGGTTCATGCAAAATTTTATTTTTCGTGGCTTCTAAGGTTTCGAAACAAACCGAAGCTACCAACGTCCATCATCAAGTATGATAATTCAAGTTGCTAGTTTAACTTTCCAGGGTGTATGAAACACGAGATAATAAAATCTCGAGCCCCATACTAAACTTCGCCATACGCGTGACCCCCGTGCAGATCATATTTGCATTGCCCTTTCGTCTGCGAAACATCCATCTTTCTTTAACTATGGTGGAACCCAAAGAACTGTTAGCACTTCGTTGATCTGTCAATCAGCATACTCAGGAGCAGCATGAAAGGATCGCGGATTGCCAGAACTTTGTGAGATTCCACCATGCCGTCAAGATCAGGACTACGCAAATTCAGGGGAAGCAACAAGAACATCGGGTAACAGATTTCATCTGCTACCCGCACAAATAATTTTCAGCAATAGATCTCATCAACTACCTAATTATATTGTGCAACACCCATACATCTCTATGTATTCTAGATCGCAACCTGCATCTACGAATAGCACGGCTCTGATACCACTGTAGGGTAACGCGGCAGAAAACAAAAATTTCGGACCTACGCACCAGCCCAGGACCACTATGGAGACTGCATACAAGGTTTGATCTTTTTGGTTACCGACTCGTAGCGCAGCGGAAGTAGAGTCGATGACGATCGGCGGTGCAGATCCCCGCAGCTAGGATTTACAACCTCCCAACCGCGAGGATGTACTCCCTCGCCTGCTCCCCGGACGGATCTCCGGACAGCCCTTCGGGAGGCCTCAGGACAGTCCCTCGGATAGTCCCACCGGACGGATCCTCGGACAGCCCTTCGGGAGGACCTCAGAACAGTCCCTCGGATAGTCCCACCGGACGGATCCTCGGACAGCCCTTCGGCTCTACGAAACTATTTCGCTGGGAGGGAGAGAGAAGCCAAATAACATCAGATGGCATGTGTATGTGAGAAAGAGTGAGTCTTTAGGCATCCCACTCCACCCCTATTTATAGGCCAAGCCCAAGGGTGGCTTCTCCAAGAAGCCAAGTGGGAAAATACCAAAGGGCCCTCAAGGTGGCTTCTCCAAGAAGCCACCCAAAAAGCACTTTCACTATTCACGATGACATTTTTCAGCGTCTGTTCGAACTGAAAATATTTATGTGGGCTTAGAACATTTCCAGTACCCACTAAAATAATTTTCAACGCGCTCCGAAACAATTCCGGTTTAGTGATTTTCATCTGCGAAAAGAATTTGAAGCGGTTCCGGCAGCTCCGGAACATTTCCGGTTTTCATCCCGGAAAATTCCAGAAAGTTTCCAGAACGATTCTGGCACCCTCCAAGAATTATCACGCATGTGCTGAAACCAATTTGACTTTATGGTGTACTCCGAAACAACTTTTCGGTTTAGTGATTTTCATCTGTGAAAAGCAACTAAAGCGGTTACGGCAGTCCGGAACATTTCCGGTTTTTGTCTCTGAAAAATCTCAGAAGTTACCGGAACAATTCTGGTACCTTCCAATAATTTCTAGGCATGTGCCGAAACCAATTTGACTTAATGGTACACTCCGAAACAACTTTTCGGTTTTACCGAAACTCTTCCGGTGTTCTCTGTCTCCGGAACTTTTCCGCTGTCTCCGAAAACTTTTTCCGGAAACTTTCTCTCCGACTCCCTGTCTAGTATTCAGCAGATAGATGACCCTTAAGCGTGTGACCCTATAGGTTCGGTGAAGTATAGACATGGCCCGGAACCCCTTCCGATCAATGATCAACATCGGAGCCGTGGACACCCATATTGACCCCTATACCCACACGAATGAATATTCGACTGAACCTCCAGTTGCCGTGTGCTATTCCTGTTGCTTCGCGATATGTTACAAATACCCGAGGTGAGACATGTTGGCATCCCCGTGGATCAACACCTTGTCCACTATGCCAGTTACCTCGTTACCGGTATTGTTCTCTTTTCTCGTTCCCGTGTTCCGGCATCCCCGTGATCAAATCACAAAGTGTCTGGCCAGACGATGATGGATACCGTAACACCGAGAGGGCCCAGAGATATCTCTCCATCGTCGGAGGAGCAAATCCCAATCTTGAGCTATCAAGTTACTTGACATACTTTTCCATGAACCCGTAAGCCGCCGTAATAGCCACCCATTTACAGATGACGTTTAACAAACCCCAAAGTTCATGAAGCAAGCATGAAGAAACTCGATACTCTCATGGTCTAAGGAATCATGCAAACGTTAACCATCTCTGTGTTATTAACCATTAACTTGTGACGAATGTATCTCATAGCATAACATCAATTCGGGTCGATTCAACACAAATGTTCTTCTAACATTGTGCCCTCAAAATTGCCGGCATAGCCATGCCCATGATCAGGAAAACAGGATCATCATGCAATACTTGAGCCAGTCTTAGAGGCCAGACTAGGAATAGATTTTACCGTTTATTATTCCACACATGCATATGAGTCTTCCTTCGAGCCTCGTGGTTATTGTAGACTCGAGAACCATAGCAGTTATAGCATGGAACATAAACATAATTATGAACAGGGAGATAATCAATAACATTTATTATTGCCTCTAGGGCATATCTCCTACACCGAAAGAGTACATCGGGCGTTGCATACTTTCTGGGAGAAAATCTGATCACTTGGTTATCGCAGAAGCAAAAAGTGGTTGCCCTCTCATCTTGTGAAGCCGAATACATTGCAGCGGCGACAGCAGCGTGCCAAGGAGTGTGGCTTAGTAGACTCCTCGCTGATTTGACGAACCAGCAGCCAGAACAAGTAAAGCTCAGAGTTGATAATAAATCCACAATATCATTGTGCAAAAACCCCGTTCATCAGGATCGTAGCAAGCACATTGATATAAGGTACCATTACATCAGAGAATGTGTAGAAGAAGGCAAGGTGGAGGTGGATTATGTCAGCACTAAAGATCAACTCGCAGATATACTAACGAAGTCGTTAGTAAGACTGAAGTTTCAGGAGATGCGCGAGAAGATTGGAGTCGTGGCTGTTAAGTAGTCGCATTTGTGCTTAGGGGAGTGAATGTGAGTTACAGCATATGCGATATTAGGCTAAATCGAGTTCGTCCGAGTCTTTACAGGATAGCCGAAGTATAAGGTGATTCCTTAGTCGTTTTCCATCCAATATCTAGGAGTTAAGTAGAGTCCTGAACCAGATCAACTTGTGGTCTGGGTCACATCGTGTTGGGCAAGTTAGGAGGCCATGTTGGACGTGAGTCAAGATGGCAATGGGGCCCCGAAACCCACGTCCCTGCGGGTTTTTACCCTATTAGGGGACGGGGATGGGCGTCTTTTTAACCCCACGGGGCTGCTGCTGGGTAAAGTATAAAACCCGACACGTTTCACGGGTTCAAACCCGTTTGAGCAATACCCGAACCTGAAACCCGCCATCCCCGTCAGAATACTACACTAAGCGTATTGGGCCATTCAGCCTCGACTACACACCGGCCCACCCAGCGTCCCACCCATATGGCTGAAATATGCTTATGTAGCTGTTGTTACTGCTCTTTGTAGCTGCTATTATTGCTATTTTTGCTCAAGTTATGCCGCTGAAATATGCTCCTTGTAGCTGTTGAACCATGTACTATCGTATTGTGCTGAAATTTGCTCCGTGTAGCTGCTGTTATTGCTCTTTTGCTCAACTTATGCAGCTGAAATATGCTCCCTGTCGCTGCTGAACCATGTACTATGCTGAAATTTTCTTAAGTTATGCCGCTGAAATATGCTCTTTTTACTACTGAAATGCTATTCTGTGATGCTACTATGTTTGCTTAAATATGCCGATTTCCCCGTGGGTTCCCCGTGGGTTTAGAAAACCCGATGGGTTTAGGGGACGGGCAAAAAACTAGCCCCGCACATGGTGACGGGGACGGGGACGGGTTTGTGATTTTCTCGTGGGGATGGGTTTGGGCAGGCAAAACCCGATGGGTTTCGTCCCCATTGCCATCTTGAGACGTGAGGTCGGTTCATTGAGCCATATATAAAGCAAAGGAAACGAGATTGAAAAGCTGCGAATTTGGGCAGCACCAAAACTATCATTCTGTTCTTATTTTCCTATAAGCTAGCTACTTCACGTTTTCATCTGGGAACTAACAATTGGTAATCAGAGCTTTGGCGTGGAGGCAGCCAGCGTGTACGTATCTTCTCGGCGGAAGGAACTCATCGAGGAGGATCGTGCAGTCCGTGGCGGAAGGTACACGTCTAGGACAGAAGGAACTCATCCAGAAGCAGCCTATTTCAGCGATGGTGGACAAGACGAAGAACACAGCAGACGCGTCCGGCGCCGCTAAATTACTTGCAGTGCCCGGGTCGCAGTACCCACGACTCGATCATGAGAATTTCAGGGTCTGGCAGGTCCTGATGGAGTGCGGCCTCCGAGCCAATGAGCTGTGGGACGCCGTTGATCCCGGCGGTGATGCTTTCAAGAAAGATGGAGCAGAACATCGCAAGGATAGGCAAGCAGCATCGGCAATTTACTCTGTGATGCCAATGGATGTCTCGCAGCATCTGATCTCAAAGGAAACAGAGAAAGGAGCATGGGACGCCCTGAAGGTTCTGTACGAGGGGCATGCTCGTGTGAAGCAGGATAACCTGCAAACAATGTTGAGGAATTATGAGACGCTGATGATGGCTGATGATGACACTGTAGATGCGTTCGTGTCACGGGTGGTCACACTCGTCAATGGAATTCGTGCCCTTGGCGAAAATCTGACGGAAGGATCAGTTGTCCAGAGATTCTTGCGCGCTGCACCTCCTCGGTATATGCAGATCGTGACTGCAATTGAGCAGTGTGTCGATTTGGCGACGCTCAGTACCGACGACCTAGTCGGGCGCTACAAGGCGCACGACGAACGTATGCGTTACAGCCAAGGAGATGCAAAGGATGATGAGCAAGTAATGCTCACCCGGGCACAGTGGCAAGCACTGAGCTTAAGGGAAAAGAAGGGCGGCGGCGAGGCATCCGGCAGCAGCTTGAAGCAGGACTGGTCACCACGAGATCAGAACAAGAAGGGCATCGGTGCGGACGGTGCTCCGGAGAAAAAGAAATTTGACAAGCGCAAGATAAAGTGCCACAATTGTGGCCTTATGGGGCACTTCAAGTCAGAGTGCCGTAAACCCGTAAAGGAGCGGGCGTATGTTGCCAAGAAAGGCGACAAGGATGACGATCTGGCAAACCTTATGTGAGATATGCGAGTTCACGGAGGATGACACGCAGCCAGAGGAAGTCAAGACCGTCACACTTGTGGAGAAAAAAGTATATCTCCACGAGGAAGAAGAGAAGAGGGCCGGCAATGTTTGGTACTTGGACACAGGCGCTAGCAACCATATGACAGGGGACAGTGCACAGTTCTCCGAGTTGAGTGCAGCAGTCAACGGAACAGTCAGGTTTGGCGATGGCACGACGGTCCCAATCAAAGGCAGAGGGACTGTCATCTTCGAGTCAAAGAGTGGTGAGCACAAGGTGCTTACAGATGTGTATTACATCCCCCGTCTAAAGACAAACATTATCAGTCTAGGACAGCTTGAGTAGCGTGGGTATACTCGAGGATGGATACCTATGGGGGCACGACCGCGACAGAAAACTGATGATGCGTGTGAAGCGGTCGAGGAACAGGTTGTATGTTTTGAACCTAGACCGTGCTGATCCGGTGTGTCTGTTGGCAAACTTTGATGACGAAGCTTGGAAGTGGCACTCACGCTACGGGCATCTCTATTTTCATGCCCTACGGCAGCTCGGCCAGAAGAAGATGGTACGAGGGCTGCCATGTATAGATTATGTTGATCAGCTGTGCAATGGCTGCCTTGTTGGCAAGCAACGGCGAGCCGCGTTCCCGAGGGAGGCAAAGTTTAGAGCTTCGAAGGTACTGGAGCTTGTTCATGGTGACTTGTGTGGACCAATCACACCAGCGACTCCAGCAGGGAAGAAGTATTTCTTGCTGATTGTTGATGATTTCAGTCGGTACATGTGGCTAGTACTACTGAAGACCAAAGATGAGGCTTTGGAAGCTTTCAAAAAAATCAAGGCTGCCGCTGAAGTGGAGTCAGAAGAGAAGCTGAAAGCATTGCGTACAGACCATGGAGGGGAATTTAACTCTAACGAGTTCAAGGCATACTGTGAGAAACATGGCATTAAGCGGTACTTGACGGCACCCTATACTCCGTAGCAGAACGGTGTTGTGGAGCGTAGGAATCGGACTATAGTTGCAATGGACGACAAGCGGCGTCGACGGGGGGCGACATTTGTTATGGGCCATGGTTCGACACGGCGACACGGGCGATCTCGACGACACGCGATGGGAGGTCACGTTCGCCCCGGACTTTCGATCCCGGCGTTCGGTCTCGTTCCAGCCCGGCGTCCTCCTTCTCCGCCGGGAGGCGCTCCGGCTGGTGCTGCTCGACGCCGACGGGCGGACAGTGGACGCGCGGGCGCTCCGAGAAGGTGAGTGCGTATACGATGGTGGCGCGATCTCGTTCCCATGCCATCTGGCGAGGATTGACCAGCGAATTCCCCCACCATGCATGCCACCAACTGCTCCTGGGTCATGTATGCGGGAGGGTGGGTCAGGGCAGCAAGCAGCCCCTCGGTGCGCTCCACCTGGCTCGGGTGCGAGAGTGGGACTCCTGGATCCATGGCCATCTGACCGCCATGAGGGCCCCAGAGCTACAGCGGGGCATGGGGAATATGGTGCGGCGCGGCCGGATTCCCCACTTACCACACCTCCATTCCAGGGGGCTGGCGATTCGCACCTGGAGCATCTCTTCTCTCACCTTTGGATCCGATCTGGGGCTTGCTCTCCGCCGCCTCCTACTGATTCGTTCCAGTGGTGGCCGGGGAAGGTCGCCGGGGACGCGAGGTCCTTTGCTCAAGTGGCGGGTACCCCTACTTCGTCACTCACCGCTGCTCCGATGGCGGATCGGGGGGGCGGCAAGTTCCCGGGGCGCCGCGAGGGCGCTGGGCGTGGCAACACTGGAGGAGGATGAGCGCAAGGCCCGCCCAGCCAGGGGCGCAACTTGGTTTGGCAACGCACAGATCCGTCTCCTCCACTCAGTGGCGCCAGGTCTGGGGGCGCGGCGGCGGGGGATCGATGGGAAGCGGCAGCGAAAGCACAGGGTGGGGCCTCCAGCCAGTGGCCTGACCCTGCGTCCAAGACGGCGCAGAAGGGAGTAGCTCTTGTTCCCCCTCTTGCTCCAACTCGATTCCAAGGCAACAAAGACGCGGATGAACTCTGCCACAACTGCAATCTACCAGGTCATTTCGCTCCTCGCTGTCCCACCATTAGATGTGAGAAATGTGGCAAACTTGGGCATATGGCACAGCTGTGTCAGACACCTCATCCTTGGGAATGTGTCCCGTTTATGTGTGGGTTCCAATCTCCTGGTCAGGGTTTCTTCTTTATTCCTGAATGTTGTGCATCTAAGCAAGCTGGTGAGAAAACTAATACTATGGTGATTACTCTGGTAGAAGGGTCGGCCTCTGTGAAAGAGATTGAGAATGAGTTCAATGGTTTCTTTGCGAAAAAACCTAAGAAATGGCGCTGCACTGCTCGCCAGATCAGTCCAACACAATTTGTCATGAGATTTCCTAATGCTCGTGAGGTTGAAAGAGCTTGTTGCTATGGTAAATGGCTTCCTATTCTGGATGATTCTGTTGTTGTATATATTTCTCCTTGGTCGGTATCGGTGGGTGCGAAAGCTGATCTTCAGAAAGCATGGGTGCGTGTTCGTAATGTCCCCTTAGAAAAACGATGTGTTCAACATGTCTCATATGCTGGTGGCTTGGTTGGCGTCACCCTGGAAATTGAACCAGCTACTCTTCATAAGCCTGAATATGCCCGCATCCTCCTTGGATGTAGGGAGGTGGATAAAATCCCCCCATCGGCTGAAGGAATGTTGGGTGAGCAGTTCTATGATTTCTTTTATGAGGTCGAGCGTGTTGTGGTGGGTGCTCCTGGTGCAAGTCAATCCTCCATTCCTGTGGATAGTAGCTCCTCTCCTTCTGCTCCTAAGAAGGCCAGATTTGAATTTCAGTCCGAGGCATCGAATGAGCGAGGGGGGACTAGTGCCTCAGTTGTAGGAAATTCTGTAGGGGAACGCGACAGAAAACAAAAAAATTCGGTACAGCGAGCACGCCCATGATCACTATGGAGACTGTATACAAGGTTTGATCTGATCCGTACCGACTCGAAACGCAGCGAAGAAGAGTCGGTGTAGATCGTCGGTGCAGATCCCTGCAGCTAGGATTTACAACCTCCCAACCGCAAGGATGTACTCCCTCGCCGGACAGCCCTTCGGGAGGCAGTCGGACAGTCCCTCAGACGATGTCACAGACAGCCCTTCGGGAGGACCCTCGAAACTCGAACTGAAACTCGGACAGCCCTTTGGGAGGACACTCGAACAGCCCCTCGGGCAAAAGATCGAAACTACGAACTCTCTACGGGGTTGCACACATACGGTGTCAGCTATCCGGCAGGGCTTCGCCGTCCAGAACTAGTTCCTGCCGGAACCCAGACAGCCTTTCGGCTCTATGAAACTATTTCGTGGGAGGGAGAGAGAAGCCAGACAAGTCAAACGGCATGTGTATGAGAGCAAGGATGAGATTTGGGGCTGCCTCCCCACCTCTATTTATAGGATAGCCAAGGGGTAAAAGTGGTATACAAAAAATACCAAAGTACCCCCACTTTATGCCTTTTCACAAAAGAATAAAGCTAAAAGGAGTGCCATGTGGAGCTCCAAGGAGCTCCACCATGCTTGGCCGGCCACATGAAGCCCCCCCCCCCCCCACATGGGGGTGCCTTGGCTCCCATGTCCTTCTAGAAGGCCTTTTGGAAATATCCCAAAAGGTGCTTTCCATAAAATATCCAAAAAGCACTTTCACTATTCACGAAGACATTTTTCTGCATCCGTTAAAACCCAAATTATTTCTGTGTGCCTAGAATAATTCCAGTACCCACACAAACAATTTTGAACGCGTTCCGAAACAATTTCGGAACAATGTTTTCTTCAGCGAAAAGCTATCATAGCGGTTCCGGCTGCTCCGGAACATTTTCGGTTTTCTCTCCGGAAAAATTCCAGAATTTACCAGAACAATTCTGGCACCCTCCAAGAATTTCCAGACATGTGCCGGAACCAATTTGACTTAATGGAATACCCTAAAACAACTTTTCAGTTTCACCGGAACTATTCCGGTGTTCTCTCCGGAACGTTTCCGTTTCGTCCGAAACTTTTTTGGTGATTTTCTCTCAGACTCCTCGTCTAATATTCAGCAGATAGATGACCCTTAAGCGTGTGACCCTATAGGTTCGGTGAAGTATAGTCATGACCCGGAACGCTTTCCGATCAATGATCAACATCGGAGCCGTGGACACCCATATTGACCCCTATACCCACACGAATGAATATTCGAGTGAACCTCCAGTTGCCGTGTGCTATTCCTGTTGCTTCAGGATATATTACAAAAACCCGAGGTGAGATTTAATGCATCCCCGTGGATCAACAACTTGTCCACTATGCAAGCTACCTCGTTACCGGTTTTGTTCTCTTTACTCGTTTCTGCGTTCCGGCATCCCAGTGATCAAATCACAATGTGTCAGACGATGATGGATACCGTAACACCGAGAGGGCCCGAGAATATCTCTCCATCGACGGAGGAGCAAATCCCAATCTTGAGCTATCTCGTTTCTGTCATACTTTTCCGTGAACCCGTAAGCCGCCGTAATAGCCACACATTTACGGATGACGTTTAACAAACCCCAAAGTTCACGAAGCAAGTACGAAGTAAGTCGATACCCTCATGGTCTAAGGAATTATGCAAACATTAACTATCTCTGTGTTATTAACCATTAACTTGTGACGAATGTATCTCATAGCATAACATCAATTCGGGTCGATTCAACACAGGTGTTCTACTAACATTGTGCCCTCAAAATTGCCGGCATTGACATGCCCATGATCAGGAAAACACGATCATCATACAATACTTGAGCCAGTCTTAGAGGCAAGACTAGGAATACATTTTACCGTTTATTATACCACACGTGCACATGAGTTTCCGTCCGAGCCTCGTGGTTATTGTAGACTCGAGAATCATTGCAGTTATAGCATGGAACATAAACATTCATTACAAACTCAGAGATACAAAATAACTATTATTACTGCCTCTAGGGCATATCTCCTACAGACTCCCACTTGCACTAGAGTGATAATCCAGTTACATGGCTTCCCTAACACCAATGGCTGTCCGGTGCTGCTCATGCTTTGCTCGTGGTAGAGGCTTCGTCATCGGGTCTGACACGTTCAGATCCGTGTGAACTTTGTGTACTTTCACTAAACCCGCTTCGACATGATGTCGAATGAGTTTATATTTGCGTTCAATATGTCTTGTCTTATGGTGCGAACTTGGCTCTCTTGCCTGAGCCAGGGCGCCACTATTATCACAATAGATCTCCACCGGGTCCAAAGCACTTGGAACCACACCAAGGTCTTCAAGAAATTGCTTGATCCATACCGCCTCCTTGGAGGCTTCTGAAGCAGCAACATATTCCGCCTCCGTCGTAGAATCCGCTACAGTCTTTTGTTTGGAACTTTTCCAATCAACTGCGCCGCCGTTCAATATGAAAACATAGCCTGATTGAGATTTGAAGTCATCTGGGTCAGTCATGAAGCCTGCATCAGTGTAACCATTTACAATGAGCTCTTCATCACCTCCGTACACAAGGAGTAAATCCTTGGTCCTTCTGAGGTACTTAAGAATACCCTTGACTGCAGCCCGGTGTTCCAATCCTGGATCACTTTGGTACCGGCTGCTAACACTTAGCGCATAGGAAACGTCAGGTCTTGTACATAGCATGGCATACATAATAGAACCAACTGCCGAGGCATATGGAACATCATTCATTTGTACTCGCTCATCGAGAGTCCGAGGACACTGATTCTTGCAAAGCACTGTGCCAGGTGACATGGGGAGTAGGCCTTTCTTGGAGTTCTCCATGTTGAACCTTTTCAACACCTTGTCAATGTACGTGCTTTGGCTAAGCGCTATTAGGCGTCTTGATCTATCTCTATAGATTCTGATGCCCAATACATATGCCGCTTCGCCTAAGTCTTTCATTGAAAAACTTTTCTTCAATGAGTCTTTTATTTCGTTAAGAAAATTCATGTCATTTCCAATCAATAATATGTCATCCACATACAAGATTAGAAATGCTTTTGCGCTCCCACTAAACTTCTTGTAAACACAAGATTCTTTGTCATTCCTGATGAAGCCAAACTGTTTGACTACTTCATCAAAACGAATGTTCCAGCTCCTTGACGCTTGCTTCAGACCATAAATGGCTTTCTGAAGTTTGCATACCTTTCCAGCATCCTTATGAACGACAAAACCTTCTGGCTGTATCATGTATACATCCTCTTTGAGGTTTCCATTTAGGAAAGCCGTTTTGACATCCATCTGCCATATTTCATAATCGAAATAAGCAGCAATTGCTAGTAATATCCGAACAGACCTAAGCATAGCTACGGGCGAGAAAGTCTCGTCGTAGTCCACTCCTGGAACTTGCGTGAACCCTTTCGCGACAAGTCTAGCTTTGTAGATAGTAATGTTACCATCCGCGTCCGTCTTTCTTTTGAAAATCCATTTACAACCAATGGGCTTTACGCCTTCAGGAAGTTCTTCCAAGTTCCAAACTTGGTTTTCGTACATGGATTCCATTTCGGATTTCATGGCCTTGTGCCATTCCTTTGAGCTGGGCCCCGCCATCGCTTCCTTGTAGTGCGCAGGTTCATCGTCTTCAAGAATGAAGATTTCGTTATGAAACCACTCAGGTGGCTGGATAGCCCTACCTGATCTGCGCGGTTCAGTTACAACATTGTCTGAAGTCTCCGCATCACATGCGACAACTTCCGGCTCGGTTGTAGGGATAATTAGCGGAATTGCTTCCGGTTCCTTAGCCATATCAACGGTTGTCGAAGATTCAATAATCTCATCAAGTTGTACTGTCCTCCCACTCACTTCTTTAGCGAGAAACTCTTTCTCGCGAAAGACTCCATTTTTAGCGACAAATACTTTGCACTCGAAGGGTTGGTAGAAGGAATACCCAACTATTTCCTTGGGATAACCTACAAAGTAACATTTGTCTGATCTTGGATCGATTTTGCTTGGTTGTAAACGTTTTACATAAGCTTCACAACCCCAGATTTTGAGATGTGACAAATTGGGTTTCTTCCCATTCCATAACTCATATGGTGTCGTCTCAACAGACTTAGACGGTGCTCTGTTTAATGTGTGAGCTACAGTGAGTAGTGCGTGACCCCAAAAAGATATCGGTCGATCTGTAAGAGACATCATCGACCTTACCATGTCTAACAGGGTTCGGTTACGTCTTTCCGACACTCCGTTTCGCTGTGGAGTTCCGGGAGGCGTAAGCTGTGAAACGATTCCACGATCACTCAGATGTTGGCCAAACTCATGACTAAGGTATTCGCCTCCGCGATCAGACCACAGAAACTTAATCTTTTTGTCACGATGATTTTCTACCTCATTCTGAAATTCTTTGAACTTTTCAAAGGTTTCCGACTTATGCTTCATTAAGTAGATATAGCCATACCGACTTAAATCATCAGTAAAAGTCACAAAGTAGAAATACCCACCCCGTGCGGCTGTGTTCATTAGACCACATACATCACTATGTATTATTTCCAATAATTCACCCGCCCATTCAGGATGACCCGTGAACGGCGTCTTGGTCATTTTCCCCATCAAGCAAGCTTCACATGTGTCAAATGATTCAAAATCAAGGGACGGTAAAACTCCATCTTTATGGAGTCTTTGCATGCGTTTCTTTCCGATGTGGCCAAGCCGACAGTGCCACATGAAAGTGGTGGTGGTATCAGCCTTCTTAAGGCATTTAGCATTCACGTTAAAGACATCATTTCCACATTCAAGATTTAGAATGAAAAGGCCCCCAACAATGGGTGCAAATCCATAAAACATATCCTTACAATAAAGTGAACAACCATTGTTCTCAGACTTTTACGAATACCCATCGTGTACTAAACATGATCCGGAGATAATGTTTCTACACAACAGTGGAACAAAATAACATTTATTTAGTTCTAAGATAAATCCCGAAGGGAGACGTAGAGGCATAATGCCGACGGCTTGAGCGGCGATCCCAGCGCCGTTCCCGACGCGCATCACGACTTCATTCTTTGCTAGCTTGCGCACCTTCTGAAGTCCCTGTATCGAGTTGCAAATGTGAGCAACTGATCCGGTATCAAATACCCAAGACTTAGAATTTTCGCTAGCAAGAAAAACGTCAATGACATTAACTTGTATAACATTTATACCTTTTCCGGTTTTCCCGGACTTCTTATCTTCCAGATACTTCTTGCAGTTTCTCTTCC
Organism: Elymus sibiricus; assembly: GCA_039707655.1. NCBI lineage: Eukaryota > Viridiplantae > Streptophyta > Magnoliopsida > Poales > Poaceae > Elymus > Elymus sibiricus. The sequence continues at coordinate 11,472,019 of CM077676.1, forward strand.
AGTGTCATGTGCCCTTGCAGTAGAAGCACTCAGTTTCATTCTTGGCTCCGCCCTTAGAATTGCTTTGGGAGCCGGTCTTACCGGCGCCCTTGCCCTTCTTTGGCTTGCCTTTCTTTTTGAAACTGGCGGTTTTATTCACAAGCAACACTTGCTTGCGATTTTTCCGCAGTCCTCCTTCCGTAGTTTTCAGCATGGCGAGCACCTCTTCCGGTGTCTTCTCCATCCCACTCATGTTGTAGTTCATGATAAAACCGTCGTAAGACGGGGGGAGTGAAGAAAGCATCATGTCCATCATATGGTTAGGTGGAAGTGCAAATTCCAGGGTTTTAAGCCTTTCAGCATAGCCAATCATTTTGACTACGTGTTCGCCAACTGAACTACCCTCAGCCATCTTGCATTCCATCAAGGCCTTCATGATATCGAATCGTTCAGACCTTGCGGTTTCCTTGTACAGGGCATCCAAATCCCGGATCATATCGCGGGGTTTATGGAATTCAAAACGTTTTTGAAGCCCTGGACTCATGCAAGGTAGCATGAGGCACTGCACTAAGTTGTGATCATCATCCTTAGTGGCCCAGACATTTTGGTCATCTTCCGGGGCATCTGCCGCCGGTTTTGCTGGAAGAGCAGTTTCAAGCACATACATTTTCCTAGCGCTCCTGAGGACAATCCTCAGGTTACGGACCCAGTCCGCATAGTTGTTTCCAGTCGCAGCTAACTTCTCTTTCTCTAACATCGGGCCTAAGTTGAACGCGGTGTTGCGAGCCATTTGGTCTACAATGGAAAACACAAGTTTCACTTAGACTTTGTTTATAATGATTTTGGCACTAGTGAATAAACAGTTTTATTCTAAAGTGCGCTCCCACTCAAATAAATATCTCTCAAAATTGATTATGAGCGATTCAAAATCCACATTTAAATTCAACGCCATTGATGTGGACATCACTGATGACGAGAATTTTAATCGGTAGGCAAACTTGCCGATCACATCTCTATGTGACTTTTGTTCATCTTTCGATGGGTGTGTTCCGAGCTCAGGACTATCCTGCCTGAACGTCAAAGACAACCAAGTGATCTTGCTGCGAGGTCTGACCTCACCCGCCTCATTCCTCTCAATTCGTTCGTACCCATGTGGACATGGCGCACCCCGAAAAGATACGAATTTTAGACGGTGCTACACTTGGGTGAACACTAACTACTTTGATATTTTTTAAGTGAGAGATCACCCTAATAAAAAGCGACTACCGCGCAATCAAGAAGGGTGCAACATAAGGGATAAACATCTCAGGCAATTCATAATAGCATGATATGGTATAGCCCTTTCTGACGGAGAAGTCAAGTATTTCTTCGTCTTCGGCATTTGCGTCGGTGTTCACCTTCGCGAAGATTGCCACCACCTTGTCGATGCACCAAATAATATTGCTATCTCTATAGCTAATAAAATAAGTGCATTACTTAAGGTTGACACGCAGGTCATTAAAGTGACAATCATATGGCTCCAGCCATCATGCCGAATCATGACACGCAGGTCATGTTAACAAATTTACATCATATAGTCATCTCATACATAATCGAATTAATATGAGCATTGCTATACCACATCACATCACATGCACATCCTGCAAAACCAAGTTAGATGCCTCTAATCGGTTTATGCATAATTTTATTTTACGTGGCTTCTAAGGTTTTGACTTAAACCGCAGCTACCAACGTTTTATCATCAAGTATGATTATTCAAGTCGCTATTTTAACATCTCGGGGTGTATGAAACACGAGATAATTAAATCTCGAGCCCCATACTAAACTTCGTCATACGCATGACCCCCGTGCAGATCATATCTGCAATGCCCTTTCGTCTGCGAATTTCATCTTTCTTTTGACTATGGCGGAACCCAAAGAACTGTTAGCACTTCGTTGATCAACCAGGATCGCGGATTGCCAGAACTTTGTGAAATTCCACCATGCTATCTCGAGATTGAGCAAACGCAAATTCTAGGGAAGCAACAAGAACATCGGGTAACAGATTTCATCTGTCACCCGCATAAATAATTTTCAGCAATAGATCTTATCTACTCCAAAATTATATTATGCAATACCCATACATCTCCATGTATTCTAGATCGTAACCTGCATCTACGCATAGCACGGCTCATGATGCCACTGTAGGGGAACGCGACAGAAAACAAAAAAATTCGGTACAGCGAGCACGCCCAAGATCACTATCGAGACTGCATACAAGGTTTGATCTGATCCGTACCGACTCGAAACGCAGCGGAAGAAGAGTCGGTGTAGATCGTCGGTGCAGATCCCTACAGCTAGGATTTACAACCTCCCAACCGCAAGGATGTACTCCCTCGCCGGACAGCCCTTCGGGAGGCGGTCGGACAGTCCCTCGGACGATGTCACGGACAGCCCTTCGGGAGGACCCTCGAAACTCGAACTGAAACTCGGACAGCCCTTCGGGAGGACACTCGAACAGCCCCTCGGTCAAAAGATCGAAACTACGAACTCTCTACGGGGTTGCACACATACGGTGTCAGCTATCTGGCAGGGCTTCGCCGTCCAGAACTAGTTCCTGCCGGAACCCTGACAGCCTTTCGGCTCTACGAAACTATTTCGTGGGAGGGAGAGAGAAGCCAGACAAGTCAAATGGCATGTGTATGAGATCAAGGATGAGATTTGGGGCTGCCTCCCCACCTCTATTTATAGGATAGCCAAGGGGTAAAAGTGGTATACAAAAAATACCAAAGTACCCCCACTTTATGCCTTTTCACAAAAGAATAAAGCTAAAAGGAGTGCCATGTGGAGCTCCAAGGAGCTCCGCCATGCTTGGCCGGCCACATAAACATTCATTACAAACTCGGAGATACAAAATAACTATTATTACTACCTCTAGGGCATATCTCCTACAAATTCCTCCGCTCAGAACTATACTGTTAATTCTCGTTTATCTACTGTTTCTGAAACCGAAGAGGAAGATGACAATGACGATGGGGATCACACTGAGCTACTGATTCATTCCATGGCTGAAGAGTATGCAGCTATGGACTCCCCTGATCAATGTACTCCTGTTGTTGATGTGAGTCATGTGAGTGAGTTTGGAGGGATGGAAAAGGTACCCTTGTGTGCCTCCCCGATACCAGATGATAAGCTGAAATCAGGTGCTTGGGCCATAACTCCTATCCCACCTTCACCTGCTTTCTTGTGCTACTCTGACAAGCATGATGTGGGTAACCTGCCTCATTTATCAGACTATGTTGTGTGGCCTGCCTTGCCTCGGGTCGTTGAACTTGAGGAGGGATCGATGGAGGGTAGTGAGGCTCGTTGTGTGTACACTGTCGAGTCTCCTACTGGGTCCCCTATTCATGAGGATGTGTTGTATGACACTACTGGACCCGCGGTGTGCAATCAATACCAGAAGCTTACTCGGGTGGAGGAGATGGCCACTAATCGCATGAGGAAGCGCAACTTCGAAGGTACTCCCTCGTCCCCTACTAGTAATCAGTTCTCGGTGCTATCCAACACTGCTATAATGTTGCGCGCTTCTCTTATGGGAGTTAAAATTCCTGATGATGACTTTGCTACGATTGATATGCTTTGTGAATTAGAAACATCTAGACAAATGCTTCATGATAAAAACTCTGATCCTGTTAATATCACTATTAAAGATGGGTTAGGTAATGTTGTTCCCCTTTCTTTAACTTGGGGTGATCATGATATGGAGGATGATGCCCCGTTTATTGCTGTCCAATCTAGGAGAAAAAAGAAGAAATCTCCTAAGAAGGATAAAGTGGTTATCTCTTCTCCTCATGTCTCGGCCAGGCCTTTGACTAGGAGACAAAAAAAAGAGGCTGATGGTAGGTCTGCCCTGAATCCTGGTAGACCTACCAGGGTGAGAGACAAACCTGATTGATATAAATGATAGGGGTCTTCTGGAATTGTAGGGGGGCAGGGAAGAATGGCATGGCTTCCTGTCTCACTGACATTATTAATGCTAATAGTGTTGATTTTATTGGTCTGCAAGAGACCATGAAGAAGAATTATAATCCTTCCTTTTTAAGAGGTTTGATCCACAGTCTAATTTCCACTGGGAATGGATCCCATCTGTTGGAAAATCTGGGGGTATTTTGTGTGGGTTGAGGTTAGACAAATTTGATGTCATTGACACTGTTTGTGGCAGATACATAATTCAGATTAATCTCTTTGATAAAAATAAGAATTGTAAGTGGGCTTTGCTGGTTGTTTATGGAGCAGCCCATGATGAGAACAACCCTGAGTTTTTGGCTGAACTATCTTCCTTTTGTAATAAGATCAATACCCCGTACTTAGTGGGGGGTGATTTTAACATCATTAGGCACTGTGGGGAAAAAATAAACAAACACCTTTATCTCATTTCTCTGATGTTTTCAATTCTATCATCCATTTGCTTGGGTTGAGAGAGATTTTCATGACTGGTGGATGCTTCACTTGGTCTAATAAGCAAGAACATCCCACCTTGGAAAAATTGGATAGAGTTTTGATGTCCTCTAATTGGGAGGATCTATACCCATTAGTGTCGGTGCGTAACTGGTAAAAGATCTTTCTGACCATAATCCATTGCTTCTGGATGGGGGGTGGCCCCTTCGAGGGCTCAGGGTAATAGATGCTTCCAATTTGATACTTCTTGGTTGCACAACCCTGAGTTCCTTCCCCTTGTAGCTGAAATCTGGTCTAAGCCTGTCTATACAGATGATCCTATTGATACTCTGAATATTAAGTTGAAGAGGGTTAAAAAGTTCTTTAAAGGGTGGGGCTCTAATATTTTTGGCAATAACAAAATCAATAAGAACCTCCTTAGATTGGAGCTCCAGGAGCTGGAACTATTGGAGGAACAGTGTGATTTGTGTGGGGAGGCTCAAACTAGGAAGCTGGATATCCTAGTGGAGCTTAACAATATGTATTTGGAGGAGGAACTCTTTTGGCACCGAAAATCTAATGAGAGGTGGCTTTTGAAAGGTGATAATAATACTGATTTCTTTCACAAAGTAGCTAATGGGCGACGTAGGAAAAATGTAATGCACTCTCTTGAGTGTGGTCCTGTGGTTATTGAAGGGACTAAAAATCTACTGGATCATGCTACTGGTTTCTATAAGGAGCTGTTTGGGCCTGCTCCTGGTAACATTTGTAGTATTGAGGCTTCTTTATGGGCTAGCGAGGAAACCCTATCGTCATGTGATAATGATGATTTAACTAGGCCTTTTACTCTTGAGGAAGTTAAAGCTGCGCTTTTTGCCATGGAACCAAATCGTGCCCCTGGTCCTGATAGTATTCCTGTGGAGTTTTACCAGCACTGATGGGATGTCGTGTGCGTGGACCTATTCAGGTTGTTTGAGTGGTTCTATGAGGGTAGACTAGACGTTCAACGGCTGAACTATGGCATTATTACACTTCTGCCCAAAACCTCTGTAGCTAATAAAACACAACAATACAGACCCATTTGTTTGTTACGTTGCCCTTATAAGCTGATTACTAAGGTCATGGATAGGAGGGTCAGTGTGTATGCTCCCAAGCTATTTAGTGTTCAACAGAATGCTTTCATTAAAGGGAGGAATATTATGGATGGGGTCTTATCTTTGCATGAGATTATGCATTATACTCATATTAAAAAACGGACTGGGATCATCCTTAAGCTTGATATTGAAAAAGCTTACGACAAGGTCAATTGGGATTTCCTCCTTGATTGTCATGTTAAGCGAGGGTTTAATGCTAAGTGGTGTGGATGGGTGTCTCAGATCCTTCGTAATGGCACGGTTAGTGTCAAGATCAACGATGAAATTGGCCCCTATATCCAAAGTGCCAAAGGGGTTCGTCAGGGTGACCCTTTTTCCCTTTTTTTTGTTTAATTTGGCTGATGAGTGCTTAACTAAGATGGTCCTGGCTGCTCAGAAGAATAATTTGATTCAAGGGCTAGCCCCTGATCTCATTGATGGGGGCGTGGGTATTCTGCAGTACGTGGACGACACAGTTTTATGCTTCTCCCATGATGTGGATAAAGCAGTAAATGTCAAGCTACTGCTGTACCTGTTTGAGCTCATGTCGGGCCTGAAAATTAACTTTGATAAAAGTGAGGTTTTTTCTGTTGGGGGGGGATAATGCTATTGACCAGCTATACGCTGAGATGTTCGGTTGCCAAGTTGGTAAGCTTCCTATGAAATATTTGGGGGTTCCAGTGACATATGCAATGCTTAAAACTGTTGACTGGGATATCTTGGATGCTAAGCTTCTTAAAAGACTAGCTGCTTGGAGAAGTTATGTTGCCTCTTCTGGAGCTAGATTAACTTTGGTTAACTCCAGTTTGGATGGGATCCCGTCCTATTTCATGTCAATGTTCCTCCTTAACAAAACTTTCATTGAGAAAATGAATACCCACTGTAGGCGGTTCTTTTGGAGGAAGAAAAAGAATAAACGGGCCTACCATTGGGTCAAGTGGTCTAGGGTCTGTCGTTCTAAGAAAAAAAGGGGGATTGGGTATTAAGATCTCCATAAGCAGAATATCAGCCTCCTCGTTAAGTGGTGGTGGAAACTGGAATCTGGAAGTGGGCTGTGGCAACGTATTGTGCGTGCCCGGTACTTTAAACGCAAAACAGTGGCTAATGTGCAGACTCGATTTAACGATTCGCCTTGCTGGAAAGCTATTATGAAGGTTAAAAATGTGTATATGGATGGTAGGGGGATTCATATCAATAGGGGAGACCTGGTTCGGGTCTGGCATGATCCCTGGCTTTTTGATATTCCTTTAAAAGCCCGTTGTCCTGTTCTGTTCGACATTTGTCATGAGCAGGACTGTACTGTGGTAACTTCACGATGAAATTTCGGCGTACTCTCTTCGCTGAATTGGCTGATCAATGGTCTGCTATTGTTGATAGGGCTAAGAATTTTCCTTTGAACAGTTTGCCTGATCAGGTTGTTTGGAGGTTAAATAGTAAAGGGAACTTTACCACCAAATCTGTCTATGAGTGGCTGGAAAAGGACTTGTCGGGTCCAGATTACAAATGGATTTGGAAGGCAAAAATCCCTTTGAAGATCAAAATTTTCCTCTGGCAACTATTTCAAAATGCTGTTCCTACCAGGGACAACATGTGTAAGAGAAACTGGCCTGGAAATCCTACTTGCTCCTTCTGTCGCGATGTTGAAACTACGGATCACTTATTTTTTGGATGTGTTTTTGCTCGTTCAGTGGGGTGCTTTTGGGGTGGCTTTGGGCGCATCCTGCTCTCCCAGATATCTTTGGCAAAGCTGGGCATGGCTTTATAAGTATCTCCCCGGTGGTAGACAGCATTACATGACCATTCTTGCTGCTATATGCTGGGGGATTTGGTGTACTCGCAACAAAGCAACTTTTGAAAAACGTATTATACGCTCTCCTTTGGAGGCTGTCTTCACTGCATGTTCATTTTTGATGTATTGGTCAGGCCTGCTGAAGGGGAGCGACAAGGCATACTTCCAGGCTGGGGTCCAGAAGATGGTTCATGTAGCTGCTTCGTTGGCGGATCGCTCTACTTCCAGGGGCAGACTTATGATGGGAGGTGGCGCTGAAGTTTGAAGCTGGTTGATGGTGGCTGTTTTAGTTGCTAGTCCTCACTGGGGTTTGATGCCCGCTGAGTCTTATGTGGTTTCCTTTTGATGCTGGCGCTCGTTCTCTTCCGGTATGTTAGGTGCACCATGTTGCTCTTTTGAGGCTGGAATGGTTGGTGTCAACAGGTTTTTGTCCCGTGGTGGATGATTCGTTTTAGAGTCATCCGTTGCGGGTTTCCTGTTGATGCCCCAACTCGCTCTCCCCTTTCGGTCTCCTTTTGCTTCTTCAAAAATACTCTTAGGTTCTATGTTCTGAATACGACTGAGACTGTTGTATTTCCGTTAAGCAATTAATGGAAAGGGGTGTGAGCCCGGTTGGAAGCGGCGTCGACGGGAGGCCTCGCCGACGAGATCCGCACAGTCTACCGACAGAGTGAATCCTGAGGCACCTGGATGGACAAAAAGGTGCAGCCGCAAACCACTTCTGTTCCTCTATTTGTTCGTACTCCAGCTGGGAGCCATGATCATCAGTGAATTACTTAGAAATCATAGTTCTTGCTACTGAACAACAAAATGACTGCATCAGACTGAATATAGACTTGGACGAAAAAATTACCTGGAAATGCGTTTGTCAGGTAGGGATACGTATATATATTCAGAAATCTGATGAAGCAGCACTGCGTTGGCGTTCTGGGATGGCACCTTCAACCTCAGAAGCAGCAGCAACGACGGCACAGCTAAGGAGGCTGAGCCGCTGAGGTACGGTGATGTTGCATAAAAACTTCTTCCTGCTAGCATTAGGCTTCTCTCCCTCATAGTGGGCACGAGATGAGAGGAAGAAGAAAATCTGTTGGCACCGGTATAGAGGATGAAGACGCGGTCGATATGGCGGCCGAACGAGAAAGGGAACGAGCGGCGGAGGTGGGGAAACGTATGGGCAGGGTTGGCTCGGTGGAGATATTAAACGGACGTGCGACCTTTATGGCAGTTACGGCAGCTAACCCATGGAGACGGCTCAGCCTGGACCAGATTATTTAGGGCCAGTTCTTTTGAGCTATCATGTGAAAATAAGCACCGGTGAAAATAAGCTCCGGATAAGCTCATGTGAAAATAAGCTCCAGATAATAAGCTAGACAGTTCTTTTCAGTGCATGTTTTTTCAGCTTATCTGTGGTATAGTCAGTGAAAAGTCTGTAATGCCCTTGAATTGTATTGTTGTTCTGATTAAACAACATCGAGTTATTTTTTATCATTTTGCTGCCATATGAACATAAATTGGACTTTCAAACACCACAACATGTTATAATCAAACAGAAGAAAGATCATTGTCTGACATGCGAATATCATACATGCATCATTGTCTCACATACGAGTAGGAAGGCCACATACCAAAAGCATATACACATCAGAGGAGATCAGGAGCATATACACATCAGTGGAGCGTATACACATCATAGGAGCTCCTGTCGAAAAGCAAAGGAACGTTATGATCCAAATTCCTTGAAATTCTTTGAAATTCAAATTCTAGTGTGATGATTTGTTCAGGAGCATATACACATCAGAGGAGTGTGATGATTTGTGCAGAGATTCTGAACAGCAAAACCAGGCTCTCTTTCAGGAGCCAAACTTCTCTTCCGTTCAGCAGCCAACAATATCAGAAAGCGCCCGATGGCTCTCCTCCTCTCCCCTCTCCCCCTCGCTCGCCCACACCCTCTCTCTCCGCGCCCTCGCCGCCCTCTTCTCCCTCCGCGCTGGCGCTGCCCTTGCGCCTCCTCCCTCTCCTGGCCGGCTCTCCCTGGCTGCGGCCGGTCCCCTCCTGGCCCTTGGCTCTCCGCCTGCTCCGCTCTCGGGTGCCAACCGCTTCTGGGCCCTGGGGGATGACGCGTCGGATTCTGAGGCCGACGAGCCCGTCGCGCCATTGGCTCCCATCGCTGCGGTGTCGTCCGCCGCCTCTCGTCGACGTCGATTAGCGCCGGGCCGCCGCGGCGGAGCTTGGAGGGTTCGGTTGCCGTCTGGGCTGCCAGATCCTGGCTGGTCATCGGTGGTCCCTCGCCGTTCTCGCCGCGCTGGAAAGTTTGCCACCCGTTCCCTCGACGCCGGTATCCTTGGGCCCGGTGTCCCGCCTTCCCCTTCCTCCCCTGCTTCGGGTTCGTCCTCGCCGTGCCCTGTTTCCCCCTCGCCGGTTCTGGATTTGGTGATCCACGACGGGCGTGCGGCGGCGGCGGTGGAGGGTGGCTGTGTCCTGGCCCAAACCCTAGGTGTGGGTGCGGCTGGAGAGGGGCGCTCGTCTGGGCCCTTGGTTCGAGTTGGTGGGCCAGCACCTGGGCTGCGGTCGGATGCTGGCCTTTCTTTGCCTGCCCTGTCTGACGTGGTCTTTCCCCCACTTATGGGCCCGGGCGGGCCTGTCTGTCCGCGGCCGCTGTCTGTTGGGCCTGGCCCGCCTCAGCCCCCGCTGCGTGGCTTGTTTTGGGTTCTTAAAAGCCACCCCAACCCCGGTTAGGGTTTCCTGCTCCCCTATCTGACCTGCACAGATCTAGAGTCCCTCCCCGCACCCTCACTCCCATCCCTCCTCCCCCACCCCTCTCCCATTCGTTCACCACCGTGGTGGCCATGGACCGGTCGCGAGGCTCGTCCAGCGAGCACAACTCCAATGGCAAGCGTCCATTGGAGTCCTCGGGTGCTGGTGACGGCGACTCGGTGGCCTATGAGGTGGCTCTCCGGGCCAAGTTGCAGGATGAACAGGTGGCGCGGGACCACCGCAGGGTGGATACGACCCGTGCTCTCGATGGGTGGGGGGCGCCGTCCGGTCCGGTCGGTGGCGGTGCTGTGGTGGATCCGTGGGAGGCGGCGGCCTCGGCCTCGGAGACCGCTGGATCTGGCCTGGCCAGGCCGTCTCCGCTGCTCGCCGCGCCCAAATCTGGCCCGGTGGGGTTGGGCGCGGGGGCTGGCTCGGGGCCGGGTGGTTCTCGCCCCAACCAGCGCTTCCCCAACAATGGCTTCCCCAACAAGTCTCACAAGTTCAGGCCGTCGGGCCTCGGTGACGGTATCCTTCCTCCCCCTCCCCCTGGCGTGATGTCTACCTTCCCTTCCCCAGCTATTCATGGTTCCTCCTCTTCGTCTGGTTCCATGTCCTGCTTTGCGTGTCATCGGCCTGGTCATTTGCAAGTTCCCTCCTTTCTGTCTCATCTGCCATCAGGACGGTCACCTCACTGTTGATTGCATCAATCATTCCCCTCCTCCGGTGCTTAAGCACCTTGGGTTGGGTCTGCCAGGCTGCGAGTTCTTTGCTCTTCTGGGTGAGCTTCAACAGGTCATCTCCGTCCCAACCGTCCAGAACGCCGCCGTTATTTCTGTTCTTTCCAAAGGTGCTTCTTTGCAGATGCTCGCTGATGAGCTTAAGGAGTGGGGCACGGATGGCTAGGACTGGCAGATCCAGCAGCTATCTTCCTCTACGTTTGGTGTCATCTTCCCTTCCAAAGAAAGCTTGAGGATGATCGCATCTTGCACTAGCTTCACTCTCCCTCTTAATCAGCTTGTGATTTCTGTTAAGGAGGCGGAGGAGGGTGGGAAATCTTCTGCTGTCCTGACTGAAACTTGGGTCCTTCTTGATGATGTTCCCCCGGTGATGCGTAGTTCTGCAGCTCTCATGGCTTTTGCGGATTTGGTTGGTCTGCCTGTTTCTGTTGATGATTCATCGCTCGCTCGTCCCGGCCCGGTCCGCATGCTCATCAAGTGCATCAATCATGCTTGCGTCCGTGGTCATATTCAGATCTTCCCTGGCTCTTCTGCTTACTGTATCTTTGTTCGCCTTGAAGGAACGCCGCCTTTCTCTGATGATACACCTCCTCCTCCTCCTCCAGCGCCTTCGGAGGATGGCAACCGGGATGATGGTAGTCTGAATGATTCCTGTGACTCCAGGCCCCCTTTCTCGCACCATGAATGGGATACACTCAGCCCACACATGCAGGAACTATTCAAAGGTCGGGCTCCTCGCAGTGGTGGTCGTGATGCTGCTGCGGCGGAGGTTCGCCCTGCCCCGGCTGCTGGTCATGCATGCGGGGGCCTTGCCGCCGCTGTGGAGGGTACGAGATTCCTCAGTCCTTTTTCAGCCGCCTAGTCCAACCGTCCTGTCAGGCCTTCATCTCCTTCGCTCTCTGGGGTGGATGATAATCTGATCTCTCCGGCTGTGGCTCCCACACCCACGTCTGCTGTCCCACGCTCCAAGCCTGCGGTCAGGAAATTCTCTGCCCGAAGCGAGGGTTCTGGGGCTTCCAAGCACTCCACGACCGGCCTCTGCCATAAGCTCGACTGCGACTTGGGCAAGGTGGTGTCGCTGGTATGGCTTCTCCCACGTCGGGGCGCTCCATTCCCGCATGCACTCCCACTTCCACGGCTCGCAAGAGCCGGTGTACTAAGGATGCGGGGGAGTCGGTGCTCGTGCGAGCATCTCGGAGGGTGGAGGAGAAGGATCGCGTCATCTTAGGTACGGCTCGTGTTTCCCCCAAACGTGTCATTCTTTCTAATTTTTCTGATGCTCATTTCCTTGAGGTGGCTACCAACTCTGGTTTTATCTTGGGCTCTTCTTCTGGGTCCCCTTCTCAACTTATCTCTGTTGTGCGGGCTAATGAGCTTGCCCAGGCGGCTTTGGCCCGGGCTAAGGACCATGCCACACCCATGGGCTCCACCTCAATAGTGGCTGAGGGGAGCGCGGCTGCGGCCCCGGTGGCCGCCTCGGTTCCTGTGGGGAGGTCTAGGCGCAGGCGGTTGGTGCCACCTACCGTCCCATCTAGGAGTACTCTCCGCTTTAAAAACCTAAACTTCAAATGAGAGCTCTCTTTTGGAACATGCGGGGTTTCGGGGTTAGGGGGCTCTGGAACTTGCTTAAGGATTACATTAGATCTAGTAACATCGATTTGGTTTGCCTTCAAGAGACTATTAAGGAGTCCTTTTCCTATGCTGACTTGACTTCCTTGGCTGGTGATGGTGTTTTTTGTTGGAAGTGGCTCCCGGCCTCTGGCCACTCGGGTGGTATTTTGTTAGGTGCGCGTCTTGATGATTTTGATTTTGTTTCCTTTGACTCGGGTTCTTACTTTGCCAGTATGGTGTTATATCATCGTGCGCTGGACATAAATTGGGAGTTCATTGGGGTTTATGGTCCGGCTAATCATTCCCTATCCCATGCTTTCCTTTTGGAGCTAGCATCTAACATTGAGTCCATCCCTCTCCCTTTCTTGATTGGTGGTGATTTTAATCTTCTTAGATTTCCTTGGCACAAAAACAATGATAACTTTTCTTGGTCTAGGGCTGAGGGCTTCAATGATTTCATCATTAACTTTGCCCTCCATGAACCTCATAGGTCTGGGGCTCGTTTCACTTGGTCTAACCACCAGCTTGATCCTGTTAGATCGGTCCTGGATAGGGTTCTCATTTCTCCTGAGAGGGATGTTCTCTTTCCTCGTTCCTCTTGATGACCCACAAGTATAGGGGATCAATCGTAGTCCTTTCGATAAGTAAGAGTGTCAAACCCAATGAGGAGCTGAAGGAAATGACAAGCGGTTTTCAGCAAGGTATTCTCTGCAAGTACTGAAAGTAGCGGTAATAGATATTTTTGATAGCAAGATAATTCGTAACAAGTAAGAAGTAACAAATATAATAAAGTGCAGCAAGGTGGCCCAATCCTTTTTGTAGCAAAGGACAAGCCGGAACGAACTCGTATAATAAGCAAAGCATTCTCGAGGACACATGGGAATTTCATCTAGTCACTTTCATCATGTTTGTTTGATTCGCGTTCGCTACTTTGACAATTTGGTATGTGGGTGGACCGGTGCTTGGGTGCTGTTCTTACTTGAACAAGCCTCCCACTTATGATTACCCCCTCTCGCAAGCATCTGCAACTATGAAAGAAGAATTAAGATAACTGTAACCATAGCATGAAACATATGGATCCAAATCAACCCCTTACGGAATAGCGCATAAACTAGGGTTTAAGCTTTTGTCACTCTAGCAACCCATCATCTAATTACTACTCCACAATGCCTTCCCTTAGGCCCAAAGATGGTGAAGTGTCATGTAGTCGACGTTCACACGACACCACTAAAGGAAGCAACAACATACATATCATCAAAATATCGAACGAATACCAAATTCACATGATTACTTATGACAAGACTTCTCCCATGTCCTCAAGAACAAAAGTAAGTACTCACAAATCATGTTCATGTTCAAGATCAGAGGGGTATTGAATAGCATTAAGGATCTGAACATATAATCTTCCACCAAATAAACCAACTAGCATCAACTACAAGATGTAATCAACACTACTAGCAACCCACAGGTACCAATCTGAGGTTTTGAGACAAAGATTGAATACAAGAGATGAACTATGGTTTGAGATGAGATGGTGCTGGTGAAGATGTTGATGAAGATTGGTCCAACCACGATGAGAGGATCGTTGGTGATGTCGATGGCTCCGATTTCCCCCTCCCGGAGGGAAGTATCCCCGGCGGAATCGCTCCGCCGGAGAGCAAAATAGCTCCTGCCCAGGTTCCGCCTCGAGACGGCGGCGCTTCGTCCCAAAAGCCTTCTCTTTATTTTTTCTAGGGCAAATGACTTCATATAGCAGAAGGAGGGGCCAGACGCCTGCTGTGGGCCCCACAAGGCACTAGGGCGCCCGGGGGGGTGGCCGCGCCCTACTGCCTTGTGGGCAGATGGTGGGTCCCCTCTGTAATCTCTTTTCTCCAGTATTTTTTATATATTCAATAAAAAATCTCCGTGAAATTTCAGGTCAATTGGAGCTCTGTAGAATAGGTATCTCTAATATGGCTATTTCAGGTCCAGAATTCCGGCTGCCGGCATTCTCCCTCTTCATGTAAATCTTGCAAATTAAGAGAGAAAAGGCATAAGAATTGTACCATAAAGTGAAATAATGATCAAAAACATAATAAATAACAGTAGAAAATCATGATGCAAATTGGACGTATCAACTCCCCCAAGCTTAGACCTCGCTTGCCCTCAAGCGAAAAGTCGAAATCGATAATCATGACCACATGTTTAGAGAGAGAGACGTCGATAAAAATAAAATACGGACATGAAGCATCATGATCTTTATTATAACATCAATATGTCGTCATAAAACTTCTCATGAAGAAGTGGCAATTCATCCACAAGTTAAAGTATGAACCATAAACCAAATTGAAAACTAACAAACTATGATCTTAGTCACTGAAGCAATTGCAATTCATCATATTATCAGAAAGAGTCTATGTAAGAGCTTTGTTTAGCAAGTTCACATACTCAACTATCATTTAGTCTTCTATGATTGCTGACACTCACGGCATACTTATGGAGCAAAAGTTTCAGTCGAACACATAGAAAGATAGGGGCTTATAATTTCGCCTCCCAACGTATTTACCTCAAGGATAATGTCAACAATAATAACTCATGATCACCCACCTTCAACTGGATATATATGCATGGATCAATCCCCACCACATGATGTTTGCCAAAAGAGAAAATAAAAAAATGGAATAGAGAAGAATACTATTGACTCTTGCATGAAAGTAAATACATAAAGTAAAAGATAGGCCCTTCGCGAGGGAAGCAGAGGTTGTCATGCGCTTTTGTTTTTGTATGTGCAAGCTCTTAATGTAAATGAACATCACTTTATATTGCCCCTTGTGATAGCGACCTTTATTATGAAGTCTGTCGCTTTTATTGCTCCACCATCACAAGATCGTACAAAGCTTATTTTTCCCTTACAATAAAAGTTCATACATATTTAGGAGTAATTTTTATTACTTTGCACCGATGACAACTTACTTGAAGAATCTTATTCAATCCATAGGTAGATATAATGGACTCTCATGGCATGAAACTGGGTTTAAGGGTTTTTGGATGCACAAGTAGTATCTCTACTTGGTGCGGATTTTTTACTAGCAAGGATAGGGCGCAAACACCACATGTTAGAGGATCCACAACAATATAACTTCTATGTGAATATAAGCAAACATAACCCATTACGTTGTCTTCCTTGTCCAACGTCAACTAATTGTCATAGAATATTTGATGGGGGCTCACAATCATAAAAGATGTCCAAGATAGTATATTTATATGTGAGACCTCTCTTACTTTATTACTTTTTCATGAATTGCTACAATGACCAATGCTATGTTTGTCAACTTCCAACAAGTTTTATCAATTATACTTCTTTTATGTGAAGTCATCACTCCCCATGGGATTAGCATATGATCTTACTTTTTATTCTTTATTTCTAAGATTGGATCGTCAAAAGCAAAGCACTCAACTCAAACTAATCTTTATTATATAACTTTCACACACGATTACATAGATAGATCACACAGCAAGCACTCAAAACTAAATCATACTAAAACTTTATTCCTCTAAATCACGAAATAACTAAGCATCGAACTAAGATAGATAATGATGATGAGAAAGTGATGGTGATACGATACCGGGGCGCCTCCCCCAAGCTTGGCACAAGCCAAGGGGAGTGCCCATACTCATGTACTCAAGTCTCCTTCTTCGGTGATGGTGGTGATGAAGTGGGCTTGTCCTTCATAACATTAATTAGGATCTCCTTTAAGCTTTGAATTTCTCGGAGCGCATGATGTATCATCTCTGTATTCTTTTGGACTTCGGCCATGATATGCTTATTCTCTGGCCCCCAAGCATTCTTTCCTGCATCACTTTCACTTGGACGAGAGATGTCCCAATTGGAGGGTATGTGCATACGAGGAGTATTTTCAACCCCATAATTGTGAACCAAATTATGAAAGTTGTTCCGATGTAACCTGTGTAAAGGCCTCCTAGGGGGAAACCCTTCTTGTACCTCTGGACTCCCATGGCTTGTAATGATTCTCACAGCTTGATGTGGGTTTGGAATTGTGGAGATGCCGGCAAGGGTGCCCCTCTCGGAGGCCGAAGGGTGGACCTCAAGCGAATCTCCATCATTTCCTTCCATGGTAACCTCTCCTTCCCCCTCCCGCCTGAGCTCCCTCTGTAGCAACCAAGCATCGTCCCCCACATTGTTTGAAGAAGAGGAAGACATGATGCATGGCTTCGAGATCTGACAAAAAAACAGCACGAAACAAGAATAGGGAGAAAACTTGCGATACGGTGGTCAAAACATACGGGAGTATATATAAAGAATTTTTATCTTGCAAAACAAGCAATACGGGAAGAAAACGGAGTCGGGAAGGCACACGTGGGGCCCACAAGGCACTAGGGCGCGCCCAGGGGTGGCCGCGCCCTACTGCCTTGTGGGCAGCACATGGGTCCCCTTGGCTGTTTCTTATTTTTGTAATTTTTCTAATATTCCAAAACTGACAGAAATAATTTTTATGGAATTTTTGGAGTCGGTTTACTTACCGTATCACATACCTACCCCCTTTTCAGGATTCTGGAGCGTTCCAGAAGGACTCTTTGATGTGCTCTTCCGGTGTAATTGTTTCAATAATATTAGTTTCAACATTAATAGGAGTACCTGAAATATAGTGCTTAATTCTTTGCCCATTCACCACTCTCGGATTAGTGCCTTCGGAGTTGTTTATTTTGATGGCTCCGGAGCGATAAACTTCTTCGATGATATACGGTCCTTCCCATTTAGAGAGAAGTTTTCCTGCAAAGAATCTTAAACGAGAATTGTATAATAGAACATGATCACCTACTTTGAATTCCCGTTTTTGAATTCTTTTGTCATGCCACCTTTTAACTTTTTCTTTAAACAACTTAGCATTATCATAGGCTTGGGTTCTCCATTCATCTAAAGAGTTGATATCAAGTAACCTCTTCTCACCTGCAAGTTTAAAATCATAATTAAGTTCTTTAATTGCCCAGTATGCCTTATGTTCTAATTCAAGAGGTAAATGACATGCTTTTCCATAAACCATTTTATACGGAGACATACCCATAGGATTTTTATATGCAGTTCTGTAAGCCCATAATGCATCATCAAGTTTCTTAGACCAATTCTTTCTAGATCTATTAATAGTCTTTTGCAAAATCAATTTTATTTCCCTATTAGTTAATTCAACTTGACCACTAGACTGAGGATGGTAAGGGGATGCAATTCTATGGTTAACATCATATTTAGCAAGCAACTTATGGAAAGCACCATGAATAAAATGTGAACCACCATCAGTCATTAAATATCTAGGGACTCCAAACCTCGGGAAAATGACTTCTTTAAGCATTTTAATAGAAGTGTTGTGGTCAGCACTACTAGTGGGAATGGCTTCTACCCACTTAGTAACGTAGTCAACAGCAACTAGAATATGAGTATACCCATTGGATTTAGGAAAAGGTCCCATATAATCAAAACCCCAAACATCAAATGGTTCAATAACAAGTGAATAATTCATAGGCATTTCCTGACGTCTACCAACATTACCAATTCTTTGACATTCATCACAAGAAGGACAAACTTACGTGCATCCTTGAAAAGAGTAGGCCAATAAAAACCAGATTGTAATACCTTGTATGCAGTTCGGTCTCCCGCATGATGTCCTCCATAGGCCTCGGAATGACACTTACGTAGGATTTGTTCCTGTTCATGCTCAGGTACACAACGTCTAATAATACCATCTACTCCTTCTTTATATAGATGTGGGTCATCCCAAAAGTAATGTCTTAAATCAAAGAGAAACTTTTTCTTTTGTTGATATGTAAAGCTAGGTGGTATGTATTTAGCAACAATGTAATTAGCATAGTCAGCATACCAAGGAGTATTACGAGAAGCATTTATCACAGCTAATTGTTCATCAGAAAAATCATCATTAATAAGAAGTGGGTCATCAAGAACATTTTCCATTCTAGAAAAATTATCTGCTACGGGATTCTCAGCTCCCTTCCTATAAACAATATGCAAATCAAATTTTTGTAGTAGAAGAACCCATCTAATAAGTCTAGGCTTAGCATCTTTCTTTTCCATAAGGTATTTAATAGCAGCATGGTCAGTGTGAACAGTAACCTTGGAATCAACAATATAAGATCTAAATTTATCACATGCAAACACAACTGCTAAAAATTATTTCTCAGTAGTAGCATAATTTCTTTGAGCGATGTCTAGAGTTTTACTAGCATAATGGAGAACATTTAATTTCTTATCAACTCTTTGTCCTAGAACAGCACCAATGGCATAATCACTAGCATCACACATAATTTCAAAAGGTAGGTTCCAATCAGGTGGTTGAACAATAGGTGCAGAAATTAAGGCTTTCTTAAGTATTTCAAAGGCTTCTACACAATCATCATCAAAAACAAACGGAACATCTTTTTGCAAGAGATTGGTAAGAGGTCTAGAAATTTTAGAGAAGTCTTTTATAAACCTTCTATAGAAACCAGCATGACCAAGGAAACTTCTTATACCTTTGATATCTTTAGGACATGGCATTTTCTCAATAGCATCAACCTTAGCTTTATCAACTTCAATACATCTTTCAGAAATTTTATGCCCAAGGACTATACCTTCATTAACCATAAAGTGGAACTTCTCCCAATTCAAGACAACATTAGTTTCTTCTCATCTCTGCAAAACTCGATCAAGGTTGCTTAAGCAATCATCAAAAGAAGTTCCGTAAATGGAGAAATCATCCATGGAAACCTCAACAATCTTTTCACAAAAGTCAGATAATATAGCAGTCATACATCTTTGAAAGGTAGCAGGTGCATTACATAAACCAAAAGGCATACGACGATAAGCATAAGTTCCAAAAGGACAAGTAAAGGTGGTTTTCTCTTGATCTTCAGGTGATACAGGTATTTGAGAGAAACCAGAATAACCATCTAGGAAACAAAAGTGTGTATGCTTGGACAATCTTTCTAACATTTGATCAATAAAAGGCAAGGGGTAATGATCTTTCCTGGTAGCTTTATTTAATTTTCTAAAATCAATTACCATCCTATAACCACTTACAATTCTTTGTGGGATGAGTTCATTTTTATCATTAGGAACAACGGTAATACCTCCCTTTTTAGGAACACAATGAACATGACTTACCCATCTACTATCAGCTATGGGATAAATTATACCTGCTTCCAGAAGCTTTAATATTTCAGTTCTTACCACATCCTTCATTTTAGGATTCAGCCTTCTTTGATGATCAACAACGGGTTTAGCGTCTGGCTCGACTTCGATGGTAGTGCTACTCGAGCACCCGATCGCGAGCTCCGTGGTGAAAGCCTAGGTCTGACTCGAGCTGGTTATACCTGGCAATGGCGATATTTTAACATCGTTACCTTGTTGAAGGCATTGCTCGGATATGCTCGGATTGATTCTTCAGGGTGAAAACCTAGGTTCTGGCCTTGGTGGTTGGATCCGGCGACGGCGACATTTGAATGTCGCTTCCTTCTTGAAGGCGTTGCTATTGAAGAACATCGTTGTCTGTGTGGTGTCATAAGATGGTTGGTGCGAATATGGTCATTGTTGTAGTTTGCCGATCACGTTTCTGATCACTTTGGGTTTTCTTTTTTACTTGCCTACACATAGCTTTGTTCTTATATGACTTTGCTATTTGTTGACGTATTTTTGTGTCCGTGTGTTAGTGTTGGTTGTGTGTGTAGCACCCCCATGTATTAGCTACAGTAATCCCCCATGATCAATGCCAAGTCATCATGCTTAACAGTGCTTGATCACCTTTGATCTCATATCTCATTTCAAATTCCACTTTGAAATGGAATTCAAAATTAAAGTGAATTTAAAAGTTGTTCAAATCCAGGAACTAAATAGTTCATAATATTGCAAAAATTCATAAAGCAATTATAAAAATAAAGCCAACATTATTTGAATTCTTAAATTGCCCCTAACCTAATTAAAACAGTACCAAAACAGTAGCATTTAATCCATTTCCAATTAAACAAAATTCAAATGAAATTGTTGTGCCTCCAAACTTTTTATGGCAGTACCAAATATTGCATTGTATTTATGTGGCTAAGTCACATATTTTACAAACGTCAAATTGTGGCTAAACTATTTGCAAAACAGGAAGAAATAAAGAAAGGCAGTAAAAGAAAAGGATAAGAGGGAAGAAAACCCTGTGCACTTGGCCCAGTCGTCGCCACAGTGCGGCCTGGCCCATTAGCGTCGGCCTTCCCCTACCTCTCGAAGCACCAGGAGAAGGCCGAGATGCCATGGCCACTGGGCGTTTGACTCCTTGCGCTGCAGTGCCGCCCGAGAGGGGATAAGACCGGCTCTGGCCCTCTCTCCCCCTCCCCGAAACCCTAGACGGGATATTTTCTCCTCTCCCTCGCTCTCTCGTCTGGTTCTTCCACGCTCGACGCCGCCATGGCCGTTCCTCTCTGAGCACCGCGGCCACCGGCCTCCCCTCGCCGTTCCGGGATGTCCAGGAGCATGGTGGGCGTCTTCTGCATCTTCCACGACAAGCCACTTGCCGCGGATCATCGCTGAGCCGTCGCCCTGTTCGATCTCCCCCGACTGGATCACCGCCGTCCGCCGCCCGATCCGCTCCACCCCGACCGCCCCGTGCCACCCCGAGCTCGGCATCCATCTCTGTGAGCACGCGCGCATCTTTTCCCCCTTAGCCCGAGCTCGATTTCGAGCTCCGGCGACGTTTGCCGCAAGGCCGAGCTCCGGCCACCGCCGGGCTCGAGCGCAGCCGTAGCTCCGGCCACCCCCAGCTGCCGCCGCTTACTCCACTGGATGCGCCGCATCGCCAGCTACCCGTAGCCGCAAACCGCACTCGATTTGGTGCCCTGTAGCGCCCGCGCGGTGAACGTCCGCCGTCGGTTTGGACGTCGCCGGCGTAACTCCGGTCGGCTGACGTGTCCGGCGTCATTAGGCGCTAATGACGCTAATTAGATTAGCCCAGTGAGACTGACAGCCGGGTCCCACACGGATTAACTAGGTCTAATAAAAACTGTTAGTATAATTAATCAAACAGATAGGCGGGGCCCACCGCACTGTTCATTTGGATAAGCCTTGCTGAGTCAGCCTGCTGACTCAGCAGATGGTCCACCAGTCAGCCTCTGCTGACTGGGTACTGACTGGGCGGTTGACTTAGTCAACTGGCCCAACCTGTCAGCCACTGTGTACACTGTGCTGGGTGCATTTAGCATTTTTGCTATTTATAATTTCGAATTAAAAATTATCAGTAAATTCCAGAAAATGATTAAAACTTTGAAAAATCATATAAAATAAACCGTAACTCGGATGAAAAAGTTTTCTACATGAAAGTTGATCAAAAAAATGAGACGAACCCGAATACGCTATCCACATACCTGTTAGATGCCTCCAGCACTGCAAACATGGAACCTTCCCCTCCGGTTCATCTATCTGACAGATGTCCGAAACCGGGAAAACGTTCCAGTTAATTTCCCGCTTCATCAGCCACGTATAGCACTGCGTTAGGTCACCCCCAGCACAACATATTGCCATGCCATGCATTGTGTTGCATATTGTTTGCATTGTATTTATTGTTTCCTCCCCCTCCTTCTCTCCCGATAGACCCCGAGACTGTCGATGACACTGCTGAGTACGACTACGTCGTCGACGACCAGACCCCTTTAGCTGAGCTTCCAGGCAAGCAAAACCCCCTTGATCATCCAGATATTGCCCACTCTTTCTCTCTTATGCTTGCATTAGAATTGCTTCTATTGTTACTCCGATAGCTCCTATTCCGATGCATAGCCTGTTTTCGTCGCCTGCTATTGGTACATTACCTGCTATCCTATGATGCTTAGTTAGGTATGCTATGTTTCACCAGCTGGCCCTTCACACTTGTCTGTTTGCCAGGTTTGTTATCGGGTCGTGATCACTCTGGGTGATGATCACGGATATGTTACATTACTGCAATAATTTTAAACTATTAAAGTCAGGCCGGCTCCAAGAGTCCTCGCGAGATAATTGAACAAGACAGGTTGAACCCAAGAGTACCCGCGAGCGATATTGTGGCGGAACGACAGGGCAGGCAGAGACCACCTAGGAGAGAGGTGGGCCTGGTCCCTGGTCGGGTCCGCGTGTTACCAAGTCGGGGCGACAGGAACCCTATTCGTCTCTGCGAGTTACTAAACATGCCTAACGGATTTGGGTATTTGATCTGAGTTGGCCACTGGCCTATACGCACTACCACCAAGCGGGATAATGGTTTAATGGGGCCATCGGATGTATCAGCCGACAGTTCTGCCAGACGTCCAGTTCAGCATTGTGGCTAGGTCGGGCCGGCGCCATCCAAGACAGAGGTGGTGCCTGGGTCCACCCTGCACACAACGACCCGGAGTGCAAAGGGCGATGGGCCCAAGACCCCTGAGCACTTAGGATGTAGACCGGCGGGGACCTCTCTGCGGAGCCTAGGTAGGACTATGTCGTGTCGATCAGCCGAGGCCGGGCATGACCGAGATAAGTGTGTCCGGCCAGAGTTAATCGAGCGTGTTGGGTAACAGTAGTGCACCCCTGCAGGGAAGTGATCTATTCGAATAGCCGTCTCCACGGTAACAGGACGCTCGGAGATTTATCCTGATCTATTACAACTATGAATGGATACTATTACAATGTTAAACTGATACTATGGCCCTCGGGATCACTTTATCGCAGGGTAGTCGAGGAAGGATCTCAGGGCATTGCTAATATATATACTTATTATTATATGCTGCTATGTTCTATTCTCTTCTGATGTTGCAAGATTGCTTCAAGATGCTAGTCTTCGATAGGCTAGGCCTTTCCCCCTCTGTTCTGGCATTTCTGCAGTTTAGTCCAAAGATATAGCCCCATTCCTTTGATACCGAGGCATACTTAGTTTAGTCCTGATGTAAGTCTTGCGAGTACTTTGGATGAGTACTCACGGTTGCTTTGTTACCTCTTTTTCCCCTACCCGGTTGCTGTGATCAGACGACGGAGTCCAGGAGCAGGAGATCCCCGGAGGCACCTACTACTACGATGAGCCCGCCGGCCAGGAGAAGTTCGGAGGCCCTAGGCAGGAGGCCTTCGCCTTTTCGATCAGTGTCGCTGTTATGCTAGCCTTCTTAAGGCACCCTTGTTTAACTTTGTGTCTGTACTCAGATACTGTTGTTGCTTCCGCTAATTCTTGTGTAACTCGAGCTTATGTATTCGAGACCTCGAGGCCCCTGGCTTGTAATATAAAGCTTGTATTATTTTATTTTGTGTCTAGAGTTGTGTTGTGATATGTTCCCGTGAGTCCTTAGGCTTGATCGTGTGCATTTGTGTGTATGATTTGTGCACGGTCGAGCAGGGGCGTCACAAGTTGGTATCAGAGTTGACTACCTGTAGGTAGCCCCCTTTCCAACTCCTTGGCCGAAGTTGAGTCTAGTCTTTGCAAAACTGTTTTACTAACATGGCGGTGTGGCTTACGGGCCCACGTCACCAATGGGTGGTATTAGGATCTTTTATTCCTCTTCCTTACTCTGGGACTCTGATCTCTCTTCCTTTCGGGTTAAAATTTTACTAACACTAACATTAGGTTCTCGTGATTACATCCAACCGGAGATTTGAATCAACCTCTCTTTGAATTGTGGGCCAGGTTCTGCTTCACAGTATTCACGGACCGCAGGATCCTTTTATCGAGGGCACCCTGCGTTGTCACTTGCAGATTCCTCGCCCAGTAGTTTTCTCCGGCGTTGATCTAGCCTTTGCTATGTCGCGTTGTTGTATCTCTCCACCGCGTGCCTGCGCGCCGCCTAGTTTGTCTAGTTACGTGTGTTTATGAACTCACGTTGTCCGTTGGTATCCAACTCCGTGCATGGATCTGTATGTCTTTAATGGCTAACGATATGTATCTAATGCACTTCTTGATCATTGCTCATGTTGCATCATGAATAGCCTCATTCATTGCAGTTGTTCTTGCTAAGCTGCCCCTGTTGTTTTAGCAGGATGGATGACGATCCTCCGCCTCCACCCTATATTGCCGCAATGATGCAGCAGTTTGAACTGAACCGTCAGCTCAATGAGAGTCTGGTAAATCGATTAGAATGCAATGATGCTCGTCAGGAACCTGGCCCGATCTCACTGCAAGATTTTGTGCGCCTCAACCCGTCCACCTTCCGTAACTCGACTGATCCAATGGATGCTGGTGATTGGCTCCGTGACATCGCCTTTCAGATGGAGTCGGCTAATGTTGCCCCTGCCAGTTACGTCACCTATGCGACGTATCACCTGAGGGGTTCAGCTGCTCAATGGTGGGAAGGTCACAGGCGTATGCTGCCTGCTGGAGCTGTAACTATTTGGCAGGAATTTCAGTCAACCTTCCGTGCACGGCACATTCCTCAAGGTCTGATGGACCAGAAGAAGAAGGAGTTCCGCAAACTCACACAGGGCAAAATGACTATGGATGAATATCAGAGGAAATTCCTTGAATTATCCCGCTATGCTGAGGATGACGTCTGCACTGATGCTCGCAAGCAGGAGAAATTCCGTGAAGGACTACGTCCTGATATAAAGCTCGCACTTGTTGCCCATGATTGCGCAGACTTTGCGACGCTTGTCAGTCAAGCTTTCTGAACTGAAGCTGGTCTGACTGAGTACCAGGAGTCGCTCAAGCGTACTCGAGATGTTGGCCCATCCTCGGGTCAGCCTGCTCAGAAACGTCAAGTCTGGATTCCGCACAATGTCTATCACCGACCTGCTCCAACACCAAGGCCGTCTTATGTTGCACCTCGTCTGCCTCCGCCGCCGAGACAGCTAATGATTCAGGGTGGACAGCCCATTGCGATTGCTCCTACCCATAATGATGGTTTATGTCGCAAGTGTGGACAGCCAGGGCACCGTGCTCTCAACTGTCGCCAGGGTCAGCCGCAGAATGCATCACGTCCTCTTGTTGGCCGTAAGAAGGGCCGTCGAAACCATCCTTCCAGAAATTGTAATGCCAGGCCGCCTGCCATGGGTTGTGGTCAAGTCACCCACGTCAAAATGGAAGAAGCTCGTGAGTCCCCTAAAATCGTGATGGGAACTCTTCCAGTTAATTCAGTTGCAGCTTTTGTTCTCTTTGATTCCGGGGAATCACATTCCTTTGTGTCTCAACAATTTGCTCAGCGGCATGAACTACCTCTAGAGTTGTTGCCCACCCCATTAGAGATTAGCACTCCCCGTTCCAGGTGGCAAACTAAGATGGTAAGTCACAACAATCAGATCAGAATTGAAGGGTTGATGTTCTCTGCTTCCCTCATTGCTCTCGGACCTTCCGACATAGACATCATTCTCGGTATGGACTGGTTGACCGCCCATAATGCTTTGATCGACTGTGCTACTAAGAAAGTCCAACTTACACATCCCTCTGGCCAGACAGTCAGCTACTCAGCCCAGATAGTCCAGAATGCCGAAAGCCAGATATATGCTCTGAATGCATTGAATGCCTCACCTCTTGAAGGAATCGAGAACGTACCAGTCGTTCGCGAATTTCAAGATGTCTTCCCGGAGGAACTTCCAGGAGTACCCCCTGTTAGAGCTGTCGAATTTGTCATCGACTTGAAACCAGGCACTACTCCTATTGCCAAGCACCCATACAAGATGCCACCTCATGAACTCCTTGAGCTTAAGGAGGAAATTGACAAGTCACTTCGTAAGGGTTTCATTCACCCCAGTTCTTCCGCTTGGGGAGCACCTTCTCTCTTTGTCAAGAAGAAGGATGGAACGAATCGGTTGGTTCAAGATTATCGACCTATCAACCAAGCAACAATTCAGAACAAGTATCCGCTTCCTAGAATCAACGATCTATATGATCAACTTGCTGGTTCCTCAGTATTCTCTAAACTTGATTTGAGATTGGGATACCACCAGATCCGAGTTCGTAAAGAGGACATTCCAAAGACAGCCTTTGTTACTCGCTATGGTTCTTACGAGTACACCGTCATGCAATGTTGAGGATATCGCTTATCGTTAGCGTCTCGGTCAGCTGGGGATTAGAGATTAATCAGAAATCGGTCGATTAATCGATTTTATCGATCGACTATTAATCGATCATTTTTTGCAAGTCTCAGGTTCCCAACACTAAAATATGCTATATTCAACACCAAAAAAATATTTGACAGAAGTGTTACTTTGATTCCTAGCCTTTGAATCCTCGTATAATAACAAACGAAATAGGACAATAGTACATATTGCATAACAAGGTCCACAAAACACAAATAAACATAGTTTCTGGAAACATAGTGCTACGAATAGGCCCGATTTATCGGTAGATTCCCTATAAATCGCTTGTCAGAGCGATAAACCGGCCCAAACGATAAATGGTGAAGATAAGGCATAATCTTATCGGTCACCCCCCGAGTAGCGATAAATCAGACGATAAATCGCTGAATCGGAAGATTTTTTTGAACAGTGCCGTCATGTCCTTCGGCTTAACCAACGCTCCAGCAACTTTCTCTCGGTTAATGAACTACATCTTCATGGATTACCTCAACAAGTTCATTGTGGTTTATCTGGATGATATCCTTATATATTCGAAGAATGAAGAAGAACATGTCGAACATCTTCGGCTTGTACTGGAGAAATTGCGCGAACATCAACTGTATGCCAAGTATTCCAAGTGTGACTTCTGGTTATCTGAAGTGACATATCTCGGCCACATGATTTCCAAAGATGGCATTGCTGTTAATCTAGAACGAGTTCAGGCTATTCTTGACTGGACTCCTCCGAAGAATGTCAAGCAAGTCAGAAGTTTTCTCGGACTCGCCAGCTATTGTCGCCGATTTGTCGAGAACTTTTCCAAGATTGCCAAGCCTCTGACTGATCTACTTCACAAAGGCGTTAAGTTTGAATGGACAAAAAAATGTCAGGAAAGTTTCCAAACACTCAAGGACAAGCTGACATCTGCACCAGTGCTTGCTCCTCCAGATTCCCGCAAGGACTTCGTGATTTATTGCGACGCATCCCGTCAAGGATTAGGCTGTGTCCTAATGCAAGAGCGGAAAGTGATTGCTTATGGCTCTCGACAGTTGTGTCCTCATGAAGAGAACTATCCAACGCATGACCTCAAACTTACAGCAGTTATTTATGCATTGAAGTTATGGCGACATTACCTACTTGGTAATCGTTGCGAGATCTACACGGATCATCAAAGTCTGAAGTACTTGTTCACTCAGCCATCTCTAAACCTCCGTCAGCAAAGATGGATGGAGGCCATTACGGACTATGACTTGGGTATTTCTTATACCCCTGGCAAGGCTAATGTAATGGCTGATGCTTTGAGCCGTAAATCCTACTGTTGTGAACTTGAGGTTCAGCTACAGCAACCACTCCTGTATGAAGAGCTTCGAAAGCTGAACATCGAGATAGTTCCTCAAGGATATCTAAATACCTTGGTTGTTGAACCAGATCTCGAACGCAACATCAAGACAAGGCAGAAGTATGACTCTGAAGTCGAGAAGATTAAGAGCTATCTCTCCAAAGGAAATTCATCGTTCTTCACTGTTAATGATGATGGTGCCTTATTCTTCAAAGGTCGCCTAGTGGTCCCCAGAAAGCACAACCTGGACTCGCGTTCGGATGTCATGAAAGAAGCACATGACACACCTTTGGCTATTCATCCGGGTAGTACTAAGATG
The DNA here is from genome assembly GCA_039707655.1 of Elymus sibiricus. Taxonomy (NCBI): domain Eukaryota; kingdom Viridiplantae; phylum Streptophyta; class Magnoliopsida; order Poales; family Poaceae; genus Elymus; species Elymus sibiricus. The sequence goes on from CM077676.1 coordinate 11,500,098, forward strand.
TACCAAGACATTCGTCAGCGGTACTGGTGGCCTGATATGAAGCAAGACATTGCTCGTTATGTTGCTGAGTGTGACGTTTGCCGTCGCATCAAAGTAGAACACCAAAGACCTGCTGGAACTCTGCAACCACTTGCTATTCCCGAATGGAAATGGGACAAAGTTGAAATGGATTTCATAACTGGATTTCCCAGATCACAGAAGGGTCATGATACTATTCTTGTTGTCATTGACCGATTCTCCAAGGTTGCTCATTTCCTGCCAGTCAAGGAGACAATCACTGCTAGTCAGTTAGCAGACTTGTACGTTTCCAGAATTGTGTCACTCCACGGTGTTCCATTGGAGATCAGTTCAGACCGTGGTAGCCTCTTTACCTCAAGGTTCTGGGAAAGTTTCCAAGAAGCTATGGGAACTCATCTGTCCTTTAGCACCGCTTTTCACCCCCAGTCCCAGGGTCAAGTTGAACGAGTCAACCAAGTGCTTGAAGATATGCTTCACGCATGTGTCATCTCCTTTGGCAAGAAATGGGAGGAATCTCTCCCGTATGCTGAGTTCTCTTACAACAATAGCTATCAAGCTAGTCTGAAGATGGCACCATTTGAAGTTCTTTATGGACGTCAGTGCCGAACTCCTCTGAATTGGTCAGAAACTGGGGAACAGCCACTCTTCGGTCCGGACATTATCCAACAAGCTGAAGAACAAGTCCGCATTGTCCGTGAACATTTGAAAACTGCTCAGTCTCGCCAGAAGAGCAATTATGACCGAAAACACCAGGTAATGGTTTATCAACCTGGCGAACAAGCTTACCTTCGTGTCACTCCGATGAAGGGCACTCATCGATTTGGAATCAAGGGCAAGTTAGCTCCTCGCTACATTGGCCCGTTCCGTATCCTCGCAAGACGTGGAGAAGTGGCATATCAATTGGAATTGCCGTCGAATCTCTCTCAAGTTCATGATGTCTTCCATGTGTCGCAACTCCGTCGCTGCTTCAAGGATCCTATCCGAGCAGTGGATCATGAAATGCTTGAGCTCCAAGAGGATCTTTCTTATCAAGAATATCCGATCCGCATTCTTGATCAAGCTGAACGTCAAACCCGTCAGAAGGCAATCAAGTTCCTTAAAGTTCAGTGGTCAAATCATTCTGAAGATGAAGTCACTTGGGAACGCGAAGATCGTCTTCATGAAGAATACCCCGCTCTCTTTCAGTCTACCTCTTAATTCTCGGGACGAGAATTTCTTTTAGAGGAGGAGAATTGTAACACCCCCATGTATTAGCTACAGTAATCCCCATGATTAATGCCAAGTCATCATGCTTAACAGTGCTTGATCACCTTTGATCTCATATCTCATTTCAAATTCCACTTTGAAATGGAATTCAAATTTAAAGTGAATTTAAAAGTTATTCAAATCCAAGAACTAAATAATTCATAATATTGCAAAAATTTCCAAAGCAATTATAAAAATAAAGCCAACATTATTTGAATTCTTAAATTGCCCCTAACCTAATTAAAACAGAACCAAAACAGTAGCATTTAATCCATTTCCAATTAAACAAAATTCAAATGAAATTGTTGTGCCTCCAAACTTTTTATGGCAGTACCAAATATTGCATTGTATTTATGTGGCTAAGTCACATATTTTACAAACGTCAAATTGTGGCTAAACTATTTGCAAAACAGAAAGAAATAAAGAAAGGCAGTAAAAGAAAAGGATAAGAGGGAAGAAAACCCTGTGCACTTGGCCCAGCCGTCGCCACAGTGCGGCCTGGCCCATTAGCGTCGGCCTTCCCCTACCTCCGGAAGCGCCAGGAGAAGGCCGAGACGCCATGGCCACTGGGCCCTCGACACCCTGCGCTGCAGTGCCGCCCGAGAGGGGATAAGACCGGCTCTGGCCCTCTCTCCCCCTCCCCGAAACCCTAGACGCGATATTTTTCTCCTCTTCCTCGCTCTCTCGTCTGGTTCTTCCACGCCCGACGCCGCCATGGCCGTTCCTCTCTGAGCACCACGGCCACCGGCCTCCCCTCGCCGTTCCGGCATGTCCAGGAGCATCGTGGACGTCTTCTGCATCGTCCATGACTAGCCACTTGCTGCGGATCATCGCCGAGCCGTCACCCTGTTCGATCTCCCCCGAATGGATCGCCGCCGTCCGCCGCCCGATCCGCTCCACCCCGACCGCCCTGTGCCACCCCGAGCTTGGCATCCACCTCTGTGAGCACGCGCGCATCTTTTCCCCCTTAGCCCGAGCTCGATTTCGAGCTCCGGCGCCGTTTGCCGCAAGGCCGAGCTCCGGCCACCGCCGGGCTCGAGCGCAGCCGTAGCTCCGGCCACCCCCAGCTGCCGCCGCTTACTCCACTGGATGCGCCGCATCGCAAGCTACCCGTAGCCGCAAACCGCACTCGATTTGGTGCCCTGTAGCGCCCGCGCGGTGAATGTCCGCCATCGGTTTGGTCGTCGCCGGCGTAACTCCGGCCGGCTGACGTGTCCGGCGTCATTAGGCGCTAATGATGCTAATTAGATTAGCCCAGTGAGACTGACAGCCGGGTCCCACACGGATTAACTAGGTCTAATAAAAACTGTTAGTATAATTAATCAAACTGACAGGCGGGGTCCACCGCACTGTTCATTTGGATAAGCCCTGCTGAGTCAGCCTGCAGACTCAGCAGATGGCCCACCAGTCAGCCTCTGCTGTCTGGGTACTGACTGGGCGGTTGACTTAGTCAACTGGCCCCACCTGTCAGCCATTGTGTACACTTCTGTGTACACTGTGCTGGGTGCATTTAGCATTTTTGCTATTTATAATTTCGAATTAAAAATTATCAGGAAATTCCAGAAAATGATTAAAACTTTGAAAAATCATATAAAATAAAATCGTAACTTGGATGAAAAAGTTTTCTACATGAAAGTTGATCAGAAAAATGAGACGAACCCGAATACGCTATCCACATACCTATCAGATGCCTCCAGCACTGCAAACATGGAACCTTACCCTTCGGTTCATCTGTCTGACAGATGTTCGAAACCGGGAAAACGTTCCAATTAATTTCCCGCTTCATCTGCCACGTGTAGCACTACGTTAGGTCACCCCCAGCATAGCATATTGCCATGCCATGCATTGTGTTGCATATTGTTTGCATTGTATTTATTGTTTCCTCCCCCTCCTTCTCTCCCGATAGACCCCGAGACTGCCGACGACACTGCTGAGTACGACTACGTCGTCGACGACCAGACCCCTTCAGCTGAGCTTCCAGGCAAGCAAAAACCCCTTGATCATCTAGATATCGCCCACTCTTTCTCTCTTATGCTTGCATTAGAATTGCTTCTGTTGTTACTCTGATAGCTCCTATTCCGATGCATAGCCTGTTTTCGTCGCCTGCTATTGATACATTACCTGCTATCTTATGATGCTTAGTTAGGTATGCTATGTTTCACCAGCTGGCCCTTCACCCTTGTCCGTTTGCTAGGTTTGTTATCGGGCCGTGATCACTCTGGGTGATGATCACGGATATGTTACATTACTGCAATACTTTTAAACTGTTAAAGTCGGGCCGGCTCCAAGAGTGCCCGCGAGATAATGGAACAAAACGGGTTGAACCCAAGAGTACCCGCGAGCGATATTGTGGCGGAACGACAGGGCAGGCGGAGACCACCTAGGAGAGAGGTGGGCCTGGTCCCTGGTCGGGTCTGCGTGTTACCAAGTCGGGGCGACAGGAACCCTGTTCGTCTCCGCGAGTTAATAAACACACCTAACGGATTTGGGTATTTGATCTGAGTTGGCCACTGGCCTATACGCACTACCACCACGCGGGATAATGGTTTAATGGGGCCCTCGGCACCGTATGTATCAGCCGACAGTTCTGCCAGACGTCCAGTTCAGCATTGTGGCCGGGTCGGGCCGGCTCCATCCAGGACAGGGGTGGTGCCTGGGTCCACCCTGCACACAACGACCCGGAGTGTAAAGGGCGATGGGCCCAAGACCACTGAGCACTTAGGATGTAGACCGGCGGGGACCTCTCTGCGGAGCCTAGGTAGGACTACGTCGTGTCGATCAGCCGAGGCCGGGCATGACCGAGATAAGTGTGTCCGGCCAGAGTTAATCGAGCGTGTTGGGTAACAGTAGTGCACCCCTGCAGGGAAGTGATCTATTCGAATAGCCGTGTCCACGGTAACAGGACGCTCGGAGTTGTATCCTGATCTATTACAACTATGAATGGATACTGTTACAATGTTAAACTGATACTACGGCCCTCGGGATCACTTTCTCGCAAGGTAGTCAAGGAAGGATCTCAGGGCATTGCTAATATATATATATATACTTATTATTATATGCTGCTATGTTCTATTCTCTTCTGATGCTACAAGATTGCTTCAAGATGCTAGTCTTCGATAGGTTAGGCCTTTCCCCCTCTGTTCTGGCATTTCTGCAGTTTAGTCCAAAGATATAGCCCCATTCCTTTGATACCGAGGCATACTTAGTTTAGTCCTGATGTAAGTTTTGCGAGTACTTTGGATGAGTACTCACGGTTGCTTTGCTACCTCTTTTTTCCCCTACCCGGTTGCTGCGATCAGACGACGGAGTCCAGGAGCAGGAGATCCCCGGAGGCACCTACTACTACGATGAGCCCGCCGACCAGGAGTAGTTCGGAGGCCCTAGGCAGGAGGCCTTCGCCTTTTCGATCAGTGTCGCTGTTATGCTAGCCTTCTTAAGGCACCCTTGTTTAACTTTGTGTTTGTACTCAGATACTGTTATTGCTTCCGCTAATGCTTGTGTAACTCGAGTTTATGTATTCGAGCCCTCGAGGCCCCTGGCTTGTAATATAAAGCTTGTATTATTTTATTTTGTGTCTAGAGTTGTGTTGTGATATCTTCCCGTGAGTCCTTAGGCTTGATCGTGTGCATTTGCGTGTATGATTAGTGCACGGTGGAGCAGGGGCGTCACAGTGTGCATCCTAACTATGCAGAGGTTGGGTGTGTGCTCTTTCAGTTTATATCCACTTGATGCTCCTTTTTGAGCCAATAAAATCCACTCTTTGTCGAAAAAGATGGCATAGTATATGCATACATGTAAGAGTAAGTGACCAAGACTCCGGGTTGGTCTATAAAACAAATAAACCATTATTTCACTACTTAACTACTCCACATATGCAACTTGTTAGTTTTCTCCCTCTCGAAGATGCCGACAGGCTGTAGATATATTGTGAGCTAATGCCAGTTAACAAAGAAAGCTGTGGAACTTGAGCCTACTAGCTTCAATTTCACGCATATAGCATATGCTAGCCAACTTAGACATTATCAATGCCTTCATGGTACAACTTTAAACAAGAAGCGAAGCTTCCTTATGATCAACCTGGCAATCAGGGCATATATGTGATCCTTTGAGCAACTGTTATACAATCTGTGTAAATGTGTGATTCATGCAATCTGGTGAGATAAGCATGCCCTCTCAGCAGATATATCACGAAATTCAAGTATAGTTTCAACTTTCAACTAAAACACGTCTCATGAAACAAGACGATGAATGCTGATGAAATGGTTCTGTAACTAATTTAAAATCTACTTGCACCACATAATTTGTATTCTTACTTCTTAAAGTGTAAATTGAATTTGGATTTGACATTTTAGGACATGATATAGTAGATGCATGTATTTGTTGTAATATTATATAAAAAGTAAGGGACATTGTACATCTTTTGCATGGATTAGACCTATATATATCAACCTAAATGGCAGATTTTGTACTCTCGCGTTAGATGCATATGTCCATTGAACATACAGTATCTATCTATTATATACTTAAAACGATAGAAAAGGAACGGCTCAGATTTTGCAGTAAAAACAAAACTAAAAAGAACGGCTGTGATTGATAAGTACGCAAGCATGTGTCCTTATAACATACGCTTCCAGCCTACGTTCATGGTACTGGAATCGCTAGGCACTTCTTTGTTTTACGGTCAGAGAAAGAAAAAAGAGAGCGAGAGTCCTGAAGAAAAAAAAACAATCGCTACGTTCACGGTATATAATAGACTAGGCACTTCCTAATCTGTATGAAAGAGCAAGTCCGATTCGTATGCGGCCCAGATTACGTAGAGTTGTACGTGCTAAAAGGATGTAGCGTTTTCTTTTGGAAAAACAAGACCGAAGACGCATACAAGCATGTACGTTTAGGACAATGATACGGAGATTTTAGATTACCTTTTTTTTGTGAGTGAGTTTAGATTAGCTAGAGTTGCACGGCTCAAACGTGTCAAAAGAATGCAGCATTTTGGAAAGAGAAGACCGAAGACGTGTACTGGTGTACAAGCATGTTGGTGTATCTAGGAGACTTCTGAGAAGACCAAAGACGTCTACTGGAGTACGTATCTATGAGAAGGATAGTTGGGTCCATGAGTTGAAGTGGGCCCTTTCCCATGTTGTGATAACATGCACGAAACGAGCTCAGAAGTCTAGGCAGTACGCGGTTAAGAAAAAAGTCCAGCAGTACGCAGTACACATGATAGAGATTTCGAGCAACACAAAGGAAGAAAAGGAAAAAAAAACTAATCAACATGGGCAATATATATTTATTTTTGTTGAGAAAAGGCAATACAGGATTTTTGTTAGACTTTTGCCCAAAAAACTATCAATACTCAAGGTTACAGACTCTTCCGCAATTTAGTTTTTGAGCTAAGATATAAAAAAGAAAATAAAGAATACTATTGATTCAACCAGGTTTTATAGTTCATTGCACTTGAATCCAACAAGTAGGGATACATCCCGTGAGTAAGCCAGGTCAGCGACATATGGAATAGTACGCGCTCTATATTTTGAGCGAATGAAGGACTGCGGGAGTATAGCACATAGACATCAAATGAGTTTGCACTTGACGGGTTCTGTCCAGAAGCTAAACGTTAGTACTTACACTAAATATGCCAGATACGCGTAAATTAGCAGAGATCTCTTTCATTGGTCTAAATCAGCTTTAAATTATCTACTCTCATGATTCTGTAACCAATATATTTTATTCGGTGCACCATGAGAATTTTGTTGTACAAACGCACTGTAGATACAGCTCCCAACTATTAAATAGATAAAATACTGTAAATAAGTTTGGCGTAATAAACAAAATAGAATTAGTGTTTTGTATCCCATACAAACTCCATATGAAGATCATAAATAACCAAATTGCATTTATGTAAGAAATTCAACTTAAAATCAAATCTAGAATATAGAAATTAAATGGCATTAACAAATATAGACCGTTTAATAGTATTTATGAAAATATGGTGAGAGGGGCTCAATGTCAACATATTATGCATCAGTGATCAATGTATCAACATGCATATAATGCTTAGATGTATCAACATGCACAAGTCTGGCAATTGAAAGTAAATGGCAAACCTCATGTTAATTGGAGCTATAGTACACTCGAAAGAACAAAAAAAAGTATATGCATGTATCTGAACTGTGTACAAGACATTCATATCATCATGCAAGAAAAATTGGTGTTCGATGCCAACCTGCTACACGTGTAAAATCGCTTATATCTCGAAGGGCCTAAAATCGCTTATATCATGTGAGTTAAGGAAGCAAAACTGCATTTTGGCTGCAAGAGCAGAAGTTGGAAGCAAAATATCATGTGAACTATGTAGCAAGTTGTTTCAGTTATGTTAAAAATATCTAAATCAATCCCTACAAAAAACGTGCATAACAACAAAGGGAAAATTAGGATGATACTAGGTGAGAGTTGATGTTTCTTGCAAGTCTATCTATGAACTTTATCTGATAATTACATTCTCGGGTATGTGCATAAGGCAATTCGAGTAAGACATCATACCTTGAAGCATCTAGAAGTAATGGTGCATGTGGAAATATATCATAGAGTATAGTATAATCCTTCAACGTCTAAATTCAATATTTCCTTTAAAATTGGTAAGAAATGAGCTGAATGCAGGACAAGAACAAAAACAAGGTATACATGATCAGTATTAAGATTTAATTAGGAAGAAAATTCCTGTAAAACTTATAGCAGAAAAGATAAATTGAAAGGATTGGGATGAAAAATATAAAACATCAAAATATTATTATAAAATCAATGGTTTTGAATGGATTGATCCGGGTCTCAATGCCATCGTTCTTTCATTGTTGTTGTTAGACAACAAATATCATTGTCAACAACAAAATGCACACTCCATCAAATACCAAAGAATGCATTTGTTTTTACTTTATATTCTCAATTGTTTCGATACTAATATATCATCGAAATATAAATCAAATGGTAGTTTGCAATAGAGCACATAGCAATACAAAGTAAATCTAGCCGCGCAAATGCGCGGGTCACCCAGCTAGTTCATTATTAATTTAGCTGTGAAATGGCTTCCTGGCTAATTGACCTCCCAGCCACCCTACTTAGTCGCAAATTAAGCTCCACCACAAGTAATTTAGCTGTGCATTTAAGCAATGATAACACCACTAATTAAGATGCTGCACTCGATTAATTATGTGCCACCACTTCTGTCACCTAGCCCATCCCTGTTCTAGTTTAAGCCCATCTACAAGAGGTGAACTGTATATGATGCCCCGATTTAACAATGGCTGGTGTATTTTAGTCCTACCCAAACCGTAGCATATGCAGCCTAATCTAGTCAATACGACTCACCGGCACCAGCCGAGTCTAGTCCTCAACTAAATGATTTTGCTTAGTGAGCAGCTCGCCCCATGATTTAGATGTGCAATAAAAGAACTATGCTAGACCGGGTCGGCATCCCAAGACATGTTCAAACATATATAGTTCTTTTATTGCACATCTAAATCATGACACCTCTCTCAGATCTGAATTTGTGCAGCGTTAAGCTTTCATTGTTTTCGCTTGAAAAAAGAGGTTCCTTGAACTCCCAACTGTCAATTGATTTGATCGATGCACAAGGTCATATATTAACTGGGAATTTTTAAGATGACATGCAACCAAATTCGTCGTCTCTTCACAAACGGGCTTCCCGTTTCACAACTGAGATGTTAGATCCTCAAACACTATACAACTGGGCAGTTTGGGGCAGAAAAAACCCAGCCAAACCTCCCTCTACAGATGCAGGACAAATTTTAAAAGCAGAGCTTGCCATGATTATGCATGATGCAAGAAATAAATCATATTATGAATTTCAAGCATGGTTGAAGCCTTGAAGGCTATGTTTGAATACCACCCTCCATTTTTATCTTTTGTTATTTTTACTTTCATGTACAGACATATGAAAAATTATATGTCCATGCAGTAGGATACTTGTTGTTTTCCCTTGAAACAAGAAGTTCAGAAGAGTGTCTTTTTAAAAAAAAAATTGGAGAAATTTGAAAGTTTAAAATTTTCAAAAAGTTCCAAATTCCTTAATCTGAATTACCAAAAGTTTTGAAATTTCCAAAGTTCTAGAAATTCAAAAAGTTGGAGCCAGATTTTCCAAAAGGAATTTAATGGAAAGTTTGACCAAGGGATGACTTCCCAAAAAGGAAATACCGAGGAACTAACTGGCAGGTGAGCGCCAATTAGCATCGCCAGACCAGGAGCTTAACCTGTCTTCTCAACAGAGAAAAAAGGAACAAGATCATCTATCACCTGGCAAAAACCGTGTGTATTCTCAGTTGATCTCCCTTTGTGGCGTGTATTGCACGCTGAACATTTTCTGAATATACCTCAAAATTATATACAAATCTTGGACTGAGCTTATGCACAAATTCAGATCCTAGAGATTCCCACTTGTTTCCACATCACATGAGTTGGAGAGAGAGAAAAATATCATATTGTCTATCAACAACTGCTATACTTCGTTGGCTCATGGATCGAAATCCAGAAGCATCTATTCCTTTTGGAAATTCGGTAGTGTATTTTTCCTTCAACTTCTCCAGCAGCGGTTCCCATCAGCTATCACACTTGACTACACTGTAATTTCGGCTTCCGCTGTACGAACGACACTCGATAGGGAGGTTTCGTCACCTTGCAAAACATACAACATGAATCTTAAGCAAAGCCTTTCCACTTCAAAGAGCATTCTCCATCACACAATCGTCTAATTGGTTACTACACCTCTGCCGAAGAGCTATGCTATGCTTAAGAGTTCATCAACGTTTACTAACCTTGTTATGTCTTATGTTCCAGCAGACTATCCCAGCGGCTTTTGAGGATCTCGTAAGCGTCTGGACAGGGAAGAGCTATTACAGAGGTGGAGCTGCCGTTAGTTGACAGCTCGACCACCAGACCCAACCGCAGCAGCGTCTCCATAGCTTTGTCGATAGGCATTTCAATCTACAAGGGTATCAGAACCACACTTAATGATTTTGATGACAACCGCAGAATACATGGATAGAAGGTGTCGACTCCCCACCTTTGCATGAAATTTCTCATACATAAACTGCTCACACATATCTCTGATGCTTGCGCGAGAAGACACCTGCACGGATTGAATCAGGCCAAGGATTCTGTAAATTAAATGTGACAAGTCTCAAGTACTAAAAGCAGCAAGGCATACCTGATACTTATTTCTGCCGAGTAACATAGCATATGCTAATAGTGCTTCCTTATACTGTACAAAAAGAGATGGCGAGGAAGTTTCCTTACTCAACTGAGTGAAATGCACAAAAATTTATGGTTTTGACTGTCCACTGAATGTGTACCTGCTGTTGCTCGGAAGCATCTAGAAGAAAGTAAACTGAACCAAAGCCACTTGCTAATGTCTTCTCATAGAGCGTCTTATTGACCAGAAGCTGGAGAGGAGGTATTGATGTCAAATAAACAATCCTCTGTCGTACTGAAAAGTACTTGAAATCTATATCTACCACACTTTGCAAACTGAACCATATAAAGAATTTCATCATTATGCAAATATAGAGCAACATAAATGATCTACTTGGTATCTATCCCTGGTCTGTTTGTAGCCCAGCGTCACACGGAACACGAGTATTGCAAGTGCTGTAAAAGCAGCTAGATCAAGAAGGAAAGCAGACCTGCATTACATACCATGGAAGAAATGCAAACAATGTTACTTGTTTTGTGAAAATGAGAAAGAATTCCCTAATATTACTGATGCAAATTACATACTTACGGAGATGAGGCTAAACTCTCAAATTTATAGTTGACAACATATGCCAACAATCCTATTACTGTAGCTATATCCAGCCTTACCTGTATTAAGGAAAATGCTATCAACAAACCAAAATGCAGGAAAGGAAATGAAAAGAGAAAGAAAAAGGTTCAAGAGGGAATTACTGTATCAAGGATGCGGAAGGATAACTTTTTGTGAGGAAAAACCACCTGCAGACAAGGTCATATGGTAGTTACTATTATATTTGGCAATATTCTCTTAACGCAGAAAAATATGCATTTCTCTTGTATTTTCTCAAAACAGAAAGTACTATGCTACTAAATATATTCTGAATAGTGCATATGCTTTTGGATGCAATATCAGTACTGAAATCTGCATCAAATTTTTTGCCCAATTTTCCTATTTTAATACCATAATAGATAAGGATTATGAGCATTGTATTGTAGATGCAGGTAAACCAAAAATGCCTCCACGAGAATGATGCACTTACTGGCAGATCCGGGATGGGTATTTTCTCATAAATTTTCAACTGCGGCGGCAGCATCTGCATCTCAGAGCTCTCCCTCTCATTACTTTGAGCAGAATCATCAGAATAAAGTATGATCAGTTCTTCGAATGCAGGTTCCTGGCAATTAACAAAATGGAATTATATATCTTCATTGCAGAGTATTTTGATAAATTAACATTTCTGTAGCTTATGAGCCTCCCATAGTAAGTACAAAGAAAATAACAGATAATCATCTGATTATTGTCAGTTTGCGGCTAATGAAAAAATGTCTCGCACATGGGGCAAATGTTGTGTCCATCATTTGTTTACATCTAAATTGTTTCTTATCCCTCATTATCCAAGGTGCATAATGGCCATATGTAAGACTACAGAGTGGATGCCAGTTCTATAATAATGCTCAAGCATTTATGAGATGAACACAAACTACTCTACCCTCTCTTTCTCACACAACATGGAGATTACTTCACAATCATAAATGAACATTTATATCAACACCTACTGGTAAGAAAGGGGTGTTCAGAAATCAAATCCCAGCATACCTGCAGAGTAGACTTGGCAAACAGAATGCCAAAAGAAGCTTTCACTATCTCCCAAATATTGTTATCACAAGATTCTCTGCTTGCTGGCTCCCATATATTTGCAAGGGTAATTCTAGGCAGAAAATTCGGCCTGAAGAGAAAGCAGAATATACTTCTTAAAATTCATGAACATTTAATGGTCAAGTATGGAAGTAGGCAGAACAAATTAACAAGCGAAAGACTATTCAGATATATTTCATTGAGCAATAATTTTAATATTCCCTTTGTTTTTGTATACAAGGCCACTTCGTTTTTCGTGTCAAATTTTGACTTATAATTTTGGTGAACAAAATATGGGTTATATGTCATCAAAAATATATCATCGGAAAGTTGTTTGAAATGTGCATCCAATGACATCCTTTTTGTGGCATAGAACTCACATTTTGTTAGTAATATTAATGGTCAAAGTCAGAGATAAAAATATGAAGTGGCGTTGTATACAAAAACGGAGGGAGTACTGATTATAGCAAACTTCTTTCAAGGATTATATTTCCGAAAAAAAAAGATAAATAAGGACCACAGCAGTACTTATGGAGTGCTGGTGAGTTGCAACCATGTACACAAAGGAAAATGAGAATGTGGACTAGGATTCGAAGAATGTGTCAGTTTACGATAAGCACGTGGTTAAGGAGTTCTTAGTAAAACCATGGGCTACCGCTAGTACTAGTGTGAAAATAGATTGCCAAAGGTGATATAATGAAGTTAGATGTGCCCCTAAATAGCAAACAAAAACCAGCATCTACTCAGAATCTAACCTCACATAGCCTTCAGATTGTTTTGTTTCAATATCAGATTTCAGTGTTGCTTCTGGCAAAGATGGAATTAATCCTGTCCATGTAAGCACTCTCCTTAGGAGTCTGCCGCGAGGGCCGACAGGTGACAGAAATCCTTCATAACGAGAGACTGCCCTTTGTGCAGCAATCCAAATAGGAAGATCTGCATCTGGTAATTGATCTGGCGTAAGTTTGCCCCTAGAATAGTTTTCTATCAACAACAATGAATTCTCTGCATAAGTTTGCTCTTTCAGCCAGAGCTTCAATTTGTCAATCCAGATCTGAAATCCTGGGCTCCCTGTTGATTTTTTCAATGCCTGGCATGAACTAAAATAATCACATACAATTAGCTAAGAGTTGTACGGGCATGCTGAACCACAAAAGCAACAGGTCTAGCAGTCATTATAAGTTCAGACAAGAGAATATAACGTGGATACCAGTGTATGCGGAGTTTCTTTAGCCACGTTTACAAACTTCGCTGCATAAATTACTACAGTACGTTTATGCTATCCTAACTTGAATATTCTTGACAGTTCAGTTCACAATGACCTAAGAGAGTACATGTATAAGTGAGTTCAGTCAGAGACTCAGAGTGTGACTGAATGAGTTAAGTCGGAATGTGATTAAATGAGAGGTGAGCAAGACATACAAAATGTGCTCAAATGGACTATCATGAGGGGAAGATTGACTGACCTCATTGGTCCACTTCCCCAGTTTTCCCAAGGGTTTGGAAAGGCTGAAGAAAATATTTTGCAGCAATTTGGACTGCAGGTAATCAAGTTTCTCCACCAATAGTAGGCCTTTTTGGCTCTCAGTCGAATACCCACGCCTGCCAAGGTCAAGAATTAGTCGTGCCACGGGAGCTCCATTTCCCTTTACGCAACGGACTGCAAAGTCACAGGACCAAAACTCACCGGAATATGATGGCGTTGGACTCAGCTGCCTTTTTCCAGTCAACGTAAACCGGCAGCGTCAGGAGGTAATCGCTGTTGAGGGAGTATGTCAGGAGCAGATCCTGCGCGGAGAGCTCTTCGAACTGAGCGTTGCGCAGGAGGCTCATGAAGGCACGCTGGAAATGAGTCGCGAATGCGACCCTTTTTGTGATCATCACACAAGCAAAGTACCATGGTTAGCTAGCTAGTAGTAGTAGCACCGAATTTAATTGGTTGGGCAAGTATAACTAGAGAAAATTAGCTTGGGTTTCACTACCTGGTGGGAGAAATTGGTGCGGGATCCGGGGATAAGCCGAGCAGGGTCTTCCAGTCCAGACTTCTCGACAGAAACGACATCCTGTCGTCGTCGTCATCGCCGTCCTGGGACATGCCGAAGAGCCCGGAGCCCCTGCCGTTCACCGCCGCCGCCGACTGGTTGCCGCCGGAGGCTTGTCCACGCTGGTCCCCCTCCTCCTCGTCCCGGAGCATGTAGTAGGCGCGCATCTGCTCGAGCGTCTCCTTGTGCTCCGCGTGCAGGACCGCGTCCAAGCACCTGCAGCGCACGAACAAGGCTGTGTCAATTTCCCCAATTCTGTACACGCTTGATTCTATGGTACGTATAATTTAGCATAGGAAGAGAGTACTGGCCTCGCGAATCGCCTGAAGTCCTCGGCGGCGGGCTGGGAGGGGAAGAGGGAGAGGGCGGCGTCGAGCAGCGCGGCCTTGGGGACGGCGATGTAGCGCTGGCGCGGCACGTTGATGCCGCCCCCCTGTTCGTCCTCCCCCTTCCCGTCGTGCGTCTTCTGCTGCTGTTCTTGATCCTCGCCGTCGGCGGTTGCCGCGCCAGCTCCGACGCCGTCTTGAGAGAGGGGATCGGGATCGGGGTCGACGCGGAGAGGCTCGAACTGGACGGGCGAGAGGTTGCCGACGGAGCAGCGGGCCACAGTGGAGAAGGAGGAGGGTATGGGCATCCTACTGGTATAGGCCGCCGTGGAGAAGGAGGAGATCGGGACGGCGGCGGCCGCCGGCGCCGGTCTGGCGCCGTGGAGCAGCAGCATTCCTTCGTTGGCGCGAACCAACGGAAGGGAACGGAACGGGTGGCGCGCAAAGGATAACGCCCCCGCGGAGGCGCGGCCCGCCACGTGGGGCTCCTCCTCCTCCTGGGCCTCGTCCGAGGCCCCGAGGCCAGTGGGCGGAGCCCAACGGCCCAGTATATCCGCACGAAAGAGGCCCGAGCCCAGACGCGTGATCCAGCCGGCCGGCCACACCCACATCCGTCTCCTCCTCGCCCCTCCCTCCCCGTCTCCGGCGACCGTGATCTGCTCTGCTCCGCCCCGCCGCCACGGTATGCATCCCTCCCTCTTCACCTCCACCGTTCCGTGCTTCTACCCTCCCATCCCCACTTCCTCCTCACCTCAACCAACCGCTGCCCCCTGCCGCCGGCGCCGCTTTCGTCTCCGATGCGGTGGCCGCCGCTGGACGCGCGCTCCTCTCCTTGCCTCCCGCACCTCGACGCCGTCTTGGGTCGCCCGCACCTAGAAGTATAGGGCCCGCAGCTCTCGGCCAAGGCCCCTACCGGATCTCTAGCTAGCTCCTCTCTAGTGATTATTAGCGAGTCCAAAATTGGTCCATTTCTGTTCTGACGAGACACCTTACTACTGTACCTGCTAAGTTACATTGCCATCACCATGGAGGACACTGCCAATTCTAGAACCGACTGCACAGTTCCAGTCCAGTGTACATCTCTAATTTGGTTGCAATGTGGGCTAACTGAAACCAGTTTCAGGATCTCAAATAGAGCCCCTCATTTTCACAAGTTCCACTGCAGATTTAGGCTAGCGCTACATATTACCCTATTAGGTGAATCATATGTTTTATTAGACTGTTAGGCGAAACACAATCAGGTTGTATGCTTTGCTTGCCCGTTTACCTTGCCAGTACCTGTCCGGCTGTTCCATCCACCGGTCCTGTCATGCATACATCTGACTTCATAACACTGCATTTCCTCTTCGCTGCAGCGTCTTATACACACCTGGAGCGGAACTCATGAGCGGGGGCACCGCAGCGAGCAGCAGCCTGCGGACAGCCCTCTCGTACTGCGTCCAGCAGGTCCGAAGCTACGACTACCACAACTACCTCTGCCTGCTCCACCTGCCGCCCGCCATGCGCAAGGCCGCGTTCACCTTCCGGGCCTTCAACGTCGAGACAGCCAAGGCCATGGACGTCGTGTCCGACCCCCGCAAGGGCCTCATGCGCCTCCTCTGGTGGAAGGACGTGGTCGACAAGATCTACGCCAACAAGACGGTCGAGCACCCCGTCGCCCTCGCGCTCTCCTCGCTCCTCTCCGAGCAGAAGATCAGCAAGCACTGGCTCAAGAGGTCGCTGGAGGCCAGGATAAACGACGGGAACCGGGATGACGACGCCATTCCTGAGAACATCCAGGAGCTGGAGAGGTACGCGGAGGACACCCAGTCGACCATCCTGTACATGACGCTGCAAGCTGGCGGGATACAGTCCACCATTGCTGATCATGCCGCCTCGCATATCGGCAAGGCTAGTGGGCTGCTGCTGCTGCTCAAGGCGCTGCCTCACCATGTGAGCAAGCAAGGGAAGATACCGTACATCCCGGCGAGTGTGGCCGAGGAGTGCGGTCTGCTTACGCAGGAGGGTGGCCGGTCTGAGGTCAGGATGGGCAATGCGCTCCCGGACGCAGTTTTCAAGGTTGCGTCTGTTGCCGAAGCTCACCTGCAGAAGGCGAGGGAGCTGGCCGCATCTGTGCCAGCAGAGGCGGTCCCTGTGCTCCTCCCAGCCGTGCCGGCCCAGGTCCTTCTGGACTCCCTGCGGCGCCGCGAATTCAACGTCTTTGATTCGCGCTTGTCCAGTGGAGTCCATGGCATATCCCCTCTGTGGTACCAGCTGAAGCTCAACTGGCACGCGTGGCGAAACAAGTACTGAATCCATCCATACAGTGTGAAGCGTGTTTGTTGAAAGCGCAGGTCAGCGTGCGTTTTAGCCCAGACTAAACCTGGGGTATCCATTTACTTAAATGTAATAAGCTTGATGATGAAGAAAGGCTCTGCTACCTGCTGCAGCTGGCTGTTTCTGAGCAATTTTGATGTAGCTTCTCTTTTGCTGGATACATGCTTTGTTGGGGGTTGTTTGTTTCGTTTGTATTCGAGTATCGACATGAGGTGGATGAATGTTATCTGTTGAGTTTGTCCTTTCAGTTGCTTGCCCAGATTGTTCCAACACAAAGCGGGTCGATGGACCCTCTGGGATGTGGGGCTTGACTTGTTGCTCCGCCATAGTTCAAATTCAATGACCTCTGTTGCAGGAAGAGCACCTAAGAGAGAAAGGGTTAGGCAGCTACTCTGAGATGACTTGACAAGGATATGAACATATACTTTAACTCCATTGGTGCAAGCTTCAGATGTGCGGCGCACACTATGAAGGCATAAGGCAGAGGTCATGATCACCTTCATTTCGATCTCGGGTTTTCAGGTAATGCAGATATGTGTAGCTAAGGATCTACTCATATGTCTTGATTGCCGTATTGGTACTATGAATTCAGTTATAAGATAATCGGGCTGGCTAACATTTCTTTAGCATATTAAATACTACTAGTAGTTGCTAATGATTTGGTATAGAAAATTCTTGCAAGCAATGTACATACATAAAGAAAACAAGTTCCTCATTGTATCAGAAACTAGTGCCTATCTCAGCCTCATATTTGGCTTTCAGCAACTTTTTGTTTGACTTCCTTATCAGTCACAGTTAGGTACGGCGGCACATCTCACTTTTCTCTATGATGTTTCTCTCAACAACAAACAACAAACAAAGCCTTTAGTCCCAAACAAGTTGGGGTAGGCTAGAGGTGAAACCCATAAGATCTCGCGACCAACTCATGGTTCTGGCACATGGATAGCAAGCTTTCACGCACCCCTGTCCATGGCTAGTTCTTTGGTGATGCTCCAATCTTTCAGGTCTCTCTTTACGGACTCTTCCCATGTCAAGTTCGGTCTACCCCGGCCTCTTTTGACAATATCAGCACGCTTTAGCCGTCCGCTATGTATTGGGGCTTCTGGAGGCCTGCGCTGAATATGTCCAAACCATCTCAGACAATGTTGGACAAGCTTCTCTTCAATTGGCGCTACCCCAACTCTATCTCGTATATCATCATTCCGGATTCGGTCCTTCCTTGTGTGGCCACACATCCATCTCAACATGCGCATCTCCGCCACACCTAACTGTTGCACATGTCGCCTTTTAGTCGGCCAACACTCAGCGCCATACAACATTGCGGGTCGAACCGCCGTCCTATAGAACTTGCCTTTTAGCTTTTGTGGCACCCTCTTGTCACAGAGAATGCTAGAATCTTGGCGCCACTTCATCCATCCGGTTTTAATTCGATGGTTCACATCTTCATCGATATCCCCATCCTTCTGCAACATTGACCCCAAATATCGAAAGGTGTCCTTCTGCGGCACCACCTGCCCATCAAGGCTAACATCCTCCTCCTCCTCGTGCCTAGTAGTACCGAAAGCACACCTCATGTACTCGGTTTTAGTCCTACTAAGTCTAAAACCTTTCGATTCCAAAGTTTGCCTCCATAACTCCAACTTCCTGTTTCTCTCTACATATTATTATTTTCTAAAAGAAAATAAATAAAAATGAGTTTGCCTGGTGGTTCTGATCATGCTCCTTGCACGGTGCTTCAACTGTTGTTGGATTCATTGCTCCCCTGTTTCCCTTACTATTTCTTTTACCTTCTCTGGTGACTGAATTTTTACAGGTTGGTCCAAAGGCCAAATTTGCAATCAATTACTCCCTCCGTCCCATAATATAAGAGCGTTTTTTACGGAGGGAGTAATACTTTACTCTTGCTGCAATAACCTTAACGTTGATGTGTCAGCAACTGTTTGACCTGATGTTTATTGTCCTTTTTATGCAGTCTTTCTTGACGACAAAATATTTTCCCACAATTATTTACATTGCAGCTTTTCGCTTCTTTTGACAACCAGAACCGCTGTAAAGTTTGACAGTTGTATTACCAGTCGACAGGATATGTCTTGAGAAACTTTAGCGGATCAGTGAAAATGTTCCCGAATGTCACGCAACTATGGAAGTGCTTAACTTTCCGAGGGCATTAAGAATAAATAGATAACACATATTGTTTCCTAATCTGGAGGGTATGCAACATCTCGTGAGAGTCAGTCTGCAGTTTGAATTACAGCTTGAAACAAAACAAATCTCTCTCATATATATATCTTTTTTACATTTGAAGTGCTAAATGAAATCCCAAGTATTAATAACAGGGAGTCGATCATGTAACTTGCAAGAACATGAACCAACTACAACAGCAAAGAAGAATATGTTTTGCTGAGATAGAAAGTGCTTAGTTGGTCGGGTTTTTTTGTACAGCTACTAGTACTTGGTCAGGTTTGTTTGCACTGCTACTGGATCGAATGGTGACTTAATTTTTGCTCCCCCCCCCCCCCCCCCCCCCTATGCCAAGGTAACTGACATGTCCTCTTAGTTCTCATAGAAATGTGTTTTAATACTGTGGTTGCTTCATTTTGTCTTCTACTTTATGACCTGAGCAAATCCTTTCAGTTAATGACTTTAGCTGCAACTAAACCCTGTTGTGCAATGCTGATGGAATTTATATTATTATTATTTTTGTCTGCAGAAAACTCTAGCTAATTTTAGCACATCTAGTTCGGAAGGCACGTCTTATTTTATCTGATATCTCCTGAAATTGAAAAGGCTATGCATGTAGCTCTTGGCAAGGCAACTGAAACATGTAGACTTAAACAACTAGCTATACAACCACATCTTATTTGCCACTTTGAGGTTTGGATAAGTTCAGCACTATGCACGAGAAGTCAATAAAGCAGGCAAGTTGCAAACCTTGGGGTTTTAGAGACAAACACCTGTGCTCATGCTTAAAAGTAACTCAACATAGCCCTTTTCCATTGGGACCTTCACCCCTGCTTTTTTTCTGGGTGTTTGGTCCCTGGTGGAGTAAACAGCAATCACTGGAGGAAGAAGCATTGTCCCCTTGCTTGCTGGTTGGCTCCACACCACATGCATATGCTTGCTTTGCCCCTGCCTGGGTAGTAGTATATTATTGCTTGCTTCTTGCTGGGCAATGGCCTTCATGTGTGGTTGGGTCTATGCCCAACTCAACTCATGAGTATACTGCATTTGCTGCCTGGTCCTGGGTGCTGTTTGTAGGCATGCCATGGTAAATTCCTGGCAAGGAACAAAAGGCAATTATTGTTGCATTTGCTGCCACTGTAGACGGTAGCGGATTGTGATGTTCCCGATCCCAGCAGCCCGGTTTCGATCTGGCCGAATCACTGACAGATTTTTCTTGACAGGGTGTTTCAGCTTGTACTGTTGTAAATTAACCCATCCAAGAATCTGATCTGCCGTCAAATTTCAGGTTAACTGACGAAGCTTGCAGAGACCCTGATAATAGCAAACAATATTTTTTGCAATAAATATATTGTATGTGCAAATATTTATACCGTTTGGATATGCTCTGCTCAATGTTTTTCTGTAGTGTGTCACATTAGGAAACAGGTAGGAAATGTGATGTGTACTCACGCTGGCAGGCATGCAGGGCTTGACATCACCCAGGGAAAAGTAGAAATGGAGTATGCTTGCAATCTCTGGTAGCTTCTTCCTTAAGCTTTGGTCAAAGGTGAGGGGAACATGTGCTCATAAGCTCAATCATAGCACTATGCTATTACTAGTTTGGAGTTTAGGCTAACCTAAGCTAATGGCATTTGGAAAGGATCACCGGTAGTCCGTAGTTCTTCTTTGGCTTAGCTCGGCCCATATGCCCCATGAGAGAATAGATTGAGTTGAACTTTTTGTCTTCTCTGTTTTTTCTAAGTTCTACTCAATCGATCATCCTTGAAGCAGATATTTCAGTATCTCATTTTTGCTATTCTGCAGGTGTGCCAAAGCTATTTTTTCAAAAAAATACTGTGGAACCGAACAATAGCAAGGAGCAGAAATGGCATCTTGATCTGAACTGGGTGGCCTGCCCTTTGGATCTCAGTGCTTCAACTAATTACTGAGACAGGAGGAATAAAATGGGGTGATCTTGGCAAATGGTGGATCTGCCGCATTCATCATTCCGTGATACACATGGGATGAGCACAATAATGATGTAAGTACCAGGATCGTTTTCCCTTCCATTGCATATAGCTTCTCAATTCCTTTTCTATTTGTTTTGCTTGGGAGCAAAAGGCCATATATATGTGCATCATTGTTCAGATACTATTATATTTTGCACGCGAGAGATATGCAGTGTGAAAACAGCATAGTAGAAGGGAGGATTAATTAGGAAGATAGAACAGAAGGGCTGCATGCATGATGGGTCCTCACATGAGAGCTTTCACGCAGGCATCATTTTATCTTCCTCTGCAAACAAACATCACCATCTCCCATCTGTCCCTCCCTCCTCACTTAATTATTCCCTCCCGCCCCCCTCATCTCATCCTCTCGAGTTCCTGCCTTTTCCACACCATCTTTTCAACCTCATACACGCGCGCATAATTATATCATATTGTGTTCCCCCGCTTTCTTCTCCTCTGACATTCCGGTCAGTACGCTTCATGCATGTGTTCCATCATGCCCGCTGCTTCGCACAAGCTGAGCGGTGCGTGCATGGCTTGCGGTCAAGCATAGGGTTCGTTCCTGCATGCACTATATAAGCCAGGCAGTCGGCCAGCCGGCCAGCCGGAAGCTAAGTTGGTGGGAGGCATGCATGTCATTTCTGCTCTTATGCGTGTTTGCCATCCCCTTAAAGCAGTGGCTGGAAAGCATGCATACATCCCCTGCTTCGCCGGTACCACGCACCCGGGCCGTAAGCGGTCGCTGTCGATCTCATCTCGGGCTTTCTGGCTTGTCTCTAATGCTGCCATCTACTTGCTGCTTCAACACCATCCTTGGGCCATAATCACCAGCGTGTTATCTGTGGTAGGTGAGTTCCATATATGCATTACTGTTCTTCCCTTATTGCTACGTCATTAGTTAGCCTAGTTAATATCTCCGGGCTTGTGATTGACATTTACCTTTTCTTTTCATTCTTCTCCAGAAAGTCATTCCTTTACCTGTAGCTCTTTTTTGTCCAAAAACACTTCGCCTTTGTGGCTCAGTATACAACCAGCCCAGGGGCCTAGATTATATGCTTTGCTTTTTAAGCCCATTTCTTACCTTTGTAAGTTGCTGTTTGAATGTCTCATGAAACAAGAGTGACTGTTTTCCCTGAGTGGTAGAGCTACCCTGTTCCTATTAACGTAAAGTGCTTGTGATGTAGATAACTAGTTGGACAGAAGATTTTTGCTACCTGTCATTATGTTAACATTACCGTCCATGCAGAGCTATATGTGAAGACAATATCACAGATGATTTCATCGCAAGCAGTTCTATAGGTCATCCCTGTCAAATATATGATGGCAAGTTCAGTTAGTTTTCTTCTCTTTAACATACTATCCAATCCAACATGATATGTAACTGGACTGTTATGTATCATGGTCTGGAGAAGTTCTTCCATGCATGTCTGTTTTCTTCTCCATATATGTTTCTTATGATTGAACGCAATCGCTGTTTTGATCTAAGTTGTTAGTTTCTTTCCAGTCAAACTTTCAATTTTGATTATTCTGCTCTAAGACTACCCATTCCCTGCGACTATGACGCCATGTTGAGTTTTCTGTTACCTACTTGTTTTTGGCGTCAGTTATTTGCTAGTACCCAGAATCATAGCAGAGACCTACATTCCATTGCTGATTCTGTGAGTTATTTCAGGACTTCGACATAGAGAATGTTTGGTCTATAAGTGTTTATTTATTTATTTAGGTACGATCATAGCAGAGTAGAACATAGCCTGTATCGAACTAGATAAAACAATGTGGATAACATGTGAGACTAACATTTCAGGCCCATGCATTACTAGCTGTTGAAGTTAAGACTTCATATAATATATGCACTCCAGGGACCTAGATAATTTTCTTGGTGATCCTCGTGAACACACATTGTTCAAGCAAGCTAGCTACCATTATACGTATTTAATCAAATATACAGCATGCTCACATGCATCCACATAGAGAAGAATCATGGCTCACCCTTCGGACCACAGAGGGAGAATGATTAGTCATACTTATTTAGATTAAGTGTTTACATTATTTACATCTTTGCCTAATTTATCGAATGTAATATTGGTGTCTTGTGTAATCTTGTTATTCTGAACAATCTTTGCTAAATTAACTAGAAGATCTTCACGTTATCATTTGTACTTCTTATTATGAAAGTACTAAAAACATGTAAGGCTATGAGTATAAACATCGTCTTAGCGTCTGTACATAGTTAAGTCTGCTGAATTTATTTTTTTATTCTCTGACATGAGGCTTATAGCAACGGGCAACAAATGTAGAAATAAATGTCTTGTTATAAAAATGAGCGCAGTCGGTAGGGTGTTCGAGCATATATATTGGCACAATTGTACATATCATTATCAAGTTCGTTGAAAGACCAACAGATTAAAATTACATAACTGAACCGTGTTGCCTTTTACAAATCATAATTCATGAAGCCTTTATGTTCTCCATGGTATTATTTCATATATATAGCAACACAGTGATATGTAATTGTATATTTAGTACAATGCCCCTGAAGCACGTAAGCAGCACAACACTACACACAGCATATGTAATAGTCTTATTTACATGGCGTTATGTAACTCAAAATACTTATCTGTCCAATAATTGATATATGATCATCATCCTTATTGTAACTCCTTAATATAATAATTATAGATGGGATGCTAGTATATTCGATTGATGCCGCTGCTCATCACTTCCATGGATCAACTTGACTGCTCGATGTTGAGGTCGACGCGTAATCAGTTGCCAACTCTTGCGCCTTCTCGTTGAGCTGAAGAATGTCTCCTTCATGAGCATAATCGACACCCTTGGCTGCATCATTACTAAGCTGAGATGCGACGAACTTGTCCAGAACTCTCCAGTCGGTAGCGGCTTGGTCGTCGACGGCATGGTCAATAAGTTGAACATGGTGGTGCTGGGCATGGTGCACATTGATCTGGTGATCGTCTTGCGATACCAAAAGAGAGTGAAAAGAAGAAGGGCTCTCTAGCTCGTGAGGAATAGTGTTGAGAACATGATGATGGTTTGGCATTTGGTATTGTAGCTTCAGCTCTCTCTTGTAGGTGTTGTTGAGCATTTGGAGGTGTTGTTCTTGCAGCGCCATGCTGTGGTGAGGCGGCATTCCTCTCATCGGAGAGTTGAGGTCATGCATGAAGGGCCCATCGTCGTCGACATACCAGCACGGCGCATCATGGTCTAGGTCCCTTCTTGTTGTTGGTAATCTCTTCTTGAACACCCTGCATACTACCCATCCTTCCTCCTGAAATTTATAAAATTAGGCTATACTAATTTATAGAGCATCTTGCAGGTTTATATATATTTGAGTCAAGATGGACAGAGGTCGTTGTATATAAATTGGAATAATGTAGCTAACTTGCCTGCGGAGGGCCATTCTCATTAGTCTCAAGGCGGTACTCATGCATGATCCAATCGGATTTCTGGCCATTGGGAGCTCTGCCCTTGTAATACACCAGGGTCTTCCTCATGCCAACCAAGCAGTGCTTTGCATAGATGGGCTTGTCCCTCCCTGTCGCCTTCCAGAACCCCGCCGCAGTCGCACGGTTCGTCCGGGTCCCCGTCGGGTACTTCTTGTCCTTGTGGCTGAAGAAGTACCAGTCGCTCTGCTCCTCCTCAGGCCCTATCCTGCATTTCTCTGTACACAAATGAACGTAAGCTAAATCAGCAAAAACATATTCGGAAATCCAATTCTGCTCTCGGGAGCATATGCTCCTGCGCACCAAGCATATTAATCTTTTTTGTCAAGACTCAAGACTACATTAAGTTTCATTGCTAACTGGACTGCGTTATTATATTATTGTGTGTGTAATATATACCTTGGAGATCCCATGGCTCTATCTTGTAGAGATCAACATCCTTGATGACGTTTAGGTCGATCCTCCTCGAGGCCACCTTCTTGCGGAGGTAGTAATCCACAAGCTCCTCATCGGTTGGGTGGAACCGAAAACCCGGAGGAACCTGCGGCTGTGTGCTGCCACTCATGTCGTTCGATAGATCGGTGTATAACTAAACCTGCATGGCGTATGGAAATCTAGTTAAAATCTAATTAATTATATAATTGTGCCATGTGTGTAAAAATGAAGCGTGCATGCAATGCAAAGACAGCAAAAGATCAGATCAGGAACCATATTGCCCATCTATATATGTAGCCATGTAGGCATGCATGCATGCCTTAGTTAATTTAACTGAATTTGATGGAGATCCAGCAAGCAAGCATGCCTAGATGTGTCTTGTGTGGGAAGCGTGCATGTGATAATGGACGGGTGAAAAGTAGTGGTAATGCTGGGAGAAAGCATGATCATTTGTGTGACGCATGCATACTACACATCCTGAGAGGCATCACTCATTGCACCTTGTGGAATGTTCCCCGGCTTCTACTGCTCAAAGGTAGATCTCATCATACATGCATGTATGTATGTTTGTCCCTGATCTAGCTACCTACTTGTATAGTAAACTTATGTCTGTACTACTTGTATTTACACTTGTATTAGTTTGTACATAGTTGGGTAATATATAAGCACTTGTATTAACTTAGATCCCAGTCAAGGTGCTCATGCATCTATGATCATATGTGCTAGCTAGCTGGCTGGTGGGCATGCTTTATGCCTGGATCTGATCTAAGTTTGTAAGATCTATTTGGAGGAGACATTTAGCACCCATGATGCATGGATGTGTATGTATAATGTTGTAAGTACAAATACGCATGGTCATGTGCGAGGGAACATGCATGCATATATATATCCTTATTCATTTGATTATAAACATTTCAAGTTTAAATAAAATAGACATGCACACACATCATCTCAACATGCATGTACTTACAAGAGATACATCGATAAGTGTGTTATATATGATAATATGATCCCTTTCCAGAAGAATTTACATGTATATGTATGTACTTTTTTTTTTTTGCGCAACGCATATGTATGTACTTCTCATCACAAAGAAATATTAATTAAGCATAGATTATGTAGCAGAATAAAGCACATCATACCCATTCTCCACAAGAAAATAAAACATACAGACACACTATACCCATCCTCCATAAGAAAATAAAACACACGAACACAATATATATTTGGGGAGCTGAAAATAAAAGGTGGTAGCAAGCTCGTAGCTCACACAAGTTTTGAAATCAAATATGTAAATGATATCCATATATGTATGTGCGCTAGATTGAACTTGGATTTCGTCAACACAAAAAGTTAACAAAAATTTACTCATATGTAGATATAAGTTTCGGCAAATGATAAGTCCATATTGAAGAAGATGCAATCCATATTAAATGTATGAAATTCTTGCATATCTAGGCAGTCCTGTATATATTCTAATTGTACAAAGAAATATTAGTGCTAGTACTATATGTTGCACCTGTGATCAATTTGTGTGTACTAATCAAACAGAACATCTCTACTTATCATATCATATATAGATAAGAGTTGATCTAGGGTTCCAGGGAAGACATGTTTTCAGGACAACTGAAATCAACATATGTCTAGGTTTTATACCTTTTTCTTTGATCAATGGAGATGAGTAGTGAGATGCGTGACGGAACCTTGTAGAAAGAAATCCAGAGATCTGGCTAGCTAGCTAGCTAGGGGAGCAGCAATACAGTAGCTAGTAGACAGGGATGAGCTTTTTGTCTCAAGGCTTGTCTCTCTGATCTGCCTCTCTGATCCCTAATAACTCATTGTCTGGCTCAGATCCCAAGAAGAATGTCGACAACGACCGCAGAGAAGAGCACGCGTGCACACAGGTACAACACAACAATAACAAACAACATCAGAGAGAGTTCAAGGACCTTGAAGAATAACAAGACACTAAGAGCAACAAGAGCTGAGATGAATCTAGCTTAGCTAGCTCCTCTCAAAAGTACATGAAAGAAAGAACATCAGCTCGATCATATACCTGCTGCCTAGCTGCAAGCGTTCATCGGTCGGTCGATCTGCATGCACCCTCCGGCAGAGTTCTTGGCTGATTGTTGGCTGCTTCTTCCTCCTCCACCTCCTTCCCTTGATCCTGCTCTCAGCAGGTAGCTGCTGCAGAGAGGAGAGAGGGAGGGGGCTGCAGGAGAGGAGGAGGAGAGAGAGGGAGGGAACGGGACGGGAACGGGGTTGATAAATGTATGGGGGCAGAACGGGATAGGATGATCGAATGGAGGAAAAGCTTAGCGCGAGGATTGATTAATCTATGGCCGCCATGGATCAGTTGACAGCCAGGCAGCTAAAGGTAACAAGATTAATATCCGAGCTAGGCAGCGATCGATCGGATGAACCGCGAAGGATCGAGCTGCCTGGCTAGGGTGAAAGGGAGGGCAATGGAGGTGGTGGCGAGTGAGTGTGGGAGGGAGAGAGAGAGGTGGAGAAGAAGAAGACGTAGGAGAACAGCGACCCCTGGGGCCCACACGCAATGCTAGAAAAGAAAGAGGGGGGGGGGGGGGGGGGGGGGGGGGGGAGGGAAAGGGACCCGACCACCCACCAAACAAATCCCTCCCGTCCACCCTTGTTGCCTCGCGCCATCATTCCCCTCCTTTTTCAGTTTCTTTTCATAAAAAATATCCTCCTCCAAAAGGCCAATGCCAATTGCTACTGTGTTCTTCTCCTCTCTTCTAGGGTTTGTGGCTAGCTTGATCAATCCATCCGCCTAGTACAAGTGTGAAGGATACTATAGCTAGCACCATTCCACTTCCTCTGGCCATAAACCATACGGCGCTCGTATATTTGGTGATTCGACTTTCACCACCGGTTAGTAGTCCAATAATGTGGAGGCTATATATGTATATGTACCGCAAAATTTGGATCATCGAATATGCACTTGGAAGAAGTTTTCAACGGTACGACCGACTGGATATGCAACCCTTATGTTGTGGGTTTAACCGATGGACAAAGTGAAATCTCGAAACTCGGTATTTTAGGGCCGGGGTACATAGTATGAAAAGAATTTGGGGGGCGTATCTTAAGGGACGGACTTCGATCGGATATGTAAGTCTAGTCTTTGCAAGATAATGACATTTATACTCCTATGATGATGAGAACGGCTTTTGCCCGCCGTAGATCCCTCAAAATACTCATGTGATGAGTACTCGATCCGCCGCGCGATCTCATGTCTGCACACCGAAAGAGATGTTTTCGCGCCTTTACCATGATCGAGATCCCTTTCTTAATTAGCTAGATCTTTTGTTTGAAACCAACGTCTCGAAATATCTTTTTTACACACAAAAAACCTTCGAAAATGTCGTCGTGAACTTGACTCCAATATCTACGACTATCTGCATTGACAATTGTTGGTATGTATGTTTATTTTTAAGAAGAGTCTAATATAACTGCATGATTAATATATATGCCAAGTAGATAGAAAGCTAGGCATGCAGGTAGCAATCTCATGCGTGATAAGTGTTCATGTCCCTCCTCATTACATCCATCGTCGTCTCTGGCTATAGCTCCATCGTCACCCCACGTACCTGCCCTACCTAGGCTGTATATGTAGAGCATAATGTGTGGGTCAAGCTTAGCCTGGGGGATGTAAATAATCATGTGCTTGTCCCTATGTATGACACTGATCATTAGTGATCATGCATGGTTCATGATCCACCGGGCCGGCCGGCAGGTGCATTACAGCATTAGTTTGTACGAACATACGTACGTAGAGTGATAGGAGAAGATGAAGACCACAAATGGCTACAGCCCCATGGATAAGCATCGATACCACAAACTTTGAGCATATAGAGTTGATTGCCATCATTATCTCTATCGAAATGGAATTGCCGCGCCCGGCCTCTGCATACAAGCAGCAAAATATTATTAGAACTGCAAGTATTACAACAGTTTAATCTTCACAAAATTTCTATTGATTTTTTTAAAGTATCATATATGTACGTAGAGTATGCAGTGAAATGTATGCCTGTGATTTTTATGGCGATTTACTGACCGTGCTATGACAACTGAATTATTTACCTTTATTTTTGCACCAATCGCGAATAGTCATATTCTGTAACCAAAAAATTGCATGTATGATGTTCGTCCCGTAAATTGCATATGCATGTGCAATTTTATTTTTCAAATAATGTGAAATAACCTTGTAGGGACAACAATTTTCATTCTAGAAACTAGTCGGTGGGTAAAGTGCTTCAAGATATGATGTTTTTAGGGAATTAAGTGAGTCCAAAAGAATTCGAGGAGAAATGTGAACGAAGCCAGTAGTCTAAAGGGGCAAAGGGTTTTTTTTTCTGGCTCTGATTAAAAAAAACTCTGAAACAAAAGAGAGGACAACTTTCCATGGAAAAGCTAATTTCATCACAAGTTTTTCCCTTTTGAAAAATCGAAGTGATAGACCATGCACGCCGGCCCAGTTGGGAGAAGTGTGTAGGAGAATACCCCATTCCTGGCTTGCACCAAAAAGGTATAAAAGCTGATATTTCTTACAAGATTGTTTTCTTTTTCAATGGAAGTGATAGACCATGCATGAAAACAGCAAGTGGGGTACTACCGGAGAAGTGTGTAGGAGAATACATTCTTGGCTTGTGCGGGAAAGGTGGCATGTTGCATTCATTCCCTCCAACACCACCCCCATGACAGGCGTGAGCTTCATCCGATGATTAGCCTCACCCGGTCAGCCACCACATTCTTTATCCTGGCCCTCCCTCCCTCCTTTCGTTTTTTGCACGCCCCTTCTGCGCGTGTTGCATCCTGGTGCGTGGCATCTTCACATTTTTGCTGCTGAGTTTCTACCCAATATGAAGCTAGGGCGATTGTATATGTTTCTCTCTACGCTCTTGTTTTTCCAACTCACAGAATGGGTCTTGCAAAGACTGGACTATTTCAGATCCAGATTCTTTTGGCAAAGGGACCGTAGAAATGAAAAAATATAGGGTAATCAAATGGAGTGTGGTTTGTCGCCCAAATGACCAGGAAGATCTAGATACTCAAAACCTCGACGTCAAAAACGTCTTACTTAGTAAATGGTTGTTCAGGCTCCTTACTGAGGAAGGCGTGTGGCAAACTCTCCTGCGCAATAAGGGCATGTTTGGTTGCTCGCATAAGAGCCATGCTACTCGTGTTTTGGTTGCGTAGGCCACATGGAGAAAAAGGCTCGCACGATCTTCAAAGCATCCTTGAGTCTAGCTTTTGAGGAACCGCATAATCAACCGTTTCTAGCGAGCCACGAAAGGGCCTCGCATTTCGTACTGATGGCTTTGACGGTGCGGGCTGGTGGGTAGCCTTTGCACCTTCCTGAATCTCCTTCACCTGATCCCTCCTAATCTACAAAACGGTGTTTCGGTTCGAGATTAACTCTACACGATAAAGATGTGCCTCGACATTGTGATTCCATTCCTGCGAATTTCGTCAAATTGGTCATGTGCGGTCGACCTTTTGAAATTTTCTTTGACCACTAGCTTGATCTCGCTGTTCCACCCCCAAAAAAAAAGCTTGATCTCGCTGTTCCACATAACTCTCATGTTGCAAAAAAAATTATTTCGACGCTCATAGACGAATAGATCTATATTTTATGTTCAAGTTTGGACTTAATTTAGACAAATTCCATCAAATTCATCGCACACGGTTGACCGTTTGAAATTCTCTTTGACCACTCTTCATTGGTCAACATAACTCACATGCTGTAAGTTCTTTATTTCGACACTCATGGATCAATAGATCTATATTTCGTGTTCAAGTTTGGACTTATTTTAAACGAATTTCATAAATTCATCGCACATGGTCACGCATTTGAAATTTTCTTTGACCACTAGCTTCATGTCGTTGATCCACATAACTCTTATATTGTAAGTTTTTTATTCCGACACTCGTAGGCAAAGTCGTTACGAGTGTGGTGGTGTGAGATAAGTTCACCATGTGGACAAGAGGTAGAATAACCATCAGTGCGCACTTAACCAAACAGTTGAATGTTGCATATGGGTAACACATACATTGACGTTGTCCCGACACACGGGTCTCTCTCCACGTCGGTTCCCGTCCTGGTGGGTCGGGCTGAGGAGCCCAACGTTCGTTCCATCCTGGGGCACATTGGGCGGCCCGTGAACCTCTATACGAACTTCGAAAGACTTGACGTACAAGCCGAAGATACCAGAGCCGTGGAGGACTCTACCTCCACCGACGTAGCCGGCTAAGATTTGTAACCTAGGACCCACGTATTTTATATAATTCGGGGGCGGGCTCATCGAGAATTACATTACAATCCCTTGATATTCACATGTACTTTGTACACACCCCAATCGCAACATCACGAGCAGGAGTAGGGTATTATATCCACAATGAGAGACCGAACCTGGATAAAACCTTGCCTCATGTTATCATCCAGCCCAATCGTCTAACCGGGATACCCTACCGAGGGATCTGCGGACTTAGCTAGGTGAACTCAGGGGCTCGATGGGAGTTCACGTCGGAGTTCAGATAATCCGGCGCGATCTACGTGCCAGGCCAGATGTTCATTTTTGGCGCCGCCACTTCGTCGCCGACTCGACTGGCCACCTCGACCAGGTCGAGAATTACGCTCCAGGCCGAATCGTTAGATTTGGCAATTTGGTGTACTTTGCGGATTCCCGTGGAAAGCCGATCCTCCATGGTTTGGCGTCACGCGAGATCTAGGAGCAGTAGGAGCCGGTTCCCCGGGACTCTATGTCAGATCGGATCCAGGAGTAGCTAGAAGTCGAATTTTTTGACCCACCCATCTGATCCCAAATATCGAAGATCTCACGCATATCCTTGACGCCGTGTGGGGGCTGGTGGGGCCCCACACGGCTAGGTGGCACGGCCAGGGGGCGGCCGTGCCATCAGGCTGTGTGGGGGTCTGGTGGATCCCCTCTGGTACTTCTTCGCTCCATAAATCATATATATTGCAAAATAAATCTCCAAGAATCCACACTGCGTTTTGAGCTCCG
This sequence comes from Elymus sibiricus, assembly GCA_039707655.1. NCBI lineage: Eukaryota > Viridiplantae > Streptophyta > Magnoliopsida > Poales > Poaceae > Elymus > Elymus sibiricus. The sequence continues at coordinate 11,532,035 of CM077676.1, forward strand.
GAAATTGCTTTTTCTTCTGTTGCATTTTAGGTCTAGAATTTCAGCTGTCCGGCAATCCCCCACTCTTTGTATTCCTTGCACTTTAAGAGCGAAAAGGCATTATAATTGCATCATATTGTGAAATATATCATTGACATAGGATAAATTACGGTAGGAAATAATGATGCAAAATGGACGTATCACTAGGTTACATCACCCTTATACTTGGGGGATACCCAACCACTCCTACGTGAGAGCAAGCACCCCTGATGCTTTAGAAGCTCAGGGCAGTCCGTCTCCGCCTAGTTTCTAAGCAGGAGCACATCGACCTGCAGAAGGCCTAGCTCGGTCGTCTCCAGGAGGTCCGGCATCGTGCTCAGGCACTAAAAGTTCGTGGACGAGCGGTCAACAAGGTGATCACCATCCAGGAGAAGGACGGAGCCATGGTGTTCGCGACCCTGAGTCACAACATCATCCTCGCCACGATCACGACGCGCGCCATCAACATCCTGAAAGGCGTGTAGGGCCATGACAAGCTTCGCCACCTCCGCAAGGTGGTTGGAGGTCAAGGATATGGAGGAGTGCAAGGTGGCATGTGAGGAGCACAAGGCGACAATTGAAGAAGAAAAGTTAAGAGTCCTTTAGATGAAGTGAATTTGAAGAAGACGGGGTAAGAATTCAGGATCATGTTCATGAACCACATTGGACTTGATGCAAGACAAGTGGAGTATCTAGAACTGGTGAAAGCACAAATTCTAGCATCGAGTGGGAACGGAAATGAGATTGAGTGATGCCCTATGTTTCATTTGAACCGTATGTTTGATTTTGAATTTCTTCACAGTTTGAACTCTAAAAATGTGGATTTGAATTGAAGGCGAGTTGTTGAAAGTAGTAACATAATGTTTTGAATTTATATGATGTGAAAATTAAGTATTCATAGTGTTTGCACAAATACATAGAGAAATGGAGTAAATGAGTTATTGGGGATGGTTTACTGAGAATCTGCAAAAGTGGTACTAGCACAAATGAAAACCCCAATAAATTTACGAAAACGCTTCCGCTCAACAGACTGGTTTTCACGCGCCATCCTCCGCCTCTGCGATCGTTAGATCTGCCTTTCATCGGATGGCCCGCAGTAACCCACCTTATTGGATAGCTTTTGTAACGTGATCCTTGTTGCAATCCCTTCGAGCGCACCAAGAGGTCTGTTGCGGAACGGCCAATGGGTAGGGCGGTTGCCTGCCTGCGGCGGCGCCATGGTCTGGCACAACAGTGAGCCGAGCTCGGGGGGCCTTTCAGAGATCTGCAGAGGTGAGAGAGTAAGAGGGAGAGGAGAATAAGAAAGAGGGGAGGAAGGAGAAGGGCATGGCAGCGTGCTGCTCCGGCGAGCTCGCTAGCCAACGCGATGGGCGATGGAGGTTGGTGACGCTCGGGACGGGAGCTCGGGCGGATGGGCTTGCAGTTAGCAGCGGCGGCGGCAGCCTTCCAGTCTTAGGTCCACGAGCGGAGATTCTTTTTGCAATAAAAGTCTTGTTGCAAAGGCGGCGGATACAGCCAGGAGCCAGCGACAAGGGCACTGTTGCAATGCCGACGTCCATCATTAACAACAAGGGTTATGTTGCAATTGCAACAAGGCTCTTGTGGCAATGAGAGAAACAGAGAATGGAAACACACAGTACGATCGCATGGTGAGCATCATAGATCGGACGGCTCGCGACCCGGCCGGTCTATTGAGAAGATCTGACTGCCAACGCGTGGCATCGCATGCCCCGTGAATTTATTGGAAGAGTTTGTTATTTATCTGCTGAGGATGCTTTAAGATCGGCACTGTCGGCTTGTGTGTAGTTGGGCTCCATGCTCAGTGCTCACTGGTGCTGATTACAAGATTTAGAATAATGATCGGCGTTGTTTTGACTTGCCCGTTTCCGGTTGCCACCGAGCGTAGCGTGGAGCCAAACGGTTCGACGCCCGGTCCGAGAAGAGGCCGCAATTGCAGTCAGTCCAAAAAGGGTGTGAAACTAGTCAAGAAATACAAACACTTGCCATGGAGGGGCCTCATCACTGGGCCCTGCCGCTACCAAATCATCTTGGCGCTCAACATCATGTCAACTAGTACTACTGTTATGTTAATTATTAAGCGTAATGGCGCGCAAAGTAGTCCGCGTATCGGCGGAATGAAGATCTCCATGTCAACGCTTCTCCGTCAAGCTCAGCCTGCTTGCTTGCTTTGTGCTAATCATCATCATCATAAACCGCGTGATCTGATGATGATGATGATGATTCAACGGCTGCGGTAACTACTTGTGTCGACCACACCACCCTACGCTGTCCACCTAGCCTAGTTTGTTTCAGACAGCTTTTTTACCCCCACAAATTCAGCAAAACCTTTGCACCTGGAGATCCACAGATGTAAAGATGGTTTCAAACGGCCATTTGCAGTTACACCTGGCACGGAGAATCGGTGTGAAAGTTCAAAGCCATCTCAGCCACCATCAACCCTGCCTCCCTTGCTTGCTGCTAAGGTGGAATTCTTAGCATACCGACGAAATCACAGCCGTCCCTACCTCCAGCATGGACGGCTGAGATGCAGCCTTACAATAATTAGCAGAGCATGAAAGTAGAACCGTCGACCCAAGTCGTCTTCCACAGGGCTAGCTAAAAATCATCATCCTCAAAGGCCGCACAACGCCCCTAATTGCGGGGACACAGGCAGCAGCAAGTACCACACACAAACAATGTGACACGCACACAACTCTGTTAGCAGTTTCGACAAATTCGCCGATAAGCAACAATGGCAGGATCTCCACCCAATCGACGGATCACCCCGCAAACCCAACCTACATTTCCAATTTCCTAACAACTCACAAATAGTAGATCTAGCACCACTAGCTGGCAATCACTTCACTTCAGTGTCCGATGACCGAAAACGCGACCAGCGACACCAAGAATGCCAGCAGGTAGCCGCTCTGTTTTACCGCGGGGGACGCCGAGCTCGACGATGAACCGTGCGGCTTCTGAGCCCTAAAAGACAACAAATGTGAAGCATTAGTTAGTGACTGCAACAATATGTAAGAAGGTCCATATTTGACAGCACACAGACAAGTAGTAGCATACTTTTGTTTCTCCCTGAGGAGACCACAGTAGAGAACGTTGTCTGGTACCACCGACTCGGTCACGTTGTAGCCTCCGTCAGGATCCACCACCCTGATGTACGTCTCCTGGCCGAGATACCACGTGTCCAGATTCTCCGTGCGCACGTTCCAGAAACCCGGGCTGTCGAGCGACAACAGGACGGCAGTCCAAGCTCCAGGAAACACCTGCGGTGTGAGTGAGGCAACGTTAACACTATGGAACACTTTCAGCAGTTGGCATTTGCATCCACTAGCTCGTAAATAAATAAACAGAGGTAACATACAGCTATGAACATCAGCAGCAGTGAAAGCATCCTCAAACACAAATAAATGTTCTATCCAAATGATACTCTATAGTACATACCTGAGTGGTGCAACGGGAAACGCCATCCCACTTGTTGTACGTCCCACGGCTGCTGTCGGTCCACTCACCATAGTCCATTCTGTTGGTAATGTGCAAATGGTTCAGCATACATGACTCTTAAGATACTGATTGCTGAAAGAAAGAAAGAATTTCAAGCTGTACTCACCCTACGACCCAGAATGCATATCCATCAATGTGGTAGGTCTGAACCTTCGTGTCGTTGTTCTGAAACACAATCTCCATGAAGTTCTTGTACGTCGAGTTGATGATAGAAGATCCGATCACCGGCGGTCCATCAGATGGCATGGTTGGGAAGTCAAGTGTGTAGACTTCTTTCTTGTCATAGAGATCTGCAAGCCGCAATGGGGTGGCAGGTGGAGAATAAGAGATGCCGTTCAGTGTAGTCCGCTTTTTTCCATTGATGGTAACAGGAGGCATATTCCTCAACTTGTACACTTGGGTCACGTTGATTTGGCCATAGTGGAATGATCCTTGAGGATTCGGACGAGCAGCACCAGTGGTCACGTTCATCCTGACAAACAGAAGGTATTTTAGTAGGCTTAAGTATGTATGCAACTATGGATACATTATCCATGACCAATGTGCACACATGAGAAAATGTAGCTACTGTCTACAAATATTACCAGGTGTCCTTACACTTTACTAATGACCACAAAGCTTTCTAAAAGTCATTGTATTGGTATGACAAAAATCTACAGTTTCCAATTTCTGTAAGAAATATTCCAGGAATGAATGCTCAAGTACAAGGGCAAATATTTCTGCACAGTTTCCCATATGAGTACACAATCGTAATGTAAGAAAGGAGGCGCCTATTATATTTATATCCAATACATCTTTTTCTCTCAAGAGTTCGTAGAGCCAAGCATACTTAGTCAACATCTCTAAAAGATCAACATTGAACGAAAAGGTGCATAAAATGATGTTTTGCGATAACCAGAAGCCTGAAAGACTAAATCAGAGGTAGATTATTTATTTCACACGAGTACTGCTTAAGTTTAGTTAGGTATAGCAAAACACTGTTTTTCATAGAGTAAACATCATAGCAAATGATGGGAACTGAGGAACACGGGTGAGCACATGATGGGTCAGCAATTTATAACATCAGGCTTTTAAAAATTATTATAGAATAGCGTGAACAGAAAATTTGTGCCGGTGGTCATTTGGATGGTCATAACAGGCAAAAAAAAAGTTGTAGATTGCTCTCTTTTATGTTTAGTTTGAAATGCCTTAATGTGAGTATATTGGTAAGACACATATTTTCCCCATTAAGAATTCAAAAGCCAAGCATATATTTAGTCAGCATCTTGTGAAGATCAAGATCGGACTGAAGGTTAATAAAATAATTTTGTGGGATAGCCAAGAATACCATGGAAAGTGAAGGGACAGAAGAATTTAACATTGCTAGATTAGTTATATCATACAAGAGTACCGCTTAAGTGTAGTTAGGTGTAGCAAAACAATGTTGTCATAATCTATAAAGTAAACATCATAGCACATGATGGATTGATGGGTACTTAAGAGCACTGTTGTTATTATTATAAAACAGTCAGCACATGATGGGTCAGCCATTTCTAGCATCAGGCTTACAGAAATAATATCAGAATTGCATGAAGAGAAAATTAAGCCAGTGATCATTTGGACAGTCAGAGCATAGGCAAAAAAATGGTTATTTTATACAAACCTGATTGACCGTGCCTGATTCATGGAGAAAGATTTGTCATACTCATCATTCGGCGGGTCAGGAAGCGGACCAGATGCCTTGCCCTTTGAATTCGAGTAGTGCAGAATTGCAACACCAGTAACCCTAGTCCAGAGTGACTCATTCACGAACCGAGCGCTGGCCACGATGTAATAGTCACTGCTTGCATTCTGGTCCATGGTAACCAAAAAGGAGTAGGACTGCCCCACGTGGATGTCGAGATTGGTGAAATTCTGCTTCATCGTGTATGAGCCCTCCGTCTCCACCATGGCCATGTTGTGGCCCTGGATCCTCAGGTTCAAGCTGGTGGAGACGCCCACATTGTGGACTCTGAAGCGGTACGTTTTGCCTGTCGTGGAGCTGAGGCTGTTAGTTTCCACAATAACGGTAACGTACTATACTGCAGTAATCATTGTTCAAAGAATTTGTAGTGGCCTTATCATGAACGTAGTATTTAATCATCAACCTCACGCCCTCATCATATCAGACACTTTTTAAACAGTTGAACAGTTAGTATTTGCAGCAACAGCACTTGGAACCATGATTGTTTTGTTATTATTACCATACCCACAAAAGTCACAAGGAATTCAATACTAGTAATGCAGCCTATTATGATGAAAGTGAGAGAAGCAATCACCTGGCTCAACATCGATAGTCTCGTACTCGATCCCAGCCGGGACGAGGGAGTCATTGTACCGATACGGCCCCTTGCCATTCATCAAGACGCCGTCAGGCATCCCGAGCTCCTTCCCATCATCAAGCATCTTCCTCAGGTCCTAAAACACAAGAGACAAACCACAATCAAACACCCTGACTGTGAACCCAGCGGGTGATAATACATTTCTTCCCCGGCGTCCAGCCTAGCGTACCGTGTGGTTCTTCTTGTACCAGTCGCCGATGAAGAGCCTGATGTCGCCATCGGGGGTGTCGAAGGGGACGGAGATGACGGCGCGGTTGTTGACGGTGATGCCCCCGAAGCCGCCGGCGGCGCGCTGCATGGAGAGCGGCGGGAAGTAGAAGAAGCTGCCGATCTGGTCCTTGACCTGGAAGTTGTAGGTCCAGTTCCATCCGGGCGGGATGGGGCAGTTGGTGCCGAGGACCCCGTCCTGCCAGCAGTTCTTCCGCTGCTGGATTCCATCCCTGAGTGAGCCAGCCCAAAATGAAGATGTCAGGCCAACACTTGCTTGTCATCACTCACACTGAACCCATGACTGTAATGACTGAGCCTGCATATGAGAGCAGTGTGGGGAGTGGGGAGTGAACAGACCAGGTGATGAGCAGCGGCTCGTCGAGGCTGTTGAGGACGTTGACGGCGACGTTGTAGTTGGTGGTGACGTTCACGACGGGTCCCGGGAACTCCTTGTTGATTGCGATCACCTGAAAACAAAACAAAAATTCAGAAACACACACACACGGGTTCGGGTTCAGGTTCAGGTTCAGGCATACTGTGGTTTGTACAGTACATCCTGGCGGTTAATTAAAAACGGGCGCACGGGAACAGTGTGCTGGTGAGCGGGAGGGGGATCTGAACTTTTGGAGGCGGGCGGCATCGAAATAAATCGAAACTTTCGGCGAGCGCCTACGACTAGGAGGAGGGGAAAAATTCAAAACTTTTGTGTGTGTCAGGCCGGGAAATTCTGGAATCGAAGGGCGACATGGTTTCCTTGCAGAAATCTGCTGGTAGCATCTCCTCCCCCGAATGAGGGAGGGAGCGGAAGCGCAGACGGCACCCCGAGGGACGCGTGAAATGGAGGGGAAACTGAATCTTGACGGCAGGCAGGCAGGGCAAGCGGACGGCCGGAGGCCCCCGCGCGCGGTAACCCAAATCTTGCGGCGGACGGGGGGCGGTTCGCTGGGTCGGAGCACGCGGCGGCGGCGGCAGGCGACTGGTTGGATTGGAAATGGAAGAAGACGGAGGGGGAGGGAGGAAGAAGAAACGGGCGTACTGACCTTCTGTGGGACTCCGAGCGGGGATCTGGTGACGTAGGAGACGTCCCAGTCGAAGAAGGCGTAGGGGTCCGTCGCCCACGCCGGTGCCGCCAGGAAGCCGAGCAGGAGCGGCAGGAGCAGCGCCGCCGGGCACGCCATTTCCTTGCGCTGCTCTCTCTTCCCCCGGTCGAGACGAGTCCACACTGGTGCTGGCTGATTCTTGGGGTTCCCTTTTCTTTTCCCCCTTTTTCCCGCACTGCTCGCTCGCTGGCTGCCTGCCCCCGGCCGTTTCTCTCTCGCTCGCTAGCTATTTGTGTCGGATGGGAGCCGTGGCGTGCGGGGAGAGAGAAGGAAGCAAATGTGGGTGTGGGTTTGGGAGGGTTTTGAGGGAAAGCATCAACCCCAACGGGCAACCACAGCTGTGTGTGAGCTCGCTGACAGTGTGGGATGGATGGGCCGAGACGCGTCGCGATGCACCGTCGTCTGTGCGTGTGGGCCCCACGCGATCTTCAATGCTAGCCTATCATATCAGCATGTGTAGTAGGACGGAGGAAATCACGGCCAAAATTCCCAAAGTACAGCCCTGGATTCCAGATCAGCATCAGGGAGGCAGCTAAGAGCATCTATAACCGGACCCTCATTTCTGCCCCAAACGCCCGGGCGGCCTGCCCCATCACTGTTCGGACGAGAAATGGCCGCCAAATCAGGCTACCCGCACCTAGCCCAAACGCCCCGGCTGTCGGGCAACCCCCATATCCAGCCCATATGTGGGGCGGATATGGGGAGTCCTCGACCCGCCGGGACATCACCGCCACGTCGGACCAGCCCGATATGGCCCACGTCGCCCCCACCATCATCCCCACAAAAAACACATCCGGACTAGAAACCCTAGTCTAAACTCCAGTCCACTTCACTCCTCTCGCCCTCTCTGTTCCCCTCCGTCTCCTCCCCTTCCACCCAATCTTCCCTCCGTCCCCTCCGCTATGGTCGGCTCCGACGAGATCGATTGGGTGGGGCTCGCCATCAACAACTTGTCGAGCTCGTCTGACTCAAACAAGGAGGAGCTCGCGCTCCGCATTGCACTCCGGCGCTCGCGGATGGACCGGGGCAGGAGCTCCTCCTCGACAGCGTCCCCAAGTTCCTGGGTTGGCACAGTGGCGAAGCCACGTTGTCGCTGTGTAGTCGCTTGACTACACACGAATTTGGCAAGTTAAAGACCCCATGTATACGTACTCAGCTGCTAATAAAAAAAAATCTGGAAATTGACTACAAGGCCCACTTGTCATTTGTACTGGGTAACGTTGGCTGGGCCGAAAGAAGCAAACTAGCAAAGGAATCCCTGATAACTTCCCTGGTTGTCTGATCTCGTAATCCCGTGATTTATCGTTCCATTGTTGGATTTCTCCGCTGTTCCACCTTCCCATGTAACCCTCTTCAAAATAGAAAACTTAGATGCGATCTTTGGTATGGACGTGAGGCACATCCACATCCGGCAAGCCGGCAGCGACGTGTGATGCACCGTCAGTCATCATCTGATCCAACACCAGGACGAGACCCTTCCTCTTGGTAAGTTCTATCTTCCGCCTCTTCTGATTTTCTTCTCTCCCGAAGAAAAATAGGAACTAGGAAGTAAGAGATTGTTGCTTATCGAAAATTAAGATATCATTTTTCTAACTAATGTTGCTATTACGCATACATATCAAAATATGGATGATCAAAAAAGGCCTGCTACCATATTTATACTGAAGTATGATTTTTTTGGTCCTGTCTAATTTATCTACAAATTTTTCTATTACTAAAATCTTGACATCACATCGATTGGATCCTGGCACCGCCACTGGTCCTTGTCCACTAGTAGAAAACAGGGCTTTGGTTCTGGCCAGGTCAGAGCAATAGTCCCGGTCAAGTTACGAACCGGGACTAATGTGAGCATCAGTCCCGGTTCGAGCGGCTAGGACGCCGGCCGGGCCTCGGCAGGCATCAGTCCCGGTTCGACTGGGACCTTTAGTCCCGGTTCCAGACACCAACCGGGACTAAAGGGTCTCGCTCCTGGCGCAACCCCTTTAGTCCCGGTTGGTGGTTAGTCTTCAGTCCCGGTTCTAGACACCAACCGGGGCTAAAAAGATGCCTATATATATCCTCGCCCCTGCTCGCCCTCTCCTCTGTTTTTTGGCCGTAGAAGGTGTGAGGTGTGTGTGCTACTCTGTTCTCACTTCTTATGCACATGAGGTGTTCGATGAAATGCCCGAGCCACACTTAAGCTTTCTCCTCTGTTCTTCCTCCAAGCTCGACCTCCAAGCTCCATTTTCCCCAAGATTTGTCTAGATTTGGCAGTGCACAAACTATCCAAGTGTTCTAAAAGGTTAGCAGCTTCATCCTTTCATCTCTCACTGCTAGTTTAGCTCATTTCATATGCTCTAGAAGTAGAGTGGTTTGTGGGTTTTAGTGGAGGAGTGTATGTGGGAGTTTATTTGATTTAGATGCACAATTTGAGCTCAAATTAACTTCTTAGTTTGCACATGTGTAGGGTGCCGTTCCGTCCCCGTCCCCGTCCTCACCGCCGTCGATCGCCCGCGCCGATCTCGTCGCCGGCACCACCGTGGTGAGCCTCTTGTTCTTATCTTTTTTTTAAAGAACAAATTCTTACTTGTATGATTTAGATAGCTACTTGTATAATTTTCTTACTTGTATTATTGTTTGTTATTATATAGTGCCATGGTTTTGGTATCCGCCCCCGTCGGCTCTCGTCTGGTCTATGATTCGGATGTGGTATATTATCTTTTATAACTAATTGTTTCATTTAGTGTTTATGACAATTATGCCAACCAACTTGACATAGATGTTTTTATCTAGGAGGTATGTGAACCGGAAATTTCAACCGACCCTCTTGTCGAGAGGTTAAATTTAGTTGAAAAAGAAAACAATTATTTGAAAGAAAAGTTGAAAAAAAATGAAGAAGAGAAGATGAAATTGGAGTTGCATGTTGCCGATCTCGTCGATCTACACAAGATCCAGATGGATGCAATGCGCTTGAAGATTAGAAAGATTAGAAAATATGCCATTGATAAAGAGGCTTGGTATCATTATGCTGTTGGATCAATTGTTACCTTAGTTGCGATTTTGATCGCATTTGTTATTGCATTTAAATGTTTTACATAGTTGTATGTTGTTTTATGAGAACTATGTATGAACTTTATGTATTTATTTTTGCAGTAATAACATTTGATCACTACTGTACTTTGGTTTTAATGTGATGATGAACTTGTATTAATTTGGTCATTTCTCTATTCATGATGTTCTGTAATGGTTTTTGATATACTTAATTATATAATGCAGATGAACCGGTAATGGATGTACGGTGACCGACGCACTTCCGAGTACATTACGGGCATGCATAATTTTATCGATGTGGCTGAGGCAAACAAGCAGAATGGTTTTATGTACTGTCCATTTGTTGTCTATGAGAATACGAAGGATTACTCTTCCTCGAAAACCCTTCACTTCCACCTGCTTAAGAAGGGTTTCATGCCCCACTATAATTGTTGGACCAAGCACGGAGAAAGAGGGGTTATGATGGAAGACAATGAAGAAGAAGAGGATGATGACAACTATCCTATGTTCCCTGAATACGGTGATACTGCAACGGGGGAAGCCGAAGATCAAGAGGCACCAGATGTGCCCGCTGATGATCTTCGCCGGGTCATTGTTGATGCACAGAGAGAATGCGAAAGTGAAAGGGAGAAGTTGAAGTTCGATCGCATGTTAGAGGATCACAAAAAACGGTTGTACCCAAATTGCGAAGATGGCAACACAAAGCTCGGTACCACACTGGAATTGCTACAATGGAAGGCAGAGAATGGTTTATCCGACAAGGGATTTGGGAAGCTACTGAAAATAATGAAGAAGAAGCTTCCAAAGGATAACGAATTGCCTGACAGTACGTACGAAGCAAAGAAGGTTCTCTGCCCTCTAGGATTAGAGGTGCAGAAGATACATGCATGCCCTAATGACTGCATCCTCTACCGCAGTGAGGGGTACGAGAATTTGAATGCATGCCCGGTATGCGGTGCATTGCGGTATAAGATCAGACGAGATGACCCTGGTGATGTTGAGGGCGTGCACCCCAGGAAGAGGGTTCCTGCCAAGGTGATGTGGTATGCTCCTATAATACCACGGTTGAAACGTCTGTTCAGAAACAAAGAGCATGTCAAGTTGTTGCGATGGCACAAAGAAGACCGTAAGAAAGACGGGATGTTGAGAGTACCCGCTGATGGGTGCAGTGGAGAAAAATCGAGAGAAAGTGGCCGGAGTTTGCAGGTGACGCAAGGAACTTATGGTTTGGTATAAGTGCAGATGGCATTAATACTTTTGGGGAGCAGAGCAACAATCATAGCACCTGGCCTGTGACTCTATGTATCTATAACCTTCCTCCTTGGTTGTGCATGAAGCGGAAGTTCATTATGATGCCAGTGCTCATCCAAGGCCCTAAGAAACCCGGCAACGACATTGATGTGTACCTGTAGGATCGAGGAGATAGGTCTAGAGGGGGGGTGAATAGACTCCTAACAAGCCAAAGGTGTAGTTTTTAATTTCTCTTGGAATTTAGGCAGATTTTGGCACAAGTTAAGATTACTCCAATACTTTCTACACATGCATATCTAGAGATTAAGCAGCGGAAATAGTAAAGCATGCAAGAGTGCGGAAAGTAAAAGGGGTAGAGTATGGAAGATCAAACGCAATGAAGACACGGTGGTTTTTGGCGTGGTTCCGATAGGTGGTGCTATCGTACGTCCACGTTGATGGAGGCTTCAACCCACGAAGGGTAACGGCTGCGCGAGTCCACGGAGGGCTCCACCCACGAAGGGTCCACGAAGAAGCAACCTTGCCTATTCCACCATGGCTTACGTCCACAAAGGACTAGCCTCACTCGGGGTAGATCTTCACGAAGTAGGCGATCTCCTTGCCCTTACAAACTCCTTGGTTCAACTCCACATCTGGTTGGAGGCTCCCAAGTGACACCTAACCAATCTAGGAGACACCACTCTCCAAAAGGTAATAGACGGTGTGTTGTTGATGAACTCCTTGCTCTTGTGCTTCAAATGATAGTCTTCCCAGCACTCAATCAACTCCTCACAGATTTGGCTATGGTGGAAAAGAGATTTGAGTGGAAAGCAACTTGGGAAAGGCTAGAGATCAAGGTTCAAATGGTAGGAATGGAATATCTTGATCTCAACACATGAGTAGGTGGTTCTCTCTCAGAAAATGTATGGTGGAAGTGTAGGCACGTTCTGATGGCTCTCCTTACTGAGAAGGATGGGGTGGAGGGGTATATATAGCCTCCACACAAAATCCAACCGTTACACACTTTTGACCCAACTCGGTGGCACCGAAACAATCATCTCGGTAGCACCGAACTGTGTAAAAGATATGAACTTTAGGAATCTCGGTGGGACCGATACAAACAACTCGGATGGACCGAAGTGCAATGGCTTAGGGCAATCCTCATCTCGGTGGCACCGATTGCATCAACTCGGTAGGACCGAAGTGAAGCAATAAGGCAACAGAGAGTTGGCAAGCCATCTCGGTGAGACCGATTTGCAAACTCGGTGAGACCGAAGTAAATGCAAATGATTACAGAGAGTTGGCAAGGCCATCTCGGTGGGACCGAGATCCATTTCGGTGGATCCGATTTGTTAAGGTTTGGCAGTGGCTAAGTCTTGGATGAACTCGGTGGGGCCGGATTGGAAATTTCGATGGGGCCGAGTTGGACATTGGGTTTAGGACATATTTGGGTAGAGATAGTGGTTGAGGGTTTAGGAATACTGTCACTAAGCACTTGAGCAAAAAGACCATTAAGCAACACGTCATCCCCTTTTAATAGTATTGGATTTCCTATGAACTCAATGTGATCTTGGATCACTAAACCAAAAATGTAGAGTCTTGATCTTTGCCAATTCTTGTCCTTAGCATTTTGAAGGGGTTCCACGTCCTCTTGTCCATGCCACGCCATTGTTGAACTTGTCTGAAATTCACTAGATAAAAGCATTAGTCCAACAACATGTATGTTGACATAAATTACCAAAACCACCAAGGGAGCAAATGTGCTTTCAGTACCTAAGGCCATTAGTTGAAGAACTTTTACAGCTGTGGAATATAAAAGGTGTACGTGTGTGGGATGAGCACAAACAGGAGGAATTTGACCTACAAACGTTGCTGTTTGTAACCATCAATGATTGGCCTGCTCTTAGTAACCTTTCAGGACAGACAAACAAGGGATACAACGCATGCACGCACTATTTAGATGAGACTGAAAGTATATATTTGGACAAATGTAAGAAGAATGTGTACCTGGGACATCGTCGATTTCTTCCGACCAAGCATGCCTTAAGAAAGAAAGGCAAGCATTTCAAAGGTGAGGCAGATCACCGGAAGAAGCCTGTCCCCCGTACTGGTGATGATATATTTGATATGGTCAAGGATTTAAAAGCAATCTTTGGAAAGGGTCCTGGCGGACAATCTGTTCCGAATGACGCTGACGGACACGCACCCATGTGGAAGAAGAAATCTATATTTTGGGACCTACCCTATTGGAAAGTCCTAGAGGTCCGCTCTGCAATCGACGTGATGCACGTGACGAAGAATCTTTGCGTGAACCTGCTAGGCTTCTTGGGCGTGTATGGGAAGACAAAAGATACACCGGAGGCACGGGAGGACCAGCAACGTATGAACGAAAAAGACGGCATGCATCCAAAGCAGTATGAAGGTCCTGCCAGCTACGCTCTTACCAAAGCAGAGAACGAAATCTTTTTTGAATGCCTGCTCAGTATCAAGGTCCCGTCTGGCTTCTCGTCGAATATAAAGGGAATAATAAATATGGCAGAGAAAAAATTCCAGAACCTAAAGTCTCATGACTGCCACGTGATTATGACGCAATTGCTTCCGGTTGCATTGAGGGGGCTTCTACCAGAAAATGTTCGATTAGCCATTGTGAAGCTATGTGCATTCCTCAATGCAATTTCTCAGAAGGTAATCGATCCAGAAATCCTACCAAGGTTACAGAATGATTTGGTCCAATGTCTTGTCAGTTTCGAGTTGGTGTTCCCACCATCCTTCTTCAATATTATGACGCACGTCCTAGTTCACCTAGTCGACGAGATTGCAATTCTGGGTCCTATATTTCTACACAATATGTTCCCCTTTGAGAGGTTCATGGGAGTCTTAAAGAAATATGTTCATAACCGTGCTAGGCCAGAAGGAAGCATCTCCAAGGGCCACGAAACAGAGGAGGTCATTGAGTTTTGTGTTGACTTTATTCCTGACCTTAAGCCGATTGGTGTTCCTGAATCGCGGCATGAGGGGAGACTGGGTGGAAAAGGCACGCTAGGACCGAAAGCAATAATATGTAGGGACGGGCATTCTTGGGCGCAAGCACACTACACAGTTCTACAAAATTCTACCTTGGTGGCCCCGTATATCAATGAACACAAGAATATTTTACGCTCCAAACACCCAGAGCAGTCTGACGACTGGATTACACGTGAACACATGGGGACTTTCGGCGGTTGGTTGCAAACACATCTCATGGGTAACACCACTGTTGGAGATGAGCTGTACTTGTTGGCCAGGACACCATCTTCGACTGTATTGACTTTCCAAGGGTACGAGATAAATGGGAATACATTTTACACGATCGCCCAAGATAAAAAGAGCACCAACCAAAACCGTGGTGTCCGCTTTGATGCAGCAAACACCAATAGGGCAAAGGACACATATTATGGTTACATAGAGGATATATGGGAACTTGACTATGGACGTGATTTTAAGGTCCCTTTGTTTCAGTGCAAATGGGTCAATCTGACAGGAGGCGGGGTACAGGTAGACCCGCAGTACGGAATGACAACAGTGGATCTCAACAATCTTGGGTACACAGACGAACCATTCGTCCTAGCCAATGATGTGGCGCAGGTTTTCTATGTGAAGGACATGTCTACCAAACCGAGAAAAAGAAAAGATAAGGAAGCGAATACATCATACGATGAGCCAAAGCGCCACATAGTTCTTTCAGGGAAAAGAAACATTTTGGGAGTGGAGGACAAGACAGACATGTCAGAAGATTATGAAAAGTTTCATGAAATTCCTCCCTTCACATTGAAGACTGACCCAAGCATCCTGTTAAATGATGAAGATTATCCATGGTTACGGCGCAATAAGCAAGGGACACACGCGAAGAAATAGTTTTATACCCCAAAAGATCCCACTCTGGGATGTGACCGGCTTCACCGCCATCACTTTCTCTCTACTGTGAGTTTCAGGACTTATAGCTGGAAAGTGCCACTTCGGACAAACCGGAGAGAATCTTTGTAAGAGCTAGCTAGGGCATTTTGGCATTTGAAACATGATTTTAGAATAATTATTTATTAAGTTATGAAATTTCAATTATTCATATCCTTTTAGTATTTTAATTATACAGAGGAGTTTATCAATGCAAATATTTAGACCATTTTAGCAGGTGTACCAAGTTTGAGCTCATTTGGACATGTTTAGCAATGTTAAGTTGCTCAAATTAGAAAATGGACAGAGATGGTTTCGAGGGAATTTGATGGTGTTATCTTGTTCTCCAAGCCATGAGACTTGGCAAGATCATCAAATATGGCATTTGTGACATGCTAGAATTTTAGTTATGATCAACTAAAACAAAACTATAATATTCTTCAATAGCAAAAAGAATCAACTAAAAAGCTTTTATAAAACTCTAGTTATGATCAAAATAATATTAACTTAAAACTATATAAAATTTATGCAACTAAAATTTTCATAAAGTATTTTTTGTTAAAAACTTTAATAGCAAAAAGAATTAAATGAAAACTAGGCATGTATGCTGCTGTTTTTGAATCAGTTTAAAAGAAAACTAAAACTAAAATATCCTAAAAAGGTATAAAACCAAAAACAACTTGATAGAACTTGATAGAACTATTTGTCACTATCTGATGAAAATCTATATAATCAAACATTGCATTCATATGAGCATTCACTCTAGCAAGCATTCTAGCAATCAAAATACAATCAATGAATAAAGCAATAAAGAAAACAATAAGAAAAAGCAAATAGAAAACAAAACAAAATACTAAACTAATAACTTAACAGAAAAGAAAATATAACATTATTAGGTTAACAAAAAGTATTTCATAATATTCTTCAATAGCAAAAAGAATCAACTAAAAAGCTTTCATAATGTTTGTCCTTCTTATTTGTAAAATCAAATATATTTTTCCAATATTTCTTTTCTGTTTTATATTTGAAATGTTTTAAAATGAAATCTATTTTTCCTCTTTCCTTTTTTAGTTTTCCAGCTTTACCTTAAGGGGACAGTGTAAACTTCATTATTGTTGAAATTTCTTTCATAATCATGTTTATTACATGTAAGTGAGCATGTACAAAAATTTTGGGGTGATTTGGAGATGGTCCAAAAATAAACAGCTGCCATATGCAAAAAAAATAAAAAATTGCCCACCTACTAACACAAGATTTTCACTCTGCACGGCCTGCATACGACTAGAAACCCAACATATGGGCCAGGATGCAGGCCCATACAGAATGAATACCTCATTCTAGTAGGCCCCACAGGGCAGAGAGGTGACCGGATCGGCACGTTGCTGTCTGGGTGAGAGAAGCTCATGCCTGCTCTCTCTCGCCCGCGTATATAAGCAGGTGCGGGCGCCCCTCGCTTGGCGAGGTGGGACTAAACTCCCACCGCCCGTCAGCTCTGCTCTGCCAGGTTTGTCCCGGTTGGTGGCACAAACCGGGACTAAAGGCCCCCTTTAGTCCCGGTCCGTGCCACCAACCGGGACTAAAGGCCTGGGTTTCGTGCCCTTTTAGCTGCCGAAAATGTGCTTTAGTCCAGGTTGGTGCCTCCAACCGGGACTAAAGGTTGGCCTTTAGTCCCGGTTGGAGCCACCAACCGGGACTAAAGCTCGGGCTATATAACTTAGCGAAAATTTTCTTCCCCCATACTTCTCCATCGCCTCTCCACGCCTCGACGCATTGCCCCGACGTTGTCGCCGACGCCCTGCCCCGACGCCGTCGCCGACGCCTCCTCGCTGTGAGCGTCGCCCCGATCCCCTCCTCCTCCTCCTATTCCCCCCCCCCTGCTGGGCGCCGACGCCGACGCCGCCGACCCCGCCGCCGGCCGCCCGCGCTGCTGGCCGACCCCGACGCCGATGCCGCCCGCGCACGGCGCCGTCTCCCTCTCTCTCTGAATCTTCCGCATTTCTGAATTTTTTGACAGGGTGAACAGTGTGCACACCACATGTATGATGAAATGCCAGAGGGTCCTAGGGATTTTAGGAATTCTTGGGAATTTTTGTGGTGAGGTGTTGAAGCATATAAGAGGGTCTGGCAAAGTTTCAGAATTTTTGGAGCAATTAAAAATAGGTTTTGGTCATGGAGTTTGAATCTGGACCAAATTTGAACTGGATGGAATTTGAAAATTTTGAACTGTGGAACTCAAAGTTTTTGGTGAAATGGGTTGTGGGTACTGCCTAGTTGCTAGGATAATTTTTGTGGGTGCAGAAGAATTATAGAAAATATGGTTCCTTTGTAAATCAAAGAAACTAGGATAAATATAAATTCCAACTTGGGAATTTATTTAATATAAGAGAAATATTTTTGTGGAGTGGAAAAGTATTGGACACTGTCCTAGAAGGTGAGAATGACTTGAGGGATAATTTAGAGGTGACAGAAAAATTATTGGAAGAATTTAGAAGTGCTTGAAAGGAGTGAAATGGCCATTTTCATAGAATGATTTTATTTATTCCAAAACTTTTCTAAATAAAAATATTTTTGTGATCCTACAAAAATAATTATATGAAGAAGATTGATGCATCCTTTCTTTATACTTGTTCATCTTTGTTTCTATTTAAATTTTCCACGAATGCTTATGTTGGTTGTGCCGGTGCTTTTGATGTGCAGGGATCGATCTTTTCACCTCTAGGAGCACCGTCGGTCCTGTTGCCGTTGCCATCCACTACCTCCTCTACGGTCATCTAGGGGTGAGCTCAACTATCATCCTCCTCTACGGTATCATCCTCATCTAGGGGTAAAAATTAAAGAAATCTGATGCAAACAATGAAATAAAGGCGAGCCGAGCAACGTCTCACAATGAACGAGAAATAGACCTGATTTGTTTTCATAGGAATTTGTTCTCGGCGACGATGCCCGGCCCTCATCCTCATCGTCGACTCGGCGGCGACAACCAGTTTGAGAGGCGCCATGTCCGGGACTGGGCTCCGCCGGGCTGGCACTGGGAGGTGCTACCTTCCGGGGCGCGCAGCTTGGTGAGGAATCGGGGTCTCGTCGTCGACCCGGAGCTTCTTTGGTGGCGGTCGCGTGGGCCACTATAGGTGCAGAGGGAGCTGGCCCCCGAGAGGGTGGTACGTCGCCGTGTCAGGGAGGAGGACGAGCACGTCCGTCGCTACATGGTTGCGTTGGACGACAGCTTCTCCAATACCTGGCAGTTTCTTCAGGGATCTCACCCGAGTTATGATCCTGTGATGGTTCCTTCTGTTTGGGTGTTCACCGCCCGCGGCTCAGGAACCGGGAGTCGACGTCCAGTTTGATTGGGCGAGATGTGTAGGGTAACGCAGTAGAAAACAAAAAAATTCTGACCTACGCACCAGCCCAGGACCACTATGGAGACTGCATACAAGGTTTGATCTTTTTTCGTTACCGACTCGTAGCGCAGCGGAAGTAGAGTCGATGACGAACGGCGGTGCAGATCCCCGCAGCTAGGATTTTTCAACCTCCCAACCGCGAGGATGTATACCCTCATCTGCCCCGCGGACAGCCCTCCGGGAGGCGGTCGCACAGTCCCCCGGACGGTGTCGCGGACAGCCCTTCGGGAGGACCTCCGAAACTCGGACTGTCACTCGGACAGCCCTTCGGGAGGACCTCCAAAACTCGGACGGTCACACGGACAGCCCTTCGGGAGGCACTCTCGAACTAAGACCGAAACTACGATCTCTCTACAGAGTTGCACACATACGGTGTCATCTATCCGGCAGGGCTTCGCCGTCCAGAACTAGTTCCTGCCGGAACCCAGACAGCCTTTCGGCTCTACGAAACTATTTCGTGGGAGGGAGAGAAGAAAGGCAGATCATGCATGCCATGTGTGTGAGAGTTGGAGTGAGGATGGAGAGCTCCTCTCCACCTCCTTATATAGTGGTGGAAGGGGTGAGGGGGGGGGGCTGAAATTTCAGCCCACAAAACAAGCACCCACCAAACAAGGAAACATGTTCCCACTAAACATGGAGAAAACATGTTCCCTTGTCCATGGTGTTCCCCCATGGGGCCCCACCTTCCTCCCAACACTCTCCACCATTTGTGGGGGCTGCCCCCCACCATGGGGGCCCCCCCCAACACTTTGTCCAGCCACAAGGGGGCTGTCCCCTAAAGGGGGCGCCCCCAAAAACAGCCCAAAAATAGCCCCCACGATCCGTGGGATCTTGTCCCCTCTCGCTGGGACAAGATGTTTTCCGAAACTATTTCTTCTGAAAAATTCTGGAAGGTCCCAGAACATTTCCGGCACCCTCTAAAATTATCTAGACGCGCTCCGGAACATTTCCGGTATGGTGGTTTAATTTAAAACCATCTTCGTTTACCCGGTAAACAATTCCGGCAGCTCCGAAAACCTTTTTCGGTTTTTTCTCCGGAAAAATTCCAGAAATTACCAGACCAATCTGGCAACCTCCAAAACTTTCCCGGTGCTTGCCGAAACCTTTTTGGATCAATGGTTTTATCCGAAACAACTTTTCGGTTTTATCGAAACTTTTCCGGTGTTCTCTCCGGAACTTTTCCGTTGTCTCCGAAACTTTTCCAGTGACTTTCTGTCGGACTCCTTGTCTAGTATTCAGCAGATAGATGACCCTTAAGCGTGTGACCCTATAGGTTCGGTGAAGCATAGACATGACCCAGAACCCCTTCCGATCAATGATCAACATTGGAGCCGTGGACACCCATATTGACCCCTATACCCACACGAATGAATATTCGAGTGAACCTCCAGTTGCCGTGTGCTATTCCTGTTGCTTCGCGATATGTTACAAATACCCGAGGTGAGACATGTTGGCATCCCCTTGGATCAACACCTTGTCCACTATGCTAGTTACCTCGTTGCCGGTATTGTTCTCTTTTCTCGTTCCCGTGTTCCGGCATCCCTGTGATCAAATCACCCTGTGTCTGGCCAGACGATGATGGATACCGTAACACCGACAGGGTCCAGAGATATCTCTCCATCGTCGGAGGAGCAAATCCCAATCTTGAGCTATCAAGTTACTTGACATACTTTTCCATGAACCCGTAAGCCGCCGTAATAGCCACCCATTTACGGATGACGTTTAACAAATCCCAAAGTTCATGAAGCAAGCATGAAGAAACTCGATACTCTCATGGTCTAAGGAATTATGCAAACATTAACTTCCTGTGTTATTAACCATTAACTTATGACGAATGTATCTCATAGCATAACATCAATATTGGGTCGATTCAACACAAGTGTTCTACCAACAATTGTGCCCTCAAAATTGCCGGCATAGCCATGCCCATGATCAGGAAAACAGGATCATCATGCAATACTTGAGCCAGTCATAGAGGCTTGACTAGGAATACATTTTACCGTTTATTATCCCACACGTGCAAATGAGTCTTCCTCCGAGCCTCGTTTTATTTGTAGACTCGAGAATCATTGCAGTTATAGCATGGAACATAAACATAATTATGAACAGGGAGATAATCAATAACATTTATTATTGCCTCTAGGGCATATCTCCTACAGACTCCCACTTGCACTAGAGTCAATAATCTAGTCAATGCTAATGCACTTTACACCTATGGCATACTGATGTAAAATATGCTTCGCATGTGGTATAGCCTGATGTCCAACGGATCTGACAACTTCAGCTCCGTGTGTAACTTTGCATATCCTCGCGTTTTCAAGCTTTCACAAAATTCATATTGTGGACTTGGCTTTGCATATGTGTGAATCATTGGTCGAAACCTGATTCCTCAGACTGAGCTATGGAGCAACTATCTGCTATAGTGTCCCATAGACCAAAGCCTTCTTGGAACCATACTAAGTTCATGAATGAACTATATGATTCAACAACTTCTTTGTCGCTTCTCAAGCGTCAACATACTTAGCCTTTGTTATAGAATTCGCCACAGTATCTTGTTTGGAACAATTTCCAACTACCGTGCCACCATATTGTGTATTACACAAAACCCTTAACTTAAATCGAAAATCGCATGGAGCATTGATGAAGAATGTATCGATGTAATTACTTACAACGAGCACTTCATAATCTCTGCTTGCGAGAAAGCATGTCATCAGTACTGCTCTAGTACTCAATGACATCTTTCACTGTTGTCCCATGATCAGTACTTTGATCACTTTGGTATCTATACTCGCAACAACTTTGGAGTATTGGACATATCTGGTTGTTTTTACATACCACGGAATACATGATTAATCCAAACACAAGAGTGTGTGGAACCTCTATCATGTATTTCACTCATCAGTGTTTTGGGACACTGAGTCTTGCAAAAACTCTTTCCATGTGACTTCGGCAAGAATCACTCCTTGGCGTTTTAAATGCTAAAAAGTTTTAGCATCTTGTCAATATGTATTCATTGCTTAGCCCCATTTAGGTAAATCTATCTCCATAGATCATCATGCCTAATATTGAGGCCATTTTAGCCTAAGCACTTCATCGAAAAACTATTTTAAATGAAGTCCTAATTCGTGTCAAGAAATTTATTTCCAATTAACAATGTGTCAAGTACACAAGGTTTTTAGAAATATTATTATGCTCCCACTTACTTTCTTGAATCACAAGCATCTTCGATACCCATTTGATGAAGTCAAACCCCTTTGACCATTCCATCAAAAAACGAAGATTCCAACTCCACTTTGCTCTCTTCTGTTCATCGCTGGAACTCTGAAGTTTGCATACTTACTAGCATCCTCTGGATCGACAAATTACTATGG
Organism: Elymus sibiricus; assembly: GCA_039707655.1. NCBI lineage: Eukaryota > Viridiplantae > Streptophyta > Magnoliopsida > Poales > Poaceae > Elymus > Elymus sibiricus. Next base: position 11,554,198 of record CM077676.1, read on the forward strand.
ACTGTATCACATACAAGTCCTAGGTTTTATTTCCATCAGATGGAAATCCTTTTGTCATCCATGTTTCATATCTCATGATTGAAATATGTATTAATTGCTAGTTCAACCCGAACCGACTTCAAGCATCGCTACGGTGAAACAACCTCATCGTAGTCAACTCCTTGAACTTGTTATTTCAAAAAGTCGAGCTTTATGGATAAAATATTTTATCCACATCAGTTTATAGTTTCATAAATATTCGTTAGACTCTAAGTCTTTCGAAAGGTGTATCAAGATTTTAATCTCGAACCACTTATATGGAAACTATCTCGGATTGTATTGGCATTTAGCCAATTCCGGAGTCAGGGCCCATCAACGCTTCCTTGTGTATCGTAGGTATACTGTTGTCTAACAACAATATCTCATATGCGCACCTGAGAGGTTTGCACGAGTTTTTCCTACGCGGTTCAGCTGCATGTTCGACCGAAGTCCATACATTTTATTGTAGAGACTTCCGTATCAGTCGCAGTAGGAAACTCCGGAATCACTTCCAAGGTTCCTTTCCTTTGACCTGATGACGAAGATACTGGTTATCTCGTCGAGTTGCACTGTCCTCCCACTCACCTTTTGTAAGAACTATTCTCTTTAAAAGTATACCGTTTTGTGGCAAAAATCCTTTGCCTCGGTATAGTGGTGGGGGAATACCCAATGACTTGGGATAACCTAACAAAGTAGCACTTGTCTGATTTGGAATAGGTTTGTAACCTTTTACACAAGCCCCATATTCCAAATGTTAAGAAAAGATATAACACGGTTGGGCGTACCATACCATGACGTTATTTCAACAGACCCGATGAAGCTCTTTTCAGTGTAAAAGCCGCAGTCTCTAAAGCATCACTCTATAAAAAGGGATAATGGCAAATTTATTTATGTCATCTTTGATCTTACCATGTCATAAATGGTTTGATTACATCTTCACGGACTTTTCACTTGCAGTGGTGTTCCGGGAGGTGCAAGTTATGAAACTCTTTTCACAACTCATCAGACATTCGCTAAACTTGTAACTAAAATATTCCTTTCTGCAATCGAATTGTAGAAACATAATTTTCTTGTTACAACAACTTCTACTTCATTTTTGAAAACCTTATGAATGAATTCAAAAGATCCAGACTTACGTCTCAACAAGTAAATATCCATATATCTACTTGAGTCATTTCTGAAGATAGATAAATCCACTACTTGCAACAACATTTGTTGGACTTTCACACATCATAATGTATGATCACCAATATGTTCTTTGCTCGTTCCTTATGGCCTGTGAACGGTATTTCAGTCACTTCACTTTTCAGAGGAAAGTTGCAAGTGTCAGATGATTCAAAATCAAATGACTTAAAAAATCCATCATAATGGAATTTTCCATGCGGGTTTCTCCAATGTGACCAAATGCAGTGCCACACTTGTGTGGTATTCTTTTAGTCTTGCGACATTTAGCGTCAGTGTTATGGATGTATCATATTACCATCAATATTCATAGCATACATCCCATCCTGTATGGAAGCATGGCCCTTCATGTTATTCATAACACCGAACATCAAAAGTTCTCTTATGAATAACCTTCTTGCAAAATACCTTATGCAAAGGGCTAGAGTGTATGAAACTCTAAATGAATTATGAAAGTAAATACAGAGGCAATGTATTAATATCAATATTCATAACATACGTCTCATTCATAATGAAAGTATGGCCCTTATGTTATTCATAACACCGAACATTAAAAGTTCTCTTATGAACAACCTTCTTGCAAGATACCTTATGCAAAGGGCTAGAGTGTGAAACTCTAAAATGAATTATGAAAGTAAATACATAGGGAATATACCTATGGAAGGCATAGTAACATTTACTATGTTCCCTGCGTGTATCTAACCTCATTCCTGGCTAGTCTTTCAGGCCATAGTAGTTCTTACATCGAGTTGCAACAGAATGCAATCGAGCGGGTATCTTTGTGATTAACTCACAATACCCAAGAATTAGTGATTAACATGTTTAACCATAATTCCCAAGAACTATATCTTTGACCAGCCTTCTATACATCAAAAACCTGTATGACATTCATACATGAGCTGGATATTCCAGTCTTCTTTCCTTTTGCCATTATACTTCTAACAGTTTCACTTTCAGTATTTCTCCTACTCTCAGAAGAAGCACCCAACTTAAGAGTGGCGATAGCCCCGGACTTCCTAGGCGTGAAAGTTTCACTAACACCCTTCGGACACTTCCTTTCTCTTTAAGTTGTTGTTTTATTCACCTTTCATCATATGACAGGCGTTCTCCTGGATCCCTCTCTTATCAGTCTAATGCATAGTAAACTCCTTTACTAATAGTTTGCAAACAAACATTGCTTTGGATATCTCATATCTTTTAGCCTTTGTCTGTCTCTGAAAATGATTTTCAGATTCCATGAATATCACATAACTATCCAAACTTTCGAAGTTCGGGTATCATGGAAGCAAACATATTGCACTTTGACTGAAAAGGAATTCTAGCTTTTGGATCGAAGGACGAGAGTCACATGATCCATAGCTTTAGCGGGAGAATACCGAAAACATGCGATAGGACAAAGTCCTTCTCGGCACTCTTGAGGACAATCCTCACATTACGTTACCAACCGTAAAGTTTTAACCAGATATTTAACAGCTATTCAATTTTAATAGGGAAGGTGGAAACGCGAGCCATTATTCTACAACTATTATGCAAACCACACTTAGACAGTGTTCAAAATTAATTGCACTGAGAATTAAACAAGTTAATTCTATAGTGCGCTCCCACTCAAATCAATATCTCTCATAATTGATTGTGAGTGATTCAAGACCCGCATATCCATTCAACGTCACGGTTCGAGATGAACACCCATGGCGTGAACTTCAATCGGTAGGCAAACCCGACTTCATATTTCCCCGCAGGTACCCCTCGGGGTCGACCCGCCTGCAACAAGGCCAAAGTATCCGTATGTCCAAAGTATCGAGAAGGAATCCGAGGAATCACCTTCGATGGATTCCCACTCGAGGAGTTGCACGATGGAAGCTTTATCGGAAGTGATGAAAGAGGAATCACCCTCGGTAACCCACAACCGGATAGCTATTCTACAGAGGCATCATCGGAAGTGAGATAAGAGGTATCACCCTCGGCACTCGATGCCAGCTCTGCAGAGACGAGCAACATAGGGGGTGTGCGGTGATGTGCTGTTCTCAACCCGTTCGATCACATCGATCGGGGCACAGGTACTAAGGCGGGGCAACTACAGCAAGGAAGAGGGGCCACAGATTGTTTTACCATCCAACCTATACTAAGCATCTTGGATAGCAGGCAGGTATCAATAACAGTTACAAGAACAGGCTATGCATCAGAATAGGATAAAGCAAAGCAGTAGCAATTTTCTAATGCAAGCAGGAGGGAGAAGGAATATGTGATATAGGCATGCGTCAAGGGGAGTTGCTTGCCTGGAAGCTCTGCTGAGAGGGGCTGATCTTCTGAAGGCTGCTCGTCTGGAGCGTAGTCGTACTCAGCTGCGTCAGCGGCAGTCTCAGCGTCTATCGGGAGAGAAGGAGGGGGAAGAAACAATAAATTCATGGCAACAATGCAACAGCGATGCATGACATGCCTAAATGATATGCAGAGGTGATATAATGCCTATCTAACTGCGTTAGATAATTTAGGAATTTATTTGGATTTATTTTATTAAGGTCGTGCACTATTCATTTATCGAAATCGGGCAAAAAGTTCCATGTTTAGTATGTTAGAGGGGTGTGGCAGGTATGTGGGTGGCATATTCGGATTCTTCATATTTTTCTGATCGTTTTTCATATATAAATTATTTTCATCCGAGTTACGGTTTATTTTATATGATTTTTCAGAGTTTTAATCATTTTCTGGATTTTCTGGATTATTTTTATTCGAAATTAAATTGGAAAAATGCTACGGGTACCCAGTGGGTGTACCCAGCTCTTCAGCACAGAGGCTGGCTAGTGGGCCCGTTGACTGGGTCAACAGACCAGTGAACGGCCAGCCCACAGAGGCTGACATGTGGGGCCAGCCTGCTGAGTCAGCAGCAGACTCAGTAGGGCTTATCCACTGGAATAGTGGCAGGCCCCACCTGTCAGTGACAACGGGGGTTAATCCGGTTTAAAATTAACTAAACAGTGATTAGTTAGGGGTGGGCCCTACTGTCAGTGACTATTGGGTTAATTTAAAATATGGTTTAATCTCATCCGAGGTTAATTAAGCGCGGGGCCCACCAGTCAGTCACACAGGTTCGCGGGTTAACGTTTAACCGCGCGGCCACGTCAGCTCGCCGGCATAATGTCGCCGGCGACCATTTCCGCGGCGGCGCGGCTCGGGTTTCGCCGGAAATCGGCCACAGGCCACCAAAATGAGCGCGGGAGGTCGCGTTCGAACGCGCGCGAAGTGCCGCATCCAGCGGTGGCACTGGTTCGGCCGGAGACGGCCGGAGTTGACGGCGGCGTCGACCGCGGCGGCGTCGGAGTTCGGCCATTTCCCGAACGGCGGCTAGAGGGCACGGCAGGCCCAACAGAGGGGCTCTACGGGGTCCTAGAGAGGCCTAGAGCACGGTTATGAGCTCGGTTGAGCTCGCCGGCGAGTGTGGACACGACTACGGGCTCGACGGCGGCGAGGCGTTCAGGCGTGGCAAATGCGGCGACCACGGCTACGGGGAAAGGCCGGGGAGAGGGGGTTGTACGCGGCTGCTCACCGGGACCTGCAGTTGTGCGTAAGCGAGCTCGGGGAAGCTCGTCGGCGGCGAATCGGCGACGGAGACGAAGACGGCCGTAGGAGGAAGAAGAGGTCGTCGCGCTTGCTGTGGTGGTTCCCGTCTCCAATGGCTGGGTCCCGGCGGCGTAGCGGGCGACGGCGGTGAGCTACGACATGACGGTGGGGCTTGTGGTCGACGGTGGCCGCGGGATCGACAGCGGCGGCGATGGGCGTTTTCGGGCGAGGTCGGGAATGAGCGAGGGAGAGGCGATGGGGGAAATCTGGGGTAGCTAGGGTTTCGGGGGAGGGAGAGGCGCTCGGGGATGCCCTTAACGGCGCCAGGGAGCCGCAGGATGGTCGGCGCATGGCGATCGGCGCTCGGGCGCGCGCGCCAGGCGACAGCTGCCCGAGGTGGGAGAAGACCCGGCCGGGCTGGGCCGCGGGTTACTGTGCACTCGAGGCCCAGGTAAGCAGTAAACCCTTTCCCTTTTTCCTTTTCTTTTCCTGTTTTCCTTTTTGCTTCTATTTTATTAATTGTTAGGCTACTAATTGACTTTTGTAAAATATGTGACTTAGCTCAATATTTACAGTGCAATATTAACTACTACCAGAAATTGGTTTGAAGACAATATGATTTCATTTGAATTTTTATTAAATAAAATGGGATTAAATATTGCTGTTTGGTACTGTTTTGATGATGTTAGAGTCATCTAGATAATTTAGGTGATGTTGTTTTTCTTAACATAATTAGTTATGGATTATTTGATATTTAATGAACATTTTAGTTTCCAATTTGAACAACTTTTATTTTTCAATTGTATTTGAATTTCAATTTGAATTGGAATTTGAAATGAGATATAATTCCAATTATGATCAAGACTAGTTAATCATGATGACTTGGCATTATCAAAAGGGTGATCACTGTAGCTATTACATGGGGATGTTACAGTATTGCCACTCCTTATTCTCCTCATATCGATATCTCACCCAAAACTTGAAAACTTCAATCACACAAAACTTAGCGGAACTTCGTGAGATAGATTAGTATGATAAAGAATAAATCATCACTTTGGTACTATCAATACAAGATTCTTAATTATTCTCACATAATGCCTACTGTATTCTATCATTTCCACAATTTATATCACTCAATATAAGCTATGGAAATGCTAAAACAAGCAAACTATGTAAACAAAACAGATTCTGTCAAAAACAGAACAGTCTGTAATGATCTGAACTAAGACCATACTTCTGTAACTCCAAAAATTCTGAAAAATTAGGAAAACGTAGGAAATTTGCATGTCAATACTTTGTAAAAATTTCAGAATATTTTGACACTCCAGTAAAATCTGGAAATTCAGACACTGGATTGCACAGAATCAAATCAACAAGTATCCACACTATCCCAAAGGCTTTACTTGGCACATTATTGAAATAAAAGACACAAAACATGATTACTATAGCAACTTAATCATGTGAACACACAAAAACAGTAGGGGTAAATATTGGGTTGTCTCCCAACAAGCGCTTTTCTTTAATGCCTTTTTAGCTAGGCATGATGATTTCAATGATGCTCACATAAAAGTAAAGAATTGAAACATAATGGGAGCATAATGAAGCATATGACAAGCACATTTAAGTCTAACCCACTTCCTATGCATAGGGATTTTATAAGCAAACAATTTATTGGAGCAACAATTAACTAGCATAGGAAGGCAAAACAAGCGTAACTTCAAAAGTTTCAACACATAGAGAGGAAACTTGATATTATCGAGATATCCATAAGCACATGTTCCTCTCTCATAACAATGTTTAGTACCATCATGAATAAATTCAACAATATATCCATCACATAAGGCATTCTTTTCATGATCCCCAAGCATAGAATTTTTATTACTCTTCTCATAAGCAAATTTCTTTTCATTCATAATAGTGGTGGGAGCAAATTCAATGAAATAACTATCATGAGGTACTTGATTGACATAACCAAATTGAACATTAAAATGATGATGACAAGTTTCATGGTTATCATTACTCTTTATAGCATACATGTCATCACCATAATCATCATAGATAGCAACTTTGTTGTCATAATCAATTGAAACCTCTTTCAAAATAGTGGAATCATCATTAAATAAAGTCATGACCTCTCCAAATCCACTTTCATAATTATGACAATAAGATTCAACACCCTCCAAAATAGTGGGATCATTATTACCTAGAGTTGACACTCTTTCAAACCCACTTTCATCATTGTAATCATCATAAATAGGAGGCATGCTATCATCATAATAAATTTGCTCATCAAAACTTGGGGGGCTAAAAATATCATCTTCATCAAACATAGCATCCCCAAGCTTATGGCTTTGCATATCATTAGAATCATGGATATTCAAAGAATTCATACTAGCAGCATTGCAATCATGCTTATCATTCAAGGATTTTATGCCAAACATTTTATTGAATTCTTCTTCTAACAATTGAGCACAATTATCGGAATCCATATTTTCAAGGAAGACATCATAAAGGTAAAGCATTTGATGGTACTTCATTTCCATTTTTTTTTAGTTTTCTTTTATAAACCAAACTAGTGAATAAACAAGAAACTAAAAGATTCAATTGCAAGATCTAAAGATATACCTTCGAGCACTCACCTCCCCGGCAACGGCACCAGAAATAGCTTGATGTCTACTATGCAACTTTTATTCTTGTAGACTCTGTTGGGCCTCCAAGCACAGAGTTTTGTAGGACAGCAACAAATTTCCCTCAAGTGGATGACCTAAGGTTTATCAATCCGTGGGAGGTGTAGGATGAAGATGGTCTCTCTCAAACAACCCTGCAATCAAATACAAGCAATCTCTTGTGTCCCCAACACACCCAATACAATGGTAAATTATATAGGTGCACTAGTTCGGTGAAGAGATGGTGATACAAGTGTAGTATGGATAGTAGATATAGGTTTTTGTAATCTGAAATAATAAAAACAGCAAGGTAGCAAGTAACAAAAGTGAGCACAAACGGTATTGCAATGCTTAAAAACAAGGCCTAGGGTTCATACTTTCACTAGTGCAATCTCTCAACAGTGCTAACATGATTGAATCATATAACAATCCCTCAACGTGCAACAAAGAATCACTCCAAAGTTCCTATCGGAGAAAGTAGGACGAAAACGTCTATCAACCTCTATGCCTAGATTACCCCAATGTCACTACGGGAATCCGCAAGTTGATTACCAAAACATACATCAAGTGACTCAATAGAATACCCCAATGTCACCACGAGTATCCACATGCAAGACATATATCAAGTGTTCTCAATGTAGGGTAACGCAGCAGAAAACAAAAAAATTCCGACCTACGTACCAGCCCAGGATCACTATGGAGACTGCATACAAAGTTTGATCTGTTTCGTTACCGACTCGTAGCGCAGCGGAAGTAGAGTCGATGACGATCGGCGGTGCAGATCCCCGCAGCTAGGATTTTACAACCTCCCAACCGCGAGGATGTACTCCCACATCTGCCCCTCGGACAGCCCTCCGGGAGGCGGTCGGACAGTCCCTCGGACGGTGTCGCGGACAGCCCTTCGGGAGGACCTTCGAAACTCGGACGGTCACTCGGACAGCCCTTCGGGAGGACCCTCGAAACTAAGACGATCACTTGGACAGCCCTTCGGGAGGCACTCTCGAACTAAGACCGAAACTACGATCACTCTACAGAGTTGCACACATACGGTGTCATCTATCCGGCAGGGCTTCGCCGTCCAGAACTAGTTCCTGCCGGAAACTAGACAGCCTTTCGGCTCTACGAAACTATTTCGCTGGGAGGGAGAGAGAAGCCAGACAAGTCTATGGCATGTGTATGAGAGCAAGCATGATCTGATTTTGGAGAGCAATCTCCACCTCTATTTATAGGAGGAGCAAGGGGTAGAGGAAAGACCAAAAGGACCTTCCTAGGATCTTTCCACCACATGCCACATAAGGGTGTGTAGAAGATATCCACCATGAGGTGGAAGGACACCTCAAGGAGGGCCCCCCCAAGCCATGGCCGAAATTTGCAGCCCCCTTGGGGAGCTCCACCTCCCTTTCACACACCAAAACTGGTTTTCTTCTAGAAGAAAAACCCCATTTGCAAATCAGCCCAAAAAGTGCTTTTCACTATTCACGAACACATTTTTCAGCGTCCGGTCGAACTGAAAATATTTATGTGGGCTTAGAACATTTCCAGTACCCACTAAAATAATTTTCAATGCGATCTAGAACAATTCCGGTTTAGTGATTTTCATCTGCGAAAAGCAACTGAAGCGGTTTCGGCAGCTCCGGAACATTTCCGGTTTTCATCCCGGAAAATTCCAGAAAGTTTCCAGAATGATTCTGGCACCCTCCAAGAATTATCAGGCATGTGCTAAAACCAATTTGACTTTATGGTATCCCCTGAAACAACTTTTCAGTTTTACCGAAACTGTTCCGGTGTTCTCTCTGCGGAACTTTTCCGCTGTCCGAAACTTTTCCGGTGTCCGAAAACTTTTTCGGTGATTTTCTCTCACACTCCCCGTCTAGTATTCAGCAGATAGATGACCCTTAAGCGTGTGACCCTATAGGTTCGGTGAAGTATAGACATGACCCGGAACCCCTTCCGATCAATGATCAACATTGGAGCCGTGGACACCCATATTGACCCCTATACCCACACGAATGAATATTCGAGTGAACCTCCAGTTGCCGTGTGCTATTCCTGTTGCTTCGTGATATGTTACAAATACCCGAGGTGAGACATGTTGGCATCCCTGCGGATCAACAACTTGTCCACTATGCCAGTTACCTCGTTACCGGTATTGTTCTCTTTTCTCGTTCCCGTGTTCCGGCATCCCCGTGATCAAATCACAAAGTGTCTGGCCAGACGATGATGGATACCGTAACACCGAGAGGGACCAGAGATATCTCTCCATCGTCGGAGGAGCAAATCCCAATCTTGAGCTATCAAGTTACTTGACATACTTTTCCATGAACCCGTAAGCCGCCGTAATAGCCACCCATTTACGGATGACGTTTAACAAACCCCAAAGTTCATGAAGCAAGCATGAAGTAACTCGATACTCTCATGGTCTAAGGAATTATGCAAACGTTAACCATCTCTGTGTTATTAACCATTAACTTATGACGAATGAATCTCATAGCATAACATCAATTGGGGTCGATTCAACACAAATGTTCTTCTAACATTGTGCCCTCAAAATTGCCGGCATAGCCATGCCCATGATCAGGAAAACAGGATCATCATGCAATACTTGAGCCAGTCTTAGAGGCCAGACTAGGAATACATTTTACCGTTTATTATTCCACACGTGCATATGAGTCTTCCTCCGAGCCTCGTGGTTATTGTAGACTCGAGAACCATAGCAGTTATAGCATGGAACATAAACCTAATTATGAACAGGGAGATAATCAATAACATATATTATTGCCTCTAGGGCATATCTCCTACACTCAAATCCAATATTCAATCCAACGTAACGAAACATCAAAGTTCCTATCTATCGGAGAACATAAGATGAAATTGTTTGTAGGGTACGAAACCACCTCAAAGTTATCTTTCCGATCGATCTATTGAGCCATCCCTATAAGTGTCACAAACAGCCCTAGAGATCGTACTACAATAACACCATATGATACATATCAATCAACTCTAATGTCACCTAGAGAACCCCATTGTCACCTCGAGTCTCCGTGAGTTAATTATCCGATATGTATCAAATAATTTCAGATTCATAATGTTCAATCCAACATAAAGAACTTCAAGTGGCAGGACTCAATTCATGACAACAAAGATAGAGAGGGAAGAACACCATATGATCCGACTATATTAACAAAGCTCATGGCACATCAAGATCGTGCCCTATCAAGATCACGAGAGAGAGAGAGAGAGAGATCAAACACATAGCTACTGGTACATACCCTCAGCCCCGAGGGTGAACTACTACATCCTCGTCATGGAGACCGCCGGGATGATGAAGATGGCCTCCGGTGATGATTTCCCCCTCCGGCAGGGTGCCGGAACAGGGCTCCGATTGGGATAGCTTCGGGACAGAGGCTTGCGGTGGCGAAAAAACTCATCTAGGGTAACTTTTGGGGGTTACCTCGTTACCTCGTTACCTCGTTACCGGTTTTGTTCTCTTTTCTCGTTTCCGCGTTCCGGCATCCCTGTGATCAAATCACATTGTGTCTGGACAGACGATGATGGATACCGTAACACCGAGAGGGCCCTAAGAATATCTCTCCATCGTCGGAGGAGCAAATCCCAATCTTGAGCTATCTAGTTCCTTGTCATACTTTTCCGTGAACCCGTAAGCAGCCATAATAGCCACCCTGTTACAGATGATGTTTAACAAACCCCAAAGTTCACGAAGCAAGTACGAAGGAACTTGATACTCTCATGGTCTAAGGAATTATGCAACTGTTAACTCTCCCTGTGTTATTAACCATTTACTTGTGACGAATGTATCTCATGGCACAACATCAATTCGGGTCGATTCAACACAAGTGTTCTCCTAACATTGTGCCCTCAAAGTTGCCGGCATAGTCATGCCCATGATCAGGAAAACATGACCATCATGCAACACTTGAGCTAGTCTTAAAGGCATGACTAGGAATACATTTTACCGTTTATTATACCACACATGGACATGAGTTTCCCTCCGAGCCTCGTGGTTATTGCAGACTCGAGAATCATTGCAGTTATAGCATGGAACATAAACATTAATTACAAACTTGGAGATACAAAATAACTATTATTATTGCCTCTAGGGCATATCTCCTACAGATAATGTTGAGGATATCGCTTATCGTTAGCATCTCGGTCGGCTGGGGATTAGAGATTAATCGGAAATCGGACGATTAATCGATTTTATCGGTTGACTATTAATCGGCCACTTTTTTACAAATCCCAGGTTTCCAATACTAAAATATGCTAAATTCAACAAAAAAACATTGGACAGAATTTACCTTGATTCCTTGCCTTTGAATACTTGTACAATGACAAACAAAACAGGACAGTTGTGCATATTAAATAACAAGGTCTGCAAAACACAAATAAACATAGTTCTTGCACACATAGTGCTCGAAATAGGCCCAATTTATCGGTATATTCCCTATAAATCGCTTGTCAGAGCGATAAATCGATCCAAACGATAAATGGTGATGATATGGCATAATCTTATCGGTCACCCACCGATTAGCGATAAATCGGATGATAAATCGCTGAATCGGCCGATTTTTTGAACACTGCCTACAGACTCCCACTTGCACTAGAGTCAATAATCTAGTTACATGGCTTCCCTGACACCAATGGCTATCTAGTGCTGCTCATACTTTGCTCGTGGTATAGTCTTTGTCCAACGGATTTGACAACTTCAGGTCCGTGTGTACCTTTGCATATCCTCGCGTTTTCACGCTTTCACAAAATTCATATTTTGTGTGGACTTGGCTTTGTATATATGTGAATCACTGGTCAAACCTTGATTCCTCAGAGTGAGCTATGGAGCAACTATCTACAATAGTGTTCCATTGACCAAAGTCATCTTGAAACCATACTAAGTTCATGAATGAACTGTATGATTCAACATCTTCTATGTCGCTTCCAAAGCGTCAACATACTTAGCCTTTGTTATAGAATTCGCCACAGTAACCTGTTTGGAACAATTCCAACTTACCGTGCCACCATATCGTGTATTACAAAAACCCTTAATTTAAATCGAAAATCGCTTGGAGCTTTGATGAAGACTGTATCGATGTAACTACTTACAACGAGCACTTCATAATCTCCGCTTGCGAGAAAACATGTCATCAGTGCTACTTTAGTACTCAACGACATATTTCACTGCTGTCCTATGATCAATATTTTGATCACTTTGGTATCTTTACTCGCAACTGCTTGAGAGTACTGGACATACCTGGTTGTTTTACATACCATGAAATACTAGATTAATCCAAACACAAATATGTGTGGAAACTCCATCATGTATTTCGCTCATCAGTGTTTTAGGACACCGAGTCTTGCTAAAACTCTTTCCATGTGACGTCGGCAAGAAACACTTCTTGGCGTTCTCATGATAAACCATTTTAGCATCTTGTCAATATGTATTCTTGGCTTAGCCTATTAGGCAATTTTATCTCCATAGATAATTATGCCTAATACCGAGGCTACCTAGCCCAAAGTTCACGAAGCAAGTACGAAGGAACTTGACACTCTCATGGTCTAAGGAATTATGCAAACGTTAAATCTCCCTGTGTTATTAACCATTTACTTATGACGAATATATCTCATGGCGTAACATCAATTCGGGTCGATTCAACACAAGTGTTCTCCTAACATTGTGCCCTCAAAGTTGCCGGCATAGTCATGCCCATGATCAGGAAAATAGGACCATCATGCAACACTTGAGCTAGTCTTAGAGGCATGACTAGGAATACATTTTACCGTTTATTATACCACACGTGCACATGAGTTTTCCTCCGAGCCTCGTGGTTATTGCAGACTCGAGAATCATTGCAGTTATAGCATAGAACATAAACATTACTTACAAACTTGGAGATACAAAATAACTATTATTATTGCCTCTAGGGCATATCTCCTACATCTTTTCCCCATTTCCTTTTCCTTATCTTCCATTACTATTTTATTTCCTGCTTTTTTACTTTTCGAAACAAATGTAAGCATATCTTGAGAAATACACAATTTTTTAATAGCCAATTATTTTCATTATATGTTGAACCTTTTTTAAGTACACGCTGAACATTTTATATTACACGACAAAAAAATAAGAGCAATTTATTTCTCAAATACATTTTGAACACATTTTAATACACGACGACATTTTTTCAAATAGAAGCTGAACATGTTTTGAAACACACGTTGAACATTTTTCAAATACAATTCAAACATTTTGTAAAATGAAATTAATTATTTGATTTCAATACATATTCTTTTAAATATCGAAACAGGTTTTCAAAAATTGCATGAATAATATTAAGAATGCGTAAACAACATTTTATTTAACCAAATTTTGTAATTATATGAAAACAGTTTCACAAATATGTGAACATATATTAATTTTTATGAACATTTAAAAAATTATACGAACAATTTTTGTATAGGTGAACAATTTTTAGTTACATGAATATATTTTTAAATGAAAGCAACACTTATGAAAACTGCACGGACATTTTTAAGGAAATGAGTCACAATCGTTAGTAATTACATAATCACATCAAAACTATATGAAGACTTCTTTTAAATAGATCAAAAGTTTCCTTAATATTAAATACTATATCATTAAATGATATGGGGAAATTGCTAATGGAGCCAGTGTTCCAAGGAGCCCGAAATTTTAAAAATTAGAAAATAGAATTTTTAGGTTTTAAAAACTTTTGAAAAAGAATACACACATACTGATGGATGTATACTACTTGTGTGTAAAGTTTCATAGCGAAATACATCCCTATGTAAGCTTAAAAAAGTCATGTGTACCCTACCCCTATGAGCACCTCCGAGAGACTGAGCCTGCACATCATCTTGAAATTGACGAAGTCGCCAAAGACGCCTTCGTAGTCGACGAGAACGTCTCCTCCCACTAAACACACATCGCTGAAAGGTCTGGAATAAATCCAGGAAAATGCGAGCACCAGTGTCAAGTCTAGGACTTGAACTCTGTCCTTCTAACCATCCAACCACAGGTTGATTCGCTAAAATCACGTATTTCTAGCACATGTAATATTAACTACAGAAGTACATGATTTTGTTTTTTCTGTACATTTCGCATCAAAGCGTACTTCATAATGAAATTTTACACATAGCTAGTATACATCTATTAGTACTTGTGTATTTATTTTTAGAATTTTAGGTAAATTAAGAGGTCAATTTTTGAATTATTGAAAAATTTGGGCTCCAAGGAACCCGAGGGCAAAAAAGGCACACTCAATAAAAGTATATTATATGAATATTTAATAATAAATAAATAAAGACAATTATGTGCATTAATGGACCGTATGAAGGCCAGCAACTAGTAGCGATGCAAGCCTAATGCTCATAGTGGGCGTTACACGGTACCTGTCCGTATGCAAGCAGTCCTTGCAACGAAAACAGTTCAATGAACCGGTGCAACCGCCAAATGTTTGACCCCAATTGACCGGCATAAAGCCCGTGTCTATATGAACAGTTTTTCTCTCGAAGTGTTCTTTCTAATGATGTGCACTCCTTTTTTTCAGGGGATTTGTTTCTTTTATATTTCTTTTTTTTCCATTTCCCTCTTTGTTCATATTTCTTTTTTTGCCATTTTTTCATTTTTCATTTTTCTTGTTTTCTTACTCTCTTTTTCCCGTTTCGTTCCCTATCTTCAATTTATATTTCCTTTTTCGCTTTCTACTTTTAAAAACAAATGTAAGCACACCTTAAGAAATACACAATTTTTAATGGCCATTATTTTATTATACTTTGAAGCTTTTTTAAATACATGTTCAACATTTTCTAATACACAAAGAAAAAAATAATGTGCAATTTACATATTTTTCAAATACATGTTGAATTTTTTATACACGACAACATTTTTCCAAATAAATATTGTATATTTTTTAAACTCATATTGATTGTTTTTTCAAATACATGACAAATAATTTTCTAAATAATGCATTTCATAATTTTTTAAATGCTAAATCACTTTTTCAACAATTGCATGAATAATTTCCAGAAACATGTAATCACCTTTTTATTTAATCTAAACTTGTAATTATACAAACACAGTTTCAGAATATGTGAACAATTGTTTATTTCTATGAACATTTTTACAAATTATACAAATATTTTTTAGTTAAATGAATATTTGAGTAACTGGAAGAAACACGTTGAAAATTGCATGGACATTTTAAAATAAATGGGGAGCAAATATTATTAATTACTGATCACTTCAAAACTATGTGAAGACTTATTTTAAATAGATCAACATTTTCCTTAATATAAAAAATATTATAAAATGAAAGAATACATGGAAATTGCTAATGGAGCCCAAAATTAAGAAACTTCTAGAAAAAGTATACACATACTTTTGGATGTAAACTACTTGTCTGGGATGTTTAATGGTGAAATACATTTTTATGGAAGCTACACAAAAAATTATGTATTTCTAGCACATGTACTATTCACTATAGAAGTACATGGTTTTTTTTTTTTGAATAGTTCACGTCGAAGTGTATTTTCATAATTAAATTTTACACATGTCTAGTATACATCTATAAGTACTTGTGTATTTATTTTCACAATTTTTGGAAACTTTAAAGGTTAACTTTTTAATTTTTAAGAATTTCGAGCTGCATGGAGCCCGAGAGCCAAAAAATCTCACTTAATAAAACAAATATTATTTCAACATTTAATAAAAAGGAAATAAGGAAAATTATATGCATTAATGGGCCGCACCAAATCGAACCACTAGTTTCGGCTTTGAGCGATTCGAGCCAAACGCTCAGAGTGGGCGGTACACAGTACAAGTCCAGATGCAAGCAAGACCTGCAACCAAAACAGTCCAACGGACCAGTGCTACCCCAAAAATGTTCTGAACCCAATTATTGGCATGCAGCCCAATTAACCGGCATAAATTCTACATGAACTGTTTTTGCCACTTGAAGTGTTCTTTCTAGTTGCTCTATTAGACTATTATTACTATAAGGTCCCCTAAAAAAACAGGCTCCCTAAGATCTGGGAACCCAAAAGGGCTCTTGAGATCATTCATAAATGTGATGTTTTTTTTTCTAATGACGTGCAGTCCTTTTTTTCCACGGTAAAAGGGAATCTTATTCTATAACTGAAGGATTACAATCCGTTGATGCAAGTTTATCAATACGTTGGGGGTCCTGCCGCAATCAACATGTAGTGTTGTTCTCCAAATGACCATAATTAACGAGACAATGAGCAATCCTATCATGCATCCGTGCTAGCTTCAAGGGAACAAATTCATATATGCCCTTTTCCCATATGTCCATCTGTTCCCGCCCTAGACACATCAGTCACATATGCTTTGCTTACTGATTTTTTGGGTAGAAATAAGTCTTTGAAAAACTTGATAAGTAAAGTGAATGCTCATCTAAAGGGCATAAATACAATGCTTCCATCACTTTGGATGCTATCGTAAGTTGAATGCAAATTTCACTCATTGTTCTCTACACTTATATATTATGTTGGGAGTACTATTTAGGCTTGATGAAGTGATTAGCTTAATAATGCCATGACCAAGACAATTCTCGCAATGGGCGATGTAGATGAGATGAGAAGACATTTAATCACACATTGTTGCCTCCATGTTAAATATTGAAGAAACATGAGTTGTGTATTTTCAGATCAGCAAGGCAATAATAGCTTTATTATTTCTCTATTTAATCACTTCACAAAGATTGAATGTATTTCTTAGTACTATTGAATTGCAGCCACAACATATATAGTTTTGAGTCAGATATTCCTGGTTAGAGTCCACAGCAGATGTAAAAGTAATTATTATATGTCGTCAGCAATATTTTTTCACACTTCTAAAAATGGAAGTGTTGTTCCCCACCAGATGCTTCGTTTTTGTATTTTCCGTATTTAACGCATCATATATTTTCAATATATAACAATAAACATTAGATGCCATGTGATACAAAGGGATGGCAATGGGTACCCATTACCCGCGTACCCATGGGTAAAAATACTATTAGGGTACCAATTTACACTACTAGGGAAAACCCTATAGGCAGCCACCTAATAGCAGTGTTGGGTAAAGGGACATCGCTGCTGGTAAGTAGCAGTAGCGCAGGCTAAAAGAACGCGCTGCAGGTAAGCAATAGCTGCAGCGCGGGCTTCCTGACCCCGCGCTGCTGCTAAGGTGTTCCCACAGTGCTCCCCGGGACAGGCCATACCAGCAGCGTTCGGTTTAGGACCCGGGCTACAGCTAATACGTTACTAGCAGCGCGGGCCATAGGCCCGGCGCTGCTGCTATGGTTACACAGGGCCAGCTTGTGGGCCCCACTTAGTAGTAGCGCGGCCTAGGCGCCCCGCGCTACAACTAATGGGCTTAGTAGTAGCACGGGCCGGTGCCCCGCGCTACTAGTAAGCCAAACACCTTATCCCCTCCACGCGCCCGTTTCCTCTCACTCCCTCTCCTCACTCTTGCTCTCTACCGCCGCCGTCGCCCCCCTCCTCCCTCCTTCCTCCCTCCTCCCTCCTTCCTCCGCTTCCTCCCTCCTTCCTCCACTTCCTCCCTCCTCCACTCGCCGCCGCCCCACTCCCTCCCACATCGCCGCCACCGCCCTCTCCCTCCCCCCCCACGTCGCCTCCGCCCTCTCCCTCCCTCCCACGTCGCCACCGTCGGAGCAAGGTGAGGAGCATCTTCACTTTTCTTTTTATATATAGCTAGCTTAGCTTACAATGTGAGATGCATGAAAATTCCACCACTAGCTAGCTTATAGAAAGTAGATGAATTTACACAGATCATTTGCATAGGATGAACATATCAATTGCTATGGCCATTTGAAAATGCATACGTGCCTCATATGACAAAGTGTTTTGGCAGAATTTTAACATCGTTTAGGCATTTTGTTTTATTCATATAAATTCAACCATGCATCATATGACAAAGTGTTATATATGAAAGTTGATCAGCATCATGTCTACTTTCAGTTTATGCAACTTTCAACTATAACTAAAATTGCCAACCCACTATTTCATCCAGTTTAAAAGTGCATGATGATGTTTTAGGCAGAAAAGTATAAAACTTGATAACTTGCTCACATGTTGCATTTAGTGTATATGGCAATTGTGGCATTGATTATATGACTTGAAACTTGGATAAATTCATATCTTAAATTCCTATTTTGTTTTGAACCAGAGAAATTAGTGTGAAGAAGCGAGGAGGTGCACGAAGAAGGATAACCAGAGCCTCAAGAACAAGCTACAGAAGACCACCAAGGTATATATGTTTCTGACTTAAAGATGAAGAGTTGTACTTGATCAAAATGTGTACTACTAGTGCTGTAGTTGTTGTTGTGGAGAAGATGGATATTTGGACATGTGTTGCTGTGGAGAAGATGGATATTTGGACATGTGTTGCTTGTCTATTTGGACATGTGTATGATTTTGCAGGGAACACCTCCGAGTGGCCTATATTTTGCCGGAATGTTGATTCATTTCCGTACCGGCAAATTTTAGGCGCTCGATATGTCCTATTTTAGCAAAGGTCATGCCAAAAAAATTCGTGGATTTCGGCATGACTTGTGCTAGAAAATAGGAAATATTGAGTGCCCTACCGTAGGAGTAACTAGGAGTAGTTCTAGTATGCGATTTTGTTTTGTGTGCATTCTGTTATATGTAATGCCGATCGATGCTTAGGGTTGACTTTCAGTCTGTTGGGGCTCCTTGTGTGATAGATTGATGTTCTTGAAGGAAGGATCCCAACTATTGTCGTGGGGGTCGCTTCCTCCTCTTCTCCTCGTGATAGACCTTGGTAATGCACGCGGGAAGGGGGGATGCGGCCATCACCGACGGTCGAAATATCAGTGAGGGAGTGTCCACCATATACACCACCATATACGGTCGAAATATCAGTGAGGAAGAATCCCGACTATTGTCGTGGGGATCGCTTCTCCTTCTTTCCCGTGTGCTAGACCTTTTGGTAATGCACTCGGGAAAGAAGGGAGGAGCGACCATCACCGACGGTCGAAATATCAAAGAGGGAGTGCCCACCATATACACCACCAGAGATGATAGTTTTTCAAGGGAGACTCGACAGACCGAAAGTCAACCTGTGCTGAATAGTGATCTGTGTGTTGAGTTCCTGGTATTTGCCGTCGATTTTTAATCTTTCAATTATGAACACAACAAATGGATGACGACGATAGGATCCCCGAGTGCGATGACTGTACCGACGACGGGGGTATGTGCGACAGGCCTCACTTGGAAAACGGTAGATGCTTCTCACTCACGTATTTCTTCTTAATTAAGCATGGCTTAAGATTTTTTTTCTTTAATGTGTAATTTCCATTTTTTATAAGTTGACTAGTGCATCCCCTGCTATGCAAGACCTTATGTCTTAGAGAAGCTCTCTTTCAAAGAGAAGGAAAAGGTGAATACGAAGAAAGCTCACCTTAAGACGAAACATGGTTTCATTTTTTAGGTTAAGATCTTAAATGAAGTAGGTCACACACATTTTGGTTGTTCAAATTGGAAAGGATTATGCAAGGTGCTACTTGTGAATGCGTTGGGATTTCCCCGAAAAGGAAGGCTGATGTAGTGTAGTAGCGGAAAGTATTTCCCTCAGTTAAGAACCAAGGTTTATCGAACCAGTAGGAGAACACACGAGCAACGGTCACCAGGAACCTACAAACAAGAAGAGCAAATACTTGCACCCAACACGAACAAGAGGGTTGTCAATCCCCTTGTGCTCGTTAATTGCAAGGATTAAATCTGAT
Organism: Elymus sibiricus; assembly: GCA_039707655.1. Lineage (NCBI taxonomy): Eukaryota > Viridiplantae > Streptophyta > Magnoliopsida > Poales > Poaceae > Elymus > Elymus sibiricus. The sequence goes on from CM077676.1 coordinate 11,574,419, forward strand.
AGTTGTAGATAGATAAATTGAAAAATAAAATAAAAGTAAATAAATTGCAGCAAGGTAATGAGGGTTTTAGTAATATGATTTGGATGGACCCGGGGGCCATAGCTTTCACTAGAGGCATGTAACACCCCTTGTAATTAAGCACAGTGATCACCTTTTGTTAATGCCAAGTCATCATGGATTACAGTGCTTGATTATCTCTAATTCATATTTCATTTGAAATTCCACTTTAAATCAAAAATTCAATTAGCAAGTGAAATTTGAAAATCTACAAACTTGCCAGCAAAATAGTTCATCATTTTGCAAATAATCCATAGAGAATTAAGGTGGAGAAAAACAACATCACTTGCTTGCTTAATTAAAAGCTAGCATCCAAAAACAGTACCCAATTCAGCCCCTTTAATCCATTTTCAAAATTCAAATGAAATCAAATGAGGCTCAAACTTTTTGTGACAGTGCAATATATTGCATAGTAATTATTGCCACAACTCCCACATTTTACAAAAGTCAAGTGGTGTGGCAAGAAAGGCAAAACAGAAGAGAAATAATAAAACAGAAAAGAAAAAGAATGAAAAAGGAGAGGACCTACTGTGCACTAGAGCCCACTACCTACAGGGACTGGCCCAGCCCGTTAACCCCCGATCGTCCCTAACCTCTCTCTCTCTCTCTCTCTCTCTCTCTCTCTACGTGCGTGTCAGCGCGCGCTCGCTCCCGACGCCGATTACGCACGCGTCAGCCATCCCCCGGCGATGCCGACGCGGTGGATAGGTTAAAAGCGTCGCCCCACAACCCCTGGACACAACCCTAGCTCGATCCCCTTCCCCCTCGCGCCGCTTTCCTCCTCAACGCAACCGGCCGACGCATCGTCGCCACTGATGCCGTGAACCACGCGGCCACCGAGCTTCCCGCGCCTCCTCTTGGTGTCCCCTGGCTTTCCCGTCGTCGTTTACGTCGGCTGTGGGCACTCGCTCGACCGGAGCCGCACCGAGTCGTGGCCATCGACCCCGTCTACGTCGCCAGCCACCGAAGCTCCTCCTCGTCTATTCGATGCCTCCGAGCCTTCCCCGAGCTCGCTTTGCACCCCTACAGGACCGCAGTGAGCTTTGCCTCGCCTCCCCTCTTTTCTCTGGCTCGCGCACGACCCCTAGCTACTTTCCCCCCAAGCCCCAAGCCACTGTCCGCCATGGCCAGCGAGCTACGAGTGCTCGAGCCCCCTCGGCTTGACCCAGTGGCACCGATGCGCTCCTGCTGCCCCGTAGACGCCGCTCGCCCGCTTCGTTTGTTCGTCCTCAAGCCGCAACGCCGATTCACCTCGAGCCCGACCTCCGGCCACCGCTCGGACTCGTTGCTGGCATCGATAGGAGCCATCCCTGCACGAACCAGTAGCGCCGTCCGACGCGCCTTGACATGCGCGTTCGATCCCGACTAGCGGCACATCGAGCGCTCCCCTCTAGCGCGATTTCGGCCATCTCCGTGCATCGCCGCCGTCGGTAGAGCTCGCCGGCGTTTAAAACGCCGGCTGGGTCGCTGACCCCTGGGCCCCACGCGTCAGCTGGATTAGATTAGGGGCTAATTACTTTTAGATAGTGCTAATAGTCACTGACACCCGATTCCACACTTAATTAATTTTGTTTAATTAAAATAAACCCCCCTTAATTAGCCTACTGAGTATGACAGGTGGGCCCGGCCCACTGTTCATCTGGATAAGGCCGACCCAGTCAGCCTGCTGACTGGGCAGCTGGCCCACCAGTCAGCCTCTGCTGACTGGGCTGTTGACCCAGTCAACAGGGCCCACCAGTCAGCCCTTGTGTGGCCTGGCTGGGTACACTTCTGTGTACATATAGCATTTTGCTATTAATTTCGAATTTAAAATAATTCCAGTAAATTCCAGAAATTGTTTAAAACTTCAAAAATTCATATAAATTAAACCATAGCTTAGATGAAAATAATTTATATATGAAAAACGATCAGAAAAATAAGACGAATCCGAATATGTGATCAAAATGCTTGACCATCACTCCTATCATGATGAACATGGAACCTTCCCCTCCGGATCCGTATACCGATAATCACATGGAGCCGGGAAAATATTCCTTGATATTTTCCCGCTCCGTCCAAAATACTTAGCGATGCATTAGAGAACATAATCAACCCCATACTGCCATGTCATGCATCTGTGTTGCATTTGTTTGCTTTATATTTATTGTTTCTTCCCCCTCCTTCTCTCCCGGTAGACCCCAAGACTGCCGACGACGCCGCTAAGTACGACTACGTCCCAGACGACCAGCTTCCTGATGACCAGCCCCTTTCAGCAGAGCTTCCAGGCAAGCAAACCCCCTTGATCATGCCTATATCACCCATTCTTTCTCTCTTATGCTTGCATTAGAACTGTTACTGTTGATATTTCGGCAACTCCTATTCTGATGCATAGCCTGTCCTTGTAACCTGCTGTTGTTACTTTTCATGTATCCTAAATGCTTAGTATAGAACTGCTAGTTCCATCAGTTGCCCTACACCCTTGTCCGTGTCGCCATGCTTTATTGTTCGGGTTGCATGATCCAGATGGTTGGTGTACCGAGACCTGAGACCCCCCTTAGTCCCATGCAGCTGTACGACTCTGCAGAGCCGCAACAAGCGTGATACTATCGAGGGTGATTCCTCGTATATCACTCTCGATGATGACCCTGTATTGTAGCACACCCAGTGTGATACTATTGAGGGTGATTCCTCATAGTTCCCACTCGATGATGCCTCTGTCGTGCAGTGCATCAACTGTGGATCCACCGAGGGTGATTCCTCGGATCTCACCTTGACAGTATGGACCTGAGTTATGACATTTCCCCTTTACAAGTCGGGTCGGCCCCAAGGGTACCCGCGAGTATTACGGTGGCGGTTCGACGGGTTAGGCGGAGACCACCTAGGAGAGAGGTGGGCCTGGTCCCTTGACCGCGGATTACCGAGACGGGGCGACAGGAATCCTGATCGTCTCCGCGAGCTACTAAATACGATTAACCGGTTTGGATATTTGATCTGAGTAGGCCTCTGGCCTTTACGCGCTAGCCACCACGCGGGAATATGGTATGGGCCCTCGGCACCGCACGTTCCTACCGAAAGCTCTGTCAGACGTCACAATTGAGTGACGAGTGCCCGGGTGAGCTGGTTACGTCTGTTGGTGCTTCCATAGTCGCGCTTGGTCCCGGCCGCCCACACAATGCGCAGGAGTGCTTAGGGCTATAGGTCCATGACCCCTTCGCACTTAGGTTTTAGACCGGCGTGCTGACCTCTCTGGAGAGCCTAGTTAGGACTACGTCGTGTCGATCATCCGAGGCCGGGCATTACCCATCAATTGTGTCCGGCCAAAGGTAATCGAGTGTGTTGGGTACAGTAGTGCACCCCTGCAGGGAAGTTAATCTATTCGAATAGCCATGTCCACGGTAACAGGACGCTCGGAGTTGTATCCTGATTTACTACAACTAGAACTGGATACTTTGATGTTACTAAACTGTTATAATGCTCCTGTAGGGTAACGCAGCAGAAAACAAAAAATTTCCGACATACGCACCAGCCCTGGATCACTATGGAGACTGCATACAAGGTTTGATCTTTTTCGTTACCGACTCGTAGCGCAGCGGAAGTAGAGTCGATGACGATCGGCGGTGCAGATCCCCGCAGCTAGGATTTACAACCTCCCAACCGCGAGGGTGTACTCCTTCATCTGCCCATCGAACAGCCCTCCGGGAGGCGGTCGGACAGTCCCTCGGACGGTGTCGCGGACAGCCCTTCGGGAGGACCCTCAAAACTCGGACGGTCACTCGGACAACCCTTCGGGAGGACCCTCGAAACTCGGACAGTCACTCGGACAGCCCTTCGGGAGGCACTCACGAACTAAGACCGAAACTACGATCTCTCTACAGACTTGCACACATATGGTGTCATCTATCCGGCAGGGCTTCGCCGTCCAGAACTAGTTCCCACCGGAACCCAGACAGCCTTTCGGCTCTACGAAACTATTTCGCTGGGAGGGAGAGAGAAGCCAGACAAGTCTATGGCATGTGTATGAGAGCAAGCATGAGTTTTGGGGCAGCCCCCTCACCTCTATTTATAGGAAAGCCAAGGGGTAGGATGGGCACTTCCAAAAAACCCAAAATGCCCATGAAGGAAAACTTTCACAAGGGCATAAAGGAGATTTAATGGAGCAAGTGGGGCAACATGGAGGAGCCCACAATGTGGCCAGCCAACCTATCTTGGGGGGGCCCCCAAAGGGGGTTTCTTAGCCCCCAAGCCTTCTAGAAGCCTTTTGGAAAATATCCCAAAAGGTGACTTTCCATAAAGTTATCCAAAAAGCACTTTCACTATTCACGAAAACATTTTTCTGCGTCCGTTAAATCCCAAATTATTTCTGTGCGCCTAGAACAATTCCAGTACCCACTAAAACAATTTTGAACGCATTCTGAAACAATTCCGGAACAATGTTTCTTCAGCGAAAAGCAACCAAATCGGTTCCGGCAGCTCCGGAACATTTCCGGTTTTTGTCCCGGAAAATTCTCAGAAGTTTCCAGAACACTTCTAGCATCCTCCAAGAATTTCCAGGCGTGTGCCAGAACCAATTTGACTTAATGGAATACCCTGAAACAACTTTTCAGTTTCACCGAAACTATTCCGGTGTTCTCTCCGGAACGTTTCCGTTTCGTCCGAAACTTTTTCGGTGATTTTCTCTCAGACTCCCTGTCTAGTATTCAGAAGATAGATGACCCTTAAGCGTGTGACCCTATAGGTTTGGTGAAGTATAGACATGACCGGAACTCTTTCCGATCAATGATCAACATCGGAGCCGTGGACACCCATATTGACCCCTATACCCACACGAATGAATATTTGAGTGAACCTCCAGTTGCCCTGTGCTATTCCTGTTGCTTCGCGATATGTTACAAATACCCGAGGTGAGAAACATCGGCATCCCCGTGGATCAACACTTGTCCACAATGGCAGTTACCTCGTTACCGGTTTTGTTCTCTTTTCTCGTTTCCGTGTTCCGGCATCCCCGTGATCAAATCACAATGTGTCTGGCCAGACGATGATGGATACTGTAACACCGAGAGGGCCCATAGATATCTCTCCATCGTCGGAGGAGCAAATCCCAATCTTGAGCTATCAAGTCCCTTGACACACTTTTCCATGAACCCGTAAGCCGTCGTAATAGCCACCCATTTACGGATGACATTTAACAAACCCCAAAGTTCATGAAGCAAGTATGAAGAAACTCAACACTCTCATGGTCTAAGGAATTATGCAAACATTAACTTCTCTGTGTTATGAACCATTAACTTGTGACGAATGAATCTCATAGCATAACATCAATTCGGGTCGATTCAACACAAGTTTTCTACCAACATTGTGCCCTCAAAGTCGCCGGCATAGTCATGCCCATGATCAGGAAAACAGAACCATCATGCAACACTTGAGCTAGTCTTAGAGGCCAGACTAGGAATACATTTTATCGTTTATTATTCCACACGTGCATATGAGTCTTCCTCCGAGCCTCGTGGTTATTGTAGACTCGAGAACCATAGCAATTATAGCATGGAACATAAACTTAATTACAAACATGAAGATAAATAATAACACTTGTTATTGCCTCTAGGGCATATCTCCTACAGACTCCCACTTGCACTAGAGTCAATAATCTAGTCAATGCTAATGCACATTACACCTGTGGCATACCGGTGTAAAAATGCTTCGCATATGGTATAGCGTGATGTCCAACGGATCTGACAACTTCAATTCCGTGTGTATTTCTGCATATCCTCGCGTTTTCACGCTTTCATAAAATTCATATTTTGTGTGGACTTGGCTTTGTATATATGTGAATCACAGGTCAAACCTTGATTCCTTAGACTGAGCTATGGAGCAACTATCTTCAATAGTGTTCCATTGACCAAAGCCATCTTGGATCTGTACTAAGTTCATGAACGAACTGTACGATTCAACATCTTCTTTGTCGCTTCGAAAGCGGCAACATACTTAGCCTCAGTTATAGAATTCACCAAAGTAACCTGTTTGGAAATGATTTCCAAACACCGTGCCACCATATTGTGTATTACACAAAACCCTTAACTTAAATCGAAAATCACATGGAGAAATGATGAAGACTGTATCGATGTAACCTTTTACAACGAACTCTTCATGATCTCCGCTTGCGAGAAAACATGTCATCAGTGCTACTTTAGTACTCAATGCCATTTTCACTGTTGTCCCATGATCAGTACTTTTGATCACTTTGGTATCTATACTCGCAACACCTTGGGAGTATCGGACATATCTGGTTGTTTTACATACCATGGAATACATGACTAATCCAAGCACGAAAGTGTGTGGAATCTCCATCATGTATTTCGCTCATCAGTGTTTTGGGACACCGAGTCTTGCAAAAATCCTTTCCATGTGACTTCGGCAAGAATCACTCCTTGGCGTTTTAATGCTAAAATGTTTTAGCATCTTGTCAATATGTATTTTTGGCTTTAGCCTATTAGGCAATTCTATCTCGCAGATAAATATGCCTAATGTCAAGGCTATTTAGCCCAAGCACTTCATCGAAAACTATTTTCAATGAAGTCCTAATTCGTGTCAAGAAATTTCCAATCAACAATGTGTCAAGCACACAAAGTTTTTTAGAAATATTATTATGCTCCCACTTACTTTCTTGAAACCACAAGCATCTTCACTATCCATTGATGAAATCAAACTCTTTTGACTATTTCATCAAAAACGAAGATTCCAACTCCATTTTGCTCTCTTCTGTCCATTGCTGGAACTCTGAAGTTTGCATACTTACTAGCATCCTCTGGATCGACAAAATACTTTGGACTGTAACACATACAAGTCCTAGGTTGCATTTCCATCAGATGGAAATCCTTTTGGCATCCATGTTTCATATCTCATGTTGAAATATGTATTAATTGCTAGTTCAATCCGAACCGACTTTTAGCATTGCTACGGTGAGACAATCTCATCGTAGTCAACTCCTTGAACTTGTTATTGCAACAAGTCGAGCTTTATGGATAAAACATTTTATCCACATCAGTTTATAGTTCCATAAATATTCGTTAGACTCTAAGTCTTCCGAAAGGTGTAACAAGATTTTAATCTTGAATCACTTATATGGAAACTATCTCAGATTGTATTGGCATTTAGCCAATTCCGGAGTCAGGGCCCATCAACGCTTCCCTGTGTATCGTAGGTATACTGTTGTCTAACAACAATATCTCGTTTGCGCACCTGAGAGGTTTGCACGAGTTTTGCCTACGTCGTTTAGCTGCAAGTTCGATCGAAGTCCCTACATCACATGTAGAGGCTTCCGTATCAGTCGCAGTAGGAAACTCTGAAATCACTTTCAAGGTTCCTTTCCTTTGATCTGATGACGAAGATACTGTTATCTCGTCGAGTTGCACTGTCCTCCCACTCACCTTTTTGCAAGAACCATTCTCTTTAAAAGTATACCGTTTTGTGGCAAAACCTGTTGCCTAGGTATTGTGGTGGGGGAATACCCAACATCTTGGGATAACCTACAAAGTAGCTCTTGTCTGATTTGGAATAGGTTTGTAACCTTTTTACACAAGCCCCATATTCCAAATGTTTAAGAAAAGATGTAACATGGTTGTGTGTACCATACCATGGCGTCATTTCAACAGACCTGATGGTGCTCTTTTCAGTGTAAAAGCCGTAGTCTCTAAAACATTACTTTTAAAAGGGATAATGGCAAATTGATTTATGTCATCTTTCATCTTACCATGTCATAAATGGTTTGAATACATCTTCACGGACATTCCACACGCAGTGGTGTTCCGGGAGGTGCAAGTTATGAAACTCCTTTCACAACTCATCAGACATTCGCTAAACTTGTAACTCAAATATTCCTTTTTGCAATCAAATTGCAGAAACATAATTTTCTTGTTACAATAATTTCTACTTCATGTTGAAAACCTTTCGAATGATTTCAAAAGATCCAGACTTACGACTCATCAAGTAAATATCCATATATCTACTTGAGTCATTTTTGAAGATAGACAAATCCACTGTTTTCAACAACATTTATCGGACTACACACATCAAAATGTATGATCACCAATAAGTTCGTTGCTCGTTCCTTATGGCCTATGAACGGTATTTCAGTCACTTCACTTTTCGGAGGAAAGTTGCAAGTGTCATATGATTCAAAATCAAACGACTTCAAAATCCATCATAATGGAATTTTTCCATGCGGGTTTCTCCAATGTGACCAAATGCAGTGACACACTTGTGTGGTATTCTTTTAGTCTTGCGACATTTAGCGTCAGTATTATGGATGTATCATATTACCATCAATATTCATAACATACGTTCCATCGATGATGGAAGTATGGCCCTTATGTTATTCATAATCCTGAACAACAATTGTTCTTTTATGAACAACACCCTTGCAACAAACATTATGTAAATGGGCTAGAGTGTATAAAACTCTAAAATGATTTATGAAAGTAAATACAGAGGTAAAGTATTATTATCAATATTCATAACATATATCTCATTCATAATGAAAGTATGGCCCTTATGTTATTCATAACACCGAACATCAAAAGTTCTCTTATGAACAACCTTCTTGCAAGATACCTTATGCAACGGGCTAGAGTGTGTAAAACTCTATAATGAATTATGAAAATAAATACATAGGTAATACACCGATGGAAGGTATAGTAACTTTTACTAAGTTCCCAGCGCGTATCTGAACCTCACTCCGGCCAGTCTTTTAGGCCGTAGTAGTTCTTGCATCGAATTGCAACGGAAAACAATCGACCGGGTATCTCTGTGATTAACTCACAATACCCAAGAATCAGTGATTAACATGTTTAATCATAATTCCCAAGAACTATTTCCTTGACCAGCCTTCTATACATCAATAGCTTGTATGACTTTCATACATGAGCTGGATATTCTAGTCTTCTTTCCTTTTGCCTTTACACTTCTAACAGTTTAACTTTTAGTATTTCTCTTACTCTCAGAAGAAGCATCCAACTTAAGAGTGGAGTTAGCCCTGGACTTCCTAGGCGTGAAAGTCTTACTAACACCCTTCGGACATTTCCTTCCTCTTTAAGTTGTTGTTTTATTCACCTTCATTTACATGATAGGCGTTCTTCTGGATCCCTCTGTCATTAGTCAAATGCATAGTAAACACCTTTTACTAATAGTTTGCAAAACAAACATTGCTTTGGATATCCCATATCTTTTAGCCTTTGTTTGTGTCTGAAAATGATTTTCAGTTCCATCAATATCACATAGATATCCCTAAACTTTTGAAGTTCGGGTCTCATGGAAGCAAACATATTGCACTTGACCGTAACGGAATTCTAGCTTTTGGATCGAAGGACGAGAGTCACATTATCCATAGCATTAGCGGGAGAATACCAAAAGCATGCGATAGGACAAAATCCATCTCGGCACTTTTGAGGACAATCCTCACATTACGTTACCAACCGTAAAGATTAACCAGATATTTAACAGCTACTCAATTTTAACAGGGAAGGTGGAAACGCGAGCCATTATTCTACAACTATTATGCAATTTACACTTTAGACAAAGTTCATAATTAATTGCACTGAGAATTAAACAAGTTAATTCTATAGTGCGCTCCCACTCAAATCAATATCTCTCATAATTGATTGTGAGTGATTCAAGACCCATATTACAATTCAACGCCAAGGATGTATCCATCTCAAGTGACGAGAATTGCAATCGGTAGGCCAACTTGCCAATCACATCTCTATGTGACTCTTGTTCATCTTTCGATGCGCGTGTTCCGAGCTCATGACTTTCATGCCTGAACGTGAAGACAACCAAGTGATCTCGCTGCGAGGTCTCAACTCACCCGCCTCACACTTCTCTAATCGTTCGTACCCATGTATCCATGTGATACCCCGAAGAGATAGGTGCCGTGACGGTGCTACACTTGGGAGAACACTAATTACTTGATATTATTGTGAGAGATCACCCTAATAAAAGGCGACTACCGCGCAATCAAGAAGGGTGCATCATAAGGGATAAACATCTCAGGCAATTCATAATAGCATGATATGGTATAGCCCTTTCTGATGGAGAAGTCTTTTATTTCTTCGTCTTCGGCATTCGCGTCGGTGTTCACCTTCGCGAAGATTGCCACCACCTTGTCGATGCACCAGATAATATTGCTATCTCTATAGCTAATAAAACAAGTGCATTACTTAAGGTTGACACGCAGGTCATTAAAGTGACAATCATATGGCTCCAGCCATCATGCCGCATCATGACACGCAGGTCATGTTAATTAATTTACATCATATAGTCATCTCATACATAATAAAATTAATAAGAGCACTGCTATACCACATCATATGCACATGCAAACCATCCTGCAAAACCAAGTTAGACGCCTCTAATCGGTTTATGCATAATTTTATTTTACGTGGCTTCTAAGGTTTCGAAACAAACCGAAGCTACCTACGTATTATCATCAAGTATGATTATTCAAGTCGCTAGATTAACATCGCGGGGTGTATGAAACACGAGATAATAAAATCTCGAGCCCCATACTGAACTTCGTCATACGCATGACCCCCGTGCAGATCATATCTGCATTGCCCTTTCATCTGCGAAATTTCATCTTTCTTTTTAACTATGGTGGAATGCAAAGAACTGTTAGCACTTCGTTGATCAATCAGGATCGCGGATTGCCAGAACTTTGAAACTCCACCATGCTGTTATCAAGATCAGAAATATGCAAATTCCAGGGAAGCAACAAGAACAATGGGTAACAGATTTCATCTGCTACCCGCACAAATAATTATCAGCAGTAGAACTCATCTACTACAAATTATATTGTGCAACACCCATACATCTCTATGTATTCTAGATCGCAACCTGCATCTACGCATAGCACGGCTCATGATGCCACTGTAGGGTAACGCAGCAGAAAACAAAAAAATTCCGACCTACGCACCAGCCCAGGATCACTATGGAGACTGCATACAAGGTTTGATCTTTTTCGTTACCGACTCGTAGCGCAGCGGAAGTAGAGTCGATGACGATCGGCGGTGCAGATCCCCGCAGCTAGGATTTACAACCTCCCAACCGCGAGGGTGTACTCCTTCATCTACCCCTCGGACAGCCCTCCAGGAGGCGGTCGGACAGTCCCTCGGACGGTGTCGCGGACAGCCCTTCGGGAGGACCCTCAAAACTCGGACGGTCACTCGGACAGCCCTTCGGGAGGACCCTCGAAACTCAGACAGTCACTTGGACAGCCCTTCGGGAGGCACTCTCAAACTAAGACCGAAACTACGATCTCTCTACAGAGTTGCACACATACGGTGTCATCAATCCGACAGGGCTTCGCCGTCCAGAACTAGTTCCCACCGGAACCCAGACAGCCTTTCGGCTCTACGAAACTATTTCGCTGGGAGGGAGAGAGAAGCCAGACAAGTCTATGGCATGTGTATGAGAGCAAGCATGAGTTTTGGGGCAGCCCACTCACCTCTATTTATAGGAAAGCCAAGGGGTAGGATGAGCACTTTCAAAAAACCCAAAATGCCCATGAAGGAAAACTTTCACAAGGGCATAAAGGAGATTTAATGGAGCAAGTGGGGCTCCATGGAGGAGCCCACAATGTGGCCGGCCAACCTATCTTGGGGGGGGGGGCCAAAGGGGTTTCTTAGCCCCCAAGCCTTCTCGAAGCCTTTTGGAAAATATCCCAAAAGGTGACTTTCCATAAAGTTATCCATAAAAGCATTTTCACTATTCACGAAGACATTTTTTTGTGTCCGTTAAATCCCAAATTATTTCTGTGTGCCTAGAAAAATTCCAGTACCCACTAAAACAATTTTGAATGCATTCCGAAATAATTCCGGAACAATGTTTCTTCAGCGAAAAGCAACCAAATCGGTTCCAGCAGCTCCGGAACATTTCCGGTTTTTGTCCCGGAAAATTCCCAGAAGTTTCCAGAACACTTCTGGCATCCTCCAAGAATTTCCAGGCGTGTGCCAGAACCAATTTGACTTAATGGAATACCCTGAAACAACTTTTCAGTTTCACCGAAACTATTCTGGTTTTCTCTCCGGAACGTTTCCGTTTCGTCCGAAACTTTTTCGATGATTTTCTCTCAGACTCCCTGTCTAGTATTCAGCAGATAGATGACCCTTAAGCGTGTGACCCTATAGGTTCGGTGAAGTATAGACATGACCAGAACTCTTTCCGATCAATGATCAACATCGGAGCCGTGGACACCCATATTGACCCCCTCTACCCACACGAATGAATATTCGAGTGAACCTCCAGTTGCCGTGTGCTATTCCTGTTGCTTCGCGATATGTTACAAATACCCGAGTTGAGAAACATCGGCATCCCCGTGGATCAACACTTGTCCACAATGCCAGTTACCTCGTTACCGGTTTTGTTCTCTTTTCTCGTTTCCGTGTTCCGGCATCCCCGTTATCAAATCACAATGTGTCTGGCCAGACGATGATGGATACCGTAACACCGAGAGGGCCCAGAGATATCTCTCCATCGTCGGAGGAGCAAATCCCAATCTTGAGCTATCAAGTACCTTGACACACTTTTCCATGAACCCGTAAGCCGCCGTAATAGCCACCCATTTACGGATGGCGTTTAACAAACCCCAAAGTTCATGAAGCAAGTATGAAGAAACTCAACACTCTCATGGTCTAAGGAATTATGCAAACATTAACTTCTCTGAGTTATGAACCATTAACTTGTGACGAATGAATCTCATAGCATAACATCAATTCGGGTCGATTCAACACAAGTGTTCTACCAACATTGTGCCCTCAACGTTGCCGGCATAGTCATGCCCATGATCAGGAAAACAGAACCATCATGCAACACTTGAGCTAGTCTTAGAGGCGAGACTAGGAATACATTTTATCGTTTATTATTCCACACGTGCATATGAGTCTTCCTCCGAGCCTCGTGGTTATTGTAGACTCGAGAACCATAGCAGTTATAGCATGGAACATAAACTTAATTACAAACATGGAGATAAATAATAACACTTGTTATTGCCTCTAGGGCATATCTCCTACAGCTCCGAGGTCACTTTCTCGCAGGGTAGTCAAGGAAGGATCTCTGGGCATTGCAATTATTCAACTGTTACTATATGCTACTTTGTTCTACTCTCTTCTGATGCTGCAAGATGCTAGTCTTCGATAGGCTAGACTTTTCCCCCTCTCCTCTGGCATTCTGCAGTCTAGTCCACCGACATACCATTCCTTTGATACCGATGCATATTTAGAATAGATCTGATGTAAGTCTTGCGAGTACTTTGGATGAGTACTCATGGTTGCTTTGCTATTTTTTTCCCCTACCCGGATGCTGCGATCAGATGACGGAACCCAGGAGCCAGAGTACCCCGCAGGAGACTACTACCAGGAGCCGGAGATCCCTGGAGGAGCCTACTACTACGTGGTGCCAGACGACCAGGAGTAGTTCGGAGGCCCCAGGCAGGAGGCCTTGCCTTTTCGATCTAGAGTCGCTGTTATGCTAGCCTTCTTAAGGCAAACTTGACTAACTATGTCTGTACCCAGATATTATTTGTGTGATGACTTATGTATTCGGGTCCTCGCGACCCCCTGGCTTGTAATATGAAGATTTATGTTTAAATTTGTGTCTAGAGTTGTGTTGTGATATCTTCCCGTGAGTCTCTGATCTTGATTGTGCACGTTTGCGTGTATGATTAGTGCACGGTCGAGTCGGGGGCGTCACAAGGCATCTCTCTCAAGAACGAAACATACAGTGGGTAAACAAATTACTGTTGGGCAATTGATAGAAAAGCGCATAGTTCTGATGTTATTCATGGCATGATCATGTATATAGGCATTACGTCCGTGACAAGTAGACCGAAATGATTCTGCATCTACTACTATTACTCCACCAATCGACCACTATCCAGCATGCATCTATGGTATTAAGTTCATGACAAACAGAGTAACGCTTTAAGCAAGATGACATAATATAGACAGAATAAGACCAACCAATATGATCAAACCCCGTCGTTTTACCCTTAGTAGCAGCAATACAAATACGTGCCTTGCTACCCATTCTGTCACTGGGTGAGGACACCGCAAGATTGAACCTACTACTATGCACTACTTCCACTGAAGATCTACTCATCAACTTGGCCAAAGATAACTCATAGATCGGAAAACATTACATAGCTATAACAATCATACATAATAAAGTTCAGAAATAACTCAATTACTTTCAATGAATAATCTGATCATAAACCCACAATTCATCGGATCCCAACAAACACACCGCAAAAGCAAATTACATCGGAACAATCGGATAGAACTCCGAAGAGCACATGGTATTGAAGATCAAAGTGAGAGAGAGAGCCATCTAGCTACTGCTATGGACACGTAGGTCCTGTGGGAACTACTCACACATCATCGAAGAGGCAGCAAGGTTGATGTAGACCCCTCCATGATCGATCCCCCCTCTGGCAGATCGCCGGAAAAGGTCTCCAGATGGGATCGTGGAAGAACAGAGACTTGCGGTGGCGGAGAACTTGTTTTGTCTGGATATCTGGGGGTTTCTGAATATATGTGAATTTATAGCGTTGGAATTAAGGTAATTGGAGCCACATGGGGCCCACAAGGCATCAGGGCGCGCCCTACCCCCCTGGGCGCGCCCTGTTGCCTTGTCACCTCCTTGTCTGGCTTCTGGTCCTCCCCCGAAGCTTCTAGGGTCCCTTCTGGTCCAGAAAAAATCACAAAAAAGTTTCGTAGTGTTTGGACTCTTTTTAATAGGGATTTCCTGAAAATCCAAAAACAAGCAGAAAACAGCAACTGGCACTTGGCACTAGGTTAATAGGTTAGTTCCCAAAAATGATATAAAATTGTATATAAAGCATATAAGATTAATAAAATAATAGCATGAAAACATCAAAAATTATAGTTATGTTGGAGACGTATCACAAGGCCTACGGATTTGAGGAGGGTATGAAAATAACCTTCGATATTGGCATTCCACAAGATGATCCTGAACATGATAAAGCCATTTGGGTGGATCTGGACATGATTCCAATTCTACCTCCGTGTGAGTTTGTTAAACAAATTTCTTAAATAATCTATATTGCTTATTTAAAAATAGTTGTTATTCATCCCTACTAAACTTGTTTATTTATAATTGACAGCTTATTTCCTTTCTTCAAGAGATACACGGAATGTAGTAGACAATACCTACTACAGTTATGGCTCAAAGCTAACTTGGGAGGAGAAGAATTCTCTTGTCTCCTTTGTTAATGATGTTCTGACTTTTAAGATCATTTTTGGAGCTGGCCAAAATTATAGTGGATACGTGCCACTAGTCCACGAGTTGAGCGATGGTAACATTCGTGCAAATATCATGGTAAGATTTTTTTTACTATTGTGTTACCAGTCCATCTTTTTCATACATTCTTCTTAAGTAAACTACATTGCTAACTATGTTACTATTATGTTCTTCAACAGAAGCTCCCGAATGATGTTGTGCCTCCGCTGATGTATGTCGAAGGTGAGATGACAATTGTTAGCATACGGCCAGCGACGGGCACTTTCCAATGTGCATACTCGACTGAACATCAAACAGGTGGCCTCAAAATCAAAGGATGGAGAAAAATGGTGACTGAGCGCAGGCCACAAATTGGAGACCGGTGGATCTCTATGCTCCATAATGGAGATGGAGGGGATTTTCTGTTTTATACTATTTTACCTAAGAGAGAGGAGTAGGTCCTAGTACTTGTCATGTGCTAGGAAATTATTTACCTAGGATGATAACAATTAGCTAGTAGTGGTTAACTTATGATGATCATTATGGTGAGACATTGTTATATCACTACGATGATGATGAGTTGTTATCACTACGATGATGATGAGTTGTTATATCACTACGATGATGATGAGTTGTTATATCATTGCTACTGTATAAAATTTTGTATAAGGGTGTATAAATATAGTATAAATATGCAGAAATGAAATACACAGGTATAGTAGTGCCGTGGGGTAATACCCGGCGCTGCTGCTACTTAGCAGTAGCGCGGGTCATACCCCACGCTACTGCTAACAAAAGTAGTAGTAGCGCGGGACCAGGCCCGCGCTACTACTACAAGTTAGCTGCAGCGCGCTAGCAGTAGCGTGGGCCCCCGCGCTACTGCTAGGCTATTACCCCGTGCTACTACTAGGGTTTTCCCTAGTAGTGTTACCATGTCGTGACTATGTGCTGCTCAAGTTGATGGGTTGCAAACGTAAGTATTTTTACCCGCGGGTACCCGTTTACCCTGCCGACTGGCGGGTATGGGAAAAAATAATTCCCGTTGGTGGGTATGAGTACGGGTGATGGGTAAGCTCATGGGGGACGGTAAGGGTATGTGTGGCTCCATCCGTACCCAAACCTGGTGGTGCCATCCCTTGGATTTTAATATGTCCATGGTAATTATTCATATTATCATTGATGTTAAAATAGAAAAACAAAACGACGAGGTCAAGTGTGCTTGAATTTATGCATGATCAATTCTTGAAGAAAAAAATATGTGGTTTCTTTCAATACCGATGGTCGATGGCATCATGGAGCGGAGATAGTTAGACTAGACCGAGAGGAGGAATGGAGGCAGATGACTGACGTCAACTTTTGCAATCATGATAATATTCTATTCATGTATGGCTAACTAAAAGTGATATGCCGCTAGAATGACATGCGCTACTGGGAGATAAAAGGGGGGAGGAGGGGGGAAGACGAGTGATTCAACAACAAGCTAAATTTTACACACGATTGATGTTGAAGCACTAGAATATGTTGCCAAGTCGAACAACATGGTCAGTTAGCTAGTTAACTTGAAAAAAAATTGAAGGAGGAAAACACTGAATTGATTTTGTATGTTTAATTGGACCGGACAAATCACTCCAACATTATGCGTTGATCATGATGGCTCCCTTTCCACGTGTAAGTGACGAGGCATGAACATGATGTGTATATTTGTATATGATAATTGAGACATACGAGAGATATGGTGGAAGAGATGGTGAAAGTGGCCAGAGAAAACTTCTCTTGAAATTCAATCGACGACAGGCGTATGATCTCTAAGTAAATACCAATAACTAAGCATCATGCATCTAAAACAATTCAGACAGAACAAATTGTGTGAAGTAATACATCGACGATATTTGCAGTTGTGTGGACGTGAAGCAAGAGACTGGGATTTGCAAAAGTCGATTATTAATACTGTCAAAGAGAAGTGAATGCGGTGGCGCACGAAATAACTAGGTTTTGCGGTGCTACCAAACTTTCTATTGCATTGTTTGGGACGATTGTCCTCTTGGCTTTATTTTAAGTAAAAAACTTGTGGATAGCTATTTTCTGATATCACTAAAGTTAGCCATGATGAAATGAAGCTTGCATATAAATGCATAAAAGAAAATTGACACCCCAAACTTCAAATTTTCAGTGTGAAAATTTGATGGCATGCATGTCCTTTCAATTTCCCATAAATCTAGATACAGATGACTAATATCATCACTAATTTGGTGTGTTTAATTATTTAGGCTATGTAAGAGATCACAACTTGAATAGAAAACACAACTAAATAATTATTGTTTGATAAATTAAAGAAGCCGGCACCCTCCACCAAATTCCACTAGAGAATCGACCGCACGGACAAAAATGGCTTCACATAAACAACTTCAAGAAATTCGAAGGAGGAGAAAGCCCTGATTTGATTTGGTGTGGTCAGCTGGACCGGACAAATCACTCTAACAGCATGCGACAATCACCATGTTTCCTTTCCACGTGCAGCTGACGAGGCATGCACCTGGTGTGTATTTCTAAATGATAATTGAGCTATACTAGAACTAGAGATACAGTGAAAGGGATGGTGAAAGTGATCAAAGAAAACTACTCCCTCCGTAAAGAAATATAAGAGCGTTTAGATACGGAACGGGGGAGTACTCTTAAGTTCAATTGGCCGGCCTATCGATCGCTAAGTAAATACTTAATAACTAAGCATCATGCATCGACCAAGAGGATTAATAAAACTGCAAGTGATCGTGGAGTATTATTGTTTGGGAAAAGCATGCTCCATGCTGCAACTAGGCATATGCGTCCATGCGTCTGGGAGAGTAATTAATAACTAGAGATTAAGTTAATGGAGCATGCATCCAAGGGACCGTCCATGTTCCCAGAGCTGAAGATCTTGGTAGCTCAGCTAGACAGCAATCTTCCTACAACCTAGAGGTGTCCGTGAAACAATAGAGAAAAACAAGCGACGACACTGCTACGCACAGCTATAGTACTGTACTTGTCCATGAGTGCGACACCACCCAAGATGCAAAGGACGTGTTTGGTTGCCCACATGAGGCCCAACCAGACCCGCGCGGGAAGAAATTGGGCTGCTTGGTTGCCCGGGTTCACAGTTTGGCCTGCATCGCACGGAGTTTAAAGCATCTCACAGCCAGGCCCGCTAGAAACCATCGAATCGGCAGTTTCCAGCGACCCAGGCTCGGCCGAAGCAGGGGAGGGGAACACGGCGCGGAGCTCATGCGACCACGGAGATGGTGCGAGCTCGTGATCGTCTCCGAAAAAACGGCGGGAGGATTTCGGGTTACCTCCCGCTGATTCGGTCGCCCTATATAGCCGCCTTCACCTCACCGCCGAAACTCCCGCCACCCCCCCCCCCCCCCCTTTCGAGCTTTCCCTCCAACGCGGATCGACACCGACGAGCAGGCAAGCAGCGCTTCTTCTCCGACCGGCGGTCCACGGCGGCGGCGACTCATGTCCTCCTCTTCTCCGACATGTTCCGTGTCTCCCTCGAGCTACAGCGATGGCCTCTGTGAGTTCAATCACCCCTTCTGTGTACTCGTTCTAGGTAGATCTGAGAGCATGTGGTAGGGTTTGATATGAGAGTATGTGGTAGGGTTTGATCTGTGATCATCTTGTAGCATTGTACACTGCCGATCTGTGAGAATGTGATGTTGTGATAGCTATTGGTGATGGTAGCATGCTAGGGTTGTATCGTGTTGGTAGCTAGTTGTGATGGATTGGTAGTATGCTTGTTAGTGTGTGGCCGTGTGTTGAACTCCATAGATTGGTAGCATGCTAGATGTTGTTGTATGCTACTCATATCGTGTTGTGTTGAGCTAGATGGTTTGGTAGTGTGTGCTATGCTTACCGTGCATATGTATGCTATGATTGTAGGACATGATCACGCAAACGCAAGAGGTTAGTCAGGCCATTGTCCTGTCCGAGAGCCAGTTCCTGCCATCCTATGTCAAGGACTCCTAGACTCTCATCGAGGACCAGATGCCTCCTGATTCAGATGTGTTCCAGGGTTCAGGCATGAGTCCTCCTTTTGTGACTACATCATTTGTGCTCGCGGTGCCAAATGCTGCTGCTGCCGCTGCAGAAAAGGCAGCCGCAAAGGCAAAGAAGGATGGTAGGGGGAACACCATGAAGTAGCAGCCATTCCTGTCCACGTTCATGCTTAACAAGATGCGTGAGCTCATATCTAGTGGTGTTAGGACTGACAAGGGCTTCAAGGAGGTGCACTAACACCGTTGCGAAGCGGGTGTTCGAGTTCTGTAGCCAGAAGGTGACCTCCACCCAAGTGTACAACCACCTCAGGAAGTGGAGAGCGAGGTGGATCACAGTGTCCAAGCTCAAAGACCTTAACGGTGCCTCATGGGATCAGACCACTTGCTCGATCATTCAGGAGGCAAAGCACTACCAAGGCCACACCGCGGTTAGCTCATGTCCACCTTGTTTAAGCCTGTCAACCATTGTATTCTCACAACTAACCACGTTGTGTTTCTTTCTTAGGACCAGCGGCGGAGCCAACGTATAAGCGTTGGGTTCAACTGAACCCAACGGAATTTGGCTGGTACGTGCGTGTAGGTACTTATTTGGTCACGTGAACCCAGTAAAAAGTGATCGCTGACCCCATCAAATAAAGGGCCTCACGTGGATAGCTAAATAAAGGGCCCAAAAGCCCATAAGCAAATGTCAATGAGTCCATTTCCAGGCCTAAACCGTGATTAGCCTAACAGAAAACGCACGCAGCCGAACGCCTCATCCCTCATCCATTCGTTTTCCAATTCGCATCTCTCCTGCTCGACTCTCCTCTATTCGTGTTGCTGGGCGCCTCGGCCGCCGCACGCCGCCGGCCGGCAAGCAGGCCACTGAAGATCCACAGCGACAACAACTGTAGCCCAAAAATTATGGTAATTAGATTATGTTGCCACATCTTCCCTCTCTTGTATATGTTCTGTCTAGCCTAATTGCCTAGTGCGATAGTATTTTTTGCCCTAATTTTTTGATTTGTTTTTCTCCATGGACTTTGATTGATCTAGGCTATCGAACGGTATTATTTGAAGAGAACTCGGTCATCAGATCCAGATATCTGATACAGGCATATCAAGGTCACCCATTAGACGTAGGTATGTCTTGCACTTTTCAGTTTTTAATGCAACACAGTATGTGATATGTGATACCATATTTCTTTTCGTTATATTGTTTATGGGTACTATACTTTTTGTTGCAATTAGACTTTAATCTTCATAAATTAGTATCAAGTTCTCATAAAGAGTGAATGAGCGAACCCAATGGCCAAATTTTCTAGCTCTGCCCCTGCTTATTGCTTAGGACCACCTCAAAGACGCGGAGTTCATGGGAAGCATGCAATGAACAAGTGTCAGTTTACAAGAACATCTGCCACAGAGGGTTTAAGAGTAGGCAGGCGGCAGAGGATGCTTACTCCAAAGTTGTGCTCAAGTAGGCATGCAATGCTGAAGTTGGCAAGGTGGATCAGCAGTTTGGGCTGAAGAACTTCATCATCATCGTCCAGTTCATCGTGATTGCAGAGTGTTGTTTAGTTGGTGTGATCGTGTGAGTGTGTGTAAGGTGTAGCGGGTAAGATCACCATGCAGGGTATAAGGTTACCACACCTCGTTGCCTGTATGCAACCAAACACCGTGTATTTGCATCTGCCCGGCCAATGCAGGACACCAAACACCATGCCAAAACCGACCCCCTAATGCAGGCAGCGTCGATGCGGGCAACCAAACGAGGTGCAGATGTTGATTTTTCCCTGTTTTTTCCTCAACCAGGCCCAAGTGAGCCACACATGCAATGTAGTCAAATTCAGTGCGAGCAGCCAAACACGTCCAAAATGAACGATCTTATTAGGCAATGAAGATATTGGGGGAAGCTCGGTGAAATAATCACAAAGAAAAAAAATAAAGCTACGTGAGATGGGTGTGTGTGCTGAGGAGTTCAATTTTATGTCTTGACTTGTGAGTCACCTAGATTCATTTGCTCCTGCTTATTCATAGAGAAAACAACTCGTTCGAAAATGGCATCTTTGGCCAATTTCTTATTTTAGGAAATATTATATTTGATATACAACTATTCTAGTCAAAACAATATTCACAAATTATTATTTTTTGACGAATTTGAAATAATGTTTACATATTAAAAAATGTTCATGGATTTTCAAAAATATTCTCAAATATTATAATTGTTCATGAATTTAAAACATGTTCACAAAATTTAGAAAGGTACAAAAAATTTAAATATGAAAATAAATGAAAATAAAAAGGAAAGAAAAATGACCAGGAAAAGAAAAAAAGGAAAATAAAAAAACCGAACAAACCAGTAAAATTAGCAAAGAAACACATAATATATATAAAGGCGAATAACTTTCCAGACCCTTCTGAAAACCAGAAAAAATGATGCGGTGTTTTTAGTTGCGTAGCAAGGTTGGAGCAATGATCCGGGCCGGCAGCAGAGCTACAGTACCAGACAATCCAACATATTATTACTGTAGCTACAATCAACGAAGGGAAGAGCCAGCTCGCCCCAGGCGATGGCTCCCCTTGCCTGGGGCCTGGCTACGCCCTATGTGTGTGTTTTCCCATACTTGGGCCAGACGGCCAGGCCCAGTACTAGGCGCGCGGGAGCATTTACTTGTTATTTCACCCAACGGGCACGAAATAGGAGATATCGAACATGTGGTGCTATATTTTCTCTTCATTTCTTTTTGCCAAAGGTACTATATTTCGCCAGCAAGAACAAAAAGGCCAGGAGGCCGAAAGTCCTCTTCTTAGCTCGAGCTCATGTGAGCTCAAGTGAACAGTAAAATCCAGAGAAATAGAATATTTTTAAAAATTTCTGCTCTTTTTTTTGCAACAAACATTGATGTGTGTTTAACATGCGTGCAAATTTTTACAATGAAATCACATTCGTGGAGGTGTGAAAAAAAGTTCATACATCGCAATGCATTTTACCTGTGTTGACCAAAGTTTTAAATAGCGGGCCATGACAAATTAACTACCAAAGTGTTAGCGTGCTAAATTGACGCTAAACGACTTAGCATGAATGCATGATGCACCTCCAAACGCTATGGCGCAGCGCTACGATGTTAACTAACCGCCATCCCAAAACTGAGTGTGAATTCTCTCAAAAAAAAAAACTGAGTGTGAACAATTACTTCCACAACACGCGTGGAAAAGGGAGAAACCTTTTGACGCGCGCCCCTCTTGAAATGGACGGGTCGAGGGAGCAGAAGGGAAGGAAGAGTTTGATTTGCAATGCTCCCTAGCATAGCTGCACCGGTACAGTTGGACGACAGACAGAGCAGCAGACACAAATCTCCCTCGGTCGTTGGTGTCGCCATCATCCATCCATGTTCGTAGCATGCATCCCCCTGAGTTAATTACCAAGGCTATACAGCCATGCACCGTCCTCCGCCGTCCGTTGCTACAGCTACCATCCAGCATGCATTCATGCATGTTAGGTTACCTCGCTGACAATGCATGAAACAATTTGACTGATCTTGCGATGCCATCGATCCAATGGGTGCATGGCAAGATGGTACTCCTGCTATATGGAACATGTGAGGTGCATCTCCGTGGCCTCCAAGGGGCAAGATCCAAGAGAGGGACGTACGATTGATTATTCTAAGCTCTGATTGACTGATCAGGCCTGTGATTGTGATCGATGCGTTAATTAAGAAAAAAGAGGTGTCACATGCATGTTGCATGCAGGTAGGCGTCGTTTTCTCTGTGAAATCAGCCAGGAGCAACATCGCTTGTCCTCTACCTCTAGCGCGTGTTTATATACGCATCAAAAGTAAGGCCACCATTGCGATTTGTGTGGCTGGTGGCTGACCAGCTCTCACTATCGATCCAATATTGAATACACGCCTACATCTTAGGCCCTCCGTCCCATAATATAACATAATCGAAATATGTATGTGGCAACCCAAATCGTTTTTTGCAAAACTGCCAAACGATCTGGATGCCGTCCGTTTTTAGATCGCGCGGTCGCGATCTCACCAGTCGGGCGCTGGAAATAGAGAATATGGAGTTGAGATGTATTTACGCATGCATGCCACCGCGAAGTGAACCTAGCGTACCGATTCATTCGATCAAAGTCACGCGGTTCCTTTCCTCTCTCACCATGTCGCGATAAGATTGAACTCCTGTTCGCCGCCGTCGCTAACACTCTGTATTCGTCCACCTCAATCCCATAGGTCGTCCTCGAGCCCACCGCCGGCCGGGCCGGTCGTCCCCGTCGACCTCGCCATCAATGCCCAGTCATTCGGCTTCGACCTCAACTCCGCCGCTCGCCCTCGACCTCACCTCTGCTCTGCTCGTACGCCGCCGGCCTGGCGGCTTTCCCCGTCGAGCTGACCTCCGAGCTCGTCCTTGTCCGGGTTCCCATCCATGCTCATCCCTGCCCTGCTTGTTTCTTTGAGATCAGCGAGGAGACTCCTCCTACATATGTCCGAGCTCGTCCTTGTCCTGCTCATCCGATACAATATCAGCAGTCACAGGTGCGGAAGCTAGACAGCATATCGTGGACTTATAGGCCCGGGCGCTGGCTGCAACCCTCCATTACATCAACCGTAAGGTATAAATTCTGGGTAAATCTGAATTCTAGGTAGGTGACTTTTCTGAATTTTGTTGTACTAGCAGAGTAACTAGTTCTTGGTAGGTGACTTTTCTCAATTCTGATGTACTAGCAGAGTAACTAGTAGAGAATAAGCCACCTGAGTGTGCCTTGATCCTGGTGTGCAAAAATGATTGATACATGCATGGATGTAGCACATGTATCAGTGGCATAACCACATTATTATGATGTATTGCTAATCTGCCTTGATAGTGGGTTAAATTTATGTTGTGAACAAGGAAATGGAAGTCCAACCTCTGTTCTGGATGTGGCCTTCTCAGACCATCCTCCTGGTAGTTCAGAGAACCATCCAATGCTGGATGATGAGATTTTTCATCTAGTACATATGCAGAATCTGCATTAGCCTTCTATAAAGTAACATGTTCACATCAGAATCTTTGTTGTGAGAGTACTTGACATGGGTTAGCATTTTAGCATGACATTCTAAACAAGTAAAATTATTTTTTATTCATTTCTGCTTGAGGTGCCATGAACATATGTTGCCCATATCACTGTCCATGTTCTATTGTATTTGTTGAAAAGGTACCCACAATAACTTTTGTGTAAATAACACGGTAATATGCGCACCATAGACCTGATAATGTAGGTGCAAACACCGCGGTATTTAAGGACCCAAGAAAAAAGTTGTTGAAAACATACCCACGGTAAATTATTTGTAAGCAGCATGGTAATATACACACCACATACCAGATAATTTAGGTACAAACACCGTGGTAACTTTCATAATGGGAAAGGAAATTGTTAAAAATATACCCCGGTAAATTCTGTATAAATAGCATGATAATATACGCACCACAGACGTGATAACTTAGGTGCGAAACACCATGGTAACTTTGACCATGGAGAAGAAAATTGTTTAAAAGATACACTGGGTAAATTAAGTGTAAATAGCATGATAATATACGCACCGCAGGCCTAATAATTTAAGTGAAAACACCATGGTAATTTGAACCCCAACAATTTTTTTGTTGAAACACATAACCCCGGTAATTGTAGTTGAAAAACATAAGCCCGGTAACTTATGTGAAAATAACACGCTAATGTACGAACCGCATATCCGATAACTTACGTAGAAAACACTGTGGTAACTTTTACCAAGGAGAGAAAAAAAGTTGTTGAAAAACATAACCCCGGTAACTTATGTGAAAATAGCATGATAATATACGAGCCGTGTACCCCTTAACTTACATACAAACACAGTGGTAACTTTGACCAAGGAGGGAAACATGTCGTTGAAAACCAACCTCCCCATGGGTAACTTATGTGAAAATATCACGGTAATATACGAAGCATACCCGATAACTTACATACAAACACCGTGGTAACTTTGACCAAGGAGGGGGGGAAATTGTTGAAAACATACCCCCTCGGTAACTTATGTGAAAATTGCACAGTAATATACGAACCACATACCCGATGACTTACGTAAAATCACTGTGGTAACTTTGACAAAGTCAGATTTTTATTGTTGAAAACATACCCGCGGTAACTTATGCGAAAATAACACGGCAATATACGAACTGATTACCTGATAACTTACATGCAAAAATCGTGGTAACTTTGACCAAGGAGGGGGGAAAGTTGTTGAAAACATACCCCCGGTAAAATAGCACAGTAATATACGAACTACATACCTGATAACTTATGTACAAACACTCTGGTAAGTTTGACAAAGTCGGAAAAAGTTGTTGAAAGACATACCCCCCCCCCCCTCACTAACTTATGTGAAAATAACACAGTAATATATGAACCGCATACCCGATAACTTACATACAAACACCGCGGTAACATTGACCAAGATGGAAAAAAGTTGTTGAAAAATATAACCCTGGTAACTTATGTGAAAATAGTACGATAATATACGCGCCCTGTACCCGATAACATACGTACAAACAGCGTGGTAAGTTTGATCAAGGAGGGAAAAAGTTGTTGAAAAACATAACCCATGTAACTTATGTGAAAAATACCACGATAACTTACATATCACAGGCGTGGTAATTTATGTAGCCCAGACGTGGTAACTTTTGAATCCAAAAAAAAAGTCATCGAAACATACCAACATGGGATCTATTTTCGAATTTCATGTCGCGATGAATCTTTTATGTAAAAACGGCATTTGCGTCGGACCGATGGTTTGAGCCACAAACATTTTAAATTTTCGGAATAGGGAGAATCTAGAATGATATCAAATTTTTTGTCGTCTTGTGCTGACATGCATGTGCATGTGGAGAAGCTGGGAGAACCATTTTTATGCCCCCGGTAACTTATGTGAAAATACCACGATAACTAGCATATCACAGGCGTGGTAACTTATGTAGCCCGGACCTGTTAACCTTTGAATCCAAAAAAAAAAGTCGTCGAAACATACCAACATGGGATCTAGTTTCGAAGATCTCGTCGCGACGAATCTTTTATGTGAAAACGGTTTTTGCGTCGGACCGATGGTTTGAGTTACAAAACATTTTAAAATTTCAAAATAAGGATAATCAAGGATGACATCGGATTTTTTGTCCTCTAGTGCATGCACTTAATTAGAAGAAGGGAGTGCAGCGTGGAGGGGAGAAAATGATACTAATGCATGCATGCATGCATGTAAATAGAGAGAAGGAAGAAGGTGTGTGGTAATTTTGCTTATATGGCGCACGTGTGTCAAATATCGCGGTCCTAACATAATATAAGGTCGTTTTAGCTTCAAAACGATCTTATATTATGGGACGGAGGGAGTATTATCTATACATAATAATAAAGGGGCTATTGCTTCTTGCGGTACATCATGAAAATTGCTCCCAAAGTTGCAAAATATTACCCACCAATGCCACCTATAAGTGATAAAAAACGTTTCACACAGGGGAATTCCCCGCCTGGGCCGGCCCATGCAGTAGGGAGCTCCTATACTGCGCTCTACGCGCTGGGAGAAGACGCAGCGCGCCCGTTTGGGCCGGCCCATGTCCGGGCGGCCTTTTTTTAAATTCCGTTTTTTATTTTTTCTTTTTTTTCTATTTTCGTTTTTTTCTACTTTAAATAATTTGAGACTTCAAAAAAGTTCTGAAAAAATGAGAATTTTGAAATAAAATGTTTAATAAATCATAAAATGTTTGCACAATATTCGTCCATTCTAGAAATGTTCGCCGATTCAAAAAAATTGTTAAAAAAATGTTCACAATTTTAAAAAAAATGTTTGCAAATAGTATAAAATGTTCATGAATTCAAAAAATGTTCTTGATTTTAGAAAATGTTCAAAAATTTGTAAAAGTGTTCATGAATTTGAAAAATGTTCACGATTTCATATATGTTCACGAGTTTAAAAAACTGAGCCTTGCAACTGGGGCGTGGTCGATGACATGCATGTTGCATGCGGTAGGCGTCGTTTTCGTTGTGAAATCACCACAGGCAACATCATTTGTTTGTTCTCTAGCTCGTGTTGTTTATATATGTAACAAACAACCAAACATCAAGAGTCACCGTGGTGGTGATCGTCGCCGGGATCTGTGGCGGGTGGCCGACCATCGACCGAATATACTTGTGCTGCTATCATGGCTCTATATATGTGTACATGCCTACTTCTTAAACTTTAAAAAAAAAGTATATAGGGTTTAATTACCTCATTGGTCCATGAACGGGCCACCATGACAGCCCCCCCTCCTTCCCGGTTTGTTGGGTGTATCATTTTCTAGTTTGTAGTACTTTTTTTTTTAGAGGAAAAGGGCGGAGCCCCGGTTCCATTGCATTGCAAAGAAACCATAGTCTTACAGATCCAGCCCGCAGGCAACAATCACTCACGGAAAGTACAGAACTAAACTGAACTGAAAAAGGAAATGTAACCACTGCATACAGGCAGCAAACATCCAGCCAACACAGGGCGAAATATAGCTATCAAGCTACCCTATTTTTACTGTCCCCTGGCTGTTGGCTTTTTCTCCTGAGCAGCAATTTTCACGCCTGGGTAAACCTGCACCCCCTCAGCCTGGGTAAACCTGTATCATTTTCTAGTTTGTAGTACCTCTGTCTAAGTTTGTTAGTTCTTAACGTATTTTGGGTCAAAATTTGACTAACAAAATGTTAATGCATGTCACAAAATAAAATTTGATTCGTCTTTGAATATAGTTTCCAATGGTACTATTGTTGCTATGTGTAACTTATATTTTATTAGTTAAAATCATTGTCAAAATATGACCAAAATATGAGGGGGCTAGTCAACCAAGACGGAGGTAGTAGCATGTAAGGTGCGATTCCGCCTTGATAATTTTGAAAACTCAAAAACGTATCCTTGGAAGTTCCAGAAATCCAAAAAAAGAAACGATGGCTATATATTATATACATATTTGGAAGATTCATATATTTTAAAAAGGGCATATTCATACCTGGATCTAAAAGAGTTGACGTGCATATGCATATTTGGAAGTTTGAAAAATCCCAGAAAAAAGGGAAGCATGTTTGTGACCTCGCATGCCTTCTCCCTGTCAAAGAAAAGAAAGAACGTTAACATACGCATGATATGCGCGGCTGAGGCAGATCCGAGTCAACATCCGCCACCACGCACGGCTCACCCGGCGGAGGAGAGCGACGGAGCAGCCGCCTCCGATGGCCGTGGAACGAAGGGTGGTGAAAGCCCAGTCAGTCCTGATGTGGCAGCCGGCATGGTGACGGGCGAGCTCACGGCCTCCGTCGATCCCATTCCATGGCTGTGCTTGTATAAGCTGCATTATTGCTAGTAGTAGTACTGATTTTGTCTGGATCTCCCGGCATTACTGTTGCACCGCTGCCGCTGCGTAATTGGAGCACGCACGCACTGAAACTCCCCGGTCTGATTCGCCGTCGATCGCCGTGTGCTGTGGTCCGCAACGCAACGGTCGCCCACACGCATGTGGTGCATCGTGTTCACTGATTGTCCTGACAGTTTTTACCGGGCTGGGTTTCTTCCGCCCACGCTTGCTGTTGTACTGCTGTTGCTGCTTCACTGGAGGACTGAATCTCTCTGCCCAGTTTGATTCCGGGTGGCTGGTGGTCGTCGACATGCATCGATGGGTACCAAAAGCGACCCAGGGCCCACATGCATGTGTGCCTTTTCGCCGGCAAGGCAGCAAGTTTCCAAGAACGGTCATGTGATGGTGCATCGTGTTCATCTCCAGTGACTGTACGTCTTGACAAGAGCAAAAAAAAAAAAAGACTGTACGTCTTGAGAGTTCCAACAAGTTAAGTTTTCTTTTTGTGAATCACAAGCTTCATTGATTAATCAACATCATTATTACAATCAAGGAACTTGGGTGTTATGTTAATCCATAGGCAGCTCTGCCTATCAAGGAACCTGTATTTCCGACCTACGATTCATTCACACAATTTTTTTTATACAATCGAAAATTTTGACTTATCTGCTAAGAATATTATGGATGTCATTTCTTCACGAAACTTTGCACGTGAGTAAAATGATCGACCAGGTTTGACACCCCGAATTTTCAGTTTATTTTTTTTATTTTTCCTGTTATTTTTTAAATTTTACTATTCATATAGGGTTCACGGACACCCAAGAGCTCCAAATCCGTGTCCATAAATGAGCTGCTACGTTAGAAGATCTCCTGCTGGCGAGTCCCTTGCCTCCAACAGCACCGTGACAACCTCTGACTGACCAAAATCGTCCTTGCTCTACGTTGTGCAAATTGACTCAGGGCCAGTTCTTTTGATAGCTTTTTTGGGCTTCTGGAATAAGCTCTCTTTTGGTAGCTTTTTTGGGCTTCTGGAATAAGCTGTCAGAGTTTATTCCAGAAGTCCAAAAAAGCTACCAAAAGAACTGGCCCTTAGTCAATTTGCACAACGTGGAGCAAGGACGATTTTGGTCTAGTAGGCTTCTAAAAAATTAAATTTGGTTGGGCTTCTAGAATAAATTAGGTAGGGGATAGCTTATTCCAGCTTATTTTAGAAGCCAGCAAAATAACTGGCCCTAAGAATCAGTCACAATGGATACATTCCCTACGCCCCATCTCCCAGGCCATTTCAATTCCATCCATTATAGCACAAGCTTCCATGGCAACAGCAGGAGCTGCAACTAGACAAAATGAGCCATGATGGCTTTCTCTCTCAAAAACAAAATCCAGACATGACACAAATTTAGCTCGCGTATAAAATGCACACGAAAGAAAAGTGACACCATGAACCTGAAAATTTTCACTTCAAAAACCTTTCAATTTCCCGTAAATCTGAATACAGTTGATTGATACCATCACTAATTTAGTTGGTTCAATAAATCAAGCTAGGTAAGAGATCAAAGACCTCAGTTAAAAAGCATGACTAAAGTGATTTTTGTTGAATTTGAATCAATAAAAGAGGTCCACGCCCTCCATCAATTTCCAGCTCTCCTTACTGTAAAATAAGGTTTGTTTGATACGAAGCTATCTACCCCTGTCAGTATGTTGCTTGATGATGTTTTGGAAGAGTAACAGGATAACATGGTTTGAACTGGTTGATCGACTATACTTTGGTTTGCATCGCAGGAAGGGCTACTTCTCCGTTCAGTGTCGGTCGAATGGTCAGACCAGGTGGACGTTGTTTGTGTAAAAAAAAAAAACCCAGAGAAAACATACCACCATATAGAGAATGGCCAACGCTAGGCACCGGTTCGACCGGCCCAAATTTCGGCCGGTCGCCGCGCATGCGTTGGATCAAAACTTCCTGCGCCGTCCGATGCAACCTGCGTAACCGTCAGCTTGAATCAGTCTCGCCTCGAAAAAGTCAAACACGAGGAGAAGGATAGAACACAGGGGGACGTCGCGTGCGCACAAGCCCGACTCCACACTCGCCGGCCGCCTGCGCTCGTCCTCGGCTTCCCACGCTTGCCGGCCACCCACGCCCCGCGTTCGCCGGCCTCTCGTGCCGCCGCGCTCGCCGGCGGCCGCACCCGGCCATCGATTGGGGTTGCAGCTTCTCGCCGGCTGGTCCTAGCTTCTTCGACGACTCGTCGCAGCACCACTGTTCATCGTCTGCCTCTCACCGGCGTCACCTCTGGCACCATGGTCAGCTCACCGCGCCGGTCGAAGCTTTGTCAGACGCCGGTTGCAGCTTCGCCATAGCCGGTTGCAGCTTTTCACGTCGTTCGTAGCTTATGTCGCCTCCGGTTGAAGCCTTTTTTGTCGCCAGTTGAAGCTTTTCTCATCAACGGTTGTAGCTTTCTTAGACGCCGGTGCAGCTTCTGTGGTGCGGGCCCCAGCTTCCGTCGTCCCTCCGGTTGAAGCTTTTTTTCTCGCCGGTTGTAGCTTTTTCAGGTGCCGGTAGCAGCAACCTTGACTAGTCGTCGTACCGACAGCACCTCGCTCCAGCATTGGTGGTTGCCAGTTGCAACACCTGTGGTCGCCGTCTCCAGCTCCGGCTGATGCTGGTTCTAGCACCGTCTTCGGGTGCACCGTTGTAGCATCCCGGGAGGAAACACCGCCGCGGCTCGCGTGGCCGTGGCCCCATCCAGCGCCTCTCCTAGCTAGCAGCACGCTTGTCATGCGCGTCCCGGGGGTGACCAGTGATATTTGATGATAATTGTATTGATGATATTGGGTGATTACAATGAGCCACGGTGGGCTGTTTATATAGTAGACTAGACTTGGGGGCTAAGGAATCCTAATAGAGATAGGTTTAGATTACAATACGTGAACTACCAAATATTGCCTAACGTGATATACTCGAACACCCCCCCGCAGTCGGATCGGTAGTGACGTGAATAGCTTGAGCGTCGCGGACGGTCAGACTGGAGCATAATGATGCCGATGACTGGAGAGGGAGCCGAGGTGATAGCCCTTGATGCCGATGTCGATGTAGCCGAGGTGTGGGTGCTGTAGTCGTGGTCGATTATGCCGTTGGTGATGTAGTCGCCATTGATGAAGTCGGTGTTGTTGATGTTGTGGTCGATGTCGTCGAGTTTGCCGGAGTTGGTGAGGTTGTCGAGGTAGTAGAGGTAGTCGAGGTAGGCGGCACACCTTGCCGAGCTTGCCAGACCCGGGAGCATGTCGGGGACGAAGGCACGCGTCGGTGTTGCCAATACCGGATGTGCGGAGACAGGGACCATAACAAACCATGCGAGCCAGAGTCGGATGGAGAAGCAGAGAAATTTTCCGTGAACGGTCGGTTTGTGGCTTACTGGTGCCGAAGTTGTCCGCCGTTGACGCCGGAGTAGACGAAAAAAGTTAGGAAAAATAAAGAAAAAATAGACTGCGACTCTGGCGGCGAGGTTGTAGTGGACAAAGACGAAGAGGTTGTGGTTGATGGCGATTGAGCTGTAGAGGTAGGAGATTTCGGGAATTAAACCCGTTGGCGTTGACGAAGACCATGATTGGTGGTGATGGCGACGATGCGGTACGTGCAGCCAGGCTTGCCGGGCTTGCCGGTGACGGGCTTGCCGGTGACGAGCTTGCTTGCCGGTCTTGCCGGACTTTGCCGGGCTTGCCGGACTTGCCGGTCTTGCCGGACTTTGCCGGGCTTGCCGGGCTTGCCGGCGACGGGCTTGCCGGTGACGAGCTTGCCGGGCTTGCCGGTCTTGCCGGAGACGAGCTTGCCGGGCTTGCCGGACTTGCCGGTCTTGCCGGACTTTGCCGGGCTTGCCGGTCTTGCCGGAGACGAGCTTGCCGGGCTTGCCGGACTTGCCGGTCTTGCCGGACTTTGCCGGGCTTGCCGTGCTTGCCGGGCTTGCCGCACGTTTGTTGGTGAAGATGGTTGTCGGCGATGATGACCACGGTTGTTGATGGTGCAGCCCTGTGTTGACGGCGAGACGCGTACTCGGGGACGAGCTTGATGTCCCGGTCTTGGCACGATTGTCGAAGAAGATGGCCGGAGAAGAGTCGACGACGTGTTCTGAGCAGAGGCGCGCGAAGACGACATGCGGCGGTGGGCGACGCAATCTGATCTATGATCAGCGAAAGAAGAAGAAAACGCCGGTCAAGCGGCCGGCGAGAAAATTTTGACGACGCGAGATCTAATCTACTATTGCGCGGCCCCCGGCGGAGATCGATCTCCCCGAGGGCGGCGCGGCGCGGAAGCTGTGGGGCGGCTAGGTGCGGAAAACCTAGGCCTCTGATACCATGATATTTGATGATAATTGTATTGATGATATTGGGTGATTACAATGAGCCACGGTGGGCTGTTTATATAGTAGACTAGACTTGGGGGCTAAGGAATCCTAATAGAGATAGGTTTAGATTACAATACGTGAACTACCAAATATTGCCTAACGTGATATACTCGAACAACCAGGACGAACTGACGGCGTCTCTGGGGGAGTTCGTGCATGCCGCCGCAGCTGAAGTGGGAAGGAAAGATGGGGAGGCGGCTCGCCGGCCATGACGGGGGAGAGGTGGGGAGAGCGCAGCCATGGAGAAGACAAGGGAGAGAACGTCCTGGGCGTGATGAACGACGGTGAGGGAAAGACAGTGAGAGGACGCATGGAGAAGACTATGTGGAGAAGAGGATAACGTTTGAGGGGCTGGAGTGGTGGGTGGGCCAGAAAAACGCATGTGCAGTGGGACGTGTGGCCGTGAGATCTAATCACGATCAAATGGTTGGCGTGAGACCGGAACAATCGTTCGGCCGGCAGGCAGGCCGGCAGCAAACGTTTCCCTATAGAGATTCTAATAACAGTAGTCTAATTATAGACATCATAAAATAGAACATGAAACCAATAGAACCTTTTTCGATAAAGGGCGCTTTTATTATCTCAAAATGTAGCATCAATCGGATACAAAACATTATGAGTAACACCCGACCTCTGCATAACTAGGATGCACACAGCCAAACAACAAACGTCTGACAAAAGGAAAAGTAACAAAAAACGACAAGTCGGCAACAGTAGAGTCCTATAGACCGACACTATGCCTATGTCGAAAATGGAGATGGATCGATCCGGAGGTTATGCTGCCACCCATGTTGGGAAAAAACCTCCGTAGCCGCCTGCTCCAACCGCGTACACACCACCTTGAACAGCGGTTGGTGCTCCGGTCGTTGTATCGTAGACCACGTACGAAGCAAGTGCGTACAACGGAAAATAACCTGTAAATGAGAAGTATTTTTGTCATTAAAAATTAAATCATTTCTACATAGCCAAAGCGACCAAAGTAAGGCATACACTCCCACCCTTATTAGCGTTTTGAACGTATTTGAAATACCGTCCAACCAATGACCAAATATATTGGCAACACTTGTGGGCGGATACAAATTTGACGCTATTTGGATGACTGACCATGTAGACCGTGCAAACTTGCATTGAAAAAAGAGGTGCTTGATTGTCTCGTCATGAGCGCAAAAGCAACATTGTTTACTTCCTGGCCAGTTGCGCCGTGCAAGGTTGTCTTTGGTTAGCACAACTCCCCTACGAAGATAACACATGAAGATTTTAACTTTTAGTGGAATCTTCGACTTCCAAATTTTCTTGTTATTACTCACTGGTACCTCAGAATGCATTAGCGCATGATACATAGAGTCTACTGTGAAAGACCCCGATGTAGTAAGGTTCCAGCGAAAAACATCCCGTCCTTGTGTCAGGTTAATCGAATCCAGACGAGATAAAAGATTATGCCATGACATAAGTCGGGGGCCAATCAAATCCCGCCTGAACGAAATATTCGGCGGGGATGAACTGAGCACGTGCGCAATAGTATTATTCTTACCGCGAGCAATGGTGTATAAGGCTGGGTATTGTTCTCGGAGACTGGCATTGCCTAGCCATATGTCTTCCCAGAAACGAATCTCCGACCCGTCCTTTATCGCGAAAGATCCAAAGTGAAAGAGATGTTTCTTTGCCACCATTAGGCCAGCCCAAAAGTGCGAGTCGCCAGGTTTCCAATAGGCCTGAGCCACTGCCTTTTGGCCTAGATACTTGTTGCGCAACATGGTTTGCCAAACACCATCCTCAGTAAGAAGTTTAAACAACCATTTACTAAGTAGGGCCACATTCTTGACCTGTAGGTCATGAATTCCAAGGCCACCTTGGTCTTTCGGACTGCAAACCACGCTCCATTTGGCCAGCCTGTATTTTTTCTTTTCACTGTCTCCTTGCCAAAAGAATCTGAATCTAAAATAGTCCAGTCTTTGCAGCACCCCTTTTGGGAGTTGGAAAAAAGAAAGCATATAGAGAACCATATTTGTGAGGACAGAGTTAATCAAAACCAGCCGTCCTCCAACTGAGAGCATCTTGCCTTTCCAACTGCTCAACCGTTTCTCTAAACGCTCCTCTACATGTTTCCACTCCGCAATGGTGAGGCGCCGATAGTGAATCGATATTCCCAGATATTTAATCGGGAATTGGCCATGTGCGCAACCAAACAGGTCAGCATAATCGGCAGCCGCCTCAGCAGCATCTCCAAAGCAGAAAAGTTCGCTTTTATGGAAGTTAATTTTGAGACCCGACATTTGCTCAAACGCTGAAAGTAAGAGTTTCAGGTTTCGAGCCTTGTCCAGGTCATGTTCCATAAAAAGAATTGTGTCATCGGCGTATTGCAGAATAGAGAGGCCACCATCCACAAGGTGTGGCACTACTCCTGCAATCTGGCCGTCCTGCTTGGCGCGCTCAATCAGAATGGCCAACATGTCAGCGACAATGTTAAATAACATTGGGGACATGGGGTCACCCTGTCGTAGTCCTTTTTTTTTAACCAATAGAACCTAGAGCCAACAACTATTCAGTCCCCTCCTGCAAACAGCTATGGTGCTCTACTCTTAAGTTTACTTGTGAAGTGCAGCTATTGATCGTGTACTTATGATTCTGCATTATTGGTACTCATTTTGTTTGGATCTCTTCGGGGGACTTTGAGAGTGGTTCCTTGGATATATGTAGACTTAATTTTCCCATTATTACTTTGATTTCCTAAGGAGCCTAATGCTAAAGAAATGATTTTTCTAGACCTATTATTTTGAGCAGTTGCTCAGTTAGAATTTTCAGTAAAACTATGACCAATTTTCATTAAAGAATTCCACCCACGGATAGAAATGGCTGCACATAAACAACTCCAAAATTCCAAGGAGGAAAGCCCTGATTTGATTTGGTGTGATCAGCTGGACAAATCACTCTAACAGCATGCGACAATCACCATGTTTCCTTTCCACGTGCAACTGACGAGGCATGCACTTTCTATATGGTAATTGAGCTATACCAGAGATAGGGTGAAAGAGACGGTGAAAACTAGTGTTGAGATTCAGTCGGCCGACCTATCGATCGCTAAGTAAATGGTAAGTAAGCATCATGCATCGACCAAGAGGATTAATAAAACTGCAAGTGACCGAGGGGTATTGTTGTTTGGGAAAAGCATGCTGCAACTAGGCATATGCGTCCATGCGTCTGGGAGAGTAATTAATTAACTAGAGATTAAGATAATGGATCATGCATCCAAGGGACCGTCCATGTTCTCAAAGCTAAAGACCTTGGCAGCTCAGCCAGACAGTGAACTTACAACCCAGAGGTGTCCGTGAAACAATAGAAAAAACGAACGACCACAGCACAGATTGTGCCCCTCAAAAAAAAAAAAAAGACAGCACAGATTGTGTGCGTACATGTACATGAATGCGACACCATTGATCTATACCCAATATGCAAAATGAACAATCTTATTAGCCAGTGAAGATATTGTTTTTTTGGAGAGGGGGGGGGGGGGGGGGGGGGGTCTGGTGAGGAGTTCTTTTTTTTTTATGTCTAGCTTGGCTCGTGCTTCAATTATGTTGATAAATATTTTCATCTAAAAATTAAGTGCGAGTCACCTTGATTATGTTTAATTTGTAAGCATAAGGCGACATTATCATAATGCAGTCATAAGCTGCATGTGACGTACACGCTGTGAATTACAATGGTATTTGTGGTTTCTTCTCTTGGAAATGATAATCTTGACAGGCCCCCACTTGCTGATTTGAAGAAGGAAGCTTTAGCCATTATTACTTCTCAAAAAAAATTAAGCTGGTTAAAATTAATAGGCGAGACAACGAGGTACCGCATCAGATAGTGAAATTCAGTTTTGATAATAGGCTTGACGGTTTTTCTTGTAATACTTTTCCACCCTGCGTGGGGTTTGGTGTATCGAATGATTGTCATAATTTTTTTGTTAATTAATATATGGGTGGAGTTTTTTTTAATTTAAAAAAGTGGTATTCTCATCAATGTCCCTATTTCTAGGTTCATTGGTCCTGACATGTAGATATTTGCAGGAGAGAGCTTCAGTTTCAAAACCTTCCTATGGATCTGAGGTGGAGGAAATTAGTCCTTGGGAGCTTGGGTGCCACAATTCAAAATTCAGCCCCCCCCCCCCCCCGCGGAAGTTTTAACAAAACGTAAGGAGAACCGGGTACCTTTTTATTAAAAAATTCTAACATAAATAGTTTGATTTTAAATAGGTATGCATATATAGTTGCATGAACAATTTTGTTGACCTATTCTTGTTCAATTCCTGGAAATACAAGTACAAATCAGTGAAAATCAGAAAAGCTAAAACAAAAGGAGCTCCCATTAGTTTTTTGTAGACAAGCTGCCCCTTTTTATTTGAGAAACAACTCCCATTTGTTAATTAGATCCAGGACCCATAAGCCATATTTAACCTAGTCCGCATGCAGCAGGCCCTGCCAGCAATACGGGCCAATGGACCAGCCTAAAGCAGAAACGAACAGTCCGGAACTCAAATGTTTTTTTTATGCGGTACTCGAAATGTTTTAGATTCAAACAAAAAAAATCGAAATGTTTTTTGTCTTCTAACACCGTGCAGTCTTGTACTTAACAGTTCAGACACACATATTGTATGGAGCGACCCAGCAGCATCTCCCTAGCTTTATTTAAAATGAAAAAAATATATCAAAACAATGTAGTTGTCTTCTGATGTTTACAAAATACACCACAATGGCTTTCCTTAAAAAAAATCCAAAGATTCCATATAAAATAAGTAAGAAATTAGACAACTCGAACTTGAAATATTCACTTAAATTTGGTGGCATCCATGCCCTTTTGATTCCCCCATAAATTGATTTACAAGTGACCAATATCATCATCATCATCAACATCATAGTCCTGTCATCAACATCATCTAATTCAACTCGCTAAAACAAACACCAGAACGAAGAACAAAAATGAAGTGATAGGCAGAGTCGCTAGTACTCCATCCTGATCTGTCCAAGAGAAAAGGAAGCCACCAACCGAGCAACCGATCCATAACTTGTTGCAAGTGATTAGTCTAATCGACGACTACCAAGTCATCGTCTGTGTATATATGGTTGTACGACGAGTCCATATCATGCACGACAAGCTTCTCGGCGGTGACGCTCGCGCTGGTGGCGTTGTTGAACAGATAGACCCCCGCTGCGGCGTAGATGGCCTCGGTCGGGTACACCCTCGATGTCGCCGTCAACCTCCCTCCCATAGCGAAGCTTTGCACGATGGAGTGGTCCACGAGCACCCTGACAGAGAAATCCTCGCCGTCGAGCACCGGCACCGTGCTACCCACCACCCGCTTCACCACATCACTAGCGTGCGACGACCGCAACTCGTCGTGGCAGAAGTGAGTCCGAAGACCACCGTCGAGGCCCTTGGACACATAGAAGTACCCTCCTGTCTGTTCTGTCAGGGCGCGGTTGGCGAGGACGAGGAGGCCGAAGGGGCCAAGCGCGCCGCGGGTGGCAGCGCCGCTACTGGTGGTGCAGTTGTAGCTGACATCGGCCTCGTTGAGGGCCTCAATGGCGGAGGCATCGATGCGGAAGGTTGCCTCGATGTCCAGCTGAGCGGTCTGGTGGAGGGGGAGGTAGGCGACGGAGCCAGCGCCGACGGTGATGCCGCTGAGATCGGTGGTGTTGATGCGGAGGGTATCGAGCTCCTCCACTGGCCATTGGATGAGGTTCGTCCGGGTCTTCTCGTCAAGCTCCACCGTCCTTGGAATCGACTGCACACACATCATACACCATTAATTCAGTTGGTTCAATAATTCAAAATAGTTAAGTCTAAGTAAGTCCACCAATCATGAGTGCACATTGACATCAAGAACTTGAAAAGAAAACTTGACCAAAAGTGGTTCCTGTTTAATTAATAAAATGGACCTGCGCCCTCTACCTATTTCCATTTAAGAATGTACTGCACGAACAAAAAGGCTTCACATAGACAACATCAAAAGATTTGAAGGAAGAAAGACCTGATTTGATTTGGTGCGGTTTGTTAGCTGGGACCGGACAAATCTCTCCACGTGCTACTGACTAGGCATGCACATGATGTGTATTTGTATATGATAATAGTTGAGCTACACTAGAGATGGTGAAATGGCACTTCATCGACAGTGCATTGGCTCTTGGAAGTTGCAAAAAAAATGGTGAAAGTGACCAAAGAAAACTACTCCTGAAATTCAGCCGCCCGGCCGGCCTAGCGATCGATAAGTGAGTAATAATTAACCATCATGCACCTACCTTGAGGATTAACAAAATAAAATTAATTATTGGTTAAAAGAAACCATACTAACTAGCTTTTGTGACACTGTGTACTTCGTTTGGTTAAGACGGACATTTGACCAAGAATCACCCTGTTAATATCTAGCTTTTGTGACACGAAATCATCACCGCTAAAATACTCCGTTCAGTTTACATTGCATATTAGTTTTCAGATTACATCGTGTATTACTCAGTGAGCTTATGACCGGCGACTCTATGAGCCAATGCATATATGAGCAAAATGAAATGTAGAGAGTACATTGAAATACAAATTTAATGACATTAATTTTATGACCCATAAGTATACGCAATAAATAAATTGAAAGGGAGAGGTAGCACTATGTGTGTTGCCATTTGGTGATGCAAGTAGGCAGATGCGTCCATGCTTCCGGGGTATTAATTTAGTAAAAAAATTGCGGGGTATTAATTTAGTAAAGTAGTGACCTAAACACTCTTATATTTGAGGGAGCAATTAACTAGATACCAAATTACATTGCGTATTACTCATTGAGCTTATGAGTTGTGACCGGCGACTCTATGAGCCAATGCATGAATGAAGCATTTTTTTTTCTAAACGCGGTTGGACTACATTGAAATACAAATTTAATCACATTAATTTTATGACCCATAAGTGTGTTTGCCATTTGGCCATGCAAGTAGGCAGATGCGTCCATGCTTCTGGGGTATTAATTAAGTAATTAACTAGATACCAAATTGAGCGTGCAGCCAAGGGGCCGACCATGTTCTCCAGATCTGAAGCTTTTGACAGCTCAGCTAGACAGCGACCCACAGCCTAGGACCGTCCGTTATTAGTTTATTACACAAGAAAAAGACAAACGACACCATGACTGTGACGCCGCACAGCTAGCCATACTAGTGCTGCCCGTACTGTTGTTACTGGCCCATGGCAGTCACGATCTACCCCACCCAATATGCAAAACCAACGGTGGAGCTAATGATGATCAATTATGATGATAATTGTATAAGGTAAAACAGTCATGTCCATGTATTTTAGTGTGGGTGCTGGTTACCTGGAGGTTGGCCCACCCCTTGGTGATGTCGGCGCGCTCGGAGTCGGTCTCGCCGACGTACGCCCACACGACTCGCCGCTTCTTCACGGGGTCGTAGAAGGACTTGGACGCGTAGTACTTGCCCCAGTCGTACCGAAGCCCGACGCCGAGCTCCAGCTCGATGTCGATCGGCGTCCACTTGTTGGCGGCGGCGTCGAACCTGCCCAGCGAGTACCAGTCGTGCCGGTCGTCGTCGCTGCTCTCCTTGAGCACGTACAGCACGTCCTCGGCCGTCGAGTTGTACATGTCACTGGCCTTGCGGCCGCCCCCGACGGCGTAGAGGTCGATGCACTCGTACTCGCCGGTGCCGGCCGGGCCGCGGTACATGTACCCCGGCATCAACTCGTAGCTCACAAAGTCCTTGGTCTTGTACGAGAAGACTATGCCGGAGTGGTCGGTGTCGTTCTTGGAGCCGATGATGGTGCGCCAGGTGCCGTCGGACTGGTCGAACCACGCGGTGGTGGGGTCGCGGAAGTCCTTCATGCCGATGCCGGGGGGTGGGAACACGACGGTGTTGGCGGGGTGCTTGACCCACTCGCGGAGGAGGGGGTCGCTTGGGTCAGCGGGCTCCGCGAGGCAGGTCACC
The DNA here is from genome assembly GCA_039707655.1 of Elymus sibiricus. NCBI lineage: Eukaryota > Viridiplantae > Streptophyta > Magnoliopsida > Poales > Poaceae > Elymus > Elymus sibiricus. The sequence goes on from CM077676.1 coordinate 11,615,495, forward strand.
TGCGCGAAGGTCTCGGTGTTCCCCGTGTAGAGGAGGATGACCTTGCCGTCGGGGAGCACGGTGATGGAGCCGGTGAGGACGCCCTTGATGTCGTACCACTGGTCGGGCACCAAGGCCGGCGGGAGGTGGCGCCAGTGGATGAGGTCCTTGGACACGGCGTGGCCCCACACGATTTGAGGCTCCCACACGGAGCCCTCCGGGTTGTACTGGTAGAAGAAGTGGTACCATCCGCCGTAGTACACCGGACCTGCGATGGATGCACACAATATGTTCAGTTAATATATTCCACATCTTTTCTTAAAAAAAAAGCCAATATATTCCACAGGACAGGTGATGAATCTGTGAACAAGTAAGAATATTCGATCCATGGACTAGTTAGGTGGTGCGTGGTACTGACCATTGGGATCTGCATGATGTCGCCGGAGAATGCCGCCGCCGGGGAGCAAACAGGAAGCAGAGGCAACGAGGTCAGTTTCTGGATCAAACTAAGCCAGAAAAAAGAAAAAGAAATCTGGATCTGAAGATTTAATCGAACGGAGAATGAACTGGGCCAGTACCGTTCTGGTAGTACTTGTCCGGCTGGAAATGGAACCCGGTGCGCTGCCACTGCAGCATGGCGTTGCTCCACGGGAACGCGTTGGCGGAGTACGCCCCCGACGTCTTCTCCGACACGCCGTGCTCCTTGCCCCTGCTCCTCGGAAACTCCGTCGCCGGAGTCGCCGGCACGGAGGCGGCCACCGCGTCCCGACCCGCCCCGCCGGCCCCGAAGACCGCGGCGGCGACGACGAGCGCCACCACGGCCGAGACGGCCAAAACGACGGCGCACGCGCGCCACCTCTGGCCACCGCCGGCCCGCTGCTGCTCCTGGTCCTTGGCGTCGGCGGAGGAGGACGGCAGCTGCTCGTAGGCGTACGGCAGCGGCGGCGTGCCGGGGATGAGTATGACGCGAGACGAATCCATGGCGCCGCCGCTGGCCCGATGATCCCGAGGTAATTCGGTAGATTCTTTTCTGACCGATGGATGGGTGGTGGCTTCAGTGGGGGAGCGGGGGAGATTTATAGCTGGGTTGGGGGGGTAAAGATGGGATTTTTATTGGGTGGAACCAGCTGGGGTTTTTCGTAGGGTTTTGGCATCCACCGTCCGTTACAAAACAAAAACACCTCACACTTAGTTGCACATGCTCTTTGTTCTTGTGTTAGTGGCAATGAGAAGGCATTGCTCTTGGGCCTACTGGTTTCTCTGGTTTCTTAGAAAAATATTTACAAACAAGGTGGCCCGATAAGATCGGCGGATCCTCTCGTCGCGATTCCTTTTAGCAGGTGGTTGCAATTCATCACGATCACATTTAAAAAAAATTGTACACAGGTACAAGCTTGTGTTCTCATTGCCCACATAAATGTTCAAGCCAATAAAATCAACTTTTGTGTCATGTATTAAAAAACATTTTCCATGCTTAAGAATGGCTTACTAGAGCAATGGTTTTTATTTTATTTTTAAAGGCATAAATCTTATGTTTTACATGATTTGCCGTCTCATCTGCCTTTCAGAAATTGCGTGTCCCAGAGATTATTGCCGACTTTGTTAATAAGGAAACAATGGTTGTTTGTAGAAGGGAGTGTGTAGATGCAAAAGGTGACCACTGGCATATTGTCCTCTCTGTTGGCCCGTTCGGAGATCTACGGTTGTAGTGTTGTACAACCCTATAGTCGGGACAACAGGCCACCACGAGAGAATGGGTGGATGATAGCGTGGGTCTATTTCATGGTTCTGTCATCGCATAAGATTTTTTTCAAAGAGGTTATGATCAAACTACATTGAAAAAGAACACATGTTTTTGCACCGGACTCAGGCGTGTCCGGTAAGAGACGTTTCATATGACGACATGGTAACACTATTGAACACCAATATTTCAAGGAAAAATAAATTGGTCCGGAAAATAAACTTGTTGAAGAGGTTATGAGCAACTACATTGAAAAGGAACACATGTGTGCTTGCAAGAGACTCTTGCATGGCCTGTAAGAAATGTTACATATGACGACATGATGCCAGTTGTGAACACAATAATACGGCGGTTTTGCTTTTAATTTTCAGGGGCATACACCTTATATTCTTCGGGGATTTGTCGTCTTTTGATGTACAGTTGCTTCTCTAGGAGATTATCATCAACATTTTTTAAGAAGGAAACTTGTTTGTTTGTGATGGGGAATGTGTAGATGCAAAAGGTGTCTGTCGGTATCAAAAACTGGCAGATCTCGGGTAGGGGGTCCGAGCTGTGGATCTTGGAGTTAATGGGTAACAAGGAACGTAGAGACAACGATTACCCAGGTTCGGGCCCTCTCGAAGAGGTAAAACCCTACGTCCTGCTTGATTGTATTGATGTGATTGTATGATGATTACAGAGTTGATCTACCTCGAGATCGGATGGACTAAACCCTAGGTGGGTGTGATGATGATGGTTGTCCCCCCCTCTACGGACTAAACCCTCCAGTTTATATAGACACCACAGGGACCTAGGGTTACACATGGTCGGTTGCCATCAGGGGATGTACATGCCGGTTACGCTAAATATTTCTTGGAGGAGACGCCAAGTCTTCGGAGGTTTCCTTCTGGTGCACGGGGTCGCCCGCAATCCGGCCTTCTTTTGATGAATAAAGAGCGGCCCATTAGTCCGGCCTACAAGAGATAGGCCAGCAGCCCGAGCACCCCCTAGTCCGGGACACCCTCAGTAGCCCCCGAACTAGTCTTCGAAGCCGAGGTATACGCCGAACACCATCGGCTTTGTGGACCAGTTCCTTCCCTTCCGTGATACTTGTGTCAAGCTTGCATCCCCTCTGAATCAAGCTCTCAAGTGTTGCCTAGCTGCATGTTCCCCGAACTATGCTTCGGTCGCCGAGGTGTACCGATAACTTAGCCCCGAAGGATGGTCGCATAGGTGTGAACAGTGACCCCATCTGACAACTTTTACCGAAGGATCACGGCCCGCCACGACCACGAGTTGGTTTATGAAAACTCGATTCGCGGTTTGAGGCGGTTCCTCCATTGGCGCGTCCCATCGACATGGAGATCGTGCCCTGTTTTTAAGGGATATGATCAATGATTTGCACTATCCCACGCGCGCATAATGGCACGATTACATGGGGAAACGGCGAAGCCTGCGGCGCAGTAAAAGGGCCCTTGGTTTTACAGCAGCCCATAAAAGGGGAGCAGCCACCATTTCCTTCGCACGCTCTCACTTCCTCCTTCGCCGTTGCCCTCTCAGTCTCTTGAGCTCCAGCACCCAGATCCGTCTTCCCTTCCAAGAACTTCTCTAGCCATCTCCTCAATCCAGTCATGGCCGGCTCTGGTTCCAAGGGCAAGTGGGAGGCTTCCATCGTCACCGAGAGCGCCATCTTGGAGCTGAAGAATGCGGGCTACCTCCCCGCCAACGTCGCTCACCGCGCTCCAGAGGCGGGCCAAGTCATCCCCACGCCGAGGCCGGGTTAGAGAGTGGTGTTCCTCCCTCATTTCATCCGGGGGCTAGGTTTTTCCCTCCACCCCTTCGTTAGGGGCCTGATGTTTTTCTATGGCCTGGACTTTCATGATCTTGCCCCAAATTCCCTCCTGCACATCTCGGCCTTCATCATCATCTGCGAGGCCTTTCTTCGGGTCCGACCACACTTCGGCCTGTGGCTGAAGGTGTTCAACGTCAAGCCGAAGATCGTCGACGGCCAACAGGCGGACTGCGGGGGGGGGGGGGGGGGGGGGGGTGGTCAGCAAGCTCCCCCGGGTTGAGTGGCCGAAGGGCACTTTTATCGAGACCGTCAAGATCTGGCAGAAGGAGTGGTTCTACATCACCGAGCCGCGGAACGCGGATTGGGGGGCGATCCCCGCCTTCAGATCCGGACCCCCCACGAGGTTGGTCTCGTGGACCAAGAAGGGCCTAGACTGGGGGTCAAACAAGGAGGTGGCGCTGCTGCAGAGCCGGATATCCAAGATGATAGAGCAGGGGGTTGAGCTGCCCAACGTGATCTAGATTATGCTCTACCGCCGCATCCTCCCCTTTCAGGACCGGACCTCCCCCATGTGGGCCTACAAGCCCGAAGACCCCGCCACCGTGCTCAGCTTCTACCGTACTTCCCACGCTCAGCTGTGGAAGGTGCTGTTCAAGCCGCAGAAGGACTGGCCGGCCGAGGAGGAAGACATCGGCCTTGATGCCGCAAACCCCCCTCGCGAGATACGATAAGTTTTACTCTTGTATTCGGATTGTTCCCTTTTGACAAAGTACTCAATCCTCTTAGTTCTTATCCACAGAGCTGGCTGAAGAAGGCCGAGCGGATCGACAGCCCGACCCCGCTGCCCGAGGGCCCCAGGACGGCCTTGCTGACGGCCATGCTGGCCGTATAGCCGTACGAGGCGCCGGAGAAGAAGGAGAAGAAGAAGGAAAAGAAGAAGGAGGCCAGAGAGGGCCTCCGTTCCCGAGGACCCCCGGACACTAGATCCGGGGACACCCATGCTCCCTCCGCACAAGAGGAGGAGAAGGAGCAGGGAGAGGATGGGGAGGAAAGTGATTCCTCCCGAACAAGCAAGAGGGCGGTGTCCGAGGACGCCGAGGAGGAGCAGCCTCATCCCGCCCCCAAAAGATCGTGCAGGGCCAAGGTGGCCCTGTCCAACAACAGCTTGGCCTCTGTCGAGGATTCCGAGGCCTCCAAAGAGGTTCCTCGGAGGACCCCCAGGGTCAAACCGCTGGCCCAAAGGTACGTATCCGAAGATTCACTTATGCATTTTCAGCCGAACTAAGTCTGCTATTGATCGCACTTCTGCTTCTAAAATTGCAGCCTGCTGCGCGACCTCCCTACCGATCGAGTCTCGGAGGGGGATTCTCCACCGGCCGCGCTAGCGGAGAGCGGGACGGAGTCGCGCGCCTCGCCTCCTCCGATCGTCGAGGAGGACGAGGAGGTTTTGTCAAGGAGGACCCCTCCCGTGCCGCACACAGGGGGAGGGGGCGACACTGTTATGGCCGAGGTGCATACCTCAGCCACCGAAGACCAGGAGGGGAGAGCCCCTCTGGTGAACGAAGAGGGGGAGCCCGGACAATCCGAGCTCTCCCCGAAAGTGGCCCCGGAGCCGTCAAGGCACCCGAAGTCTGACTTTCCGGTCTCCACAGAAGGAGGAGCCGGGGTGCCCCCGCCACCCCCGCCCACTTCAGAGTGGGTTTCGACCGGGTGGCTGGACGAGATGGAGGAAGCTTTAACCAGCTCCTCTATCGCCGAAGAGCACCGTGCCCTTATGGGCGCGGTGTTGCAAAGTCTTCGGTCCGTGGACAACGGACTAAAGGAGGCCTTCGGCGGCCTTCTCACGGGCTTCAAGGTAGGCCATGTAATGCCTTTTCCTTAGAAAATTTCTTTTATATGAATATGTAACCTCATACACAGTAGCCCCCGAGCCATGGATAAGTTAGAAAAACTTAGGCGGGGGTCTAATAGAATTGATGTATGGATGACGGTAGAGTGAGCAGTAGCCACCGAGACTCTGACTGGATTGAAAAATGCCGGTCAGAGGATCGAAAATGGATAATTCGGGAGTCTAATGTGTTTAGTCTGATATGCAGGCGTCATCCTCGGCGGCAGCCGCCAACGCCGAGGAGTTGGCCGAGCTGAATCGGAAGCTCAAGAGCTCCGAGGATGACCTCGGACTGCTGAATAAGCGGTTCAACGAGGCGCAAGGCAAGTCCGAACTACACTGTTTACTACAACATTTTTAAGTAAGGTTTAAGTAGTTAACCTAAACGGGGTGCAACTGATATTATTGCAGCTGCTTCCGCGGAGGTCGAGAACCTCAAGGCCGAGCTAAGGAAGGCTCAGCTGGACGCTGCGGAGCAGAAGGCTGCGGCCGAACTGGCTACGGTAAGAACCGCTAGCCAGAAGCACGAGGCCAGAGTGTGTGAAGTGCAGCAAGAGCTCAAGGATGCCATCACGAAATGTGAGGCCCTTGAGCAGAAGAATAAGGAGCAGGCCGCCGAGCTAACCTCACTAGGATCGGCGGCTAAGGAAGCGCGGACAGAGGCGCGAGGCTACCAAGAGGAACTCCGCCAAGTTAAACTTATTGCGGATGGTAAGCCATATGTGACATCCCCAGATTACTAAACCCTAATCATGCTAATTAGTCATGCCAAGTCGTCATCATTATGCTCTAAGAAAAACAATTAAGAAATAATCCAACTTCAAATTCAAATTTAAAATAAAAGTCAAATTATTATTTCTTCAAACTATAAAAATAAATTGTTCAAAATTTAGCAAATAATCATTAAGTAATGTACAAATGGAAAATAATATTATTTGAATTGGTAAAATGCCCTTAACCAATTTAAAACAGTACCTAAACAACCTTTTTAAGATCATTTCTAATTATTCAAAATTCAAATGAAATCCTTTAACCCCCAAACTTTTTGTGGCAGTACTAGGCATTGCCCAGTATTTGAATTGGCCACTTGCACATTTTACAAAAGTCTTTTGGAGCAAAAAGAAAAGGCAAAACAGAAGAAAGGAAGAAAGCAGAAAAAGAAAAAGAGAAAATGGAAAACCCACTGTGCACTCGGCCCAGTTTCCCCTACAGTGCGGCCTGGCCCGAAAGGCACGGCCTTTCCTTCAACCTCGCGCCAGAGGGGAGGCCATGGCGCACGCGCTGCCGTCCGCGCGCCGGCCATCCCGCGGCACAAGGAGATGGATAAGAACGCCCAGGAGCTCCTGGACGAACCCTAGGTCGCCCGTTCCTCTCCCTCGCCTCGTCCCATTCCATTTCCTTCGAGGCCGAACGCGTCCATCGCCGCCGCTCGCCATTGCCGTGGCCACCGGCCACTCCTCGCTGCGCGAGCATGGCCAGAGGCACCGGCGTCCTCCTCTACGCCGACTACAAGCATCGGTTCGAGATGTAGGCCCTCCTAGCCGTCGCAATCATCGTCGCCATCAACTGCATCCGCCACGGCCTCGACCTCGATCCGCCGTCGTCCGATTCCCTCCGGCCCCCCTCGACCTCGCCTTCGGCTCCAATGTGAGCTCCTGTCCCTCTCTCTCCGCCCGCCCCCGTTCTTTCCGCGCCGTAGCATCAATCCCCGTGAGCTCCGAGCCGCCGTCCGCCATTGTCGCTATAGAGCTCGGTGCCGCGTCCTTTTGCTCACCCCCGCGTGTCCAGATTGTTTCTGGAGCACTGTTAGTGCGAACTAGCTGCTCACTTGGCTCGCCTGCGTGCTATACCCTCGCGCCCGTGCTTGACCGAAACCGGCGGCCGCCAAATTCGCCGTCGTCACTGCCACGGTCCACCCCGGCGAGTCCCGCAACCACCCAGAGGCGCGCGTTGCTGCCAGCAACCCAACGCAAAAAACGGCGCGACGAACCGTGGCCGGAGACGAGCGCACGGTCGTCGCCGGCGCTCGCCCACGCTGCTCTGCAGCTGCTGCTACAATAACTGAATGTTACTGTAGCGCTTTCCAGCTTCTGCTGCTTCTACTTGACTAGCTCTCTGGACAGCAGCAAAAATGCAACAAGACAAGGGTTATCATAAATAAAAATGATGTGAACAGGTAGTACACTTGACAAGCTCCAAATTACTCCATTGGACCAAATTCAAATAAGGCATGGATTAAATCCTATGAAAATGACAAAAGGCTATGTTCTGTTAACTGAAAAACAGAAATACAGAAATACTGCAGTAGCTACTTTGGAGATGTAGATGAACTAGCTGCAGGAACTGTTCATGCCATCAAAGGGCATGAACTGATAGTACTTTTGATGTAGAGTAAATCATCTATAGGGTGTATTTCCATTAGAGCTATGGATCAATGGGAATCATCCAGCAAACTTTGTAAAAATTAACAGATCCTGGAATGAACGTCAAGTAGCACTTTTCAAACAAAGATTTGAATAAGCAAATGGACACTAACATAGATGCACTTGATACTGACATGTAGATCACAGAAAATTGATCAATAATGATATAAGGCACAAAGCCATAGGATGAACAGAACACTAGCTATAGCCTCTGGAAAACAGGTAAGTGATGTTTAAAACTGAGGACTTAGCAGAATTCTAGATGATTTCAGAAAATGATTAAAACTTTGAAAAATCATATAAAATAAACCGTAACTCGGATGAAAATAATTTATATATGAAAAATGATCAAAAAAATATGAAGAATCCGAATATGTGGTCAAAATGCTTGACCATCACTCCTATCTATGTGAACATGAATTTGTTTTGCCCGATTTCGATAAATGAATAGTGCATAACCTTAATAAAATAGTTCCAAATAAATTCCTAAATTATCTAAAACAATTAAATAGACATTATATCTCATCTGCATATCATTTAGGCATGTCATGCATCGCTGTTGCATTTTGCCGTGAATTTATTGTTTCTTCCCCCTCCTTCTCTTCTGATAGACGCCGAGACCGCCGCCGACGCAGCTGAGTACGACTACGCTCCGGACGAGCAGCCTTCTGACGACCAGCCCCTCTCAGCAGATCTTCCAGGCAAGCAACCCCCCTTGATGCATGCCTATATCACCTATTTCTTCTCCCTTCTGCTTGCATTAGAAATTGCTACTGCTTTGCTTTATCCTATTCTGATGCATAGCCTAGTTTTGTAACCTGTTATTGATACCTGTCTGTTATAAAAAATGCTTAGTTTAGGTTGGATGGTAAACCATCTGTGACCCCTCTCCCTTGCTGTAGTTGCCTCGCTTTAGTACCTGTGCCCCGATTAGTGTGATCGAACGGGTTGAGAACCGCACACCCCCTAAGTTGCTCGTCTCTGCAGAACTGGCATCGAGTGCCGAGGGTGATACCTCTTATCTCACCTCCGATGATGCCTCTGTAGAATAGCTATTCGGTTGTGGGTTACCGAGGGTGATTCCTCTTTCATCACCTCCGATAAAGCTACCGTCGTGCAACTCCTCGAGTGGGAAACCATCGAGGGTGATTCCTCGGATTCCTTCTCGATACTTTGGACTCACGGATACTTTGACCTTGTTGCAGGCGGGTCGACCCCAAGGGGTACCCGCGGGGAAATGTGAAGTCGGGCTTGCCAGGAGGGCACCCGCGAGAGATTATTGTGGCGGAACGACAGGGCAGGCGGAGACCACCCTGCTCGTGATCCGTGTGTTACTAAGTCGGAGCGACAGGGATCCTGATCGTCTCTGCGAGTTACTAAATACGCCTAACGGATTTGGGTATTTGATCTGAGTTGGCCACTGGCCTATACGCACTACCACCACGTGGGATAATGGTTTAATGGGGCCCTCTACGTCGTATGTATCAGCCGACATCTCTTCAGACGTCACAGCTCAGAGATGCGGGCTGACCGTTGGGGTGGGCTGGTTACGTCACTGGTGTATTCAGTGTCGCGCCTGGGCCCCGACCAGCCACGCAACGTGCAGGAGTGCAAAGGGCGATGGGCCCAAGACCCCTCTGCTGAGCCTAGGTAGGGCTGCGTCGTGTCGACTTCCCGAGGCCGGGCGTTACCCAACAAGTGTGTCCGGCCAGAGGTAATCGAGCGTGTTGGGTAACAGTAGTGCACCCCTGCAGGGAAGTTATCTATTCGAATAGCCGTGTCCACGGTAACAGGACGCTCGGAGTTGTATCCTGATCCACTACAACTACAAACTGGTGCTGATTCAATTAAACTGTTAATATTGCTCTCGAGATCGCTTTCTCGCAGGGAGTCGAGAAAGGATCTCAGGGCGTTGCTATTATACAACCACTATTATATGCTACTATGTTCTACTCTCTTCTGATGCTGCAAGATTGCTTCAAGATGCTAGTCTTCGATAGGCTAGGCTTCTCCCCCTCTATTCTTGCATTCTGCAGTTCGGTGCAAAGATATAGCCCCATTCCTTTGATACCGATGCATACTTAGCATAGTTCTGATGTAAGTCTTGCGAGTACTTTGGATGAGTACTCACGGTTTCTTTGCTTCCCTTTTTCCCCATACCCGATTGATGTGATCAGACGACGGAGCCCCGGAGCCAGACACCACCGCGGGAGCTTACTACCAGGAGAGTCCCGGAGGCACGTACTACTGGATTGAGCCAGCCGACCAGGAGTAGTTCGGAGGCCCTAGGAAGGAGGCCTTCGCCTTTTCGATCTAGTGTCGTTGTTTGTGCTAGCCTTCTTAAGGCAAACTTGGCTAACTATGTCTGTACTCAGATATCATTTGTGTGTATGACTTATGTATTCGGGTCCTCGTGACCCCTGGTTTGTAATATGAAGATTTATGTTTAAATTTGTGTTTAGAGTTGTGTTGTGATATCTTCCCGTGAGTCTCTGATCTCGAGCGTGCACATTTGCGTGTATGATTAGTGCACGGTCGAGCAGGGGCGTCACACCATACTTGCTGCAAAGTGTCTTTGGTGGTAACAGGTTCGCTTTGCTCACGCGAGTGTGGCGTTCCCCAGGCGCCTTTGCAGACCTCCCGAGGAGTGCATCGGATGCAGCTAGGTTCTTCGCCGCCCATGAGGGTTGTGCCGAGCAGAGGTTGTTTTGGGCGCAGTTTCAAGCGCCCGAACACCCTCCCCTCCTCAACAACCAGATGAAGCAGCTGATGGAGCTGCATCAGATGGCGGAGCCGGCGATGAAGGACCTCTGCGTCAAGCTGTGGCCTTCGGAGCCGCCGCCGAGCAGCTATTTCGGCTTAGTCCAGAAGCTGTACGACGCCACGCCCCGGATTGATACCTGGAAGAGCTCTGTGTGCATTGAGGGTGCTCGGATGGCCTTTGGCAAAACCATGGTGCACTGGCCGAAGATCAAGCCAGCCGAGGTGGCCACCGGACCTCCGCCCCCTAGGAAGGAGCACAGGCGCCCCGAGTAGTATTTTCCCATTGTGATGGATGGTGCTCGGTCAATAGAGGCCCAATGCTCAAAATATGTAATTTATGAGTAAATTTATTTTCCTTGTATCCGAGGAGTTGAAACTTTTATGGTGTTTAAATGCAACTTGTTGGTTGTAAATATAATGCCTTATATGTTTATTTTGACTCCTGTGCGGCCGTTTTTTAAACTGAAAGTTACCAGTCGTCGGCTTCGGCCCCCTTGCAGATACTGCATGGGGTGTTTTCTCTTAACACCTTAACCCTTAGCCGACGTCTCGGTGCCCGGAGGCGGTTGTGTGTAAGGAAAACGAGGCAATCGGACTATGCGGCTTTAGTGCTTTCACTTAGCCATAGGAGCTTGACTGCGGGGGCTGGTGACTAGCCCCCAGTGTATGTGATATTCGGGTGCACCGAGGTTGATACCATTATCACTTGGTTCAAACCCTTTGTTTGACACGGATTAACCTCCATCGATTTTTAGTTTGACACTTGTCATCGGATCGCCGACCAGTTCTCGCTTATTATGACAGTCAGTTTTCGGCTTTCTCCACTAAGGTACTTAACCAGGCTAGCTAGAAGTACAATCGCAGTGGTTGTCCCTTTGCCCTCCTAGCCGGACAATGCGAAACGTAAGAGGGCAATCACAGGAGCCGGGCAACCTAACCATTGACCAAAGACATAATTCGGAACTGATTCATATAATGCAATATCCATGACGCCGAGCACATGTAATAAAATTGGCGCCGGAATGATGTTTGGGGCAAGATTTATGGTCGAGCCCCCGGTCTATTAGCCGATCACATCTAAAAAGGAACGTATCATAACAGTTTACTTGGGCCGAAAAGCGGAGAGGAAAACGCAACATGATTGACTGCAGTATGACCGGAGAAAAATGGTTGTTATTTCCTTTAAATTCGTGACGTCTATCCATACAATCCGGACTGCCGAAGTAACTTTTACAGATACTTAAAGAAATAAACACATTAGAGGAAAGGTTTACACATGGCCTTCATGAGTGGTTTGACGTCCCTACTGTGCCCTGCCGCACGTCTGCGCCTTTGCTCTTCATGAATCTTCCATGCGATTGGAGTCGTCGACTGTATGCTTTGTGTAAGTAGTAATGTTTGGCGGGCGAGCCCTTGGGAAAGGGTTTTGAGAAGTCGCCGCAGTGTATCAGCTTAACGCTGGTCGGGCCCTAGATGGTGCCTATTATTTAGTAGTGTTCCGAGAACATCTTTGGCCGTGGCTCGGTCGAACCGAGCTCTCGGCCCTTGAGTCATTGCCCTCACAGCTGCCCATGGAATCTTGAGCGCGAAGTTGTGCACGCGAGGTACGTGTGTCGCGGCTGGATGGGCCGTGCTGTGGGGCGCGTATCCCTATTCAGGGTGAGCACGGGAGTGCTCCGGGACCGAGGCCATAGCTCGGGCGCGTTTGCGTGCGTCCAGTGCCTTGATGGTTGACTAGGCCTGCGACGCTTCTTCGGCGGCTAGAGCCGCTGTGTGTTCCCCAGTTCGGAGGGAGCGCTCGGTGTTACCGTTGACGGTAATAACACCCTTTGGTCCTGGCATCTTGAGCTTCAGATATGCATAGTGCGGGACGACATTAAAGCGGGCGAACGCTGTCCGGCCGAGGAGTGCGTGGTAACCGCTGCGGAAGGGAACAATGTCGAAGATTAAGTCTTCGCTGCGGAAGTTGTCGGGCGAACCGAAGACTACTTCCAATGTCACGGATCCCAAGCAGCGTGCCTCGACGCCTGGGATTACACCTTTAAAGGTGGTATTACTGGTTTTGATCCTTGACAGGTCGATTCCCATCTTCCTCACTGTATCTGAGTAAATCAGGTTGAGGCTGCTACCTCCGTCCATAAGGACTCTAGTGAGGTGATATCCGTCCACGATGGGGTCGAGCACCAGACCCGCCGTTCCTCCATGACGGATACTGGTCGGATGGTCTCGACGGTCGAAAGTGATCGGGCAAGCCGACCATGGGTTGAATTTCGGGGCCACCGGCTCTAAGGCGTAGACATCCCGAAATGCGCGTTTCCGCTCCTTCTTGGGTATATGCGTGACGTAAATCATGTTTACGGTTTTTACCTCGGGAGGGAACTGCTTTTGGCCTCCATTGTTCGGCCCGCGAGGCTCGTCGTCATCCTCGCTGCGGGGATCCTTGCTCTGTTCCTCGGCTGTAATTTTGCCGGCCTGCTTGATTACCCAACAGTTACGGTTGGTGTGGTTGGCAGGCTTGTCCGGGGTACCATGAATCTGGCAGGGCCTATCCAAGATTCTATCCAGTGCAGACAGGCCGTCCCGGTTCCCTTTAGAGGGTTTCTTCCGCGGTCCTGATTTCGAGCCGCTGAACCCGGCATTTACCGCTGCATCATCGGCTTCACTGCCGTTGTTTGTGTGCTGGCGCTTACTATTCTTGTTGCGCCGAGGTTTCCCGTTCCTGTCCCGGGCCTCTGAAGTGCCGAGGTCTTCGGGGTGGTTGCTTCTACGAGCTAACCAACTATCCTCACCCGCGCAAAAGCGGGTCATTAGGGAAGTGAGGGCCGACATTGTTCTCAGCTTATCCTGGCCGAGCTGGCGAGCGAGCCATTCGTCCCGAATACTGTGCTTGAAGGCGGCGATTGCTTCGGCATCCGGACAATCGACGATCTGGTTCTTCTTAGTCAAGAACCGATTCCAGAATTGCCGAGCTGACTCCTCGGGCTGCTGAACGACATGGCTCAGGTCGTCGACATCCGGCGGCCGAACATAGCTGCCTTGAAAGTTGGCTCGGAATGCATCCTCGAGCTCCTCCCAGCTCCCGATGGAGTTTTCGGGTAGGCTGTTCAACCAGTGCCTTGCCGGTCCTTTGAGTTTTAATGGTATATATTTAATGGCGTGGAGGTCATCTCCTCGGGCCATATGAATGTGGAGAAGAAAATCTTCGATCCACACGGCTGGGTCAGTTGTCCCATCGTACTGTTCTATATTCACGGGTTTAAACCCTTCGGGAAACTGATGCTGCATCACCTTGTCTGTAAAACACATGCGGTGAGCGGCGCCCCTGACCCGGGCCACGTCGTGCCGGAGATCGGTTGTCATCCGGGCATGGTGCTGCTCCCGAACTCTATCGTTCCTATCGCGCCAGGCTTGGTATCCATCCCGTCCAGCGGGCGTGTGTCCACTGGACCCGTAGATGGAACTTGACTGTATCCCTCTAGTGTTTAGGTCGTGCCGCAGATCGTATGGGTCATCCAGTTGAACCGGGTCCTTGCCCGCCCGGCGAGGGGGCGCGGGTGGGTATTCGGTTTCTCCAGCCGTCCTGTCCCGTCCTCGAGGGGGGCAGTCGGGCTGGCTTGTCTGAGTTCGTCTGGGAGGCATGGGTTCAAGGGCCACGTCCTCAAATGACGGAAGCAAACGCCGTCGTGGGTAACTTTTGTATTGATCCTGGCGCTGATTGTCGAAGCCCTCTTCGGCTGCTAAGACCATCGTCCATCTATCGTTAAGGGTATCTTGTTTGGCCTTTAGCTGCTGCTGCTTCTTCTTCAAGCTTCGGGTAGTGGCTATGAGCCGCTGCTTGAATCTTTCCTGGCCCAGGGGGTTCTCGAGGACGACGAAATCCTCGAGTCCGAGGCTATCCTCCTCTTCAGAAGGAGGGAGGTAGTTGCTGTCCTCAGAGTCCTCGGGGTCCTCAGGGTTACCCCGGTCCTCGTGCCCTTCAGAGGCGTCGTGGTGCTGTTCGGGGGTGGTGTTGTCGCCGAGCTCCCCCACGTTGTCCGGACTGTCATTATCTCCGGTGCCGTTTGTGCCTGCGTTGTTTTCCTTGCCCTTTCCTCGCCCCCTGGATCGCCTTCGTCGGCGTTTGGGCGGTTCCTCGTCGGGGCCGTCGCCATCCTTCTTGGGGGTGTCGCCATCCTTCTTGGGGGTGTCGACCATGTAAACGTCGTAGGTGGAGGTGGCGGTCCACTTTCCGGTGTTGGGAGTGGCAAGGGAGGGAGCCATATAGGGCATGACGTTGATGTCCTCGTCCATGTCGTCGGCCTCCTCGGAGGCATAGTCCAACATGTCGGTTAAGTCTTCAACAGTGGGTGGTGGGTGGGACGTAAAATTCCCCGTGGTTGGTCACCGGTCCGATCTGCTCATGGACCGAGGACGGGTCATCCGTGATACTCATCTTCTGGATCCGATCTAACATCTCGCTTAAAAGTGAGAGGTCCATCGGATTCATCCTTGGGCATCCTTCGGAGTTGAACTCCGGTGTGCCTGCGCCGGGAGTGTGTTCGGCCAAGGGCGGCCCCTGGCTCTCTGGCGCCGGGATCGGATCCGAACTCGAGGCCAGATCTAAACTGAGGACCGGCCTGGAGGCGGGGTCGAGGAGAGGATCCGAAGTGAAGGCCTCGGAATTATTAGGCTCCTCAGGTAAAGCTGAGAACCCAGTAAAGATCAGATCGCCCCGAGAGTCGGCGACGTACTCTAGGTTGCCGAACCTGATCTCCTGCTCGGGGGCGAAGCTGTCGACCTGGTCAAGGTGACCAGTCGGGTCGGCGTGCAGCACGATGCTGCCAAACGCGAAAAGCTGGCCGGGGACGAAGATGTCCCCGCTGCGGATGCTGCTACTTGTAGCTTGCGTTGGTATTTCCCCGAAGAGGAAGGGATGATGCAGCACAGTAGAGATAAGTATTTCCCTCAATTATGAAACCAAGGTTATCGAACCAGTAGGAGAATCACACAACACCTAGTAAGCAGTACCTGCACACAAACAACAAATCCTTGCACCCAACGCAAACAAGGGGTTGTCAATCCCTTGGCGGTAAGATCGCAAGATTAAATTGTATTTGATAGATTGATAGATTGCAGCAAAAATACTAAATAAAATAAATAAAAGAAAATGGCAGCAATATTTTTAGGGTTTTAGTAATATGATTTTGATAGACCCGAGGGCCATAGATTTCACTAGAGGCTTCTCTCGAGAAAATAGCAAACGGTGGGTAGACAAATTACTGTTGGGCAATTGATAGAAAAGCAAATAATCATGACGACATCGAAGGCACTGATCATGTATATAGGCATCACATACAAGATTAGTAGACCGACTCCTGCCTGCATCTACTACTATTACTCCACACATCGATGGGCTATCCAGCATGCATCTAGTGAATTAAGTCCATAAGAACGGAGTAATGCCCTAAGAACGATGACATGATGTAGACAAGACAAACTCACGAATTAATAAACCCAATGAATAGATCCCATCTTTTTACCCTTAGTAGCAACGATACATACGTGTCATGTCCCTTTCTGTCACTGGGATTGAGCACCGCAAGATCGAACCCACTACAAAGCACCTCTTACCATGGCAAGATAAATCAACTTAGGTGGCCAAACCAAATCAATAGATCGGAGAAGAAATACGAGGCTATAATAATCATGCATAAAAGAGATCAGAGAAGACTCAAATAATATTCATGGATAATCTGATCATAAACTCACAATTCATCGGATCCCAACAAACACACCGCAAAGAAAGATTACATCGGATAGATCTCCAAGAACATCAAGGAGAACATTGTATTGAACATCAGAAAGAGAGAAGAAGCCATCTAGCTACTCCCTATGGACCCGAAGGTCTGTGGTAAACTACTCACGCGTCATCGGAGAAGCAGCAAGGTTGATGTAGAGCCCCTCCGTGATCGATTCCCCCTCCGGCAGATTGCCGTAGAAGGACCCCAGATGGGATCTCTCTGGAACAGAGGCTTGCGGCGACGTAAAAAGTATTTCGTGGACTCCCTCGAGGGTTTCTGATTTTTCTGGAATTTATAGTGCTGGAATCGGGTCAAACGGAGCTTGGTGGGGCCCACGAGGCATCAGGGCGCGCCTGCCCCCCCAGGTGCGCCCTGGTGGCTCGTGGGGCCCACCAAGGTCTTCTGGCCTCCCCTCGAAGCTTCTGGTATTCTTCTTGCCCAAGAAAAAATCTCCAAAAAGTTTCACTGTATTTGGACTTCGTTTGATATTGATTTTCTGTGAAACAAAAACAGAGCAGAAAACAGCAACTGGCACTGGGCACTAGGTTAATAGGTTAGTCTCCAAAAATGATATAAAATTGCTGTAAATGATTATAAAAACATCCGAGATTGATATTATAACAGCATGGAACAATCAAAAATTATAGATACGTTGGAGACGTATCAGCATCCCCAAGCTTAATTCCTGCTCGTCCTCGAGTAGGTAAATGATAAAAACAGATTTTTTGATGTGAAATGCTGCCTAACATATTTATCACATATTCTTTTTATTTTTGTAGCATGGGCATTGGACTTATATGATTCAAAGCAATAGTCTATAATTTGACATGAAAACATAGATACTCAAGCATACTAACAAGCAACCATGTCTTTCAAAATATCAACGCTAAAGAAAGTTATCCCTAGCCCATTATGCTCAATCATTGATCCATTTATGAAACACACTCAAATATTAGCTACAACCGATGCACAAGTATGACAATAGTGTTCTCTAGTTGGTGCTTTTGTAAGAGAAGATGGAGACTCAAGAAAAATAAAAAATGCATAAAAGTAAATAGATCGGCCCTTCGCAGAGGGAAGCAGAGATTTGTCAAATGTGCCAGAGCTCAAAGCTGAAATTAAAGAGATAAAAAAATATTTTGGGAGGCATGCTTTTCCTGTCAACGAAAATGAATGAGAATTTCCAATATCTTCCATGCTACATACATCATAGGCGGTTCCCAAACAGAAAATAAAGTTTATTCCTTTCCACCAATTCTTTCACAATCCATGGCTAGCCGTATCCACGGGTGCCCTCCATACCATCACTTTCCAAGGAATTTATTATTGTGATCGCATAAGATTTTTCATTTCATTTCATTTCACAATTCGGGACTGGGCATCCCTATTACCGCCACACTCTCGTGCAATGACAAGTGAATAAACACTCATCTTGAGAATAACACACCTAGCATGGAAGATATTGGCTACCCCCTTCCGCTTCATGAGCGGTACGGGCACACAAAATAGAAAAATTATTTTGAAATCTAGAGTTGGCACACACAAATTTACTTGGAACGGCATTGGAATACCGCAAATAGGTAGATATAGTGAACTCATAAGGCAAAACTGGTTTTAAGGATTTTGGATGCACAAGCAGTATTTCCGCTTAGTACAAATGAAGGCTAGCAAAAGATTGAGAAGCACCCAACCAAAAACGAAAACGGTCATAAACATGCATTGAACATAACTAACACCGAATAATGCACCATAGTAGGATATAACTTCATTGCATAAGTATTGACTTAACGTGCTTGCATAGGGAATCACAAACCTTAACACTAATATTGTTACTTAAGCACAATTACTCACTAACATGGCATCACATATCATCATTTCCATATCGCAAAACTATTGCAAGGAATCACACTTGTCATATCCAATGATCTATATGAAAGTTCTTATCTATATCCCTCTTGAATATTCATCACTTTGGGACCAATTGCATAACATGTGCAAATTACCGTTACTATCATCATCTCTCAAAAAGATTTAAGTGAAGCATGAGAGTGCAAATATTTCTTCAAAATTTCAGTCTTAACAATTCTCAAAATAATATAAGTGAAGCATGAGAATTTATTTCTACAAAATTTCAATCAAGTCAATTCTCAAAATGATATAAGTGAAGCATGAGAATTTATTTCTACAAAATTTCAATCAACTCTCAAAATAATATAAGTGAAGCATGAGAATTTATTTCTACAAAATTTCAATCAACTCTCAAAATAATATAAGTGAAGCATGAGAGTTTATTTCTACAAAATTTCAACCACCACCGTGCTCAAAAGGATTTAAGTGAAGCACTAGAGCAACTGCCTAGCTCAAAAAATTTAAGTGAAGCACATAGAGTATTCTACAAATTATGATGACAACGTGTGGCTCTCTCAAAATAGGTGTGTGCAGCAAAGATGATTGTGACAAACTAAAAAGAAAACAAAGCAAAGACTCATATCATACAAGACGCTCCAAGCAAAACACATATCATGTGACGAATAAAAATATAGCTCCAAGTAAAATTACCGATGGTCGGTAGAATAAAGAGGGGATGCCTTCTGGGGCATCCCCAAGCTTAGACGCTTGAGTCTTCCTTGAATATTACCTTGGGGTGCCTTGGGCATCCCCAAGCTTAGGCTTTTGCTACTCCGTATTCCTTCATCCATCGTGATCTCACCCAAAACTTGAAAACTTCAATCACACAAAACACAACAAAACCTTCGTGAGATCCGTTAGTATAACAAAACAAATCACTACTATAAGTACTGTTGCAAACCCATTCATATTTTATTTTTGCATTATACCTACTGTACTCTAACTTCACCATGGCTTATACCCCCCGATACAATCCATAGATTCATCAAAACAAGCAAGTAGTGCATCAAAAACATAATCTGTCAAAAACAGAACAGTATGTAGAAATCTATTTAAAATCCATATTTCTGTAACTCCAAAAATTCTGAAAAATTAGGACAACGTGGAAAATTCATATACCAATACTGTGTAAACATTTCAGATTTTTCTGATGCTCCAGTACAGAAACAAAATTCGGGCACTGGACGCAAAACTTTCTGTTTTCCAAACAGCATCAATTATACTATCTTCCAAATCATCCCAAAGGCTTTACTTGGCACAAACACTAATAAAAAACATAAAAAATACTATCATACCAGTAGCATGACAGTAAAAACACACCATAACAGAAACTTATAACAAAAATTTATTTTATTCATTGGGTTGCCTCCCAACGAGCGATATTGTTTTATGCCCCTAGCTAAGCATAATGCATAATTTCAAGTGTTGTCATCTTTGGTGTTGATTCCATAAGTGGCCCTCATAATTGATTCATATGGTGCTTTAATTTTCTTTCTAGGGAAGTGTTCCATACCCTTCTTTAATGGAAACTGAAATTTTATATTCCCTTCTTTCATATCAATAACGGCACCTATAGTTCGTAGGAACGGTCTACCAAGTATTATAGGGCAAGAAGAATTGCATTCAATGTCAAGAACAATAAAATCAACGGGCACATAATTTATATTTGCAAGAATAAGCACATCATTAATTCTTCCCAAGGGCTTTTTAATAGTAGAATCCGCAAGATGATTAAGAGAGCATTCATCTATATTGGTAAAACCTAGCACATCACATAGAGATTTTGGAATTGTGGAAATGCTAGCACCCAAATCACATAAAGCATTGTACTCATAATTTTTAATCTTAACTTTAATGGTGGGTTCCCATTCATCATATAATTTTCTAGTTCAAGCTTCTCTTCTAACGCTTTCATCATGGCTTCTACTATATGTTTAGTAAAAGCTTTGTTTTGCTCATAAGCGTTGGGTGAATTTAACATGGATTGCAACAAACAAATACACTCAATCAAAGAGCAATTATCATAATTAAAATCTTTGTAATCCAAAACAGTGGGCACATCACTATTTAAAGTTTTTACCTCTCCAAACCCACTTTTAGTAATTTTCTCATCAAAATTTTCACCCTCCGAATTATAGGGACGCTCTTTATCTAAAGTTGACTCTTCTTCAGTCCCTTTTTCATCAAGCTTAATATTGCTAAATAAAGAGTCAATAGATGAAACACCAATCATTTTAATATCCTCATCATTATTACGATAGAAACCGGGAGGAATCGCTTTTTCTAAAAATTCTCGTTTAGCTCTTAGCATGGCGGTTCGTTTCTTACTTTCATCCATGGAGACATATAAAGCTTTGATTGATTCACTAATATCAATTTTAGGTGGCAAAATTTTAGTGTTAAGATTTTCCACATCATGAATAATTCTATCGATGCTCCTAGACATATCATCAATTTTACTCAATTTTTCTTCTATCGTAGTGTTGAAAACTTTTTGAGCATTAATAAATTCTTTAATATTACTTTCAAGATCAGAAGGTATCCTATTATTATTGTAGGAATTACCATAAGGATTGCCATAATTATTAGAGGAATTTCCAGGAAACGGTCTAGCGTTGAAATTACCTCTATAAGCATTACTATTAAAATTGTTTCGTGAGACAAAATTCACATCTACGGGATCATTATTTTGCTCAATCAAAGTGGACAAAGGCACATCATTAGGATCAATAGGGGCATTTTTACTAGCAACCAATTTCATAAGAGCATCAACTTTATCACTCAAAGTATTAATTTCTTCAATGGAGTTCACCTTTTTACTAGTAGGAGTTCTTTCAGTATGCCATTGTGAATAATTTTCCATAATATTATCAAGCAATTTAGTAGCTTCACCCAAAGTAATTTCCATAAACGTACCACCCGCAGCGGAATCTAAAAGATTTCTAGAGACAAAATTCAATCCCGCATAAATTTTTTGTATGATCATCCATAAATTTAAACCATGAGTAGGGCAATTTCTTATCCTTAATTTCATCCTCTCCCAAGATTGGGCAACATGTTCATGATCAAGTTGCTTAAAATTCATAATTTGATTTCTTAGAGAAATAATTTTTGCGGGAGGAAAATACTTAGTAATAAAAGCATCTTTACACCTATCCCAAGAATCGATACAATTTCGTGGTAAAGATGAGAACCAAATTTTAGCACGATCCCGCAACGAGAACGGGAATAATTTCAATTTCACAATATCATTGTCCACATCTTTTTTCGTTTGCATGTCACACAATTCTATGAAAGTATTAAGATGGGATGCGGCATCTTCATTAGGACTACCGGAAAATTGATCTTTCATAACAAGATTTAGCAAAGCGACATTAATATCACAAGTCTCCGCACTAGCGGCGGGAGGAGCAATCGGAGTACTAATAAAATCATTATTATTAGTATTGGAAAAATCACACAATTTGGTATTTTCTTGAGACATCGTGGCTACGCAAATAAAATAGCAAACAAGAAAACAAGCAAACTAGAAAAAAGAAGCAAAAAGGCAAAGGAAAATATTTTTGTATTTTTGTAAAAACGTTTTAGAAGTGGGGGAGATGAAAATGAGAGGCAAATGGCAAATAAAGTAAATGCAAGGAGATGAGAGCTTGTGCAAAGGTACTTGATGAATGTTGATGATGTCTCCCCGGCAACGGCGCCAGAAATTCTTCCTGCTACTTGTAGCCTGCGTTGGTATTTCCCCAAAGAGGAAGGGATGATGCAGCACAGTAGAGATAAATATTTCCCTCAATTATGATACCAAGGTTATCGAACCAGTAGGAGAATCACACAACACCTAGTAAGCAGTACCTGCACACAAACAACAAATCCTTGCACCCAACGCAAACAAGGGGTTGTCAATCCCTTGGCGGTAAGATTGCAAGATTAAATTGTATTTGATAGATTGATAGATTGCAGCAAAAATACTAAATAAAATAAATAAAAGAAAATGGCAGCAATATTTTTAGGGTTTTAGTAATATGATTTTGATAGACCCGGGGGCCCTAGATTTCACTAGAGGCTTCTCTCGAGAAAATAGCAAACGGTGGGTAGACAAATTACTGTTGGGCAATTGATAGAAAAGCAAATAATCATGACAATATCCAAGGCAATGATCATGTATATAGGCATCACGTCCAAGATTAGTAGACCGACTCCTGCCTGCATCTACTACTATTACTCCACACATCGATGGGCTATCCAGCATGCATCTAGTGAATTAAGTCCATAAGAACGGAGTAATGCCCTAAGAACGATGACATGATGTAGACAAGACAAATTCACGAATTAATAAACCCAATGAATAGATCCCATCGTTTTACCCTTAGTAGCAACGATACATACGTGTCATGTCCCTTTCTATCACTGGGATTGAGCACCGCAAGATCGAACCCACTACAAAGCACCTCTTCCCATGGCAAGATAAATCAACTTAGGTGGCCAAACCAAATCAATAGATCGGAGAAGAAATACGAGGCTATAATAATCATGCATAAAAGAGATCAGAGAAGACTCAAATAATATTCATGGATAATCTGATCATAAACTCACAATTCATCGGATCCCAACAAACACACCGCAAAGAAAAATTACATCGGATAGATCTCCAAGAACATCAAGGAGAACATTGTATTGAACATCAGAAAGAGAGAATAAGCCATCTAGCTACTGCCTATGGACCCGAAGGTCTGTGGTAAACTACTCACGCATCATCGGAGAAGCAGCAAGGTTGATGTAGAGCCCCTCCGTGATCGATTCCCCCTCCGGCAGATTGTCAGAGAAGGACCCCAGATGGGATCTCTCTGGAACAGAGGCTTGTGGCGGCGTAAAAAGTATTTCGTGGACTCCCTCGAGGGTTTCTGATTTTTCTGGAATTTATAGTGCTGGAATTAGGTCAAACGGAGCTTGGTGGGGCCCATGAGGCATCAGGGCGCGCCTGCCCCCCCCCCCCAGGCGCGCCCTGGTGGCTCGTGGGGCCCACCAAGGTCTTCTGGCCTCCCCTCAAAGCTTCTGGTATTCTTCTTGCCCAAGAAAAAATCTCCAAAAAGTTTCACTGTATTTGGACTTCGTTTGATATTGATTTTCTGTGAAACAAAAACAGGGCAGAAAACAGCAACTGGCACTGGGCACTAGGTTAATAGGTTAGTCTCCAAAAATGATATAAAATTGCTGTAAATGATTATAAAAACATCCAAGATTGATATTATAACAGCATGGAACAATAAAAAATTATAGATACGTTGGAGACGTATCAGATGCCATCGCTGATGACAAGGCAAGCCATTGATCCTTGGTGACCCAGCAGCAGAACTCTCAATGAAAGCACCAATGTCGGTACCAAAACCGGCAGATCTCGGGTAGGGGGTCCGAGTTGTGGATCTTGGAGTCAATGGATAACAAGGAACGTAGAGACAGGGATTACCCAGGTTCGGGCCCTCTCGAAGAGGTAAAACCCTACGTCCTGCTTGATTGTATTGATGTGATTGTATGATGATTACAGAGTTGATCTACCTCGAGATCGGATGGACTAAACCCTAGGTGGGTATTATGATGATGGTTGTCCCCCCCCCCCTCTACGGACTAAACCCTCTGGTTTATATAGACACCAGAGGGACCTAGGGTTACATATGGTCGGTTGCCATCAGGGGATGTACATGCCGGTTACGCTAAATATTTCTTGGAGGAGACGCCAAGTCTTTGGAGGTTTCCTTCTGGTGCACGGGGTCGCCCGCAATCCGGCCTTCCTTTGATGAATAAAGAGCGGCCCATTAGTCCGGCCTACAAGAGATAGGCCGGTAGCCCGAGCACCCCCTAGTCCGGGACACCCTCAGTGACCACTGCCATATTCTCCTCTCTGTTGGCCTGTCAGAAAATTGGACAAACCTATAGTCGGGACAATGGGCCACCGTTAGAGAACAAGCGGACGATAGCATGGGTCTATTTCATGATTTTGTAATTGTATAAGGTTTTGTTGAAGAGATTATAATCAATTACATTGAAAAAGAACACATGTTTTTGTTGAAGAGATTATGATCAATTACATTGAAAAGAACACATGTTTTTGCACTGAACTCAACCGTGTCCGCAAGAAATGTTGCATACGGTGACACAATGTTGTGATCAACCACATTGCAAAAGAACACATGTGCTTGCATCGGACACATGCGTGTTTGGTAAGAAACGTTACATGCGACGACATGATAACACTACAGAAAAACAATAAGATTTCGAACAAAAATTAAGTCGACCTAGCAACTCAACCTTTTTTTCCTTCATGAAACAACTGCATGCATGCAGTGAGTTATTTTACTTCCAAAAATGTCTATGACTCTCTGCATGGTTGGAAAGAATCCACCCACCTAGAGGATTATAGATGTGGAACAGTGAAACCCATCAGAGCATATATGCTGAGAGAAGAGATGTAACTAGTCAGAACTTTCAAGACAATTATTGGACATGATGCATGATGCAAAAAAAAACCGATGCTCCAAAACAAAAGCATTTTGGAGTGCTATTTTTGTTTTTTGGCCATGACTTCCATGAATGTCATTTCCTGATGAAACTTGGCAAGCACTCAAAACATTAGCCAAGGTTTGCCACCAAAAAATTTGAGAATTTTTTGATTTTTTTTATTAAAAAAATCAGATTTTACTGTTCGTGTTGAGATCATCTGAGCTCAAACTGAGATGGGGACTTTCCAATACTTTTTTCATGAATGCAAATCACATGCACATATAGGTGATGTTTTTCTTAACATTTTGATATCTTATTCGCATTTTTCCGAGTTAGTATGAATTTTTCAAAATGACGGTCAAACGATCAAAGGGCAATAGCATAAGACGAGCAAAGTGGTTTGGGCGGGAACGAGTGTTTTCAAAAACTAGGGGTAAACCTGCCGAGTGTGACCCAACTAGGGGCATAAAATCAATTATCCCTTGTTTTTATTCTTGTAACTGGCAAGAACAAGGGGAGTGACTACCCCCTTGCCTTTGTTGGGTGCAAACAATTTATTTGTTTGTGTGCAAGTACTGCTAAAATTGTTAGCTTAGTGACTCCTACTGGTTCGATAAGCCTTGGTTCCTAGCAGAGGGAAATACTATCTGCTGGCGTGCTACATCACCCTTCCTCTTCGGAGAAATCCAACAACTCCCGCGGGAGTAGCACACCACTAATCTATGAGGCATCCTCTCGAAAAATTTGGAAGGTCCGGGAAGCCTCAAAGGAAGATGCACGGATCTCCAAAATCAAGTTGACTCAGAATTTCACCTTCGCACACTTTTGCCAATTTGTGGAGTTGTGGGCCATCTTGCGTGATTTTCAACTTCGTGAGGAAGCACAAGATGACATTCGATGGAAGCAGACGACCAGCGGCACTTATTCGGCGGTCGGTGCCATCTGCTAGAGAGCTCACATTCAGGGCACCACTGAAGCAGCACAAGGTTGTGGAGGAGCAACTCCACCTTGCTGCTACAATGTGTACAGCACAAGTGTTGAAGGGACAGCTTCAATGTGCTGCGCTAGATATCGCTCTAGAGGCGAATGTAGGCCGATGGGGCAGCAGGAGTTCAATCCAAAACTCCTAGAACACAAGATCTGCTCCAAGATCTTAGATAAGAACAACAAGTTCTATTATAGGTAGTGGGGGTACATAGTCTGGGTAGAAAGTAGAGCTGAGGACCTCTATTTATAGGGCTTTGGGAAGCCTTCACATACTTCTACTTATAGCTGGAATACTCTAGAAAACATTATTTAGGTTTCACCATTCTACTCATAGATACTCACAACTAGAAGACTCTAGAAAACAGTAGGTAGGGTAGAAAAGAAAAGAAATACTACACTAGAGTGGAAGCATCTAGAAGTAGCCAAACAAATCTGACATACGATTTTCCCCCCTCATCTAGTGTTCCTCATCATTCTCCCCTGGTTGTTTGAAACTCGCCCTCATGTTATCTTCATAGAGCGTCTCTTCTGGATGGTAGTGAGTCAAGTTTGCAACATTGAAAGTGTTGGATATACCCATGTCGCTTGGGAAGATCTATCACATAAGCATTATCATTTATCTTCCTCACGATAGAGAAGGGCCCATACCTTTGCTGCCTAAATTTCCCTTTAACACCTAAAGGTAGCCTCTCTTTTCGGAGGTATACCATCACCTTATCACCAACTTGGAATTATTTCGGCCTCCTTTTGCGGTCAGTAAGTTGTTTATATTTCTGATTTTGTGCTTCCAAAACACCATGAATCTCTTCAAATAACTCAGTGTAATTATCAGCAAAGGACAATGCTGATTTTGAGTTTCCCCTTGATGGTAGCTTCACCAGGTCCACCACATGTGTTGGAACTTTAGTGTAGACAATGGAAAAAGGGCTCCTTCCTGTGGATCTATGCTTGGAGTTATTATAGGAGAACTCTGCAAGAGATAAAGCCAAATCCCATTGTCCCTTTCTTTCTCCACAAATGCAATGGATCAGATTACCTAAAAACTTGTTCACCACTTCCGTTTGTCCATCTGTTTGTGGATGAGCAGTGCTAGAAAATTTCAGTTCAGTGTTGAATTGCTTCCACAAAGTGAGCCAAAATGCAGCAAGAATCTTGCTATCACGGTCTGAGACGATGGACCTTGGTACTCCATGAAGTCTGACCACTTCTCTAAAGAATAGATTTGCCACATGATGAGCAACCGTTGTCTTGCGGCATGGGATGAAATGAGCCATCTTAGAGAATCTGTCCATGACCACAAACACAGCATCACTCACTCGTCTTGTTCTTGGCAAACCCAAGACGAAGTCCATAGAGATGTCCTCCCATGGAGCAAAAGGAATAGGCAAAGGCATGTATAACCCTGTGTTCTGGACTTGGCCTTTGCAGGTTTGACATATGGGGCATCGCTGAACAAACTTTCCAGCATCTCTCTTTAGTTGTGGCCAAAAGTAACGAGCTTCTAGGTTAGCGATAGTCTTGTCGCGCCCAACATGGCCACTAAGATCACTTGAATGGAGCTCTCTAACCATTTTGTCACGTAGAGAACTTCTTGGAATGCACAAACGATCATTTTTAAGAGATAGCCATCTTGCACTAAATAGTCATCACCTAACGGTTGGCCCCTTGTGTGCTTTGCCCAAACATGGCCAAAGTCTTCGTCATCCTCATACAACTCCTTTATTTGATCCATGCCCGGAAGTTCAGCTTCAAAAGAAGTCAAGAGGCATGCACGACGACTCAAAGCATCGGCTACTCGGTTAGTTATTCCAGATTTATGCACGACGAGATAGTTAAACCTCTCCAGATATGCTGCCCATCTCGCTAGCAGGCGGTCAACATGTTTTGATTTCTAAAATGCTTCAAGGATTGATGGTCACTATAAACAATGAACTCTTTAGGCAGCAAGTAGACTTCCCAAGTTTTCAAAGCTCTGAAAACTGCATACAATTCTTGCTGATAGGTACTCAATTTCTGTCTAGCTTCGCTTAACTTCTCACTAAAGAAAGCAATGGGTTTCCTTTCTTGAGATAGGACAGCTCCAATGCCTACTCCACTTGCATCACACTCCAACTCAAAAGTCTTTGTTGAAATCAGGTAGCACCAAGACAGGAGCTTGTGAGAGTTTTTGTTTAATATCATTGAAACTAGCTTCAGCCGCTTCTGTCCATTGGAACTTCCCTTTCTTCAAACATTCGGTAATTGGTGCCATAATAGTGCTGAAATTCTTCACAAATCGCCTATAGAAAGTTGCAAGGCCATGAAAATTTCTTACCTCAGAAATGGTCTTTGGAGCTGGCCATTCTCGGATTGCTTCAACCTTGGAATCATCAACACGAATACCGTCACATGTTATGACGAATACTAGGAAAAGAAGTTGTGTTTGCAGGAAAACACATTTCTTCAAGTTGACGTAGAGCTCATTTTCCCTTAGTACTTCTAGCACCTTTCGAATGTGATCAAAGTGTTCATCCTCATCCTTGCTATAGATCAAGATGTCATCGAAATAGACCACAACAAAGTGGGATAAGAGGGGCCGAAGGACTTGATTCATCAAGTGCATAAAGGTACTTGGTGGATTTGAGAGTCCAAATGGCATGACTAGCCATTCAAACAACCTTTCCTTTGTCTTGAAGGCGGTTTTCCATTCGTCCCCGGGTCTGATACGGATTTAATGATATCCACTTCTTAAATCCAGCTTTGTGAACACTCTTGCTCCACTAAGCTGATCCAACATATTATCTAGACGGGGAATGGGGAATCTCTACCTTACAGTGATTTTGTTAATGGCTCTACTGTCCGTACACATGTGCCAAGATCCATCTTTCTTTGGCGCGAGCAGAGCCGGTACAGCACATGGGCTAATACTTTCTCGAATGTGCCCCTTTTGCAACAATTCCTCCACTTTCTCCTACAATATATCATGCTCTTTTGGGCTCATTCGATAGTGTGGAAGATTAGGAAGACTTGCTCCCGGAATTAAGTCAATTCTATGTTGAATTCCTCTCATCGGTGGCAGGCCTCATGTCTCTCCAAGTATGTTCTAAAATTCTGCCAATAAACCACGTACCTTTGCTGGAATTTCAACAGTCAGGTGCTCTTCTCCTTTTACAACAAGTGCAGCACACAAATCTGCCTCCTTCAAGTCTTCCATAAACTCATGATCGAGAGGTATGGGAGATAGTTAACATAGTTTTCCCCTCCCCCTTAGAGGTATTGCCTTCAGTTTTGTTTGGTAGAATAATGATCTTTCTCTTATTCCAAATGAAAGAGTAAGAATTTTCCTTGCCCTTGTGTGTAGTATCCACATCAAATTGCCAAGGTCTCCCAAGAAGAACATGGCTGGCGTCCATATCAACTACGTCACACAACACATTTGAGTGATAATGCTTGCCCAAAGAAAGTGGCAGGTTGCATTGTTTGGTTATCCTCATATTCGCTCCTTTCTTGATCCATCCAATAGTGTAGGGATTTGGATGATCATGGGTTTCAAGCTTTAAATGGTTCACCAACTTCTGGGAGATAAGATTCTCGCAGGTGCAACTATCAATCACTAATTTGCATACCTTGCCATTCACCGTGCATTTGCTCTCAAATATTTTCTTCCGTTGTGTGTCGTCAGGTTGTGGTGTGGAACATAGGAGACGCTGAATCACACATATCACCTCCTCAACTTCTTCTTGACAAACCTCTTGTCCCTCTACAACTTTAGATTCGTATTCTTCCTCATCGTCTTCACCATCATGGATAGTTGTGTTAACAAATTTTCTTAGTGGGCAACCGCTGGATATGTGTCCTTCTTCACCACATTTATAGCATTTTGGGCATTCATTGGACTTACCCTTGCCTCTAGTTTGCTTCTGGATGGGTCGTTTTGCCTTTGATGGAGCGGTCTTTTCTTCCACTCTATTAGGCTGACTCCTAGACGAGCCTTCGGTATGGGGATATGGAGGATATGGAGCCTTAGTTGTCTTTCTTATCCTCACAAACCTCTCGGCCTTCAAGGCTAGAGCTTGTGCTTGATCAATGGACCAGATTTGTTGCATCATCAATCGATCTTGAATAGCATCATTGAGACCATTGATGTACCTTGCAACTTGTTGATCTTCAGTTTTGGCAAGCTTGCACCTCACTTGTAGCCTTAGAAACTCCTCCGTATAATCTGAAACGCTCCTATTTCCTTGGGCACAATTTTGGAATTGGATAAATAGGATCTGTTCATAATCAGCGGGTAAAAATCTCCCTTTCAAAAGACTTTTCATTTGCCGCCAAGTTCTCACACGAGGTTCTCCTCTCAGCCTGCGCTCTTCTTGAACGCAGTGCCACCATGCACCGGCTCCTCCTTTCAGCTTGTATGCGACCAAAGGAACTCTATGATCTTCCGGAACCTCCATGACCTCAAAGAAAGTATCCACTTCATATAACCAATCTAGGCACCCTTCAATATCAACATTTTCATTAAAAGTTGGGATCTCAGCTTTCACCTTGTATCTATCTCTTGCATAAGTAGGGTTGGGTACTCTCCGATATGCATAGAGATTAGGTTCCTCAAGGGCATCATCATATTCTTCATCTTCAGAAGCTTCAACATAAATTGGCCTTCTTGAAGCACGTTGAACATCATGTTGTTGTGGCAGTCTTGCTCCAAGATTACCTCTCCTTCTTCTTTGTTGAACATCTTCTTCTTCTTTAGATGAATCTCCTTCATTGGCAGCAGGGGGGACACCCTTTCTTATCATCTCAACCAGCTGGTCAAATCTCCGATTAAGATCTTCACGCAGCTCTTTGATTTGTTGTTCTGCAGCATCCATCCTCTTCTCCAATTGCTCCATTGCTTGCTGCAGCTTGCTCTCAAAGAGAACAACAAGAACTTGTATGGATCAACGGGGCTCTGATACCACCTGAAGCAGCACAAGGTTGTGGAGGAGCAACTCCACCTTGCTGCTACAATGTGTACAGCACAAGTGTTGAAGGGACAGCTTCAACGTGTTGCGCTAGATATCGCTCTAAAGGCGAATGTAGGCGATGGGGCAGCAGGAGTTCAATCCAAAACTCTTAGAACACAAGATCTGTTCCAAGATCTTAGATAAGAACAACAAGTTCTATTATAGGTAGTCGGGGTACATAGTCTGGGTACAAAGTAGAGGTGAGGACATCTATTTATAGGGCTTTGTGAAGCCTTCACATGCTTCTACTTATAGCTGGAATACTCTAGAAAACATTATTTAAGTTTCACCATTCTACTCATAGCTACTCACAACTACTCACAACTAGAAGACTCTAGAAAACAGTAGGTAGGGTAGAAAAGAAAAGAAATACTACACTAGAGTGGAAGCATCTAGAAGTAGCCAAACAAATCTGACATACGATTTTTCCCCCTCATCTTGTGTTCCTCATCATCTTTCTCCTATGGAACATGCTGTATGGAAGGTTTGGGCGCCGCCAAAAGTGAAATTCTTCGCTTGGTTGGCCATCTAAAATCGGATTTGGACTGCGGATAGATTGGCCAAACGGGGGTGGCCGAACTGCGGCCTATACCCGCTATGCAAATGTGTACAGGAGTCCACGGACCATCTCCTCTACAAGTGTCGGTACACGACTAGGCTATGGGGCATGATCAATGACTAGCTGCAGCTTGAGAGCATTGATACTCCAACTTGGCATCTGCTGCGTTCCACTAAAGATTGGTGGATTGGTCTCTCCAATGTTAGAATTTCGAATCGCAAGGACGTCGCCTCGCTTGCCATGCTCACCTCTTGGGCCATCTAGAAGGAAATAAATGCACGGGTGTTGCGCCAGAAGAGCCTACCACCAACGATCCTACTCGGTGAGATTAAACAGGAGGCGGCCTTATGGGTGCTTGCGGGTGCTAAGAAACTAGGGCAAATCATGTCCGGAGAGTAAGGCATAGCGGTACAAGGGGGTGTTGTAACTCTTAAAACTCAAGGGATCGTAACACCAAAACGTTATTCTATTCTGCTTGATAAATTGATGAGGTAAATCTTTTGCATCCGTTACCAAAAAAAAAGATGTACGCATATATAACGAGACAATCCAGAATCCACACACCCGGAGGATTACAGATTTGAAACACTGAAAGTTTAGCTTGCTGGAACTCTCAAGACAGTTACTGGACATGATGCACCACATGCCTCCTCTTGGAAACTTGCTGGCGAAAAAAGCATACATGCGTGTGGGCCACGGGTCGCTTTTGGTTGCTATCGACGCATGTCGACAGCCACCGGCCACCGGAATCAACTGGCGAGATTCCGGTCCTCCAGTGAAGCAACAGCAGTACAACAACCAACGTGGGTGAGAGAAATCCAGCCCGGTAAAACCGTCAAGGCAACCTCTGAACCCGATCCCGATGCACCACATGTGCGCGCATGGAGAGGCCGGGCTCTGAACCGAAGACATGGAACGATGGGAGAGAAGAGAGCACACATGGGTGTGGGCCACCGCTGCCGACCACAGCACACGGCGATCGATCGACGGCCGGCCACGGAGCAGAATCGGACCGGGGAGATTCACTGCATACGTGCTCCAGTTAAGCAGCGGCAGCAGCGCAAGAGATCCAAACAAAATCGGCCAACAATAATGCAGCTACAGTAGAGGGGAGAAGCTCAGCCATGGAATGGGATCGACGGAGCCCGTGAGCTCGCTCGGCACCATGCTGGCCGCCACGTCCGACTGACTGGGCTTTCACCTGCCTCGTCGGACGGTTAGGGGAGGAAGCTAGCCTCAGCCATGGAATCGACGGAGCGCGTGATCTCACCCGTCACGTTGCTGCTGCTGGCTGCCACATCACGACTGACTGGGCTATCACTCCCCTTCATTCCACGGCAGCCGCTCCGTCGCCCTCTTCCTCCGGGTGAGTGTCCCACCGGACACGTGTGCGGTCGACGGGCTCGCATGGTGGCGGATGCTGACTCGGCTCCGCCTCGGCCGTGTGTATCATGCCTTATACTATAGACCAGAAAGTGTACACGCCCAACAAACCGGGAAGGGGGAACTGTCATGGTTGGCCCATTCATCGCCCAATGAGATAATTAAACCCTATATACATTGTTTAAGAAATGTAGGCATGTATATAGCCCCATGATAGCACCATAAAGTATATTCGATCGAGGTCGGCCACCCGCCACAGATCCCGGCCCGGCGACGATCACCACGGTGGCTCTTGATGCATATGCAAGCACGAGCTAGAGTACAAGCGATGTTGCCTGTGGTGATTTCACAGCGAAAACGACGCCTGCTGCTGCATGCAATTTCCATGTGATCGATCGACCTGGCCCCAGCAGCTAGCCTCTGTTGTCTAGTTAACTGCAGGAACGGACGGACGAACGCCTCCCCACATGCTCGTTGCATTTTGTTTATTATTAAAGCAACAAAGTTGATTTGCTTCTCCACTGCACTGCATTGGTAGAGAACAAGACACTGCATCTGCATCTGCATTTGCATGATTGAGCTGGAGGCCCCGCAGGACGATGGCTACATGCCGCCATGAACGACAAGGGTACTGTCTGTGACTGTGGGGTTGGTGAGGAGGAAGGAGGAGCCCATGGATGAAAGCGACAGCAACGGCGGAGAGGCTAATTAGTCTGTAGCTTGACCTTTGATATTATGGCATCAAGTGACCACACTCATCATACAAACAAACCGCAAATTGACCTGTGAAGACGATGCATTCAACCGGACGTGAGGCGCGTTCTATGATTCGCTGCTCACAAAAATTCATTTGGCAAGTATAGTATTTTCTTTTCCAAACGAGTCAAGAATTTCATTTAGGGAAGCCTCCCCAGCCGTGTTTTGATTACCTTAGCTACCTATAAAGGCATCTCCAATAGTCGCGGGATAGCTGTTGGTGCATTTTGCCACATAGAATTTTTTTTTTTTCGAAACGGAGGCAAAAGATTTGCCTCATCTCATTAATTAAGAAGAGTTTTGAATTACATGACCGACCGCCCATAGACAGCCCCGAACTGATAAGCCTACTCTCGCGGCATAAGAGAACTCAAACGCTTGGCCCCTGCCAACCCCCAAAGTCTGACCTCCGCCTTGATTCTAGACGTGATTACATTTGGCATGGAGGACACCTTCCTAAACACTCTTGCATTCTGCTCGTTCCAAATCTCCCATGAAACCAACATGACGAGAGATGCGAGGCCCCTTCTAACATTGGCGTTGACGCCCACCATGTGGTGCCACCAATCCTTGACGTTGTCGAAGCTACTCCAGTCGGTGATGTCCACACCGGTCAAACCCATCCAAGTCTTGATCTCTGTCCAAATGCGTGTCGTGTATCGACACCGGAAGATAATGTGCGCCGCCGTCTCCGGCCCCCTCTTGCATAATTGGCATAGGCCACAATTTGGCCATCCTCTCCGTTGAAGTCTGTCCGCCGTCCAAACACGGTCTTGAATGATAAGCCAAGCAAAGAATTTGTGCTTTGGCGGCGCCCAATTGTTCCACACAGCCGGCTTCATTTTCGATGCAGTGGAGTCGTCGAGTTGAGCTTTGTAAGCCGACGATGTCGTGTATTCACCGGAAGGCGAAAGCTTCCAAACGATCTCATCATCCACCCCCTCATCAAGGAAGACCTCTAGTAATCCAACCCAAAGCTCATAGTATTCAAGGATGTGCTGAATTGTGAGCCCAGAACTTGTGTTGATGTTAACAATCCACTTGTTGAGATCCAAAGCCCTATGGATGGTGTCATTCTTGTGTTTGGAAATTGCAAAAATGGAGGGAGCGATGTCTTTTGGCTTGCGACCCCCAAGCCAAGGGGAGTGCCAGAAAGAGGCCCTTTGCCCGTTGCCAACAGTGATGGAAGTGCACTCATAAAACAGCGCCATGTCCTCTTCATCGCACGGGTGCCCCAAGTCAACCCAAGCTCTTTCCGGGTCCTTCCAAACCAACCAAGGCCATCTGAGCCGCAAGGCACGTGCGAATTTCTCCATGTCCAAGATGCCTAAGCCGCCCATGTCCTTGGGCGTACAAACTTTCTCCCATCTTATCTTACATTGGCCGCCAGAAACCTTATCCGTGCCTCCCCATAGAAAAGCCCGCTGCAGCTTGACAATGGAGGCCATCATTCCTTTGGGCACCACCAGCGAAGTGAGGTGGTGGATGGCCTGCGAAGTGATAACCGACTTTACCCACGTGCTCCTCCCAGCCATCGTAATGTACTTTCCCTGGCCAGTCATGATCTTTCCAGCAATCTTATCAAGCAAATGCTGGAAGTCCACGGTCCGCAAACGATGAATGGATAGCGGAAGGCCGAGGTATCGCAAGGGGAACTGAGCTCTGACCGCCGGGAAGGCACCCAAAACCATGTCAAGGTTGACATTGGAGCATCTAATGGGGGCCACCAAATTCTTGTTAATGTTCGTAACTAGTCCGGTGACGTTTCCAAAGCTTTGAAGTATGGTGGCAAGCATGTCCACGTCCTCCTTGATAGGCGCCAAGAAAATTGCAGCGTCGTCCGCGTATAGAGAGGTGCGAAGGCGGGCACCACGACCACGTAATCTGTGTAGGTCTCCATTCTCAGTTGCCACGTCCAAGATTTGCTGAAGGGGGTCAATAGCAAGGACAAACAGAAGGGGAGACATTGGGTCCCCCTGTCGGAGGCCCTTCCCATGCTGGATAGGATTGCCAGGAACACCGTTGAGAAGAACCCTCGATGTAGACGTCCTAAGAAGGGCCGTGATCCACTCACGAAACCTCGAAGGAAAACCTCTTCTCTGTAACAGGTCAAGCAGATATTCCCATCTAACTGAATCAAAAGCCTTCTTGATGTCCAGCTTGAGCAAGAGCGATGGCGTGTTTGTTCGTTGAAGCCGGCGAGCATAGTTGCGAACATACATGAAGTTGTCGTGGATGCACCTAGATTTGATGAAAGCACTCTGAGCACGGGATATGAGGATGTTCATAAAAGGGGCGAGCCTCATCGCCATCACCTTGGCCACAATCTTGGCGACGGCATGGATCAAACTGATAGGCCTAAAGTCTGTGATCGCCTCAGCCCCCTCCTTCTTTGGCAAGAGAACCACATTTGCAGAGTTGAGCCAGTGAAAGTTCTCCACATGCAAACTCGAGAAGGTGGAGATGACCTTCATAAGATCGTCCTTTATAATTGGCCAGCAGCTCTTGAAGAATGCCCCGGTAAAGCCGTCGGGCCCCGGAGCCTTGTCGCTAGGCATAGCTTTAATGGCGGCAATCACCTCCTCGTCCGTCATCTCATCCCCAAGACTGGAAAGGTCACAATCTGTAAAGTGGAGGGGCTGCCAATTGAAGTCCGTGGTTCTGCGTGGCCCTTTGCTCAAAGCGAAGGTGAAGTGCTGGTACATAATATTCTCCTTGTCCTCATGCTTCGTAACCCAACCAACCCCGTTGCTCAACTTGTGGATGAAATTCTTGCGCCTCCTCCCATTAATCTTTAAGTGAAAAAATTTGGTGTTGGCGTCCCCCTCCTTCAAGTTACGAATGTGGGCACCCTGCCTTTTTCTAGCCCTCTGAAGAACCGCCAAACTGATGACGCGCCTCTTAAGTCGCTTACGAAGGTCAAACTCTTCCGGCGAGAGGGATCGCGACTCCTGAGCGATGTCCAATCTGAGAATTATTTCAAGCGCCATGTGAAGGTGCAACCTTACATTTGAGGAGAAGGATTGACTCCATTTTCTCAATCGGACAGCGGTTGTCCGAAGCTTATGGAAGAGGATTTGACAAGGCTCGTAGTGGGGGGTCGGAGCAGCCCAAGCATCGATGACAGTCTCTTGAAAACCCGGCATCTTGATCCAAAAGTTCTCAAACTTGAAGCTTCTAGGCTTTTGGGGGCCAATTATAGGTGCCAACAGCATGGGACAATGGTCTGACAGGGACGAAGATAAGGCATGCAAGATGTGATTTTGGAATTCAATGTCCCATTCCGCGTTGCAAAACACACTGTCAAGTTTGCTCATGGTGGGGTTTTGCCGCTCATTACTCCAAGTGAAACGACGATTTTGAAGGTGAATCTCGCGTAGATCACAACCATGAAGCGTGGCGCGGAACCGGTTGATACGATTGCGGTTGACGTTCCTCTTGTTCTTGTCTCTTGCACGGTAAATTTGATTGAAATCCCCATTTAGAAGCCACTTTCCTCCGTGCCCCGGCTTGTGAGCCACAAGCTCCTCGAAAAAAACCTCTTTTTGATTGCTCTCAGTTGGGCCATACACGGAGGTGAGACGAAAGGAGCTCTCCTCTCGGACAGTGGTAACTGTAAGAGAGAGGCAGTAGATGCCCATGATGATGTCCGAGATGCGGAAGAGGTCGTCAATCCAGAGAATTGCAATTCCTCCTCTAGTGCCGGTTGCCGGCCTCTGTGCAAATCCTCTCATCCTAAAACCGCCGAGATAAGTTGTTGTTGCCGCGTCAAAGTCCTGCAATTTTGTCTCCTGAAGGCAAGCAATGTTGCAAGCCGATGCGACAATGGACTCATGCACTACAGTCCGCCTGGCCGGACAGTTTAGACCTCTGACGTTCCAGTTGACAATAGAAAGGTCGTCGTCATTCATTGGGAAACGTGGTGGTGCACCAACAGGCAAACAACAAGGAGAACAAAGTAACAGGGACAATCTTGCTTGGGACAAAACAGATCAAGAGACATAATACATCCATACACAGCCCAGAGCACAAAAGCATCAGTCCAGCACACTTGGGCGTGCTCACTAGCACATACAGAGTATGTTGTACTAACATTTGAAACTTGGACGACACCAAACAACAGCATAGCTGCACACATTAGCTCACTGGATCATCTCCGTGTACCTCCTGGTCCAGGGCGTCCTGCCCGCCCCGGCGCATCAGGGCTTCCTCCATGGCCCCGGCTTGCTCACAGTCCAGGCGAAAAAGGGCACGCAGGGCTGCCACGGCTGCAGAGGGGAGCTTCTGCTTGAACATGGAGACGAACTCGTCAATGGCATGCTCGGTAACCTGCTCCTCTCCATCCACTATGCCAAGGCGACGACACAAATTTCGCTCGGCCATCTTCACAATGGGCATGCCCCGGTGGCTACTCTTGATCCTAATACTGCTCCGTCGCACCGTGTATCCAACAGCAAATGTCTTCCTCCTGTTCCTGTTCGCAGGTGGAGGCAGCCGTGGCGAGGAGGCCGGCGCCGGGCTGATAAGAGGTGATTGTGCAGGTACAAACAATGCCCCGTCAGGCAACACCCTTTCTGAAGAAGCCGGGGACAGCGATCCGGACGACACTCCCCACCCTTCACGACGAGGTGGCAAGGGAGTACGTGCAGGTGAGCCATCCGCGAAGAGCGGCGTTAAGGACTCCGACCAGTCGGTCGGCACCTCAAAGTCGTGCGCAAGCGGCGACGTTGCTGGCGTATAGTAGGAATCGAGACCCAGAGGGAGCTCGCGGTCTTCGTCCGCGTCCGCGCTCGATGAAGACAGCAGAGGACCGACGAGGCGCGACGGCGTTCGGATCTTCAGAGCTGGCAGTGTAGGTACCGGTGGGATGACCGCGATGTTGGGCGCATTGTGAACATCACTCAGCGTGGTTGTGGGCGTCGCTGCAGCAGGCGTGGCGACAGGGGAGGCTTCGAAGCCAGGTGGGCGCTCTGGTGTAAGGCCCCAGACGCTGCTGGACCTGACCGGACTCGCAACGCGCGACGACGCCTTTGGGCTAGCACGATGGAGCAGCAGCATCAGCCCGGAGCCGTCCTTTGGGGATGTTGGAGGCGAGGGCAGCACAGAGGTTGGGGAGGATGGCAAGCGTCTCTGATGACCTTGGTTGCGGCTGCATTCCGCAATGTCGATGACGCCAGATTGCCCAGACTGCTGCACAGGCATGCACACGACCTTGACGTCCGCGACCTGTGCGCCAATCACAGAAGCGAGAGCTTCAGCAGCGGCCTGACATGAGACGCTGGATTGTGCTCCAGCGAGCCAAACGACCGCTGCACAGGTGGAACCGAGGGCAGCCTCCATCTGTAATTCTGGAGCAGCTGGAATCACTCCGATCCCAGAGGTAACACCAGGCCGAGGTACTGCAGACACCGGCAAGGGGCACACTTGAGCTTGAGGAGGAGCTTGAGGAGGAGCAGGCCATCCACGAGCAGGGACCTGGAGAGCGACGGCCCCGTGAGCGGGAGGCCTGGGAGGCGCAGCAACCGGACGCCGCTGCGGCGACAGGGAGCTGAGCGGGCGCCAAGCGTTCTTGCATCCCCGCGCACGATGACCGGGCCGGAGACAGTGGGAGCATCTGAAGGGGTCCCTGCAAACAGCTGCGCGATGACCCGAGGTGAGGCATCGGCAGCACCTCCCTTCCATCCAGGCGGGGAGAGGACGCCGGGCAGGTGCTGGAGCAGAATGAGGCGGACTGCGCGGACCTCGCCGAGATGACACCAGCTGCCAGCCGTCGTTGGCCAAATCCGCCTCGCGCCCGGCGCCTCCCACAGCAGCCGGAGAGGAAGATACGGGCCCGCCTTTGGAGAAGCACGCGAGCCATCCACCCATGCCGGGAGCGATGCTGGCGGCGGGAGCAAGCGCGAGCACCGACGATGGCAGAGATCCAGCCGGTGGAGGCGCCGTGCAGCAGACCGGGGCGGTCTGGCGCGCGCGGCCGTCGATCTGCAGCTCACCCGGACGAAGGAGCACGGGAGGGGGACCTGGGACGACCTCAGCAGTGAGGCCGAGCGTCGGAGCAGCGGCCAGATCCAAAGCAGGGAATCGGCCGGCCGGGGAGAGGTTGGAGAAGACCTGCGGCTGGATACCTGCGGGCACGACAGACGGGGGCGGCGGCAGGGGCGTCCTAGGCTGGGGAGGGACAGGGCTGGAGGTGTGCGGCGGCGCCGGAGTGGCCGCCGCCGAAGGAGCTTGGTCGCTGGGTCGGGAGCTCATCCTCACAAGGGATTTAGATTATAAAGACGTACATAGAAATTTTTATGATGCGGCATATAGAATGAATAAATTCAGATGCTCCCACACCTTTTTTTCTTTAGATAAGTGCTCCCACATATTAGGTGTTCCCATTCTCCCATTTCCATCTTTTGAAAAGTTCCATCTCTTTGTGAATGTTCACAAGACATGCTTCTAGAATCCTAGTTTTCTCTTTGATAGGGAAACATCAGGAGAGGTTCCAAATATGCTTCCTTTTTTTAAGGGAATAAAATGCTTCCCTTTTTTGAGATTTCTCAAACTTTCAAGTATGCATATGCATGTCAACTTTTTCCCGGATCGTTGAAATCCATAAGATATTTTTTGAGATTTCTTTTGTGAAATGACAGGCGCCAAATCAATCGCTCTCAGGCACAAGGGCCCTCGACGGAGCCGCTTGATGAAAACAGCGAGTTGTCACCCGGAAAGAAAAAAAAAACAGTGAGTTGTCTTTGCTACTCCGGACGCAGCACCCCGTGGAGAGGACGAACGACAGTAGAACAAACCGACAACCGCTGACTTAGCTTTCCGACCTCTAATGTGGCAGAAAATCCTTCCCAGTTTATATTACAACGCATTAGCCGCGACGCTGAGGCCATGGAGGGTGCACATATGATTTTTTTATTTTTATTTTTGAAACTTGTAAGTACTTATAAAAAGTTTCTAAAAAGTTTACTTATAAAAAGTACCCGTCATATTTTTTTTTATTTTTGAAACTTTCAAAGGCGTATTATACCAGGCTCCATGGTGACCGCAATGGCACAAATGTATACGTGTAACAACCAGGGAAGGTGGGGACTATCTCATGGTAGGCCCACATTCAGCCAGCAATGAGGTAATTAAACCCTACATCATTTGTTTAAGATGTAGGCGTGTACAGACATAGATCCATGAGATGACAGCACCACTAGTAGGCGTATATTCCATGGACGGGGATCGCCGGTCGGCCACCCGCCACAAATCTCGGCGGAGGACGATCACAACGGTGTCCTTTTCTTTCGATGCAAATACTATAAAACACGAGGTAGAGAACAAATGATGGTTGCCACCCTGCATGCATCACGCATGTGATCGACCTGGCCGCAGTACGTAGCAGCCTCTGTTGCTGTTCTCTTAACTGGACGGACGGACGGACGTACGCCTCGCTCTTGGTCTTGGACACCACCACATGCTTATTGCATTTTATTAAGCTTAAGCCAACTAGTGGGATATTTTTAGCTAATACTGTACATTGGTAGAAGACACTGGCTCTGCATCTGCACATCGATCGGCATTTCGGCACGCATATATATAATTGAGTTGTAGGCCTGGATGATAGCTACATGCCCGCATGAACGACAGAAGTCTGTGGGGTTGGTGATGGAGGAGGATCCTGCAGATGAATGCGTGGGTGATGGCCACAGCAACGACGGAGGTTAATTTGCAGTACTCCTTCGCTGCGTGCCTACCTACCTGGCCACGAGGGGGGTACGTCTTGCCATGGAGTGTGGTGACGCCGAGGGTTCTGCTTTTTTTTTTTTTGAAAAAGAGGATGACCCCCGCCTCTGCATCGGGAAGATTTCCAGATGCATGTAGTCACTTTATTAATTATTCACAAAGACCTTACAAAGTAATTTGTCAATATGTCTGAAGTCGTCATCTTGGCAACAACTGTCGCTACTCCTATCCATTGATGAAGAGGTGCAGAAAATGTGAGCCGAATATCCAGACCTCTCACCTAGCCTAACATCTAAAGCCGGAGGCCCCGACCAAGCCACATACCAGGTTTGGGGCACAAAGCGGTCCGACGCACTCTCATAGGTCGTCGCCGCCGTCTTCCATCAATCCATCTTCAGAGCAGGTACTGACGTATCGACCTTGCCAGGCCTGCCATCGACGCCCCCACGACGCCAGACAACGCCTCCTCCCTACGCGCGTTCATCATCACGCATCCGTCGCCGAGACTTTGCTGCGCCTCGCCGCCGAGACTCCACGACGTCGATGCGTCACAGGGAACGCCGCTCCACCGCAGATGCCGTCCACTGGTCCCTCGAGCCTATGCACACCTCCAAGAATGACGCCCTCAAGAGGGGAACGACACACGAGCGCCGCCGTCATCCGATCGACTGATCTAGGGTTTCCCCCGGAGGTAGTGGATAGGGCTCTAGAGCTTCTCCATGACGATGCCTTCAAGAAGGGGACGACGCAGAAGAACGCCGCCATCGCCGACCTTG
The DNA here is from genome assembly GCA_039707655.1 of Elymus sibiricus. Taxonomy (NCBI): domain Eukaryota; kingdom Viridiplantae; phylum Streptophyta; class Magnoliopsida; order Poales; family Poaceae; genus Elymus; species Elymus sibiricus. The sequence continues at coordinate 11,657,414 of CM077676.1, forward strand.
GCAACGTGCCAAGAGTAGGGTTTTCACCCGGATCCGCTCGAGGACCATCCATCCAGCATTGTGTGCACGGGACCGCCACCGATCACCGCCGCAGCGCATCGAACAGGCCTCCCCGGCCGGATCAGATCTGACCGGAGACCAGGCCCACCATGCCGCCGCCGCCATCCCGAGGTCAGATCTGATCTGACTCACCGCCGCCGCGGGCACGCAGCCGGCGTACAACGGGCCGCCCCCACCGCGTCACCGTCCCGACTTGAGGACGCCGCCGCCATGAGTCGTTGCCGCTGCGCCGCCGATCCTCGCGCCCGCCCGCCGCCGCCGCCTGGCGAGACCGCCCCGCACCGGCCATCCCGAGGCGCGGAGAATAGGGCCGCGCCGCCGGCCACCGCGAGGGACTTTGCCCCGGCCGGCGGCGAGGGTGTGGAAAGGTGGTGAGGAGGCGAGGGGAAGGAGATGCGCGCCGCCCGAGTCGCCCGTGGGGGGGACGACGCGGGGGCCTCTCAGACGTGGATCCTTCAGCGGATGGAGAGGCAGCGGAGCGACGAGCACATCCGGCGGCGGCGGCGACTTTTCCTGGAGAGAGATGGGATCGAGATCGGGATCGGGAAAGCGACTTTTCCTAACGAAAGAAAAACTCTCCTAGGCGGCGATTTTATAGGTAACGCTCCTCCTCCTCCTCCTCCTCCTGTTCCTAGTGTGTTTCATTTTCTTTTCTGCAAACTCCTCCGGCTTCTGCAAGTCTCCTGGCTACAATTAATAGTGCTAATCCAAACAACAAATTACAAGGGAATAGTACAAATGGAAGGGTTATCACTGTGCACGGTGATTTACGCTCTGGCTTCGTTCTGGTCGCCCAGAGAGTGCGCGGGAGTAGGATGCCGGCCGCCTTGTACTACTGGGGAAAAAGGTTCTCGTATAAACAACTCATACGTCCAACAAACACGGTTGACCTATTGGGCGACCAATGAAGTAAACGACGTATATTGTTTAATAAGATGTAGGCGTGTACTCCACAATATTCGCTCGATAGGGAGAGCTGGTCAGCCGCCAGCCACACAAATCACAATGGTGGCCTTACTTTTGATGCATATATAAACATGCGCTAGAGAACAAATGATGTTGCTCTGTTCTGATTTCACAGAGAAAACGACGCCTACCTCCCCCGCAAAAGAAGAAAAAAAAACGACGCCTACCTGAATGCCACATGCATGTGACCCCTCCGTTTTTTTGTTAACGTATTGATCACAATCACAGGCCTAATCAGTCAATCAGAGCCTAATTCCATGGAATAAACAATCAACCGTACGTACGTCTCTCTCTTGGGATCTTGCCCCTTGGACGCCACGACGCTGCACCTCACATGCTTGCTGCACTTTCATGTGTAGGAGAATACCATCTTGCCATGCACCCATTGGGTCGATGGCATCGCAAGATCGGTCAATTTGTCTCATGAATTGTCGGCGACAAGTATAACATGCATGCATCGATCGCAAGAACAAGTCAAATTGTTTCATGCATTGCCGGCGAGGTAACATGCATGCATGCTGGGTGCTAGCTGTAGCAATGGACGGCGGAGGACGGTGCATGGCTGTTATAGCCTTGGTAATTAAGTGACTCTGGACAGGAGGATGCATGATACGAACATGGGTGGATGAAGGCCACAGGAACGACATACGGAGATTCGTGCCGGCTACTCCGTTGTCGGTACCAGTGCAACTATGCAAGGGAGCATGGCAGATCAAACTCTTCTTCTCTTCTGCTCCTTCGACCCGTCCCATTCAAGAGGGGGCGCCAAAAGGCTTCTCCCTTTGTCTCTCCGGCGAAATAGATTTTCCACACCTTCCACGCGTGTTGTGCAACTGATTTCACGCCATTATCTTTGTGATGACGGCTTAACTAGCATAGGAGAAATGCGTCGACGCGTGTTGTTATCATGCCGTCGTTGTGCACCATTCATACGCATAAAGGCATAAAGCACAGATTGACTTATGAAGATGATGTGTTCTTTTTTTGGCGGGGAATGAAGATGATGTGTTCAACAGGACGAACAGTGCATTTTGGCTGGGGGCTGCTCACAGATGGACTTCTTCTGTTTTCGCTTTCTAGTTTTCCTTTTCTGTTTCTTTTACGCTTTTCAATTTCACAACCATTTTTAAGATCATATTTTATTAATTTGTATTTCTAATTCGTGGACAATTTTTTAAACTACATGAACATATTTTAATTTGAGAACTGTTTTCGTAATACACTAACTTTTTGAAATTTGAGAATTTTTAATTTCGTAAGTTATTTTGCTAACACACGATGAACATTTCTCAATATGGTCAATATTTATTCACTACGGAATGAACACTTTTTATAAAATGTTTTATTTTTTCAAACAATGTCTGTTTAAATACTCAATGAATATTAGTTGTTTACACATGATTTCTGTTTTTCATATACTCAGTGAACATTATTCAAATATGTGGTGAACGTTTTTCAAAACCTGAGGAATATTTTTAAAAATACACAGTGAACTTTTTCTTAATATATGGTGAACAAATTTTAAATATATGATGAACACTTTTTTATAAAATTAAATATAATTTTAAACCTTTTTCCTGCAATTTTCAAAAGTGTTCCTGCAACTGGAAAAAAAGTTCACACATGTGTTAAAAACATCTTATACTTTTTTAAAACATAAAGACATATTAAAAATATATACTCATGTAACTAAAAATACATTCGAATTTTTAAAAACAAATTTCTTGCATTCTGGAAAACATGAACTACAAAACCGGAGGAAAAAACCAGAAAAATAAACAACTAAGAGTAAGTAAAAAAATTCACCCGCAAAAGAAGGGGGCCCCGCTCCATAAAGAGTAGCTCGTGTCTTTTCGTTAGATCCCCTATAAAAAAATGTCTTTCTTTAGAAAATACAGCGCGACAGCTATGTATCGCCTTTGCGTGACCAAGTACCGCCTCACAAATAGGCAATCGCTAGGATGGACCGGCCAGTACGGTCGGTTAAGTTGTTCAGAAGGAAGCTTCTATGTACAGTAGCCATAAGTTTTTGCGAACCTTCTGCCTGGTTTTGGGAAGGTTTCGACAAGTTTTTCTTTTTCTTTTTTATCTATGCTTTTCTTTATCTATTTTACCAGTTTTCTTATATTTTTAATTTAAATTTCCATTTTTTACTTTCTCTTTTTTATTTTGTGTTTTTCCTTTATTTTTTATTTTTCATGTTTTTTTTGAATAATCAGAAATCTTTTAATACACATTGAACATTTTTCGGATACACGTTGAACAACATGTTGAACATTTTTTTTAAACATGTTAAACATTTATCCGAATACATGTTGAAAAACTTGTCAAATGCACATTGAACACTGTTTTTATACAAGTGAACAGTTTTAGATATATGTTGAATATTTTCCAAAATACATGTTAATTTTTTTAACACATGTTAAACATTTGTCAAATGCGCATTGAATATTTTTCATATACGAGGTGATTTTTTTTAAACACATACAGATTTTTTTCATAAATGTCATGAAGATATTTTGCATAACGTGTGAATATTTCTTAAGTGTTTATGATTTTCTTTAAACGTCACAAGCATTTTATTATATGTTATGAACATTTTTATAAAAACTGCAGGAATTTTTTTTTACAATGTTTGAACATTTGTTTTAAATGTGATGAACACTTAAGAATTATGGCTGATCACTGTGCTTGATGGTAGCTATAGGAGCGGATGGCGGAGGACAGTACATTGCTCTATAGCGTTGGTAATTGAGTAACTCGGGAGGAAGCGCTACGAACATGGATGATGGCTACAGGAATGACAGAGGGAGATTTGAGTCTGCTACTCTGTTGTCGGTACCAATGCAACTATGCTAAGGGAGCATTGCAGATCAAACTCTTCTTTCTCTTCTGCTTCCTGTCGATCCATTCCATTCTAGAGGGCGATAAAAGGTTTCTCCTTCTGTCCGGCGAAATAGTATTTTCACACCTTCGATGCATGTACATGGTGGAAGTAATTGCAAACGTTTTAGGGCATCTTCAACACGGATTCTCAAATAGCCCGTAAATACAATTGTGTACGGCGGACGGGCGTGCAATTGCAGTTGCTCAGACATGTAACTATAGTTACGCGGGGCATGAAAAACCACAAAAAATGAAAACCCACAAAAAGTTAAATCCATAAATTGATCAAATAAAAAAAAACGAGATGCAAAAGATACGCATGAATCTCCTCGTAAAACCAGACAGCGCACGACCTATGTTAGATTTAATTAATTCTCATCTAGTCGAGACCTAGCAAATCAGTAAATTAATATACCCATCATTTTTTCGGTAGTACCCGACCTGGCCCCAGTACGTAGTAGCCTCTCTTCTCTTAACTGGACGGACGTACGTACGCCTCCCTCTTGGTCTTGGACACCACCACATGCTTATTGCATTTTACTAAGCCAACTAGTGGGATTTTTTAGCTAGTATACATTGGTCGAAGAAGACACTGGCTCTGCATCTGCACATCGATCGGAATTTCTGCACGCATATTGTTGAGTTGTAGCCTATAAGCGTTGTTCATGTGTGAAAGTTGAACCCGGTACATTACAAATGTGGCCATAGGACTTATTGGGCTTTGTGTTCCCCCTTTGAGCCAGGTAAAACCACAAGGCGAAAATGGCAGAAAAGTGTGCCGGCCGCCTTTTGTACAGTTGTACCAACGGGAGAAAAGTTTTCCTAAACAACTTGTACGCCCAATAAACACATCGGCGACCAATGAAGTAAACGATTAGGAGATTGTTTAATAAGATGTAGGCATGTACACAATATTCTGTCGATAGGGAGAGCTGGTCAGCCGCCAGCCACACAACTCGCAATGGTGACCTTGCTTTTGATGCATATATAAGCACGCGCTAGAGAACAAATGATGTTGCCCAGTGGAGTGCTGATTTCACAGAGAGAGAAAACGACGCCTACCTGCATGCAACATGCATGTGATCGACCCCTTTGCTTTCTTAATTAATCGTATCGATCACAATCACAGGCCCTGATCAGTCAATTAGAGCTTAATTCCATGGAAAAATAATAATCAACCGTACGTCTCTCTCTTGGGATCTTGCCCCTTGGCGGCCACAACGATGCACCTCACATGCTTGTTGTATTTTCATTTTCATATATATAAAAGTGCCATCTGATCATGCACCCGTTGGATCGATGGCATCAGAGGATCAGTGAATTTGTTTCGTGCATTGTCGGCGAGGTAACATACTAACATGCATGCATACATCGATCGCAAGAAGAGTCTCAAATCGTCTCATGCATGGTCAGCGAGGTAACATGCATGCATGCATGCATGCTGGACGGTAGCTGTAGCAACGGACGGCGGAGGACGGTGCATGGCTGTATAGCGTTGGTAATTAAGTAACGCAGGAATTAAGCGACGAGCAGTGCGTGGCGTGGCTGTATAGCCTTGGTAATTAAGCTACCAACATGGATGGATGGATGATGGCTACAGGAACGACAGAGGGAGATTTGTGCCTGCTACTCTTTTGTCTGTACCAGTGCAACTATGCAAGGGAGCATGGCAGATCAAACTCTTCTTTCTCTTCTGCTTCCTATCATCGACCCGTCCCGTTCAAGTGGGCGTCAAAAGGTTTCTCCCTTTGTCTCTCCAGCGAAATAGTATTTCCACACCTTCCACGCGTGTCTTGGAAGTAATCGCACGCGCTTTATTAGTTTCGTGATGGCGGCTAATTAACACGGGCGAAATGCATCGGGATTTATTTATGAATTACCCCCTCTCTAAACTAACATAAGATGTACCCTCAAAAAGAACTAACATAAGATGTTTTAGATCATTAATGTAGTGATCTAAAGCGTCTTATGTTAGTTTACGAGGGGAGTACTACTAAGCATGTCATGGCATGACCGTGCGGTGAGGCATTCAGTTGACCTGTGGGAGGCCAAGTCTCCCCCTCGTCCCCCTCGTGTCACCCCCGCGGGCGACCCAGGGGGAACCCTAGCCGCCGTCCTCTCGGCCCTCCTCCGCCTCCACCTCTCCTCGCCGCCGTCCGCAGTGCCGCCGGGCAAAGCTTGGCCAGCTGGGCGGCGGCGGGGCATCTCTCCCCCTTGTCCGTCACGGCTGGCGCGGGGCAGCCAGATCGGGCGGGGCGCCGGGCTAGCGTGGGGTCGGGCGGCGCGGCGGGCGGGTTTCTTGGCGACGTCGTGCGCGGCGCGGCGGCGGCGGCGGCCTGCTCGCGGCATGGTGACGGCTGCGTGGTGGGCAAGATCGGTGGCCGCGGGCGCTGCCGGGTTCAGATCGGATCCAATTCTGGGTCTTGGGCTTGAACGCCGTCGGCCGCCGCGGGGTGGTGGTGGTCGTCGCTAACCACGCCGGATCGCTGGATTCGGCGCCTGGAGATCTACGATGGATTCTTCTCGATCCCCCTTCATGGTGGGTTGAGCCCCATGGCTCTCTCATCTCTGCAGGTTTCGGTTCGTGGTCCATTGCCGGATCCGGAGCCGACGGAGGTTTGGTGGTATAGGATGGGGACCGGAGGAAACTTTGATCGGCTTGTTCGGTCCGGCATCGGCGACGTCTCTCGACGCCGTTCCCTCCGTGGAGGCGATGTCGAGGTCTCTCCTATCCACCTCCGAACCCCTCCCGGACGAAAGTTCAAAATTCAGTCTGGATTGGGCGGCGGCGGCGTCCTTCGCGTCGTACCCTCCATGGAGACGCCGTCTTGGGAGGTTCTGCTGTTCGGCGGAGAGATGCTGTGGGTGATGGACTCCGCGTAGCTCCAGCGGCGGCGACGGTGTGGAGGTTGCCAGGAGGTGCGGCGTTGTATCTACCGCATCGATGACGACGAGTATTGGCGGCATGGTGCAGCTGGATATCGACGACGGATGCGGCTAGATGGACGAGCGCAGGGCGGTGGCGCTGTCTGGCGCCATGGTGGCGTCGACGGCAGGCTTGGCAAGGTCTATGCGTCAGTCCCTGCTCTGGAGATGGATCGGTGGAAGACGGCGGCAGCAGCCTCGGTGAGTGCGCCGGACCGGTGTGTGACCCAGTCCCGGTATGTGGCTGGGATGGGGCACCCGGCATTAGATGTTAGGTTTTGGTGCGATGTCTGTTTGGTATTAGGCTCGGACATTCGGCACCCCTGCATCAAGAGGATAGGAGTAGCGACAGGTGTTGCCAAGATGGTGGATCCAGGCTTACTGATGTATTACTTTGTAAAGTCTTTGTGAATAATTAATAAAGTGGCTGCATGCATCGCCCAGATGCAGAGGCCGGGGGTACATCCTCCTTTTCAAAAAAAAAGGCATGATCGTGCAGCGGCTACACCGTTCATACACATAAGCACAATTATGACTTACAAAGATGGAGTCTTTTTTTTTGTGGCGGTTGACAGAGATGATGTCTTCAACAAGATGCACCGTGCGAACTAATTCGTGGTTGGATGGTTAGGAGAACAGTGGTGTACCGAGCCCACCAGAGTTCAAGTTCTAGACTTGACACTGGTCTTGCATTTTCCTGGATTCATTTCAGGCATTCCGGCGATGTGCGCTTAGTGAGAGGAGACGTTCCCGTCGACTACGAAGGCGTTTGTGGCACAATTCGGGCACCGGCCATCCAACCCTAGTCACTTGATGTCGGTCCGTTCAATTTTTTTCTATGCCCGAAGTACATAGCACAATTCTTTAGATAATTGGGAAAAAATCCAGTGCAATATGGGAGGAGTTATTGTTGCCATAAGAGAATTATTGTTGTTGCATGAATAATATTTAGTGTCGTCATGCATTTCTAGAGTACTTGTTAATTTTAATTGCTATATAATCATTCAATTATAGTCACACATTGTACAAATTGATTTGATGCATATAGAACAAAGCACTATGCAATTCCATTGTTTGTCATCAAAACATGATTTGGTATTGGAATCTCACTCAGATTCCATGAGCAGATTCAATGAGCATCCAAACAAGCGAATTTGTATTCATGTTCATTACAATTTCCTGGCTGAATTGGAACTAAAACCAATTCAATACAGAGGCCACCAATACATGCACCCAAACGCAACATTAAGTGGTATGACTAACAAATAATGTTCACATGCTCCTACATTGTTGGGGCGATCAAAATTAAACTAGAAAAGATGACATCTTATGGAATTGATATAATTGTCTTACCTTCCGTACTAAGATATTATATCTTAGTCATTTCCTTATCATTTCTCTCTCTCCTCCAACTCAATAATTATTCTAGATGGCATTTATAAGATATGGACACTACACATATCATTAGTGCCATGATGCCAAATAAAATAAAGAGTAAATTCCAGGTTTTATCTCCTATTTTGAAATTTCTAACGCTAATTACCTCATTTTACAGTTTTACATGTGGATTGCCAAACTTAGCTCTTGTTTTTACCCAATTTAGAGAATGTTTTACTAGTTTTACCCCATCTAGCGGAACTTTTGCCAGTTTTATCCCTTTAAATTTTTCAGTGCGGTCTGTTAGGCGGGTCTCGGCTGTCACGTACACTAGTGTGCTACATCACGGTTGTCCTCCTTGCATTTTTTTCTCGCGCTTGAACTTGTTCGCATCCCTAAGTCAGACCTATCCACGCACCTGCAAGCAACTGTTTGGGAGAACTAAAAACATGATGCAGCGTGTATGTATGTCTGAGAACCATAAGGAAAAAACCATGTCCTACTAAGCCATTCTACCCATTCATGCGTATAGAAAAAAAGGCTAGGGAAAACTGTGACATCACACGCTACATGTATCGACTGCTCGGACACACTATAACATCGATGTTGAAAATCTAAAAGGGGTAATTGGCCAAACTTTCGCTAAATGGGATAGTTTGGATGAAAAGATGCTAAATAGTATAATTTAACGTCACAACTTCCAAAGTAAAAGTGAAAACTGGAATTCACTCTATAACAAAATCCATCACATTTTTTTTTAGAAAATCCATTTCAATTTTTTTTGAGACAAACATCCATTTCATTCTTTTTGAGACAATCCATTTCATACATAGTACCTCCTGTCTTTATTGTCTTCTTCGAATGCCAAATAGTTATGACATCCATGAGCCCACCTTGATCTTCGTGACACCAAGCAAACATTGCCTAACCCATGCATGCAGAAAGCCTTTTTGTCGGTGGGAATGTAGCGGGCCTTTTATTCTCCATATTTTTGTCCGCTCCGGCCTACAGCCCATCGGACCGCCACGCACACACACACACACGCATGAACCATAAAAAAAACTGATTCCACTAAAAAAACTGACCTACATAAGCATTGAGCGCAACATCAAGATCTCGCCTACTGTGGGACCGAACGACCGGGAAATCCTATTCAGCGCTTAAGGCGCCAAATAGTAGCATTTTTGTACACAGCGCACATGTGGCAGGCCGGGCCTTATAACACTTTTTTTATTCCATTTCTTTTTTTCCCATGTTTTCCTGCTCGGTTTTTGTTTGCAATTTTGTTTTTATATTCCTCTTTATTTTTATTTTACATTTTCCTTTTTTGTTCTCATTTAAAAAAAATGTGATTTTTCCCAATACACATACACGCATTTTTTTTCTAATTTGAAGACATTTTTTAAATTGGCGAACATTTTCTGAATCGTGAACTTTAAAAGCTTTACATTTGTGATTTTTTTAAAAATGTTCACAAATTTAAAAGTTCACACATTAAACCATAATAGCTCACGCATTCGACCGCTGCCGCCGTGCCCGCTTGTCACACATGGTCTCACCGGAGGGAATCTCGGGGGAGGGATGGTGAGAGACACGGAGAGGGGGGGGGGGGGGGGGAGAGGGAGAGAGATTTTTTTTTTGCTTTGGGTCCCACGTGTAAGTGATAAGAGAGAAGGGAGTTTTTTTATATTTTTTTCTTTAGATGCGTCCCACATGTAAGTGACATATGCAAAGAGGGGCAAAATTGTCCACAAAACGTCCCGTAGATGGTCAAACCCCTTTGACCAGACGAAAACGACACGGAATGGCATTTCCATAAGGAAACCTAATGACAGATCTTAAATTTTGAGCAGCATTTGAAAATTAGGGGCATATCTGAGTAGTGGCTTTGAGTTAAGGGCTGAAATGTAATTGGCCCAACTTTTTTCAAATATATAATTTATTTCTGAAATGTTAACATTTCTTTAATTCATGAACATTTTTGGAATCCACGAATGTTACTGAAAATTTGATGATGAACATTTTTTTAAATATGTGAACATTTTAAAATTTAAGAACATTTTTACAAAATTGGCATTTTTTGAATTTCATCAACATCTGTTGTATTTTGCAACCATTTTTTAAAATTCTTGATTATTTTGAATTCACAAACATTCTTCAAACCAGTGAACAATTTTTTAAAATTCATGATTGATTCAAATTCATTAAAAAACAGAAGCCGTTTCTTCTAACCAACGAGCGAGAAAACAAAAGATGAAGTGAACGAATATACGTTGACCAGCATGCGACGAACTACCATTTGGGCTTTGGCCTAAGAATGTCGCGCGAGCGTTGCACGGCCGAGCGACGCTAGAAGCGCCGAAGAGGAGCTCCCTGAAAGACGACTCTCCTCTGGTGCGCCCACAATGAGGCTTGCCCAGTAACATGCGTAGCGTCGCTTACTGCAAGCGGATTTGGGAAAGCTTCTATGGACTGGTTTGGAACATTTACGCAACTTCCGTGCGTTTTTCTTTTATTCTGTGTGTTTCTGTATCGACTTTAATCAGTCTTTTTTTCTTTTCTCATTTTTTAAATACATGTTGACCCATATACACATTGAACCTTTCTTTTTCTTTGAACATTTTTCAAATACTTGTTGAAATTGTTATTGTAATACATGTTGAACATTTGCACGTCCAGCATTCTTTCTATACAGGTAGAAATTTTTGAGATACACGCGGAACATTTTTCAAATACATGTTGAACATTTTGTTGAATACATGGTGAACATCGTTTTAGATGCACATTGACGATTCTAAAATATAAGATGAACATTTTTTAAACACAATTGACCATTTCAATAAACGCCATGAAGATTTTTTAAAAATGTGCAAAACCTTTGTAAGTGTTACAAACATTTTTTTAAATGCTACGAAATATTTTCCCCAAATTACACGAACATTTGTTTTACATTGTATAAAGTTTTGGAAAAATATTCACAAACAGACGTTTGAACCAAGTGAACATTTTTTAATTGTGATGAATCATTTTTCTGAATGAGATGATTTTTTTCTACAAATTACGTGGATAATTGTTTTACATTACATTAACATTTTTAGTACATGTTAAATAGATGGTGAACATTTTACTTGTAAGATTTGTTTAATACATGGTGACCATTTTTTGTTTGTCACGATTTGTTTTTTCAAAATTTCCCAAACGACGTTTTACATTTCATGAATATTTATTATGAATCACGTGAAAAAAATTACATTGTTCGCAAACAGTTTTTCAAATGTTATGCACAATTATTTTAAAACATGTAAACCTTTTTGAATTTTATGAACATTTTTAGAAAATGCACGAATAAATCATTTATGCTGCATTATCATTTTCAAATGCACTGTGAACGTTTGTAAAAATTGAAGTTAATTAAATTTAGAAATATATGTATTTACAATATATCAAAATATAAAGAAATGTAAAATAATAAAATAAGAAAACGAATGAAAGAAAAAAGATTGCGGATGAGAAGTGTGGGCCGGCGGCGGAGGACAAGCGGCGTGGCAACCGGGTGTAACGGTGGAGGCCGCAGAGGCCTGGGAGGGCTTGGCTGGCGGCCGGGGTGATACAACGTCGGCGTCAGTGAGTCAGGAAGCGGATGCAGAAAAGAAGGAAGGATGAACATGGGTCGGGGCGGGATTTTGAGTGGGCCAGGGTTGTCGGAGTCCTACGTGGCGATGATCCGGATTCCCGCAAAGTCCTCCTAATTTGCTTCCGGTTTGGCGGAAAATGGACATGCAGACCGATGGGGTACAAAGTTAGATGGCAAAACGCGTCCGATCCGTTCGGTCCAAACGGTTGTGAGCGGTTTGAGGTCCCCGCCGGAGATGCGCTCACACAAAAAAACTTGTTGGAACTCTCAAGACAGTCGCTGGACATGAACACGATGCACCATCACATATTCACATGACCTTTATTGGAAACTTGTTGGCGAAAAGTCACACATGCATGTGGGCCATGGGCCGCTTTTGGTACCCATCGATGCATGTCGACGGCCACCAGCCACCCGGAATCGAATCAACTGGCGAGATTCCGGTCCTCCACTCCAGTGAAGCAACAGCAGTAGAACAGCAAACGTGGGTGGAAGAAATCCAGCCCGGTAAAAACTGTCAAGACAATCAGTGAACACGATGGAGAAGTCGAGCCATGGCAGTGCAACGGTAATGCCGGGAGATCCACACAAAATCTGCACTAATAATGCAGCTACTGTATAGGGGAGAAGCACAGCCATGGAATGGAATCGACGGAGGCCGTGAGCTCACCCGTCACCATGCCGGCTGCTTTCACTTGCCTCGCTCCACGGCCAGGGGAGGGGGGCTGCTCCGTCGCTCTCGGGTGTGTCGTGCGCGGGTGTGCCGTCCCACCGTACACGTGTGGAAATGGGCAGGAAAGGTTCCAAACATGCTTCCTCCCTTTTGGATATTTGATTGAACCTTTCAAAGATGTCTATTCGACCTTTTTGGAAATGCCGGCATCGATGGGGCCGCTTGCCGCAAAGTGTGTGCTCCATGGAACTAGAAAATGTATACACCCAACAAACCGGGAAGGGGGACTATCATGGTAGGCCCGACCGATGAGGTAATTCGACCCTAAATACATTGTTTAAGAATGTAGGCATGTACTCCGTCCGTTTCATAATGTAGTGCATACAATTTTTTTTTAAAATCAAACCTTACAAACTTTTTTTTTTGCGGGAAATACCAAGTGATATTAATCCAGTACCCTTACAGAACAGTCCTCAAAAGATAAGAAAATTACAAACAAGTCCTTAAGGATAAGGAAGACGACGCCGTCGATGAAGACGTGCCGCTGGCGCGCCGCCGCCGCTCCTCCTCTGCAACCTTGGATCGGACGGAGTCCCATGGCGGTCGGGAAGTCAACGGAGCTCGAACCCGAAGGGCCTCCACCTTGCATCGTCGCCATCGCCTTCGATCTGGACCTCATCACCTGCATCTTCCGAACTTTCAACAACCGGAGCCGCCGCCCACGGACTCCGGCACGGGAAGAAGGCGCACGGCAACTCCGCCGAGTTGCGAGCACCAGGAAGGAGGCGGGGAAATGGTCGGACTTCGCAGAACCCCACCACCGGAGAAGATCACCGCCGCCACAAACCACCAGCCCGACAGCGCCTTCCTCTCCACGGCGCCGCCGGCGAACCACCCACTCCATCCTAGCTATGTACAGACGGGAACCGAGGTTTCCCCACCCTCCCGCCGCCGAAGCGGCCGGCGGAGGGGGGGAAACCGGCGAGCCGCCGCCGGCGAACTGGATCGAACGGGGAAGGGGAAAAAATCGCCTCTCCTACTGTAGCGGGGGAGAGAGCCGAGCCAAGGTCTCGCACTACGTCGCGACGCAGGATTTTGTGGACGTAGTAGTACGTAAACCTTACAAACTTTGACCAAGTTTTTGAAGAAAAACATTTACATCGAGAATGCCATACATACTTATCATTATACTCATCATAAGATGTAGTTTTACATTTTATATATTAGGTATCCTAGTTATAAATAGTTTTCTCTATAAATTTGGTCAAAGTTTGTAAAGTTTGACTTTTCAAAAAAATCTATATGCACTACATTTTTGAATCGGAGGGAGTACTACACATATATAGACCCATGATAGCACAAGTAGTACACTCGATCGATGGTCGGCCACCCGCCACAGATCCCGGCGACGATCACCACGGTGGCTCTTCACGTTTGTTTGTTGCATATATAAACACGCGCTAGAGTACAAGGAGCGATGTTCCCTGTGGTGATTCTATTACAGCGAAAACGACGCCTACTTCAGTTCTCTTATAATAACTGGACGGACGGACGGACGCCTGTGACTGTGGTGACCGTGGGGTTAGTGACTGTGGGGTTGGTGAGGAGGGAGGAGCCCATGGATGAAAGCGACAGGAACGGCGGAGAGGCTTATTAATCGGTAGCTTGACCTTGATATTATATATGGCATCAAGTGACCAGACTCGTCTTGAAATAGACTTTCGCCCCCCTTTATATATAAAGCAAACACCGAATCAAGTATACGGCCGAACGATACATGATGGTGAGGTAGCCCTCATACAACGTCGATCCCAAGATCACCGACGCACGCAGAGCATGACTATTACGCTACCGAAAGAAAGCATTGGGAAAACCGAGTACAACGCCACACCCAGCCCTAAATACCTAAGCTCCATGACAACGCCCCCAGCAGGGAAAACGGCGCAAAGCGTCGCCGCTGCCAAGTCCAGAAGGACTAAGGTCTTCACCCGGAACCCTGGCACGAAGAGGAGCACCACGACGACGTCTTCAGGAAGATAGCGGCGCCCGCAAGCGTCGCCGTCGTCGGTGACAAAGCGCAGAGCTTCCGCTCGGTCACTCCCCCGTGCCACACGAGGTCTTCAGGACAGGCTTAACGAGCTCAGCTCCCCAGGTCTGGATCAGGGCGACGCCACTGCCAACGACAGGGAGAGCGCCCGGGCCACCCACCGCTGCCCACCTGTCGCCCACACGACCAAGAGGGCGAGCCACCACCACCGACATGGTTCCCGTCGGAGAGCCAACCATGCGGACCGCCATCTCCGGCATCCACGTCCAAGCCACCACCATCCGTCCACAACACGAAGCACCAATGTCGGCAGGAGGAAAGAAAGGGGTCTCCTTTCAATCCTAGCCCGGCATCAGTCACGGGACCTGGGTCGAAGCCCCCACAGTAAGGGGCATCCACACCTGCGTCCCCAGCCAATCCCGATGGACCGAGGGGGACACGATCCCGTGACTACCGACGGTCGCCGCCGAGCCCGCTCGCGCGACGCCTCAACCATGGCCAGCGGCACCGATCTGCCCGACAGAATGGCAGAGGCCTGACCACCACCACCGACCACCATGCCCGCGAGAAGAGCACAAGCACCACCCGCAGGCACACCCCGGGCCAAGCCCGACCTCTCTTACCCGAAGCACACGCTTCGATCCGCCCCGGGCCCAGATCTGGCCCGCCCGAGCACAAACCCTAGATCTGCACCTGCCGCCGGCACACATCCAGGAGAAGGAGGCCGCCACCGCCGCCCCGCGGCGCCTGCACCGTCGCAACAGCCACGTCGCTGCACCCCTGCGAGGCGCGCCCCGCCTCTTTGCCCCAACCGAGGCCCCAGCAGCCCGGCAGAGCAGAGCCCCCCGACGCCATCCGCCCCGCCCGTGAAGCCGAGCCGAGGCATCCAGCCAGAGCCACCTAGGCCCGCGCCACCTGCCGGCCAGGACAGCCATCGTGGCCAGGCGCGCACCACTTGCCATGCCGTCCCCGGCCCGTGCCGCGAGCAGCCACCACCACGCAGATCTGGCCCGCCATCCCTGCCGCCGCAGCTTCCACCGCAAGCCCCACCACCAACTGCGCCGCCCGAAGCCCGGCAAGAGCACCGGAACCCACCACGGCCCCGTGCGCCGCCGCGCCGCGACGCCCGACGCCCACGCCGCGCCCAGGATGGAGGGGCCGCGCCTCGCCAACCCCGGCCACCATGGGAACGCGAGGGTTCTGCCGCCGCTTTGCCCGGCCGTGCCTCGGGGCGGCGGCGGGGGAGGCCAGACTCGTCGTCCAAACAAACCACAAATTGATCTGTGAAGACGATGCCTTCGACCGGACGTCAAGCGCGTTCTATGATGTCCTGCTCACAGAAATTCATTTGTCTTGTAAGACACTTAGTTAAGATAAGAAAATATAATGAAGGGTGATTTTTTATTCAATAAGTACTAGCTAATTGCTCATGCGAGTCCAATTATGCACACAATATAATTCAAAGTGTTTAGATGTTTAGTCGTAAAACAAGCACATGATTAGAAGCTATTCATCACTCTAAATGTTAATCTGGTTATTTGTTGCATTGGCGCAATTAGTTTGGTGGCACGGAAGCATTACTCAAGGTAATTCTTTAGGCAACTCCAACAGGATGAAAATCAAAGCTAAAGGTGTCACACAGTAAGAGATAAAGCAGAATGCGGGCAAGAACAGATACGATTCACAAAGGCAAATGACAAATATGTTAAGCACTATCATTAGCAAACTCATCTAATGGTTTTGTGGATATCGAAAGGGAAACAACACTCTGAATTTACCATGTATGTTGTTGACTTTATCACCAATTATATGATTTATATTGCCATGTGGATGAATATTTACATGATAAACAGCACCCGAGATAAGGAAAAAGAAATCAGAGTCCATTGGTTCATGAAAAATCACAGGTTTAGGTTGTCTGGAGAAATTAAGAGAGCCGCGACGCAGGGACTTAAGAGATGCAGAAGGAGGTGTTGTAGGTCGGAAGAGCTTTGGGAGGTGAGGCCGGCGACCAACATGAAGTCGCCCAAGTGACCCTGAGCCACGACCAGCACCGCCCCACTATGGCTCGTGAGGGGTAGAGTATCACGGTATTTAGAAAAATATAGGATAGCTCCGTAAATACCCTGAAATATATGTACAGTAGTACAAATCAGTGAAAAAAAACAGAAGGTGCTCCCATTTGTTAATTAGGTCCAGGCCCTATAAGCCATATTTAGCCTAGTCCGGATGCAAGCAGACCCTGTTACCAATGCGGCCCGTTGAACCAGCCTAAAGGATGTTGGTACTCGAATGTTTTTTTTTTTTTGCCTCTAACGCCACCCAGTCATGTACTTACGGAGCTACTCAAATATAAGATGCTTTTGTTGACGTATAAATGTATTGCCTAGTCTCTTTCATCAGATCGGTCTTTTGAACGCATTGGCTAGAGCATGCACTTCTACATGGTATCGGAGCCAAGTGGTCTTGAGTTCAAGACCCGGCTGGCTGCAATTAAAATTGCAGCCCACTTTTGGTCTACGTTTAGGCCTGAGGGAGCCACACGTGAGGGGGAGTGTTGACGTATAAATGTATTGACTAGTCTCTTCCATCAGATTGGTCGCATTGGTTTGAGCATGCACTTCTACAGCTTTGGATATTACAATATAGACCACGTACAGACTGAAATGAGTGAACAAACACACTAAAATATGGCTATATATATCCAATTTAGAAAACAATTAGAATATCTTACATATGTGAACGGAGGGAGTAAGATAGTCCGGATGCAACAAATTGTCTGGAGGGAGCCAACTTTATTTTAAGTAAAAAAACTTCAAAATAATTTAACTATCTTCTGATGTTTATAAAATACTCCATAATGGCTTTCCCTAAAAATACAAAATACAACGATTGCATATAGAATGAATAAGAAATTAGACAACTCGAACTTGAAAAATTCACTTATATTTGGTGGCATCCATGCCCTTTTAATTCACCCATAATTGATTTACAAGTGACCAACATCATAGTCCTGTCATCAACGTCATCTAATTCATTTTACTAAAACCAAAACCAGAACAAATAACATAAATCAAGATGATAGGTAGAGTAGCTGGTACTCCACCGCTCTCTGTCCAAGACAAAAGGGAGCCCATAACTTTCAGTAAGTGATTAGTCTAATCAAGGACTACCAAGTCATCGTCTGTGAATATCTGGTTGTACGACGAGTCCATGTCGTGCACGATGAGCTTCTCAGCGGTGATGCTGGCGCTGGTGGCATTGTTGAATAGGTAGACCCGTGCCGCCGCGTAAATGGCCTCCGTCGGGTAGGCCCTCGACGTCATCGTCGACCTCCCGCCCATCACGAAGCTCTGCACGATGGAGTGGTCCACGAGCACCCTGACAGAAAAATCCTCGCCATCGAGCACCGGCACCATGCTACCCACCACCTGCTTCACCACATCGCTAGCATGCGACGACCGCAACTCATCGTGGCAGAAGTGCGTTCGAAGACCGCCGTCGAGGCCCTTGGACACATAAAAGTACACCGCCGTCTGTTCGGTCAGGGCGACGTTGGCTAGGACGAGAATGCCGAAGGGGCCGAGGGCGCCGCGGGTGGCTGCGCCGCTGGTCATGGTGCAGTTGTAGTTGACGTCGACCTCATTGAGGGCCTCAATGGCGGAGGCGTTGAGGCGGAAGGATGCCTCGATGTCGAGTTGGGAGGTCTGATGAAGGGGGAGGGAGACGACGGATCCGGCACCGACACTGATGCCGCTCAGATCGGTGGTATTGATGCGGAGGGTATCGAGCTCCTCCACCGGCCATTGGATGAGGTTTGTCCGGGTCTTCTCGTCAAGCTCCACCGTTCTCGGTATCGACTGCACGCACAACACACACTATTAATCCAGTTTGTTCAATAATTCAATATAGTAAAGTCTGGGTAGGTCCACCGATCATGAGTGCAACTTCAAAAAAGAACCGTCGGTTAACTACACAAAAAAACAAACGACACGATGACTGCCAGTGCTGCACGTACTGTTGTTACTGGTCCACCATGGATCTACCCAAGTAACCCAACCCAGCATGCAAAATCAACGGTGGAGCTAATGATGACCAATGGTGATCATTCTAAGACTACTCATAGTGAAAGTAACATGCACTGCCACGTAAGCAAAAAATGACGCCACAAATAAATAAAGAGGTGAGAGACAAATGCAGTAACATAATATGTTTCTATCGCATAGCGCTTTCGAATGTAAAATGACTCTACAAAGTAATAAATAAAGGTCAACTACGAAGTTAACATTGACTAGTAACATATGTTTGTTAGTACTGGTCTAAGTTACTCCCCACTATGACCAAGGCTAAGGTAAAACAGTCATGTCGATGATGGTTACCTGGAGGTTGGCCCACCCCTTGGCGGCGTCGGTGCTCCAGGAGTCGGTCTCGACGACGTACCCCCAGACGATCCGCCGCTTCTTCACGGGGTCGTAGAAGGACTTAGACGCATCGTACCTGCCATAGTCATACCGCAGTGCGACGCCGAGTTCCCGCTCGGTGTCGATCGGCGTCCATGTGTTGGCCGCCGCGTCGAACCTCCCGAGCGCGTAATAGTCGCGCCGGTCGTCGTCGCTGCTCTCCTTGAGCACGTACAACACGTCCTCAGCCGTCGAGTTGTACATGTCGCTGGGGGCGTGGCCGCCGCCCACGGCGAACATGTCGATGCACTCGTACATGCCGGTGCCGGCGGGGCCGCGGTACAGGTACCCCGGTATCAGCTCGTAGCTGACGAAGTCCTTGGTCTTGTACGTGAAGACGATGCCGGAGTGGTCGGTGTCGTTCTTGGAGCCAATGATGATGCGCCACGTGTTGTCGGAGTTGTCGAACCACGCCGTGGTGGGGTCGCGGTAGTCCTTCATGCCGATGCCGGGGGGCGGGAACACGACGGGGTTGGCGGGGTGCTTGACCCACTCGCGGAGGAGGGGGTCGCTCGGATCGGCGGCCTCCGCGAGGCAGGTCACTTGCGCGAACGTCTCGGTGTTCCCGGTGTAGAGCAGGATGACCCTGCCGTCGGGGAGCACGGTGATGGATCCGGTGAGGACGCCCTCGATGTCGTACCAGTGGTCGGGCACCATGGCGAGCGGGAGGTGGCGCCAGTGGACCATGTCCCGCGACACGGCGTGACCCCATGAGATGTTGCCCCACCCGGTGCCTCCCGGGTTGTGCTGGTAGAAGAAGTGGTACCATCCGCGGTAATACACCGGACCTGCAGGGCACGATGCATTTCAGTTAATAATACAGTACTGTATTCCGCACAGCACAGGTCACAAAACTTCTGAATAAGAATACTAACCATTGGGATCTGCAAGGATGTCGCCGGAGAATGCCGCCGCCGGCGAGCAAACAGGAAGCAAAGGCAGATGTCAGTTTCTGGATCAAACCACATCGGAGAAAATAAAACGGAATCTGAATCTGAAAATAAAACGGGGACAGCACGGATGAACTCGGTCAGTACCGTTCATGTAGTTCTTCTCCGGCTGGAAATGGAAGCCGGTGCGCTGCCACTGCAGCATGGCGTTGCTCCACGGGAAGCCGCCGCTGGCGGAGTATGCCCCGGACGTCTTCTCCAACACGCCGTGTTCCGCCGTGGCCGGTACGGAGGAGGCCACCGCGTCCCGGTCGACCCTGCTGGCCCCAAAGACCGTGGCGGCGACGACGAGCGCCACCACGGCCAGCACGGCGGCCCACTTGCGCCACCTCACGCCGCCGCTGGTCCGCCGGTCCTCCTGGCCGTTGGCGTCGGCGAAGGAGGAGGGCAGCGGCTCGTACGCGTAGGGCATCGGCGGCGTGCTGGGGATGAGGATGCCGCGTGACGACTCCATGGCGCCGACCCTCGCCGCGAGAATCCCGTGGGAATTTGGTAGATACTTTCTCACCGACGGATGGGTGGTGGGTTCAGTGGGGGAGCGAGGAACATTTATACAGTACTCCAGCTTTTTTTTAAGACAAGTGGGAGATTTATAGCTGGGGTTTGGGGGTAAAGATGGAATTTTAATTGGGGAAACACCTCACGCTTTGTTGCACATGCTCTTTGTTCTTGTGTTCTTTGCTCTTGTGCTCTTTGTTCTTGTGTTTTTTTGAAAAAAATATATTTAGAAACAAGACGACGGTAGGATCACATTGGCTCCATAAGATCGGCAGGTCCTCTCGTTGCGATTCCTTTCAGTAGGTAGTTGCGATTCATCACGATTGCATTTCAAAAAATTCTACATAGGCTAAAAGATTATGTTCTTATTGCCCACATACATTTTCAAGGAAATAAACCAACTTTTGTGCCATGTGTTAAAAAACAAGTTGCATGCTTTTAAAAATGACTTTCTAGTTCCGCAAAAAAAAAAACAACTTTCTAGAGCATTGATTTTTTATTTTATTTTTTAGGGCATAAACGTAATGTTGTTTTTTTAAGGATTAGCCAACTCATCTGCCTTTTGGAGATTGTGTGTCCCAGAGATTATCACCAAGTTTGTTAAGAAGGAAACAATGGTTGTTTGTAGAAGGTAGTGTGCAGGTGCAAAAAGAAACCACATTGTCCTCTCTGTTGGCTCGTCCGAAGATCTACGATCGTAGTGCTGGACAATCTTATATATAGTCGGGGCAATAGGCCACCGAGAGAGAATGGGTGGACGATAGTGTGGGTTATTTTCTGATTTTGTCATCACATAAGATTTTGTCCAAGAGGTTATGATCAACTACATTGAAATTTTTTCTACGAAGTCTTTTGGTTTTAATTTCATACCATATATATCAAAACCGAATCATGTTTTAGTTTCATACCGTACTAATCAAAATATCAGTACCATACAAACTGAAAAACACCATATAAAACGAATGCACTGAGCTAAAAAAAAAGCACGCATGTGGTGGGCCATGGTTACTTTTCGTACCCATCATACATGTCGACGGCCACCAGCCGGGATTAAACTGGTGCGTGCGTGCTCTAATCACGTAGCAGCAGCACACATGTGGAGCACCACAATGCCGAGAGATCCAAATAAAAATCTGCAACAATAATGCAGCCACAGCAGAGCAGAGGAAGCACAGCCATGGAATGGAATCGACGGAGCCCGTGAGCTCACTCGTCGCATGCTGGCTGAGTGGGCTTTCACTTCCCTCGTTTCATAGCACACCGTACACCTGTGCGGTCCACGGGGTCACATGGTGGCTGACGCGCCTGTGGCACGGCCGTGCACATCATCTCTCAACCGGGCTTTCTCCTCGTATTATATATAAAGCAACGATCAAACAAAATACCCATACAGATGACACAAGATGGTGAGATAGCCCTTATACAACGCCAATCCATTATAGCCAGACCACACACGACGCACGTGATTACGCTACCGAAAGAGAGAACTGAATACAACGCTACGCTACGCGACCTAAGCTCCATGACAACGACCTCAGGAGGAGAATTGTCCTAGGCACCGCCGCTGCCGAGTCCACAATGGACAAAAGTTTTTACTCGAAAGCAGACATGAAGAGGACCACCACGACATCTTCAATGAGAGAGCGGGGCCCGCGAGCGTCTCCGCCGTCGGCGACAAAGCGCAGAGCTTTCTCTCGGTAGCTTCCCTGTGCCACCACGAGGACTCTAGGACAAGCACGATGAGTTCGCATTGTAGGGAAACGCAGCAGAAAACAAAAAATTTCCGACCTACGCACCAGCCCAGGACCACTATGGAGACTGCATACAAGGTTTGATCATTTTCGTTACCGACTCGTAGCGCAGCGGAAGTAGAGTCGATGACGAACGGCGGTGCAGATCCCCGCAGCTAGGATTTTACAACCTCCCAACCGCGAGGATGTATACCCTCATCTGCCCCGCGGACAGCCCTCCGGGAGGCGGTCGCACAGTCCCCCGGACGGTGTCGCGGACAGCCCTTCGGGAGGACCTCCGAAACTCGGACTGTCACTCGGACAGCCCTTCGGGAGGACCTCCAAAACTCGGACGGTCACACGGACAGCCCTTCGGGAGGCACTCTCGAACTAAGACCGAAACTACGATCTCTCTACAGAGTTGCACACATACGGTATCATCTATCCAGCAGGGCTTCGCCGTCCAGAACTAGTTCCTGCCGGAACCAGACAGCCTTTCGGCTCTACGAAACTATTTCGCTGGGAGGGAGAGAAGAATGCCAGATCATGCATGGCTTTGTGTATGAGAGCAAGAGTGTGTCTTATGGCAGCCCACACACCTCCTATTTATAGGAAACCCAAGGGGTAGGGTGGTTTTACAAGAAAACCCAAAACCCACATGGAAAGGAGTCCTTCCCAAGGACCTAAAAGGTGAAACCAAGGAACAAGGGGGACTCCATGAAGGAGTCCACCATGTGGCCGGCCACACCCTCACGTGGGGCCCCAAAATTGGCCCCTATCCATCCATGTCATCCCCAAGATCTTTTGGAGCAAAGCCCCAAAAGGTGGCTTTCCAAAAATATCCCAAAAAGCACTTTCACTATTCACGACGACATTTTTCAGCGTCTGATCGAACTGAAAATATTCATGTGGGCTTAGAACAATTCTAGTACCCACCAAAATAATTTTCAACGCGAGCCGGAACAATTCCGGTTTAGTGATTTCATCTGCGAAAAGCATCTGAAGCGGTTTCGGCAGCTCCGGAACATTTCCGGTTTTCATCCCGGAAAATTCCAGAAAGTTTCCAGAATGATTCTGGCACCCTCCAAGAATTATCAGGCATGTGCCAAAACCAATTTGACTTTATGGTATCCTCTAAAACAACTTTTTAGTTTCACCGGAACTCATCCGGTGACCTCTCTGCGGAACTTTTCCGCTGTCCGAAACTTTTCCGGCGTCCGAAACTTTTTCGGTGATTTTCTCTCAGACTCCCTGTCTAGTATTCAGCAGATAGATGACCCTTAAGCGTGTGACCCTATAGGTTCGGTGAAGCATAGACATGACCCGGAACCCCTTCCGATCAATGATCAACATCGGAGCCGTGGACACCCATATTGATCCCTATACCCACACGAATGAATATTCGAGTGAACCTTGAGTTGCCGTGTGCTATTCCTGTTGCTTCGCGATATGTTACAAATACCCGAGGTGAGACATGTTGGCATCCCCGTGGATCAACACCTTGTCCACTATGCCAGTTACCTCGTTGCCGGTATTGTTCTCTTTTCTCGTTCCCGTGTTCCGGCATCCCTGTGATCAAATCACCCTGTGTCTGGCCAGACGATGATGGATACCGTAACACCGAGAGGGCCCAGAGATATCTCTCCATCGTCGGAGGAGCAAATCCCAATCTTGAGCTATCAAGTTACTTGACATACTTTTCCATGAACCCGTAAGCCGCCGTAATAGCCACCCATTTACGGATGACGTTTAACAAACCCCAAAGTTCATGAAGCAAGCATGAAGAAACTCGATACTCTCATGGTCTAAGGAATTATGCAAACATTAACTTCCTGTGTTATTAACCATTAACTTATGACGAATGTATCTCATAGCATAACATCAATTTGGGTCGATTCAACACAAGTGTTCTACCAACAATTGTGCCCTCAAAATTGCCGGCATAGTCATGCCCATGATCAGGAAAACAGGATCATCATGCAATACTTGAGCCAGTCATAGAGGCTTGACTAGGAATACATTTTACCGTTTATTATCCCACACGTGCACATGAGTTTCCCTCCAAGCCTCGTTTTATTTGTAGACTCGAGAATCATTGCAGTTATAGCATGGAACATAAACATAATTATGAACAGGGAGATAATCAATAACATTTATTATTGCCTCTAGGGCATATCTCCTACAGACTCCCACTTGCACTAGAGTCAATAATCTAGTCAATGCTAATGCACTTTACACCTATGGCATACTGGTGTAAAATATGCTTCGCATGTGGTATAGCCTGATGTCCAACGGATCTGACAACTTCAGCTCCGTGTGTAACTTTGCATACCCTCGCGTTTTCACGCTTTCACAAAATTCATATTTTGTGTGGACTTGGCTTTGCATATGTGTGAATCATTGGTCGAAACCTGATTCCTCAGACTGAGCTATGGAGCAACTATCTGCTATAGTGTCCCATAGACCAAAGCCTTCTTGGAACCATACTAAGTTCATGAATGAACTATATGATTCAACAACTTCTTTGTCGCTTCTCAAGCGTCAACATACTTAGCCTTTGTTATAGAATTCGCCACAGTATCTTGTTTGGAACAATTTCCAACTACCGTGCCACCATATTGTGTATCACACAAAACCCTCAATTTAAATCGAAAATCGCATGGAGCATTGATGAAGACTGTATCGATGTAACCTTTTACAACGAACTCTTCATGATCTCCGTTTGCGAGAAAACATGTCATCAGTACTGCTCTAGTACTCAATGACATCTTTCACTGTTGTCCCATGATCAGTACTTTGATCACTATGGTATCTATACTCGCAACAACTTTGGAGTATTGGACATATCTGGTTGGTTTTACATACCATGGAATACATGATTAATCCAAACACAAGAGTGTGTGGAATCTCCATCATGTATTTTACTCATCAGTGTTTTGGGACACCGAGTCTTGCAAAAACTCTTTCCATGTGACTTCGGCAAGAATCACTCCTTGGCGTTTTAAATGCTAAAAAGTTTTAGCATCTTGTCAATATGTATTCATTGCTTAGCCCCATTTAGGTAAATCTATCTCCATAGATCATCATGCCTAATATTGAGGCCATTTTAGCCTAAGCACTTCATCGAAAAACTATTTTCAAATGAAGTCCTAATTCGTGTCAAGAAATTTATTTCCAATTAACAATGTGTCAAGTACACACGGTTTTTAGAAATATTATTATGCTCCCACTTACTTTCTTGAATCACAAGCATCTTCGATACCCATTTGATGAAGTCAATCTCTTTTGACCATTTCATCAAAAACGAAGATTCCAACTCCACTTTGCTCTCTTCTGTCCATCGCTGGAACTCTGAAGTTTGCATACTTACTAGCATCCTCTGGATCGACAAATTACTTTGGACTGTATCACATATAAGTCCTAGGTTTCATTTCCATCAGATGGAAGTCCCTTTGTCATCCATGTTTCATATCTCATGATTGAAATATGTATTAATTGCTAGTTCAACCCGAAACGACTTCAAGCATCGCTACGGTGAAACAACCTCATCGCAGTCAACTCCTTGAACTTGTTATTTCAACAAGTCGAGCTTTATGGATAAAACATTTTTATCCGTATCAGTTTTTAGTTCCATAAATATTCGTTTAGACTCTAAGTCTTCCGAAAGGTGTATCAAGGTTTTAATCTTGAAACATTTATATGGAAACTATCTCGGATTGTATTGGCATTTAGCCAATTCCAGAGTCAGGGCCCATCAACGCTTCCTTGTGTGTCGTAGGTATACTGTTGTCCAACAACAATATCTCGTTTGCGCACCTGAGAGGTTTGCACGAGCCTTGCCTACGGGGTTCAGCTGCAAGTTCGACTGAAGTCCATACATTTTATTGTAGAGACTTCCGTATCAGTCGTAGTAGGAAACTCCGGAATCACTTCCAAGGTTTCTTTCCTTTGATCTGATGACGAAGATACTGGTTATCTCGTCGAGTTGCACTGTCCTCCCACTCACCTTTTGAAAGAACTATTATCTTAAAAAAGCATACCGTTCTTTGTGGCAAACCTATTTGCCTCGGTATAGTGGTGGGGGAATACCCAATGACTTGGGATAACCTACAAAGTAGCACTTGTCTGATTTGGAATAGGTTTGTAACCTTTTACACAAGCCCTATATTCCAAATGTTAAGAAAAGATATAACATGGTTGGACGTACCATACCATGACGTCATTTCAACAGACCCGATGGAGCTCTTTTCAGTGTAAAAGCCGCAGTCTCTAAAGCATCACTTTAAAAGGGATAATGGAAAATTTATTTATGTCATCTTTGATCTTACCATGTCATAAATGGTTCGATTACATCTACACGGACTCTCCACTTGTAGTGGTGTTCCGGGAGGTGCAAGTTATGAAACCCCTTTCACAACTCATCAGACATTCGCTAAACTTGTAACTCAAATATTCCTTTCTGCAATCGAATTGTAGAAACATAATTTTCTTGTTACAATATTTTCTTCTTCGTATCGAAAACCTTTCGAATGATTTCAAAAAATCCAGACTTACGTCTCATCAAGTAAATATCCATATATCTACTTGAGTCATTTCTGAAGATAGATAAATCCACTACTTGCAACAACATTTATTGGACTACACACATCATAATGTATGATCACCAATATGTTCTTTGCTCGTTCCTTATGGCCTGTGAACGGTATTTCAGTCACTTCACTTTTCAGAGGAAAGTTGCAAGTGTCAGATGATTCAAAATCAAACGACTTCAAAATCCATCATAATGGAATTTTCCATGCGGGTTTCTCCAATGTGACCAAATGCAGTGCCACACTTGTGTGGTATTCTTTTAGTCTTGCGACATTTAGCGTCAGTGTTATGGATGTATCATATTACCATCAATATTCATAGCATACATCCCATCCTGTATGGAAGCATGGCCCTTCATGTTATTCATAACACCGAACATCAAAAGTTCTCTTATGAATAACCTTCTTGCAAAATACCTTATGCAAAGGGCTAGAGTGTATGAAACTCTAAATGAATTATGAAAGTAAATACAGAGGTAATGTATTAATATCAATATTCATAACATACATCTCATTCATAATGAAAGTATGGCCCTTATGTTATTCATCACATCGAACATCAAAAGTTCTCTTATGAATAACCTTCTTGCAAGATACTTTATGCAATGGGCAAGAGTGTAAAACTCTAAAATGAATTATGAAAGTAAATACATAGGGAATACACTAATGGAAGGTATAGTAACATTTACTATGTTCCCTGTGTGTATCTAAACCTCATTCCTGGCTAGTCTTTCAGGCCATAGTAGTTCTTACATCGAGTTGCAACAGAATGCAATCGAGCGGGTATCTTTGTGATTAACTCACAATACCCAAGAATTAGTGATTAACATGTTTAACCATAATTTTCAAGAACTATATCTTTGACCAGCCTTTTATACATCAAAAATTTGTATGACATTCATACATGAGCTGGATATTCCAGTCTTCTTTCCTTTTGCCTTTATACTTCTAACATTTTAACTTTCAGTATTTCTCCTACTCTCAGAAGAAGCACCCAACTTAAGAGTGGCGTTAGCCCCGGACTTCCTAGGCGTGAAAGTCTTACTAACACCCTTCGGACACTTCCTTTCTCTTTAAGTTGTTGTTTTATTCACCTTTCATCATATGACAAGCGTTCTCCTGGATCCCTCTCTTATCAGTCTTATGCATAGTAAACTCCTTTACTAATAGTTTGCAAACAAACATTGCTTTGGATATCTCATATCTTTTAGCCTTTGTCTATCTCTTAAAATAATTTTCAGATTCCATGAATATCACATAACTATCCAAACTTTCGAAGTTCGGGTCTCATGGAAGCAAACATATTGTATTTGACTGAAAAGGAATTCTAGCTTTTGGATCGAAGGACGAGAGTCACATGATCCATAGCATTAGCGGGAGAATACCAAAAGCATGCGATAGGACAAAGTCCTTCTCGGCACTCTTGAGGACAATCCTCACATTACGTTACCAACCGTAAAGTTTTAACCAGATATTTAACAGCTATTCAATTTTAACAGGGAAGGTGGAAACGCGAGCCATTATTCTACAACTATTATGCAAACCACACTTAGACAGTGTTCAAAATTAATTGCACTGAGAATTAAACAAGTTAATTCTATAGTGAACTTCAATCGGTAGGCAAACTTGCCGATCACATCTCTATGCGATTCTTGTTCATCTTTCGATGCGTGTGTTCCGAGCTCATGACTTTCATGCCTGAACGTCAAGACAACCAAGTGATCTCGCTGCGAGGTCTCAACTCACCCGCCTCACACATCCCTAATCGTTCGCACCCATGGAGATCATGCAATGCCCCGAAAAGTTAGGTGCCGTGACGGTGCTACACTTGGGAGAACACTAACTACTTGATATTTCAGTGAGAGATCACCCTAATAAAAAGCGACTACTGCGCAATCAAGAAGGGTGCATCATAAGGGATAAACATCTCAGGCAATTCATAATAGCATGATATGGTATAGCCCTTTCTGACGGAGAAGTCTTTCATTTCTTCGTCTCCGGCATTCGCGTCGGTGTTCACCTTCGCGAAGATTGCCACCACCTTGTCGATGCACAAGATAATATTGCTATCTCTATAGCTAATAAAATAAGTGCATTACATAAGGTTGACACGCAGGTCATTAAAGTGCAATCATATGGCTCCAGCCATCATGCCGAATCATGACACGCAGGTCATGTTAATCAATTTACATCATATAGTCATCTCATACATAATCAAATTATTATGAACACTGCTATACCACATCACATGCACATGCAAACCATCCTGCAAAACCAAGTTAGACACCTCTAATCGGTTCATGCGAAATTTTATTTTACGTGGCTTCTAAGGTTTCGAAACAAACCGAAGCTACCAACGTCCATCATCAAGCATGATAATCCAAGTCGCTAGATTAACATTCCAGGGTGTATGAAACACGAGATAATAAAATCTCGAGCCCCATACTAAACTTCGTCATACGCGTGACCCCCGTGCAGATCACATCTGCATTGCCCTTTCGTCTGCAAAATTTCCTCTTTCTTTTTAACTACGGTGGATTTCAATGAACTGTTAGCACTTCGTTGATCAATCAGGATCGCGGATTGCCAGAACATTGAAACTCCACCATACTATTATCAAGATCAGAAATATGCAAATTCGATGGAAGCAACAAGAACATCGGGTAACAGACTTCATCTGCTACCCGCACAAATAATTTTCAGCAATTGATCTCATCTACTACCTAATTATATTGTGCAACACCCATACATCTCTATGTATTCTAGATCGCAACCTGCATCTACGCATAGCACGGCTTTTGATGCCACTGTAGGGAAACGCAGCAGAAAACAAAAAATTTCCGACCTACGCACCAGCCCAGGACCACTATGGAGACTGCATACAAGGTTTGATCATTTTCGTTACCGACTCGTAGCGCAGCGGAAGTAGAGTCGATGACGAACGGCGGTGCAGATCCCCGCAGCTAGGATTTTACAACCTCCCAACCGCGAGGATGTATACCCTCATCTGCCCCGCGGACAGCCCTCCGGGAGGCGGTCGCACAGTCCCCCGGACGGTGTCGCGGACAGCCCTTCGGGAGGACCTCCGAAACTCGGACTGTCACTCGGACAGCCCTTTGGGAGGACCTCCAAAACTCGGACGGTCACACGGACAGCCCTTCGGGAGGCACTCTCGAACTAAGACCGAAACTACGATCTCTCTACAGAGTTGCACACATACGGTATCATCTATCCAGCAGGGCTTCGCCGTCCAGAACTAGTTCCTGCCGGAACCAGACAGCCTTTCGGCTCTACGAAACTATTTCGCTGGGAGGGAGAGAAGAATGCCAGATCATGCATGGCTTTGTGTATGAGAGCAAGAGTGTGTCTTATGGCAGCCCACACACCTCCTATTTATAGGAAACCCAAGGGGTAGGGTGGTTTTACAAGAAAACCCAAAACCCACATGGAAAGGAGTCCTTCCCAAGGACCTAAAAGGTGAAACCAAGGAACAAGGGGGACTCCATGAAGGAGTCCACCATGTGGCCGGCCACACCCTCATGTGGGGCCCCAAAATTGGCCCCTATCCATCCATGTCATCCCCAAGATCTTTTGGAGCAAAGCCCCAAAAGGTGGCTTTCCAAAAATATCCCAAAAAGCACTTTCACTATTCACGACGACATTTTTCAGCGTCTGATCGAACTGAAAATATTCATGTGGGCTTAGAACAATTCTAGTACCCACCAAAATAATTTTCAACGCGAGCCGGAACAATTGCGGTTTAGTGATTTCATCTGCGAAAAGCATCTGAAGCGGTTTCGGCAGCTCCGGAACATTTCCGGTTTTCATCCCGGAAAATTCCAGAAAGTTTCCAGAATGATTCTGGTACCCTCCAAGAATTATCAGGCATGTGCCAAAACCAATTTGACTTTATGGTATCCTCTGAAACAACTTTTTAGTTTCTCCGGAACTCATCCGGTGACCTCTCTGCGGAACTTTTCCGCTGTCCGAAACTTTTCCGGCGTCCGAAACTTTTTCGGTGATTTTCTCTCAGACTCCCTGTCTAGTATTCAGCAGATAGATGACCCTTAAGCGTGTGACCCTATAGGTTCGGTGAAGCATAGACATGACCCGGAACCCCTTCAGATCAATGATCAACATCGGAGCCGTGGACACCCATATTGATCCCTATACCCACACGAATGAATATTCGAGTGAACCTCGAGTTGCCGTGTGCTATTCCTGTTGCTTCGCGATATGTTACAAATACCCAAGGTGAGACATGTTGGCATCCCCGTGGATCAACACCTTGTCCACTATGCCAGTTACCTCGTTGCCGGTATTGTTCTGTTTTCTCGTTCCCGTGTTCCGGCATCCCTGTGATCAAATCACCCTGTGTCTGGCCAGACGATGATGGATACCGTAACACCGAGAGGGCCCAGAGATATCTCTCTATCGTCGGAGGAGCAAATCCCAATCTTGAGCTATCAAGTTACTTGACATACTTTTCCATGAACCCGTAAGCCGCCGTAATAGCCACCCATTTACGGATGACGTTTAACAAACCCCAAAGTTCATGAAGCAAGCATGAAGAAACTCGATACTCTCATGGTCTAAGGAATTATGCAAACATTAACTTCCTGTGTTATTAACCATTAACTTATGACGAATGTATCTCATAGCATAACATCAATTTGGGTCGATTCAACACAAGTGTTCTACCAACAATTGTGCCCTCAAAATTGCCGGCATAGTCATGCCCATGATCAGGAAAACAGGATCATCATGCAATACTTGAGCCAGTCATAGAGGCTTGACTAGGAATACATTTTACCGTTTATTATCCCACACGTGCACATGAGTTTCCCTCCAAGCCTCGTTTTATTTGTAGACTCGAGAATCATTGCAGTTATAGCATGGAACATAAACATAATTATGAACAGGGAGATAATCAATAACATTTATTATTGCCTCTAGGGCATATCTCCTACACACATCTCCAGATCCGGATCGGGGCGTCACAACTACCAGTGACAGACAGACAACGTGTCCAAGCCACCCGTCGATCCCCCTCTCGCCGCCCAAACAACCAAGAGGGGAAGCCATCACCGTCGCCATGGTACCCACCAGAGAGCCAACCATGCGGACCGCCATCCGGGGCCGCCGCCCCGGCATCCATGTTCGAGACGCCACCAACCGCCACATCACGGTGCACCCACCACGGTAGAAGGAGTAAAAGGAGTCTCCTTTCACTCCTGGCCTGGCATCAAACTTGAAGTATGGGTCGACGCCTCTATGGTAGGAGGCGCCCACGCCTGTGTCTCCAACCAGTCTCGGTGGACTGGGGGAGACACAACCCCATGACTACCGTCGACCGTGGCCTAGCACGCTCACACGACGCAAAGTCTTCGGTCTTCGACGTCGATCTGCTCGACAGAGAAAAGGAGTCCCGACCACCACCAACTACCACTGCTCCCGCGAGGAGAGGGACCTCATCGCCCGTGGGCACCAACCAGACCGCGCCCAACCTCACGTACCCGTGGCGAGATCCAGATCTGGTCCGCCCGAGCTCGAGCTCCAGGTCGGAGCCACCGCCACCGCCACCGCCGCACGTGTCTTTGGTACCACGTCCGGTACCCCGCTGAGCCCCACGTGCCGCCGACTCAAACCCAGGGGAAGATAAGACTGCCCCACCCCCTGCGCCGCTTGCAAGCAACAGAGAACCACCACCGCACCACCCAAGCCACCATAGCCCCGCACCTCCGATGCCGAAGCACCGCAGCCATTTCCGTCGTGACCGTGCCGACGCCCCGAGCGGCCACTAAGGGCCCCCAATAGCCCCGGCCACACCAAATCTGGGAAGAGGCCGAGCTAGTCGTCGACGCCACGCGCCAGAGCCCCGGCCAGTCCAGCGCGCCACACCCCCGGACAATCCCCCGCGGTGCTGCTACTCGAGCCCGGAGAGGCGCCGCCGTGCCCTGGACCAGCACTGTGCCAACGCCGGCCCACGCCACGCGACACAGAGCAGGGAGGAGAGACAGCCCCGTCGTCGCCTACACTGACCGAGCTTTGCTCGGAGGCGGCGTGCCGGCAGCGATAATAGAAGGAGGCTGGAGGAGAGGGCCTCAGCCCGGCTATTAGGGTTCGTCCCCTTGGTCGCTTGCGGGAGCGACATGGGGGGAAAGGGGGTGTTCATTTTTTTCACAGGAAAACATGAGGAGAGGTTCCAAATATATGCTTGCTTTTCTAGGGATTTTGAAGCATATGCACATCCACCCATTTTTAGATCTTTGGAATCCAGAGGATATTTATCAAGATTTTGGAAATGTGAGGCTCTATGCTCCCGCCCGGGAGCCAAATTGACGCACTCGGGCACAGGGGCCTCAATGGAGCCGCTTGCTGCAAACAGTGACCCGGTCGTGAATGCACCACCCCACGGAGGGGACGGTAGACATTAGAACAAATTGGTAGCTCTTGACTCCTTAGCTTATAGTTATCTGGAGTGGCACTCACTCCTTCTAGGTTTACAACACACTTGCCTTGGCAATGGGGAGGATGCAAAAATGTTCATTTTATCATAGTTTTGAAGCTTTCAAAGATGTTTCGAGATTTCAAAAATGTCCCGGGATCCAAACCGTCGTACTCTGGCAAAGAGGCCCCTCGATGGAGCTGCTTGATGAAAGCAATGTTTAGTGTGGTACTCACTCCTTCCCAGTTTATGGCGCATTAGCCTTGATGACAAAGCCCGGGGGGAGGGGGCGGTGCAAATATGCCCTTTGTATCTTTTTAAAATTCCAAAATGTATAATATACCCGTCATGTCCTTTTTTGGATTTTTGGAACCTCCAAAGATACATTTTTGACTTTTCGAATATACCGAGAGTAGAATGGCACCTTAGGGAATCTCCAACGCGAACCCTCAAAATGACCGGAAACGTCCGAACCGACGTGTCCGGACATGGTTTCACATCCAATGTGGACCCCTATTTATCCGTGGATGCGTCCGTGATGTCTACTACACAACTTATTTTTGTAGACTCGTGTTGGGCCTCTAAGCGCTGAGTTTTGTAGGACAGTAGCAATTTTCCCTCAAGTGGATGACCTAAGATTTATCAATCCGTGGGAGGCGTAGGTTGAAGATGGTATCTCTCAAACAACCCTGCAACCAAATACAAGAAATCTCTTGTGTCCCCAACACACCCAATACAATGGTAAATTGTATAGGTGCACTAGTTCGGCGAAGAGATGGTGATACAAGTGTAGTATGGATAGTAGATATAGGTTTTTGTAGTGCGAACAATAAAAAAAACAGCAAGGTAGCAAGTAACAAAAGTTAGCATAAACAGTATTGCAATGCTTAGAAACAAGGCCTAGGGTTCATACTTTCGCTAGTGCAATCTCTCAACAGTGCTAACATAATTGGATCATATAACCATCCCTCAACGTGCGATAAAGAATCACTCCCAAGTTCCTATTAGCGGAGAACATAAGATAAAAATTGTTTGTAGGGTACAAAACCACCTCAAAGTTATTCTTTCCAATCGATCTATTGAGCTATTCCTATAAGTGTCACAAACAGCCCTAGAGTTCGTACTAAAATAACACCATATGATACACATCAACCAACTCTAATGTCACCTAGATACTCCAATGTCACCACAAGTATTCGTGAGTTGATTATACGATATGCATCAAACAAATTCATAATCATAATATTCAATCCACACAAAGAACTCCAAGGAGCACCCCAAAGTTTCTATCGAAGAAAAGATAATGAAAACGTGCATCAACCCCTATGCATAGATTACCGCAATGTCACCTCGGGAATCCGCGAGTTGAGTGCCAAAACATACATCAAGTGAATCAATATGATACCCCATTGTCACCACGGGTATTCATATGCAAGACATACATCAAGTGTTCTCAAATCTGAATATTCAATCCGACAATAACAAAACCTCAAAGGGAAAAGATTCGATTCATCACAACAAGGATAGAGAGGGAAGAAACACCATATGATCCAACTATATTAACAAAGCTCGCGATACATCAAGATCGTGCCAAATCAAAAACACGAGAGAGAGAGAGATCAAACACATAGCTACTAGTACATGTTGGGGAACGTTGCATGGGAAACAAAAATTTTCCTACGCACACACAAGATCTATCCATGGTGATGAGCATCTACGAGAGGGAGAGTGAATCTACATACCCTTGTAGATCGCTAAGCGGAAGCGTTTAAGAAACGCGGTTGATGTAGTCGAACGTCTCCGCGATCCAAATCGCAAGTCGTCCCTCGATCCGATCACGAACTAGCGCCGAACGAACGGCACCTCCGCGTTCAACACACGTACGGCTTGATGACGCCTTCGCCTCCTCGATCCAGCGAGCGATGGTGAAGTAGTGGTTGAGTTCCAGCAGCACGACGGCGTGGTGATGGTGGTGAGGAACAATCTCTGCAGGGCTACGCCAAGCGCTACGGATATTATGACGGAGGAACTAGAGGGTTAGGGTTGCCGCACACGGCTTGGGGAAATCTTGATGTATCCCGTGTGCTAGCCCTGCCCCTCTATTTATATGTTGAGCCTTGGGGTCTAAACTTGGAGTAAAAGCCTCCTCCAGGTCGGTTTTGCCCGCACAAGGTCGGTTTGGCCCGCAGGGAAAGAGTCCAACTCGGATCCCTGCCGAACCGTGCACAGCCGCGCACAAGCGGTAGTACCGCTCACAAGCGGTAGTACCGCTTGGGCGGTAGTACCGCTTCACACAAGCGGTAGTACCGCTCGGGCGGTAGTACCGCTTCACCAAGCGGTAGTACCGCTTACGCGGCAGCAAAACTACTTTTGCACTTTCCAATACCTCGTGGGCTTTATCCCTTTGGCCCATATAAAGTGTTGCTGCACCCGAACACTTCGGTAAACATCCGGAACCCCTTCCGGTGAACTCCGTAACTCTTCCGGAGATCAAAACACTATTATCACATATATCAATCTTTACCTCCAGACTATTCCGGAGATTCTCGTCATGTCCGGGATCTTATCCGAGACTCCGAACAACTTTCGGTCACCAACATAATAACTCAATTATACTAATCGTCACCAAACGTTAAGTGTGTAGACCCTGCGGGTTCGAGAACTATGTAGACATGACCGAGACACTTCTACGATCAATAACCAATAGCGGGACCTGGATGCTCATATTGGTTCCTACATATTCTACGAAGATCTTTTATCGGTCGAACCTCTATGTCAAGGATTCAGTTAATCCCGTATGCTATTCCCTTTGTTCTTCGGTATGTTACTTGCCCGAGATTCGATCGTCGGTATCTCTATACCTAGTTCAATCTCGTTACCGGCAAGTCTCTTTACTCGTTCTGTAATACAAGATCTCGTGGCTAACACTTTAGTCACATTGCTTGCAAGGCTCATTGTGATGTTGTATTACCGAGTGGGCCCTGAGATACCTCTCCGTCACACGGAGTAACAAATCCCAGTCTTGATCCATGCCAACCCAACAGACACCCTCGGAGATACCTGTAGAGCACCTTTATAGTCACCCAGTTACGTTGCGACGTTTGATACACACAAGGTACTCCTCCGATGTCAGGGAGTTGCATGATCTCATGGTCATAGGAACAGATACTTGACATGCAGAAAACAATAGCAATAAACTGACACGATCAAATGCTACGTTCTTAGTTTGGGTCTTGTCCATCACATCATTCTCCTAATGATGTGATCCCGTTATCAAATGACATCTCATGTCAATGGCTAGGAAACCTTAACCATCTTTGATCAACGAGCTAGTCAACTAGAGGCTTACTAGGGACACAGTGTTGTCTATGTACCCACACATGTATTTGAGTTTCCAATCAATACAATTATAGCATGGATAATAAACGATTATCATGAACAAGGAAATATAATAATAACCAATTTATTATTGCCTCTAGGGCATATTTCCAACAGTCTCCCACTTGCACTAGAGTCAATAATCTAGTTCACATCACTATGTGATTTACATTGTAATGAATCGAACACCCATGCAGTTCTGGTGTTGTTCATGTTTAGCCCTTGGAAGAGGTTTAGTCATCGGATCTGCAACATTTAGATCCGTGTGTACTTTGCAAATATTTATGTCGTCCTCCTTGATGTAATCGCGGATGGAATTGAAACGTCGCTTTATGTGTCTGGTCCTCTTGTGAAATCTTGGTTCCTTGGCTAGAGCAATGGCACCAGTATTATCACAAAACAGAGTCATTGGGTTAAGCGCACTAGGCACCACTCCAAGATCTGTTATGAACTCCTTCATCCAGACACCTTCCTTCGCCGCCTCCGAGGCTGCGATGTACTCCGCTTCGCATGTAGAATCAGCTACCACGCTTTGCTTGGAACTGCACCAGCTGACCGCTCCCCCATTTAGAATAAATACGTATCCGGTTTGCGACTTAGAGTCATCCGGATCAGTGTCAAAGCTTGCATCGACGTAACCCTTTACGACGAGCTCTTGATCACCTCCATAAACGAGAAACATGTCCTTAGTCCTTTTCAGGTACTTCAGGATATTCTTGACCGCCGTCCAGTGTTCCATTCCTGGATCACTTTGAAACCTTCCGACCATACTTATGGCAAGGCTGACATCGGGTCTTGTGCACAGCATTGCATACATGATAGAGCCTATGGCTGAAGCATAGGGGATGACACTCATCTTTTCTCTATCTTCTGCAGTCACTGGGCATTGAGTCTTACTCAACTTCACACCTTGCAATACAGGCAAGAACCCCTTCTTGGACTGATCCATTTTGAACTTCTTCAAAACTTTGTCAAGGTATGTGCTTTGTGAAAGTCCTATTAAGCGTCTTGATCTATCTCTATAGATCTTGATGCCTAATATGAAAGCAGCTTCTCCTAGGTCCTTCATTGAAAAACTCTTGTTCAAATATTCCTTCACGCTTTCCAACATTTCTATATTGTTTCCAATCAGCAATATGTCATCCACATATAATATTAGAAACGCTATAGAGCTCCCACTCACTTTCTTGTAAATACAAGCTTCTCCGTAAACTTGTATAAACTCGAACGCTTTGATCACCTCATCAAAACGAAGATTCCAACTCCGAGATGCTTGCACCAGTCCATAAATGGATCGCTGGAGTTTGCAAACTTTGTCAGCATTCTCTGGATCGACAAAACCTTCTGGTTGCATCATATACAACTCTTCCTTAAGGAAACCGTTAAGGAACGCTGTTTTGACATCCATCTGCCAAATTTCATAATCGAAAAAGGCAGCTATTGCTAACATGATTCTGACGGACTTAAGCATCGCTACGGGTGAGAAGGTCTCATCGTAGTCAACTCCTTGAACTTGTGAAAAACCCTTTGCCACAAGTCGAGCTTTATAGACGGTGACATTACCGTCCGCGTCCGTCTTCCTCTTAAAGATCCATTTGTTCTGAATGGCCTTACGCCCTTCAGGTAATACTTCCAAAGTCCATACTTTGTTTTCATACATGGATCCCATCTCGGATTTCATGGCCTCTAACCACTTCTCGGAATCCGGGCCCATCATCGCTTCTCCATAGCTCGTAGGTTCATCGTTGTCCAACAACATGACCTCTAAGACAGGGTTGCCGTACCACTCAGGAGTAGTACGCGTCCTTGTCGACCTACGAGGTTCGATAGCAACTTGATCCAAAGCTTCATGATCATCATCATTAACTTCCTCTTCAGCTAATGTAGGCTCCACAGAAACAACTTTCTGCGCTGTGCTACTCTCAGGTTGAAGTAAAGGTTCAACAACCTCATCAAGTTCTATCTTCCTCCCACTCAATTCTTTCGAGAGAAACTCTTTCTCAAGAAATGTTCCGTTTTTAGCGACAAACACTTTGCCTTCGGATATGAGGTAGAAGGTATACCCAACTGTCTCTTTTGGGTATCCTATGAAGACGCATTTCTCCGCTTTGGGTTCCAGCTTTTCAGGCTGAAGCTTCTTGCCAAACCAAAGTTCATATAGCGTCGTCTCAACGGATTTCGAAGGTGCCCTATTTAAAGTGAATGCAGCTGTCTCTAATGCATAACCCCAAAACGATAGTGGCAAATCGGCAAGAGACATCATAGATCGCACCATATCCAATAAGGTTCGATTACGACGTTCGGACACACCATTACGCTGTGGTGTTCCAGGCGGTGTCAATTGTGAAACAATTCCACACTGTCTTAAGTGACTGCCAAACTCATAACTCAGATATTCTCCTCCTCGATCAGATCGTAGGAATTTAATCTTCTTGTTACGATGATTCTCAACTTCACTCTGAAATTGTTTGAACTTTTCAAATGTTTCAGACTTATGTTTCATTAAGTAAATATACCCATATCTACTTAAGTCATCAGTGAAGGTGAGAAAGTAACGATAACCACCGCGCGCCTCAATACTCATCGGACCACACACATCAGTATGTATGATTTCCAATAAGTCACTTGCCCGTTCCATTGTTCCAGAGAACGGCGTTTTAGTCATCTTGCCCATGAGGCATGGCTCACATGTGTCAAGTGATTCAAAATCAAGTGACTCCAAAAGTCCATCAGCATGGAGCTTCCTCATGCGTTTTACGCCAATATGACCTAAACGGCAGTGCCACAAGAAAGTGGTATTATCATTATCAATTCTACATCTTTTGGCATCAATGTTATGAACATGTGTATCATTACTATCGAGATTCAATAAGAATAAACCCCTCACATTGGGTGCATGACCATAAAAGATATTACTCATATAAATAGAACAACCATTATTCTCTGATTTAAATGAGTAACCGTCTCGCAATAAACAAGATCCAGATATAATGTTCATGCTTAACGCAGGCACCAAATAACACTTATTTAGGTTCATCACTAATCCCGACGGTAATCGAAGAGCGAGCGTGCCGACGGCGATCACATCAACCTTGGAACCATTTCCCACGCGCATCGTCACTTCGTCCTTTGCCAGCCTCCGTCTATACCGCAGTTCCTGTTTAGAGTTGCAAATATGAGCAACCGCACTGGTATCAAATACCCAGGCACTACAACGAGGGTTGGTAAGGTACACATCAATAACATGTATATCATATATACCTTGTTTGTTGTTGGCCGCCTTCTTGTCAGCCAAATACTTGGGGCAATTTCGCTTCCAGTGTCCAGTTCCCTTGCAATGAAAACACACAGTTTCTGGTTTGGGTCCAGCCTTGGGTTTCTTCACGAGAGGAGCAACTGCTTTGCCACTCTTCTTGGAGTTACCCTTCTTACCCTTGCCATTTTTCTTGAAACTAGTGGTTTTATTGACCATCAACACTTGATGCTCCTTCTGAATTTCAGACTCAGCGGCTTTCAGCATCGCAAACAGCTCGGCGACTGACTTGTTCATCCCGTGCATGTTATAGTTCAACACGAAGCTCTTGTAGCTAGGTGGCAATGATTGAAGAACTCTGTCAGTGATAGCCTCTGGCGGAAGGGGCATCCCCAATTCAGCCAGACGGGTGGAGTACCCAGACATTCTGAGTACGTGATCACTGATAGACCCGTTCTCCTCCATCTTGCAAGCATAGAACTTATCGGAGATCTCATATCTCTCGATCCGGGCATTCTTCTGAAAGATAAACTTCAATTCCTGGAACATCTCATATGCTCCATGACGTTCAAAACGTCTTTGAAGTCCCGGTTCTAAGCCATACAACATTGCACATTGAACTATTGAGTAATCATCAGAACGAGCCTGCCAGGCGTTCACAACGTCTAGAGACTCAACTGGAGCGGGTGGATCACCAAGCGGTGCATCAAGGACATAAGCCTTCTGGGAAGCCGTAAGGATAATCCTTAGATTATGGGCCCAGTCCACAAAGTTACTTCCATCATCTTTCTACTTAGCTTTCTCTAGGAACGCATTAAAATTCAGGGGTGCTACTGCGCGAGCCATGATCTACAACATAAATATAGCAAAGACAACTTAGACTATTGTTCTAGATAATGAGTTTAGTTAATCATATTACTTTAAAAACTCCCACTCAAATTGACATCCCTCCGATCATTCGAGTGTAACATGATCCAAATCCACCAACTCAAGTCCGATCATCACGTGAGTTGAGGTGGTTTCAATGGTGAACATCTTCATGTTGATCATATCTACTATATGACTCATGTTCGACCTTTCGGTCTCTTGTGTTCCGTGGCCATGTCTGTACATGCTAGGCTCGTCAAGTTTAACCCGAGTGTTCCGCGTGTGCAACATGGCTTGCACCCGTTGTATGTGAACGTGGAGTCTATCACACCCGATCATCACGGCGTGTCTCGAAACGACGAACTTTCGCAACGGTGCACACTCGGGGAGAACACAATTTATCTTGAAATTTAAGTGAGGGATCACCTTATAATGCTACCGTCGTCCTAAGCAAAATAAGATGCATAAAAGGATTAACATCACATGCAAATCATAAGTGACATGATATGGCCATGAACTTGTGCTTTTGATCTCCATCTCCAAAGCACCGGCATGATCTCCATCGTCACCGGCATGACACCATGATCTCCATCATCTTGATCTCCATCAACGTGTCACCATGAGGTTGTCGCGCCGACTGTTGCTTCCACGACTATTGCTAACGTTTAGCGATAAAGTAAAGCATTACATAGCGCTTAATGATTGACACGCAGGTCATACAATAATTAAAGACAACTCTATGGCTCCTGCCAGTTGCCGTACTCATCGACATGCAAGTCGTGATATTCTATACAACACATGATCATCTCATACATCACATATATCTCATCATGTAATTGGCCATATCACATCACAACATACCCTGCAAAAACAAGTTAGACGTCCTCTAATTGTTGTTGCAAATTTTACGTGACTGCTACGGGTTTGCAAGAACCGTTCTTACCTACGCAAAACCACAACGTGGTGTAGTGATTGCTTTTTGATCTTCTAAAAGAACCCTCTTCATTGAAATCGATTCAACTAAAGTGAGAGAGACAGACACCCGCTAGCCATCTTTATGCAACGAAGTTACATGTCAGTTGAAGGAACCTGTCTCGCGTAAGTGTACGCGTAATGTCGGTCCGGGCCGCTTCATCTCACAGTACCGCCGAATCAAATATCAACTAGTAACGGCAAGCAATATGTATACACCCACGCCCACAACTCGTTTGTGTTCTACTCGAGATCTCATCTACTCATAGACCTGGCTCATGATGCCACTGTTGGGGAACGTTGCATGGGAAACAAAAATTTTCCTACGCACACACAAGATCTATCCATGGTGATGAGCATCTACGAGAGGGAGGGTGAATCTACATACCCTTGTAGATCGCTAAGCGGAAGCGTTTAAGAAACGCGGTTGATGTAGTCGAACGTCTCCGCGATCCAAATCGCAAGTCGTCCCTCGATCCGATCACGAACTAGCGCCGAACGGACGGCACCTCCGCGTTCAACACACGTACGGCTTGATGACGCCTTCACCTCCTCGATCCAGCGAGCGATGGTGAAGTAGTGGTTGAGTTCCAGCAGCACGACGGCGTGGTGATGGTGGTGAGGAACAATCTCTGCAGGGCTACGCCAAGCGCTACGGAGATTATGACGGAGGAACTAGAGGGTTAGGGTTGCCGCACACGGCTTGGGGAAATCTTGATGTATCCCGTGTGCTAGCCCTGCCCCTCTATTTATATGTTGAGCCTTGGGGTCTAAACTTGGAGTAAAAGCCTCCTCCAGGTCGGTTTTGCCCGCACAAGGTCGGTTTGGCCCGCAGGGAAAGAGTCCAACTCGGATCCCTGCCGAACCGTGCACAGCCGCGCACAAGCGGTAGTACCGCTTGGGCGGTACTACCGCTTCACACAAGCGGTAGTACCGCTCGGGCGGTAGTACCGCTTCACCAAGCGGTAGTACCGCTTACGCGGCAGCAAAACTACTTTTGCACTTTCCAATACCTCGTGGGCTTTATCCCTTTGGCCCATATAAAGTGTTGCTGCACCCGAACACTTCGGTAAACATCCGGAACCCCTTCCGGTGAACTCCGTAACTCTTCCGGAGATCAAAACACTATTATCACATATATCAATCTTTACCTCCAGACTATTCCGGAGATTCTCGTCATGTCCGGGATCTTATC
This sequence comes from Elymus sibiricus, assembly GCA_039707655.1. NCBI lineage: Eukaryota > Viridiplantae > Streptophyta > Magnoliopsida > Poales > Poaceae > Elymus > Elymus sibiricus. The sequence goes on from CM077676.1 coordinate 11,700,322, forward strand.
CGAGACTCCGAACAACTTTCGGTCACCAACATAATAACTCAATTATACTAATCGTCCCCAAACGTTAAGTGTGTAGACCCTGCGGGTTCGAGAACTATGTAGACATGACCGAGACACTTCTACGATCAATAACCAATAGCGGGACCTGGATGCTCATATTGGCTCCTACATATTCTACGAAGATCTTTTATCGGTCGAACCTCTATGTCAAGGATTCAGTTAATCCCGTATGCTATTCCCTTTGTTCTTCGGTATGTTACTTGCCCGAGATTCGATCGTCGGTATCTCTATACCTAGTTCAATCTCGTTACCGGCAAGTCTCTTTACTCGTTCTGTAATACAAGATCTCGTGGCTAACACTTTAGTCACATTGCTTGCAAGACTCATTGTGATGTTGTATTACCGAGTGGGCCTTGAGATACCTCTCCGTCACACGGAGTAACAAATCCCAGTCTTGATCCATGCCAACCCAACAGACACCCTCGGAGATACCTGTAGAGCACCTTTATAGTCACCCAGTTACGTTGCGACGTTTGATACACACAAGGTACTCCTCCGATGTCAGGGAGTTGCATGATCTCATGGTCATAGGAACAGATACTTGACATGAAGAAAACAATAGCAATAAACTGACACGATCAAATGCTACGTTCTTAGTTTGGGTCTTGTCCATCACATCATTCTCCTAATGATGTGATCCCGTTATCAAATGACATCTCATGTCAATGGCTAGGAAACCTTAACCATCTTTGATCAACGAGCTAGTCAACTAGAGGCTTACTAGGGACACAGTGTTGTCTATGTACCCACACATGTATTTGAGTTTCCAATCAATACAATTATAGCATGGATAATAAACGATTATCATGAACAAGGAAATATAATAATAACCAATTTATTATTGCCTCTAGGGCATATTTCCAACAGTACATACCCTCAGCCCCGAGGGTCAACTAGAGGCTTACTAGGTACATACCCTCCTCGTCATGGAGACCGCCGGGATGATGAAGATGGCCTTCGGTGATGATCCCCCCCCCCCTCCAGCAGGGTGCCGGAAAAGGGCTGTAGATTAGATCGTGGAGGTATAGAGGCTTGCGGCGGCGTAAAAACTCATCTAGGTTAACTTTCGGGGGTTTCTGAATATATATGATTTTTCAGCGTTTTAATCACGCAAAGAGGTGCCACAGGGGGCCCACGAGGCACTAGGGCGCGCCTGGGGGGGGGGGACAGGCGCACCCAGGTGGCTCGTGGGGCCCCTGTGGCTCTTCTGCTGCTTCCCCGAAGCTTCCTGGGTCCGTTTCCTTCCAGAAAAAATCGTCAAAAAGTTTCGCTGCATTTGGACTTCATTTGATATGGATTTTCTGAAAAACCAAAAACAAGCAGAAAACAACAACTGACACTGGGCACTAGGTCAATATGTTAGTCCATAAAAATCATATAAAAGTGCACCAAAATCATACAAAACTATAATAAACATGGCATGAATACTTCATAAATTATAGATACGTTGGAGACGTATCAGTCCGCGTGTCCGTTTCCCCGCAAAGCGGACACAAATCAGGCGACGGTTTGCGGGCATCCGGGCCAGACAATGGGGAGGCGTCCGACGACGAGCCGGCTCACGCGCCTGTGCCGGTCCATGCCAACTTCACCATGGTGCAGGCGCAGGCGCACTTCAACGTTGTCATGGCGGAGGAGCAGCCGGCGCCGCCGGTATCATCGTTTCGGCTGGCGCATGAGGACCAACCACTACAAGAAATATGTCAACTTGTGACCTTCTCTTAGCAACCGTGGGTGAATTGGTCGTAAATCTACTACCATTTAGATCCAATTGGTCGTAAGTTGTTTGGGAGGGTCCAAACCCTAAACCATAATGACCATTTTGGTCAGGAAGGTCGTAATTGCCTTACACAAAATGGTCATAAAGCAGACAGTAGTGGTTGACAGCCTTATTTCTAGCTGATTACGACCAATCTAGATGGTCATGACATTGTAAACGTGGATGCATTGATATGACTGAGCGCCACCTCATCGATTTTGCCTTTGTGTCATGTCTATGTGTCAATTTTTGTCTATGTGTCATGTCCATGTGTCAATTTCATCTTACGTGTCTGGATAGCACTAGGTTTGATCCAACAAGGAATAAAAGAAACTTTATTAGTAATGAATTAGTGGAAAGTAATATTACAAAGCTTTCAATCTGGATAAAAGAAACAATACATTTTATTACTATAAATACGAATACAAAGTATTAAGGAATTACATTTTATTACTATAAATACAAATACAAAGTATTCAGGAATTACATTTACAAAGTATTCTGGAATTACATTTTATTACTATGCATTTAGTAAACCTAAACTAAACCTAGACTAAATCCTTTTCTAGTTCTTCTCTTGATCTTCTTATAATCTTCTCCTTCTCAAGTTCAAGACCTGCAAAAGAAACAATACAGGAAGAGGGAGTATGTTACGTTAGAAATGTTGTATTCCCTTTGGGAAATGCATTATTATATGAGCTGGCACTTAGGACTACTTGGAACTGGCCCAAATACCCTTAATCAGAAGTTTCCAATAGAAAACCAGCAAAGCCAAGTACATGATCAAATGTGCAGATCAGAAACAAAAGGAACAGTACATGATCAAGTATCAAGGGAGAATAGCTGTAGTAGATCAAGTCCAAGAGTGGAGTATGTCCAGGATATATGTACAACAAGAGGTGAAAGTCATAGCTCACAAATCCAACAAACAACAACAGCACTAGCTCAATAAGTAACAACCACAAACACCATAACAACAACACCAGCTCATTTGCAAAGTTATAATTGAAGGGGCACAGTTGTCACTATGAGTCCACCTGGCCCAAGACACAACCTAGAAACTATATACAGCAATACAAACATGCCAATAGAACTAAAAACAGTACTACCTGTATATGTCAACAGATGGCATCAGCAGCTAACTGACAACAGTAATAGTATATACTGTTGGACAGAAACTCCAACCACAGTGTGTATGGGCAACAAAAGCATAGTGGTACAACAGATGGACATCTACAACCATGTTAACAAGAAGCACTAGCACTAGCACTAGCACACAAATATAAACCAGTTCATATACCTCCAGTAGCAGCAGTGCTATGTGTTGGACAAAAACTCCAACCAAGGTAGGATTTTGGGGGGCTTGTCCTCAGATAGCCTAGAAGTGCTAGGACTATGACATCATAGGAGCATGAGTGTAGCATCTGTTAATATCCCAGTGAGATTAGCCTCAGACCAGCATCATTGGCTTGGCAAAAGATCAAGAAAAGCATCTGTTCTTATCAGATTTTAGGAGAGAAAGAAGAGAAAAGACTAAGACCAAGAGAGTATCTGTTGAATACCAGAATTAGGAGAGAAGGGACTGGGCAAGATAAGATAATGTCCATATATATAACCACTATAAATTTTTAGGCCCTTGAAGCACACATAAACAGATCTGCTATATATGCAAAACACCAAGCACCACTTACACTTGGTAAATTCCTGCAATAGGAACACATGCACCCACTAGCACCTGGGCTAGATATAAGTACTGCACCTACATAACAACAGTAATAACAATAGTATGTGTGTGTGTGTCACCACACAAGTACATAAATATAGTATATACATATTAACAAAGTTAAACAGAGCAATGGAAAGGAAATGAATTCATAACTTAACTGTAGCACAAAGTAGCATTAACTGAACTGGAACAAGTTCAGTAATTTAACTGAACTAACAGCCAGTCTGTCAATAGAATAGAGCTCAAAGAAATAGCAGATGGACTAAATCATTTAGTAATGAACACCATGAATTAACCATACCAAACCAGAGAGCATATATCACACCTACATGAACTACTCTAGTAGTGCAGTGACCAGGAAGCTTTCTAACTGGAGAATTCTTCAGTTATATGAACAACAGAGTCCCACAGGAAGCAATCAGAGATCAACACTACCACTGATCAATTTAGCAAACCCAGGAACATAGCTATAGAACTAGAGCATCCATATGTAAACCAGAGCATGACAGGAGCTCACAGGATAGCAACCAAACATGAACTGGATTATAACAGCAACAACAACATTTAGCACTTGAAGAAATCTTCAAGTATATGCATAACAGAGCCACCACTAGAGCTAAACAAGTCAGAGAGACAATCCAGGCCAATTTAGCAAATCCAGGAGGTGTATAACCTAACCAGAGCACTAACTATATCTAAACAAAAGTCTACAAACCCTAGATAGCATGAGATCAACAACTATAGAACTGCAACATGAACTAGAGCATGAGTATGATCACATCACATCAACCAGAGCAGCACCAAAGCAACCATGGCCTCCATCACTAAAACAGAAAGATAGAGGAGATGGAGATGAGCTCACCGAGGAGCACCACCACCACGACGCCTCACCGTGCGCCATGAGCACCACGGGCACAGGGCACCTTCCAGGGGGCACGACCACATCGGAGCGCCGTCCCAGGGGCACCCTGCACCACGGTGATGCCACGGACGACGAGGGAAACCGAGCAGGAGTGCCGGAGCACGCCGGCGAAGCCACCACCGAAACCCTAGACACCAAAACCCCACGGGATCCACGAGTAGAGGAAGTAATCGAAGGAACTAGTCGGACAGAAGGGTAGAGCAGAGCGAGGGGAGCGGATGGATAGCCAGCGCGACGGCGGAAGCCGCCGGAGCACGTCGGAATCGACGGCGGCGCTGTCACGGCGGAAGGGGATCGAGAGAGAGAGAGAGAGAGAGAGAGAGAGAGAGAGAGAGAGCTCGGGCGAGAGAGAGCCGCGGCTGGGAGTTGTCTTCCCAGCCAGCGAGCCAGTGGGCGAAACGGGCCATGCCGGCCCAGCAACTTAAGTAAATCGGCCCAATCACTTTTCTGTTTAATTAAAAAATAAAAATAAGATTAATAGAAAACTAAAAATACTTAGGTAATTCCTAAAATCATTTAAAAATAACTAATATTATCAGAATAATATTTCTTCTTTAATTAAACTAATTACTTATTTATACTGGTAGCATAGCTATGAATAATATTATTAAGGGAGAATAGCTGTAGTAGATCAAGTCCAAGAGTGGAGTATGTCCAGGATATATTTAGAGCAAGAGGTGAAATTCATAGCTCACAAAACCAACAAACAACAATTGAGCCAACTCATAAGTAATAGCCACAAACACAATAACAACAGCACCAGCTCATTTGCAAAGTTATAATTAAAGGGGCACAACTATCACTATGAGTCCAGCTGGCCCAAGACACAACCTAGGAACATTGGCAACATTGTTTGTCATTCCAAGATGCAAACTTGTGCAAAATATGATATCATTTGAACAAACTATGCCATGAATGTTGCCATAACATTGGTCATTTGCCTTGAAAGCCATGGATCTTCATACATGATACCTCGTTTCTGAGAACACTTTTTAAAGACATTTGCCGTAGTCCAAGTTTGTTATTTTTCCTGGAAACTAGGTCACATATAATAACACAATGCGAAGGTTTTCAATTTTTTTTTGAATTTCTTATGCCTGTTTCAAAATGCGGTCAAAACGGCGCGCATGACTGTTCGTAGCTAGGGGTTGGATCTTGCAAAAAATTTGGAGTGTCTCTTATTAAATAGATACTTGTGTACCTAAAAATGATTTTTGAAAAAAATAAAGAGCAAACTATGAGGCAGCTGTAATTCAAATTTGACCCGCCTCCTACTGAATCGGCGGAAATTTGTCTTTTTCACGAGAGGTGGATCAAAAGTTTTTGACACCAAACCATTTGGTCAATTGTACATAAAATATGGTCTAATATTTTAGAAAATTGATTTGGTCCAATTTTGCAACAAATATTTGGTAGGTTCTTCACAAAAAAACTCATTTTGGGCACTCAAAAAATGGAAAATGAAATTTTCGTTCAAAGAAAGTAAAAACATCGTTAGGGAACATTGTTTGTCATTCCAAGATGCAAACTTGTGCAAAATATGATATCATTTGAACAAACTATGCCATGAATGTTGCCATAACATTGGCCATTTGCCTTGAAAGCCATGGATCTTCATACATGATAGCTCGTTTCTGATAACACTTTTTAAAGACATTTGCCGTAGTCCAAGTTTGTTATTTTTCCTGGAAACTAGGTCACATATAATGACACAATGCGAAGGTTTTCAATTTTTTTGATTTTTTTTGAATTTCTTATGACTGTTTCAAAATGCGGTCAAAACGGCGTGCATGACCGTTCGTAGCTAGGGGTTGGATCTTGCAAAACTTTTGAAGTGTCTCTTATTAAATAGATACACGTGTACCTAAAAATGATTTTTGAAAAAAATAAAGAGCAAACTATCAGGCAGCTGTAGTTCAAATTTGACACGCTACCTGCTGAATCGGCGGAAATTTGTCTTTTTCACGAGAGGTGGATCAAAATCTTTTGACACCCAACCATTTGGTCAATTGTACATTAAATATGGCCTAATATTTTAGAAAATTGATTTGGTCCAATTTTTCAACAAATATTTGGTAGGTTCTTCACAAAAAAACTCATTTTGGGCACTCGAAAAATGGAAAATGAAATTTTCGTGCAAAGAAAGTAAAAACTTCCTTAGGAAAAATTGTTTGTCATTCCAAGATGCAAACTTGTGCAAAATATGATATCATTTGAACAAACTATGCCATGAATGTTGCCATAACATTGGCCATTTGCCTTGAAAGCCATGGATCTTTATACATGATAGCTCGTTTCTGAGAACACTTTTTTAAGACATTTGCCGTAGTCCAAGTTTGTTATTTTTCCTGGAAACTAGGTCACATATAATGACACAATGCGAAGGTTTTCAATTTTTTTGATTTCTTTTGAATTTCTTATGCCTGTTTCAAAATGCGGTCAAAACGGCGTGCATGACCGTTCGTAGCTAGGGGTTGGATCTTGCAAAACTTTTGAAGTGTCTCTTATTAAATAGATACTTGTGTACCTAAAAATGATTTTTGAAAAAAATAAAGAGCAAACTATGAGGCAGCTGTAGTTCAAATTTGACCCGCTACCCACTGAATCGGCGGAAATTTGTCTTTTTCACGAGAGGTGGATCAAAATCTTTTGACACCCAACCATTTGGTCAATTGTACATTAAATATGGCCTAATATTTTCGAAAATTGATTTGGTCCAATTTTGCAACAAATATTTGGTAGGTTCTTCACAAAAAAACTCATTTTGGGCACTCGAAAAATGGAAAATGAAATTTTCGTGCAAAGAAAGTAAAAACTTCCTTAGGGAACATTGTTTGTCATTCCAAGATGCAAACTTGTGCAAAATATGATATCATTTGAACAAACTATGCCATGAATGTTGCCATAACATTGGCCATTTGCCTTGAAAGCCATGGATCTTTATACATGATAGCTCGTTTCTGAGAACACTTTTTTAAGACATTTGCCGTAGTCCACGTTTGTTATTTTTCCTGGAAACTAGGTCACATATAATGACACAATGCGAAGGTTTTCAATTTTTTCATTTTTTTTTGAATTTCTTATGCCCGTTTCAAAATGTGGTCAAAACGACGGGCATGACCGTTCGTAGCTAGGGGTTGAATCTTGCAAAACTTTTGGAGTTTCTCTGATTAAATAGATACTTATGTACCTAGAAATGATTTTTGGAAAAAATAAAGAGCAAACTATGAGGCAGCTGTAGTTCAAATTTGACCCACTTCCTGCTGAATCGGCGTAAATTTATCTTTTTCACGAGAGGTGGATCAAAAACTTTTGACACCCAACCATTTGGTCAATTATACATTAAATATGGCCTAATATTTTAGAAAATTGATTCGGTCCAATTTTGCAACAAATATTTGCTAGGTTCTTCACAAAAAAATCCATTTTGGGCACTCAAAAAATGATTAAAAATAGCTAGAAAGATCAGAAATGCATACAAATTGGTGATCATCCATAAAATATGGTCTAACTTGAGTGAAAATTTTAGTGGTGCCCTCTTGCAAAATATTTTTGATAGCTGCTTCACAAAATCCCCCTATTTTTAGTACTTAGAAACTATTTTAAATCACAGATGTTCTGAACCAATCAGGACTCTTCTTACGGATCACCCCACTGTAGCCGATCTAAGCCGTCCACACCCGACGGATCCAACGTCTGTCACTCAACTCTCAGCAGCCGAACCCAAACCCTAGCAGCCCGCGGCGCACCCTCCTCCCTCGATCCCCTACCTTCCCGAGAACGCACGCGTCGCCGCCTCCCTCTCTCTCCCTCTCCCACTCCTCCATCTCCTCCAACGGGCGCATCCTCCTGCTGCCACGCACGACCCTCCCCATCCGCTAGGGTTTGGGCCACCGCGTCACCGGCGTGGCTCCGGCGTTGCTCCGGTGACTCAGGTGAGTCCCTCCACTCCTCCTCATCACACCCCTCTTCCTCCTCCGCTCTCTTTGTCCCTATCCACCGAGACTGAATTGGGTTCTGATGTGGTTCGGTTGTGGGGTTTGCAGATCCTGGTCGTGTGAGTGGCATGGCGGAGCGGGCGACGGACGTGTCTTGGAAGCCACCAACATCAACGGCGTCCTCTCACTCCAGCTCCTGGCCAGGGTTCGCCGGATCTAGCCTCCTACCCCCTCTCTCTCTCCCCCCCAACTATCTCTCTGTCTTGATTTACCTATCTGAATCCCCTCTCTCTGCAGGCACCCATGGACGGGATGATCAAGGGAGCGTGGATGCCTGGATGGAACCGACGGAAGCTGGAGCCCTGCATGAATTCGGTGATTCCAGGGGCGCATCCGTTCGTCGCCACCACGCCGCGGAAGCTGCTGGACGTCATCGTGCATCGCTAACCTCGACGTGAGGTAAGGACCGAACCCCCCTTTCCCATTCATGTCTGTCCCTGAGCATTGTTTGCCTGTTACTGGCTGGCGAATCCAAGGGAGAGGAGATAGTTAGAGAGACAGTCCGTGAGCATTGGTTTGCCTTGTTAATAGTTTAAGTTGATAACCTTGTGCTACTCCTTCAGTTAATCAAATTGATGAAAACCTTAAATATAGCAACCAGCAACAAACACACATTATGGTTTAGAGTTTATGTATCTGAACCATAGCTAGTTTGTATCCTTATGTCTACACAAAATGAGGAGAAATGTTGATTACTGTATGGGTGTTTTGATATATCATGGTCACCTTTGAAAATATTGGAACTTTTGGGATGACTGCCCAGCCTGTTAATTATTCAGTGCTACATTATATGACTGTACTATTATGCTACCTTGCCTGGCACTGGTACAACTGTAGTACATCTTAGTTGTAGAATGTCTAGTTGATTTACAGTACTAAGCAGTTTAGGCTTGCTGTACTTCATACAGTTGATATTGGTCAACTGGTTCTCCAAATTATATCTCTGCTCATCATGTGTATGCTCTTCACTGCCCCTTTCAGGTAAATGGCCGTATAAAAAATGGCTCAAACCTGAAGTACATTAAATGGATTGTCGTTCCTTGTTTGTTTTGATACCCATATACCTGCCCTGTATTAGCTCTTTCCTTTCCTCTTTGTTTGGGTTTGGTATGTCACATGCTATTGAGCAAGAACAGTCTCAGGTATTTGGTAGCATTGTTGTTAGTTACCTTCAACAAATTTGAGTTTGCTATCCTCTAGAGAAGCAAATACTGCTTGTTACATTGTGTATTTCTAATGTCCTTAAAGGTTGTATCTACCGTGACATGCCTACATGCCATTTGTTGTATCATTGTACATTCTCTCTGAAATACGTCCTCAGTAGTAGTATACCATATAGTAAAGTTTGGCATGCATGGCTGAATTCTGCGTCTGTTTCTTCCTTAAATGATTACTCCTAGTTATATTACCAATGATCTCATCTCCAAATTCTTTTCTTGTAGGCTCGCACTGCTTGCAGCCCTCGACCATGCCTTCTCCGATGGTGCGGAGCTGGCGGCAGGTCAGGTGAGAGCCTCTCTCTCCACCCTCCCAGATCTGCAATGTGGTGTTCACCGGATGTGTTCTTGTTGCAGGGGATATGGCGACGGGCAAGGAGAAGGCTGTGGATGTCGTGGCAGCAGTGAGCTAGTAGCAAGTTCCCTGAGGAACCACAGGGAAATCGTCGGGAAGTTCCAAGCATCAGGAGGAGTAGGAGGTTGCCACCCGCTTGCCGTCCGTCAGCCTGACTGACTCTCGAGTCCCTCGTCGACCGTGAGTATCTCTCGTCTTAGCTCGCGAACTTTCAGTCACAATCCAAATTCCCTTGTCTCCGACTCTGTTTCGTTTCTTCTTCCAGGGGACATTGATGGGATTCGACCAGGCCACCAACATCAATCTGGACGAGTCCCACGAGAGGGTCTACTCTACACAGGTAATCAATCTGCTAGCTTGTCCTCCCTGTCCCAAATTCGTTTGGGTCTATACTACAACCTCAGTTAGTTTAATCTGCATCTGTTATTGTCAGAAGTGCCATTTTATCCACAAGCTTCATTGAGTTACCAAGTGCAGATCCTCTAGCTGAACAATAAGATAGGTTAGTTAGTGTTGTAGAGGAAGAAAGAGGATATATGTATTATTTGCTTCTGCTGCTTCTATATACACATGTATGTATGTTTAGTTATTCGACATGCTTCAAGTCTGAAATTGACTTGGTGGTTTTAGACCGAAACACTATGCTTGTTCAAAGAGTGTCCATGTTGTGTGATATACGATGCTGCTCCGTTGTGTATCTCTCTTTTCTTGTGTGCTGCATCATTGTAGATATGCTTGATAGAGTGAATGATTTCAGTTCTAGTTGTGTCAAATCTTTACTATGTACCGTGCTTAGTGTTTACTGAACTGAGGCATTGGGCATCGGAATTTAGGCATTTATGTATAATTTTAGTTCTGGATGTGTCCAATGCAAACATTACTGTCAACTGTCAAGTTGATTCTAAAATGTCTCATTAACTTCATTTCAGATGGTGATTTCTGGATTTGGTACCAATTTATTGTTGGCCTGGCCTGTGCTCTGTACCTTGCTTTGGTTTTAAGTAGCAAGGAGTGCCTTAGTACCTTTTCTGTCATGTGGTGTCCATGGATTGAAATGTTGGCTATTATGTATTGATTTTAGTATCGAAAATGGCTCAAACCTGAAGTACTTAAAATAGATTGTCGTTCCTTTCTTGTTTGTTTTGATACCCATATACCTGCCCTGTATTAGCTCTTTCCTTTTATGCATGTCAATTCAGTGTTGTTGATTTGATGCTGATGTTCAGAAACAAGATTTTGATGGATGGTTTTACTTCAGTAGGCTAAATAGGCTATCTTCTTGGTTTGTTGGCGTGCAGATGATCGATGAGCTGAGCTTCTTCCAGTAGTGGTAGCGGAAGTGACGCTGGAGCAGTACATGGATCAGCAGATCATCATGCCGTTTGGGCAGGGACAAGCAGGGACGGCCCTAATGCAGCAACACTACCATTGGTACATTTTTCAGTTCCTAGCTGCGCCTCTTTTTGCATGTTCTGCTGGTATTTATGCACACGGATTGGCCTTCATTATTTTGTTATTTACTGTTAAATATGCTGTTAGATTTACTTTTATTTCGTTCGTAACCATTTTGTTCTATAACGTGCAGATGCTGGCCTTTCATGTTTCTTCGTGAGCATCATGACAAAGAAGTCGGAAGAAGCATAGTTCTAGCTCATTGGAGCTAGTTCTGGGAGTAATGAAGCCCTTGATGCTGATCGGATCAAACTGAAGCACGAACTTGGCTCATGTGATAGACTGTACACTTGTAGAGCTTGTTATCTGATTGTAAACTTGATGCTGATCACATTTGTATGTGTGTTATATGATGTAGCAGATTGCTTCGTGCTGTTATTTGAAGTATTGCGTCTGTTTTCTGTCTATTTCGATTTAAATATTGGTTGTTTAATTATCGGCATATTGAAATCTGAAGAACATGACCTTGACAACAGGGACCCACAAACTAGAACGTGACATTTGGGACCCACTTACCAGAACCTGACAATTCGGGTGCATTAAAAAAAAGAAAAACAAAGGCTACATCCCAAAAATAAAAAGGCTAAAATGTTGGGCCTGGCGCATGTAGGACCAAAATTAATAGGAAAAAAAATATAAAAAGGCTGAATTGTTGGGCATGGCCCAAGTAAAGCGTCGAACTGGACCGGGCTGATTCTAATCTACGACCAATTCATTTGGTCGTAATTTTGCCACGTCAGCTTGCCACGTTGGATCTGACGTCGTCTGGGCAGACTGCCAGTGACCAAAACAATTGGTCGTAAAAGCTACGACCTTTTGTTTTGGTCGTAACAGTCTACACCATTTCACATTGAAGGTCGTTAAGTTTCATTAAAAACGGCCAGCTTTTGACCAACAGTTTTTGGTCAGAAAAAGGTCACAAATGGGAAACAATGACCATTCAGTGACCAATATTGATGGTTGCAAGTTGCCATATTTCTTGTAGTGAACGCTATAACCTCGCCCTTCTTGCGCATCACCGGGTAGGGGGCGGGGGAATCTACGACAATTACGTGAGCGAGGAGGATGTGGCGACCATGGTCATGGAGGACACAAAGTTCATCGAGAAGCAGTGAGCGCTCTACGAGGTCGCGCGCAGCGCTCGGGCCGGCTGCATTGCGATCGTGGTGGAGGCGGATGTGGAGGTGGTGCAGGCGATCGCGGACGGAAAAGTGGGTAGCTCCGCGTCGTTCGCGCCCCCCGCGCTGTTCACGACTTGCCGTGACGACCACTAGGCTGGCCCGTCCACGTCGATCGTGGACCTCACCTCACTGGTGACGTCCACACGGTGGACTCTGGCGAGGAAGAGTAGGAGGTGAGACATGGACGCGGGCATGTCTCGTGTCCAATGTCCTACTCTTCCCCTCGCCAACGACCTGCAGCTTAACTTCCCGGAGCTTGCGGACGTTGCGCTCGCCGGACATGGGGAAGGCGGAATGTGGAACACGGTCTCCTCGACGGCCGGCGAAGATGTAGACTAGGTTCTGGTATGTTAAAAACATTGTCAAGTCGGCTTTTGTTTAATGAAACATGTTAAAAATGTAATGAATTTGGTCTGGTTTAAATGAAAATTATCCGGTTTGCTTGAAATTTGTCTGGTTTGTTCAAATTCCGTGTGAAATGTGTCCGGACGTTTGATGGATAGGGTTGGATGGCCGGCTCCTGTATCACTATCCGTAATCCGCAGACAGATCCGGACGCGTCCGTGGACAGATACTATATCCGTTCTATAGATAACGTTGGAGATGCCCTTATACTATAAACCAGAAAATATATACGACCTTTCCTCTACCAAAAAAAAAAAAGTATACATCCAACAAACTGGGAAGGGGGGACTGTCATGGTAGCCACATTCAGCCACCAATGAGGTGATTAAACGCTACACACACATATATTATTTAAGACTTTTAGGCGTGTAAACGCATACATAGACCCATGATAGCAGCACAAGCATATTCGATCGATGGTGCGCGAACGATGACTCGCGTAAACAAACACGAGCTAGAGTACAAGCGATGTCGCCCCTGTGGTGATGTCAGAGAGAAAATGTATACGCCCATCAATTAGGGGAGGGGGACTATCATGGTAGGCCCACATTCAGCCACCAATGAGGTAATTAAACCCTACAAATACATTGTTTAAGATGTAGGCGTGTAGAGACATAGATCCACCACAAGTAGGAGTATATTCGATGGACGGGCCGGCCACCCGCCACAAATCTGCATTTCTTTTGATGTAGAGACACAGATGTAGGCGTGTAGAGACATAGATGAGGGGGACTATCTGGGCGGAAGACGATCACAACGGTGTCCTTTCTTTTGATGCAAATATAAAACAACCCTGCATGCATCACGCATGTGATCGACCTGCCTTGGAGACCACCACATGCTCATTGCATTTTATTAAGCCAACCAGTGGGATTTTTTTTGACTACTACATTGGTAGAAGAAGACACTGGCTCTGCATGACAGCATCTGCACATCGATCGGCATTTCTGCACGCATATAATTGAGTTGTAGGCCTGGATGATAGCTACGTGCCCGCATGAACGACAGAGGTCTGTGGGGTTGGTGAATGCGTGGTTGATGGCCACAGCAACGACGGAGGCTAATCCGCATGCCTACCTACCTGACACTAAGCATTGTTCATGTCTGAAAGTTGAACCCAGTACATTAGAAATGAGGCCATAGGATTTATTTTCTGGCTTTGTGTTTCCCCTTTGTGCCAGGTAAAATCAGGGGGGTAAAATGGCAGAAAAGTGTGCGGGAGTAGGATGCCGGCCGCCTTTTGTACAGTTGTACTAACAGGAAAAAAAGTTTCCTAAACAGCTTATTATACGCCGACCAATGAGGTAAACGATTAAGAGATTGTTTAATACGGTGTAGGCCGGCGTGTACACGATATTCGATCGATAGGGAGAGCTGGTGAGCCACCAGCCACACAAATCGCATGTAAACACGCGCTAAAGAACAAATGATGTTGCCCAGTGGAGTGCTGATTTCATAGGGAAAACGACGCCGCCTGCATGCAACATGCATGTGACCCCCCTCTGTTTTCTTAAATTAATTAATGTATCGATCACAATCACAGGCCTGATCAGTCAATCAGAGCTTAATTCCATGGAATAATCAACCGTACGTCTCTCCCTCTTGGGATCTTTTGCCCCTTGGACGGCACGACGATGCACCTCACATGCTTGCTGCATTTTCATATATCTGATCAATGTACCCATTGCTGAATTTTCATGCATTGTCGGCGACAAGTATAACATGCATGCATCGATCGCAAGAAGAGTCAAATTGTTTCATGCATTGCCGGCGAGGTAACATGCATGCTGGATGGTAGCTGTAGGAACGGACGGCGGACAACAGTGCACGGCTGTATAGCCTTGGTAATTAAGTAACTCAGGTCTCAGTAGGATGCATGCTACCAACATGGATGGAGATTTGTGCTGCAACTCTCTTGTCGGTACCAGTGCAACTATGCAGCAAGGGAGCATTGCAGATCAAACTCTTCTTTCTCTTCTGCTTCCTATCATCGACGTCGATCCGTCCCATTCAAGAGGGGTGTCAAAAGGTTTCTCCCTTAGTCCGGCGAAATAGTTTTCCACACCTTCCACGCATATTGTGCAAGTGACTGCTCGCCATTAGCTTTGTCATGACGGTTAGCTAGCACGGCTGAAATGCGTCGACATAGAAAGGCATAAAGCACAGATTGACTTATCAAGATGATGCAGTATTCTTTTTTTGCGGGGAGTGAAGATGATGTATTCAACAGGCCACAGCGTACATTTCGGGAGGGGGCTTCTCACATATTGACCTTTTCTGTTTCTTTTACCATTTTCTATTTTCACGATCATTTTTAAAATTATGATCATTTTACAAATCTTTTATCTTTTTCAAAATTTTAAATTTGTAAACAACATGAACATATTTATATTTTA
This sequence comes from Elymus sibiricus, assembly GCA_039707655.1. Classification (NCBI taxonomy): domain Eukaryota; kingdom Viridiplantae; phylum Streptophyta; class Magnoliopsida; order Poales; family Poaceae; genus Elymus; species Elymus sibiricus. Next base: position 11,715,793 of record CM077676.1, read on the forward strand.
GAAATAAAAATTAGAATAGACAAACGTTTTGAAATTTAAGTTTTTTAAAATTTATAAATATTTTGTTAACACACGATGAACATTTCTCAACACGAATGAACATGCATTCACTACACAATGAACACTTTTTATAAAAATATTTACCTTTTTCCAAAAATATTTGTTTAAATACTCGGTGAACATTAGATTTTTATACATGATTTTTGTTTTTCGTATACTTGGTGAACTTTATTCAAATACGTGACCAACTTTTTTCAAAACATGAGGAATATTTTTTGGAAATACACGGTGACTAATTTTTAAATATATGGTGAACACTATTTCAGAAAAGTAAATAACATTTCAAAATTTGTTCATGCAATTTCCAAAAGTGTTCATGCAACTAAAAAAGATGTTCACACATGTTTGAAAAAAAAATCATATATCCACTCTGGGAGGTAAACATCGTTGCATTCCTCCTTCCGCTCACCATTTCTAGGCTTCTAGCACCAGCATTCCAAAACTGTAGACGTCTGACTTGTATGATACCCCCCCCCCCCCCCCCCCCCAAAGTTCCGAGAGTATAGCTCTGGTGCAATGTAGCCCATTGTGCCTCTTGCTGCAGTTAATGTGACGATGCTTTGGTCCTGCATTCACATTTGTTGAGAAAAAATGAAGTGAAAAACCGATGAGAAATCACTACGAGTCAGAACCACGGCATGGGCCGCCGGCCCGCTGATCGTCAAATAGGGGGCCCACTCCATAGAAAGTACCATCTGTCTTTTTGTTTCTTGAGAAAATATAGCGTGGAGACTATGGCTTGCTTGGGACCTCCTATGTGTGCTGCTTATTGCAGCGAATTGCCATCATTTTGCACAGGGGAGTCCCTAGCCTGAGCCAGCCCACGCAGAAGCAGCCAGCGCTGTAAAAATCCCCCCAAAAGCGACGGGATAGCCAGGAATAAAACTTGCGACCCTTCGCTGTTGGACGCATGTAGCTAGCCAATGGAGCTGGTGAGTGACTAATGTGCGGCGCGAGCATTTAAGAACTAACTACAACGGCAAATCTGAAATATTTTTCTAAAAGATTTAAATATTTCACATAATTCCGAATATTTTCTTTATTACAAACACAATTTTCTTTTCGAAAACGTGAACAAAAAATTGAATTTATGATTTTTTTTAAAAAGGGCCTTTTTTTATTTGTGAACAAATTTTGAAAAATTAAAAGATATTTTAAATTCCTGAACAAATATTTGAAAATAAGAACATTTTTAGAATTTGTGAACAAAATTTTAAAACGGGAATATAGTTTTTTGGAAGAATTTTGGAAAAAAACAACATTAAAAAAATGTGAATATTTTTGACATTTTTGAACCAAAATTGAAAACAGGAACATTTTTTAAAATTCTAAACAATTTTTAAAAGGCACAATTTTTTTAGAAAATCCAGAAGAATTTTTGATTTTTGAACAAAATTTGAAAAACGGAATTTTTTTTGAAGTTTGTGAATAATTAAAAGCAATAAAAAGAATAATAATAAAAAGAAAATGTAAAAAGAGAAAACCCCAGAAAAACCAGCAGAAGAAAACATCAGAAAAAAGAAAATCGCTTCAGGAACGTTCTTGTAGATTTCCAAAACCGGCCCAGGAACCTTCTGGAAGGTTCGCAAAACTGGATCCGTAGTAAGTTTGAGTTGTAAACATGGGGCGGCTAATAACTCGTTCAGTTGCTTGAACCCTGTGCGAAGCCCCGCCATTTTGTCGGATCGATATATAGGTAATTCTGCCTTGCTTATTCCAAGACCGAGTAGCTGCTCGCCTACAGCGCTCCTGCTAGTGGGTTGGCCCAACAGTGGTCCCCTGTGCTGTTTTTGGACAATTTTTAAAACTACATGAACATATTAAAATTTGAGAACTATTTTTAAAATATACTAACTTTTTGAATTTTTGAGATATTTCAAAATTTTAAATTATATTTTAGCACATGATCAACATTCTATACATGGTGAACATTTATTCACTACACAGTGAACAATTTTTATAAAATGTTTACTTGTTTCAAACAAATACTCGCTGAACATTAATTGTATACATTATTTTGTTTTTCATATACGCGGTGAACAGGCGAGCGTTTTATAAAACATGAGCAATATAGTTTAAAATACACGATGACCTTTTTCTGAATATACGGGAACAATTTTGAAATATATGATGAACACTTTTTTCAAAAAGTTAATACAATTTCGAAACTTTTTCCTGCAATTTTCAAAAGTGTTAATGCAACTGGAAAAGATGTTCACACATGTGTTAAAAACATCTTATAATTTAAAAAAAAAATATAAAGACGTGTTTAAAAAATATATGCATGTAATTAAAAATGTATTCACATTTGTAAGACACATTTCATGCATTATGGAAAAAATGAAGTGAAAAAATGGAGGGAACAAAAGCGAAAAATAAATCTCCAAGAGTTGTAAATAAAGAACCCCGCAATAAAAAGGAAAGCCACAACATGTTTTTTCTCAGAGTTGGTAAGCCACAACATGTGCCGCCGGCCTCCGAAGCGTCTCTTATTCGTTAGCTCGCTGAGCGTGAAATAGGGGGCCGACTCCATAAACAGTAGCTCATGTTTTTTAGAAAAAAAATTTAGGGCAGGAGCTATGTATCGCCTATTGCGTGACCGAGTATCGTCTCACAATAGGTGGTCGCTAAGATGGACCGGCCCAGTAAGGTTGGTTACGTTTGTTTGGAAGGAAGCTTCTATGTAAAGTAGCTATAAGTTTTGAGAACCTTCCGCCTGGTTTTGGAAAGGTTCCAACTAGTTTTCCTTTTTGGTTTTTCTGTGCTTTTCTTTATCTGTTTTAACTATTGATAGAAAATCCTCCTTCGAGGGCAACGGGTAGGCAGGCACGGCTGGCGACTGATTCAGACTTATAACGATGCCGTCCTCGACCTACTCCGACTAGTCCCATACCCTTTCCCAAAGCTCTCTCTCGGCACGGTCCTCTTCGGTCTCACTGACAAAAGGTTTGCAGGAAGGGCACGGCTGCACCGACATGCTAATGGGGAAAAACAGGGTGCGGGGTGGTGGTGGTCGGTGAAGGGGGCGATGGGGGTGAGTGTGCCGGCAACGGGGATGTGGGAATAGAGGGTGAGTACAATGTGATGGCGCCGACAAAGGGGCGATGAGGTGTGATGGCAATAGCGGAAGCGTCTATGCGAAAGAAGGCCTCGATGTCGAGCTAAGTGGCTTGGCGGAGACGGATAGGGATGATGGATCCATTGTGGATGGTGATGACGCCAAAGACAGTGTTGTTGAAGCGGCGGGTCTCGATTTCCTCCACCGGCCATTGGAGGAGGTTCGTCCGGGTCTTCTCGTCGAAGACCACCCTCCTTGGAATCGTCCGCACACATGCAAGATATGTAAGTCCCTTGATTATGAATGCATATTGATAAGAACTAGAAATAAAATTGATTGGTAATAAAGTGTCTTGCAAACTATTTCCATTAAAAAAGTGACCACACAATAGTGCTTGTTCAAAATTTTTAAATGCACGGGGAGTGCTTGTTCAAAATTTAATTTAATTAATTTCTGAAATATAGTATTTACAATATTTCAAATTATAAATAAAATTTAGAAGGGAAAATAGAAAGAAAAACGAACAAAAGAAAAAACAGTCATATGTGCAGTAGCTCATGGCAGTGCGAGTCCCGCTTGTGTCGCACATTTGGCCTGGCCCAGGAGATGTGTCCATAGATATGGCTTTAACGTTCCTCAAAAAAAAAAAAAAAAAGATATGGCTTTAACGGAAACTGCTAATGGAGCTCGAGCTCCGCGGAGCACTTACTTTAAAAAAATTCAGAAATTCAAAAATTTAAGTTTCAATTTTTTCTAAAATTTGACACATATACATATGGATGTACGCTAATTGTCTGAAAGTTTCATGGCGGAATACTTTTTTATATGAGCTACACAAATATGACAAAATGATGTATTTCTAGCACATGCACTATTCACTAGAAAAGTATATGATTTTTTTTGTACAGCTCACATCAATACGTATTTCGTGATGAAATTTCAGACACGTCTATTATTCATCTATAAGTACTTGTGTGTTTATTTTCAGTTTTTTTCAAACTGAAAAAGTTGATTTTTGATTTATTTTTCAAATTTCAAGCTCCATGGAGCCGGAGAGCAAAAAAAAAAAAAAAAAAAAAAAACCCCACTCTTTCGCTTTAAGCGATATATACACGTGCCCAACATTATGACCTCTTTCTGCGATACAGAGGATCATAACTTAGCTCGATGTATTCTCCAAAAAAGATATTTTTTAAGTCGATGTCACATTTCTCTCTCGTTTAGACGTGTGGCACATGCATCAACACTTGATGGTTTTTGTATGTCTATAAACGTTATGAACTTACGAAGGCAGCGAGTTCTATAACAAAACTAACAGTCTACATGTGTTTTTTTACATGAATCTCCTTTAACACTAAGCTCCCTCGCAACAGAGCCTAATGATGAATCTGGGTTGTGTGATGCGTAGAGGGGTCCACATGTATGTGCCTGCATTGTTGGTTTTGCCTCTTGGGTTCATCCACAGGTACTCATGGCGGCTGGGTGGGCGTTGTTGTATACGTATCGGTGCTTCTCGTTGCATGTCCTGATGTTTGCTAAAATGTGCAACGTCACCTACAACACACGGACTAAGTGCATGCCCCCCACAACGGCTGCAGCGATGAAGCAGAACCTTCCAACCCAATAAAACCAGAACCGAACCAACACAAATAGAGCCCAAAATGAACCAACCTACCATAATAATCGATAAAAAAAGGCAAACACACCTAACAGAAAAACCGCACAGCAAGGCGCGCGTAACGCTCCAGTACAGGTACTGGCCATCGTTATTATCATAGGAGTCATGCTTGGGAGGCAGGTGACCCGCATTACCAGATCAGTATATAGCTTACTGAAGCTACCAGTCGTCGTCGGCCACGAAGGTCTGGTTGTAAGACGCCAAGGCCATCTCGTGAACTACAAGCTTCTCGACTGTGATGGAGGAGCCGGTGGCGTTGTTGAAAAGGTACACCCCCGCCGCCGTGTGGATGGCTTCCATCGGGTACACCCGCGACGTCGCCGTCAACCTCCCGCCCATCGCGAAGCTCTCCACGATCGAATGGTCCACGAGCACCCTCACAGATAGAGCCTCGCCATTGAGAACTGGCACAGTGCTGCCCACCACCCGCTTCATGACATCATTCGCCCAGGACGATAATAACTCGTCATGGCAGAAGTGGGTTCGGAGTGCCCCGTCGAGGCCCCTCGACACATAAAAGTAAACCGCGAGTTGTTCGCTGCCACCGTTGGCAGTGGCGTGGATGAGGAGGCCGAAGGGACCAAGTGCACCCATGGTTGAGGCTCCGCCGCTGGTGCTGCAGTTGTAGTTGACGTTAGCCTCGTTGATGAGGGCAATAGCGGAAGCGTCTAGGCGAAAGGAGGCCTCGATGTCAAGCTGAGTGGTTTGGCGGAGGCAGAGAGGTATAATGGATCCAGTGTGGATAGTGATGACGCCAAAGTCGGTGCTGTTGAAGCGGAGGGTCTCGATCTCCTCTACCGGCCATTGGAGGAGGTTCGTCCGGGTCTTCTCATCCAGCACTACCGTCCTCGGAATCGTCTGCACACATGTAAGATAGGCAAGTCCTCTGATTATGAATGCACATTGTTACCAAGAACTTAAAAAATGATATCAATGATTGGTAATAAAGGGTCTTGCAATCTGCATTGATTTCCATTAAAAAGGTGACCACACAAACAAAATAGGAATGAATGAAGAAACCTGATTTTGTGTGCTTAGCTTGTTTTGAAAAAAGAGAGTAAACCTCCGACCTATGCACACGACCATTGGTGTGTTTAGTTAGGACAGGACAAATTAAGCTAACCCGTGCCACAATCACAACGGCCACCATATCTATCCCGGGCACATTTGGCATTGCTATGCATTATGTTAATCTAGATTTCCAAGAAAATTTTAATTCTTCTTCTGGTTAGTTAAACCGACTTTCTCTGATTTTAAAGCTATTTTCCTAGAACACATTATAAAAAAGTTCAGTAAATGACAATTTGAGCCATAGGCAGATGGTTCCACATTAACTAGCCATCACACAAGAAAATGGACACTTGATCAGGACTCACTAGCTCTGAGAAGATGCAAAGGGATGATGAAAGTGATCAGTAAGTAAATAGTACTAGACACGCACCAACATCTTAAGCAGGTTGCATTGCACAGCAGAGAAGACCGAGCAATGCATCGACACTTTTTGTTATATAACAAAAGCTTTCAGTCTCCAAGAGGAGATCCATGGTCTATCTACTTCATTTATCTAGCTTTGTAGGGCGAGCCCATGTTTTTAATTTCTCATTTTGACTAAAAATATGTGGCATATAACGCTGAAAGTATATGTTTAGAAACTTCGTTCGAATACAAATCAAATGATGTGCTTTCGATGAAATATAACACAAGCTTCGTTAGTCAGATAAGGAAGGATCTAAGTACCTGTGCATGCCGAACAAACAGAATGGAGGGAGTATGGGCATGCCTAATGAAGGAATGAAACTAATGGTTGATGGTAAACGCAAGGTAAAAAAGAATCATATCGATGCGTATTAACGGTACCTGGACCGAAGCCCATCCCTTGGCAACGTTGGCACTCAAGGAGTCGGTCTCGCCGACATAAGCCCACATCACGCGCCGCCGTTTCACCGGGTCGTAGAAAGACGTGGCAGCGAAAAACTTTCCCCAGTCATACCTCAGCCCGATCCCCACGTCCAGCTCTGGGTCCAATGGTGTCCACGTATTGGCCGCTGCATCGTACCTCCCGAGCGCGTAGTAGTCATGTCTTTCATCGTCCATGCTCGCCTTCAACACGTACAACGCCTCCTCCGAGGAGTTGTTGCTGCCGCCGACCGGGTAGAAGTCGACGCACTCCCACATGCCGGTGCCCTCGACGCGGTGGAGCACCCTCGGGATGAGCTCGTACCTGATGAAGTCCTTCGTCTTGTACATCAAGGCGATGCCGGCGTGGCTGTTGTCGTCCTTGGAGCCGATGAGGGTGCGCCATGTCTGGTCAGACTGGTCAAACCAGGCGGTGGTGGGGTCGCGGAAGTCCTGGAGGCCGATGCCGGGGGGCGGGAGGATGACGGGGTTCGCAGGATGCTTGGTCCAGTTGACAAGGAGGGGGTCATCTGAGTCAGCGGGAAGGGCGAGGCACTGGACTTGAGCGGAGGTGTCGGTTTTACCCGTGTAGAGCACGATGACGGTGCCATTGGGGAGTATCGTGGTGGAGCCGGTCAAGACGCCGTGGATGTCGTACCACTGGTCGGGCACCATGGCGAGGGGGAGGTGGCGCCAGTGGACCAGGTCCCGCGACACGGCGTGGCCCCACGTGATGTTGCCCCAGACGACGTCGATGGGGTTGTACTGGTAGAAGAAGTGGTAGCGTCCACGGTAGTACATGGGAGCTGCATGTTGTGTTCTAGTTAAGCACATAGAGATTTCTCAAAAACAAAAGAAGAGTTGAAACAGATAGAGACAGACAGACCGCTGGACAGCGGGGTAGTGACGGACGTACTCACCGTTTGGATCTGCATGCATGCGTGCGTGCGTGTCGCCACGATACGTAGCCATGTCAGTCATCATCCACAAGGAAAAGGCAGTCAGTTTCTTTCTCCGTGCATGGACCAAGGCGGGTCGTGCGGAGAAAGAAGATATAGAATCTCATAGTTCGACAATTCGAATGAGCTAATGACAATGAATTCCATTACATACCGTTCATGTAGTTCTTCTCCGGCTGGAAATGGAACCCGGTGCGCTGCCACTGCAGCATCTCGTTGTTCCACGGGAACCCGTCGGCATCGGCGCCGGCGGCGACCATGATGTTCTGCTCCGCTCGTGCCGCCCCGCGCGTCTCCTCGGACAACACGCTGGCCCTTGGGAGGAGCGCGTGGGTGACGAAGAGCACCACCATGGCCACGGCGCCCAGCACGACGGTGCACTCGCGCCACCTCCGGCCCCCGCCGCTCTGCTGGTACTCAAGCGGCACGTAGGCGCACAGGACCGGCGGCGTGTCGGGGACGGCGCCGCATGGCTTCATCGCCACGGCCGCCGTTCCGGCACTCAGAAGGAAATTTTTTGATCGGTTAGGCTTGCGGTCTCGAGGAGCCATTTTTGTGGAGCTGGGCGGTCACAAGCGCCGTATCACGTGTTCCTTCTGTTCTGAAGAAGAACGTTACCACTACACCATTAAATTGGACACACACACACACACACACACATATATATATACATACATACTATGTTTTTTTTTGTTTTGCGAAATTACATACTATGTATATGGAGACTTTAGAACAAGAGTGGCAAGAATTTGAGACATCTATCGGTTGCCTAGGGATTATCGATATTGACCGCTAATACTACTACGTGACAACGAAAATGACACTGAGCTATGACCGCCAAGGTAGGAAGTCATTTCTAGCGACTTCGGCACCACCTGAACGCCATAAGACTACCCATAGTGGGAGTAACAAGCTGAACACCATAAGACTACCCATAGTGGGAGTAACATAGAGAGTAACATAGATGACACCTAAGCAAAAAATATGATGTGGCAGCTAATTAATGAGGAGAGAGACAAATTGAGTAACATAGCTAGTTACTCACACTATGAGTAACATCACACATATCAAGACAGGATGAGTCTACAACCTAATAAATGAAATGTTGCATGACACCATACATATGTTACTCCCCACTATAGAGGTAGCAATATAGACTAGTAACATATGCATGTTACTAGTCTAAGTTACTCCCCACTATGGGTAGTCTAAGGGAGGCAGTCAAGTGTCCATCAAGGGCCTGCAACCCTATGCACGAACGATGAACTGGCGGAGCTGCTGCGGCGAGGCCTTCATCTTAAGTGGTTCATCCCGGCGATATAGGTCTTGGACCTTGGTGATGCGATTAGGCAGGGCATAATTACAATCTATCATGATGATGTGAGGTCCTTGCTGTAAACTGTTAGGACTAGGTTGCAATTTTTACTTTCTATAGGGTATTTTTGTAAAATGTATTGTCATGCTTATCTAATGGATTGGGTCTCCTTCGGGACCCAACCCCGTTAAAAAGGTATATGGAAGGGAGATGAAGATAGACAAGAGAGGAGGGGGAGGTAGGCAGAGGGAGACAATAGAGTTATTAAGATGATGTGTGCCTTATATAGAAGAAAACAAGAGAAAGTACTAACCTCGCCGCTGAAGACTAGCGAGTGGTTCCAACCTCATTTATCACAACATCCAACACCCCAAGTAAAGAGAACAAGAAAGCTGACAGATGCAAACAAATGACAACCTGTGTATGAAATAGAGAGATCTAGAGAGGGGGGAGGGGGTATTTGCTTCACTCGTCGGTCGGATGGTGAGCGAGGGATAAGTGCTACACAATATGTTAGGCGACATATTACCCAATTTTCTTTAATAATACACTATTCATCAATCCGTGCGGACTAGTTTAATCTCATGTAACACATTTATGTAAGAAGTAAGTTTTGTTAGATTTAGGACCTGTTGTTCGATAGCTACATCAACTGCTTTACCTAGGTGATCTGTGCACAACATAAGTGAACTTTTTTTAACTTGCATCTTCCATAGAGGACCCCAGAACAAAAACTAGAAATGCAATATGGTCCAGGTAAACGGTACCAACGGAAGACCAGAGCCGTTGCCACCGAGGATGAACAACTTGGGGGCGGCAGATCCGCTGCGCCATCTCCACCGGAGCACCTACAGAAGACGTCGCAAAAGCTTGACCGGAACTGGACTACCACCCATCTGGCAACGACACACCGGGATGAAAGAATGGAGCCAACAAAGCTCCAGAAGTTCGCCCTTTAATTTGACCAGAAGAAGTAAGACAGTGGCAGAGGCCGGCATGTAAACAATGTACGTCGTAACTCCACTCCAAGCACGCGTGTTGATGATCTCGATGATCAAAATCTTAGTGGCAGCATAACTGGAGATTGATGTGGCATCCACTGCACCTCCTCTTCCTCCACCTCGGCGACATGAAGAGAGTTGTGGGGGAAAGATCAAAAGCTCCAGATCTAGGTTAGAAACATACTTACTCATGGAGTAGGCAATGGTCATCACCCCTGCCTCTTCGGCTCCCACTCACCGGAGCACCACAGAGAGAAGAACAACCACCTCGAATTGACGGAAGTGGCCTGAGAGCTCCGCGAAGCACTCCACACTACCGGCATAGCGCCAAATGCCTTCAAGGTAAGTCTAAATCTAAACCTAATATGTATAGCGAGACCCCGGGCACATGTCCCGAGCCATCGCCGACCGACTGCATTGTCAGACGAGGCATGGGGTCGGGCTGGTCTGCTTTTGGTGGCTCTCAAACGGAAGGGGTGGAGAGAAATGGAAGTAATAGAGGAAAAGGATGCCAGTGTTGTCTGTCGGCGTCGAATTTTGTTTTTGTTTTTGCAATATACATACAAAACCCCGTTTAAGTGAAATCCTTTGTATAGACATATTCCCATGAGATCTAACATTAGCTTTGAATACATTTGCATGCCACAAATAGCAGTCAATAGGTAGGTGTTGAAGAATCAAAACATGTGGTATGAAGTTGCATTAGATGGCATTTATAAGATGACTTGTTTGGTCACATCTACAAAAGTACATGAAGCTAATTAATCTATCATTATTATAAGGACTAAGAAATATGATCATCCAAACATTTGAACATGGACAAGCCAATTTCCCACATGTTGTTCTACATTAATAATGAAATGGGTAGCAAAAATAAAATAGGGCAGCAAGGAAAATATTTGTTTTCAGTAAAGGAAAATAGACCCAAGGGGGCATAGGTTCACTAGTGACATCTCTCTCTCTCTCTCTCTCTCTCTCTCTCTCTCTCTCTCTCTCTCTCTCTCTCTCTCTCTCTCTCTCTCTCTCTCTCTCTCTCTCAAACAACCAAGTGGCATGGTAAACAAATTACAGTGTCCAGTTGGGCACCGATTAATATTGCAATATTTATGACTATGACCATTCATGGTATAATTCATATAGGCATTACATCCGTGATAAGTAGACCGTTAATCCAACTGCATCTACTACTAATACTCCACCCCAAAACCGCTATCCAGCATGCATCTCGAGGTATTAAGTTGACAAGAAACAGAGCATTGCAATAAGCATGATGACATAATGCAGATAAGACATCAATTAATATGACAAACCACTGTCATTTTATCCTCAGTGGAAATAATACAAATCCGTGTCTTGTCCCTTTTTGTCACTGGGATATAAAGCACTAAAAGATTGAACCAACTACAAAGCACCACCCCCTCTAATGAAAAACCCATCAAACACAAAGAAGATAGATAGATCAGAGAGTATGCAAAGCTATTTAATTATACAACAAGAAAACCTCAAAAAATTCAATTGATTTCAATGAAAATACTGATTCATAAAGTGACAATCTACCATGTCCCAACAAACACACCACTGATAACATCGAAATGATCTCGATCATGTGAGGCAGCTCACGGGAACATGGTATTGAAGATCCAAATAGAGAGAGAGAGAGAGAGAGAGAGAGAGAGAGAGAGAGAGAGAGAGAGAGAGAGAGAGAGAGTCATCTAGCTACTAGTATGGATCCTAAGGCCCTGATGGAACTACTCACACATAGTCATGGAGGCAACAAGGTTGATGAAGAAGCCTCTGGCAATGGATCTCCCCTCTGGCAGAGCTTCGGAACAGGCCTTTAGATTGGATCTTCGCTAGACAGGAACTTGTGGCGGCGGGAATGTTTTCCTAAAAATATGGCGGAGGGTTTCGGTATTTATGGGAATTTATGGCGGTGGAATGGACGAAATGTGGTGCAGATTGGCCCCACACGGCCTAGGGGTGTGCCAGGTGGCCTTGTGGCCCCACTGTAGCTCCTCTCGATCTCCCCCGAAGCTTCCTGGGTCCTTCGTTGCCCGAAAAAAATCATACTAAATCGGCATGTTATTTTGACCTCCGTAGATATTGATTTCCTGTAAAACCAAAAAGATGCAGAAAACAAGAATTGACACTGGGCACTAAATTAATAGGTTAGTCCAAAAAAATAATATAAAATGATATAAAAAAGCATACAAAAGTGATAATGTAATAGCATGGAACAATTAAAAAATTTATATATGTTTGAGTCATATCAGGCATGGGATCAGGCCAGTCTTCCCTTGGTGTCTCTCAAGCGGAAGTGGTGGAGAGAGAAGAAGTAAGAGAGGAAAAAGGATACCAGTGTTGTCTGTTGGTGTCATTTTTTTTTCAATGGACACACATACCTGTTTAAGTGAAATCCTTGGTACACACATATTCCCATGAGATCTAGTATTAGCTTTGGTTACAGTTGCATGCCACAAATATCAGTCAACAGATAGGTGTTGAAGTATCAAAACATGTGTTATGAAGTTGCATTAGATGGCATTTACAAGGTGACATGTTTGGTCACATCTACAGAAGTACACGAAGCTAATTAATCTATCGTTATTATAAGGACTTAGAAATATGATCATCAAAACATTTGAACATGGGAAAGCGAATTCCCATATGTTGTCCTACATTAATAAATGAAATTTTGTAGTAATGTCCATTCTAAGAGGATGCGAGTTAGAGCACCTATACATGTCCATCAGCTGCCATTGTAAAAAAAACAATTTTTAACAATCACGGAAGTGGGGGGGGGGGGGGGGGGGATACAACAACATGGTGTGATTGTGAAAAATAGGAAAAGTGCAATAGTAAATATAGAATAGGTGCATAATTATTCTCCGATGACAAAGATAAGTGTTGAAATGCCATTATATATTACTAGAGTGGGGGAGTGAGGGTCGAAAAAATGATTCCTCGCTTCTTCCTCTCATTTAAAACCGTGCATGAGACTTTCATCTTGCAGGGCTCCTAAGTGATAAGAAAGAAGAACTCGCCTACTCTCTTTTTAGATTACCTTCCCCCCTTATGTATAAGACCAAATCCATTTTTTTCTAAATTGTTTTCTAAAAAGAACTACTAATGCGTAACTTTTCGGGGAACCATTCATCGGTGGTTGCGAATGAGTTACCTTGTCAATAAAACAAAATATTTTGTCTCATAGTTCTGAAATAGAGTTCTTTATATTTATATTAGAAAAAAGTTTGAAAACATCATGAGGAACTGAATTGGGTCGATTTGCCTTGAAGAGATATGAAAAAAGAAAATTCTGTAATATCTTATTTTCGATGATAATGCCAACAAATCGCAAGTTGGCCCATATGCCTTTCTTCCTTTCCCTTATGTTGACGCTTCTCGAATTTTCTCTTCACTATTTTTTGTGTGTGTGTGCAATATAGAAATATCTTGTTAATTAAGATCCTATTTAGTTGTTCAATTAAAACCTTAGTTTCATAACTCTCGCTTACCATGCCCTGTAGGGATCATCAAATCAGTAGCAACAAACCCTATTTGAAGAGCTTCATATATAGAACACCGGGAAAATATACTTGGAGCGGTTAGAATACTCCCCCCTCTCCGCTCGAGCCGCTCCCGTGAGCGACCTTGGGGGCAACCCTAGCCGCTCCCGCGAGCGACCTCGGGGGCAACCCTAGCCGCCACCGCTTCTTCCTCCCCTCCCAGCCTTCCTCCCCCGCCGCCGCTGGGCAAAAGCCCAACCGGCGTAGGTTGCGGTGGGGCTCCTCTTCCTCTCGGCGCGTGTTGCGCATGGCGCGGGACTGCACCGCGCGCAGGGGCGTCGAGCTACCGCGGGGCCTAGCAGCGCATCGTCGGGCGTGCGGGGCGGCGGCTGCTCTGCCTGGCGGCGGCGTGGCAGCACTCTAGTGTTCCGACGGTGCGCGTCGGCTACGGTGTGGTGTTTCCTTCCGGCGGTGGCCCGTGGGACGTCCTTGTCCAGATCCGAATGGATCTGACATCGGCGGCCTGTCATTTGACCGGGGCTGCGAGCGGCATGGCCAACGGCTTTTCCCTCCTTGCAGCTGGCTAGGGTAGGGGTGGCGTGGCGGCGGTGGGGGTGGGGCGGATCGGGGGAGGTGATAAGCGACACTTGGTGGTGGTCGGTGATGCGCCCTAGTCGCAAGCTCCGGTTGGCTTGGGCTATGGTCGGCTGGTTCTTCCTTGTAGGTCGGTGGAGGTAGCAGCGGCATGGTAGTGGTGGTGGCGGTGCAGACTGCTTCTGGAGGCTCGCAGTGGCGGCGTCCAAGCCGGTCGTCGGGTGGCGCGGGCGTAGTTATTTCGTGATTTAGAAGAATAAAAGTTTTAGTATGATCTAGTTTCTTGTGTTTGCTTTGTGATCTATCTATCTATGTAGTCGAGTGTGAGAGTTATATAATAAAGAGTAGTTTGAGTTGAGTTATTTTACTTTTGTTGATCCAATCTCAGAAAAGAAATAAAAAGAATACGAAAAGAGAGATCATATGCTAATCCCACGGGGAGTGATGACTTCACATAAAAAAAAGTATAATTGATAAAACTGGTTGGAAGTTAACAAACGTAGTATTAGTCATTGTTGCAATTCATGAAAAAGTAATAATCAAAGAGAGGTCTCACATATAAATATACTATCTTGGACATCTTTTGTGATTGTGAGCCCTCATTAAATATTCTATGTCAAACGGTTGACGTTGGACAAGGAAGACAATGTAATGATTTATGTTTGCTTATATTCACATAGAAGCTATATTGTTTTGAGTCCTCTAACATGTGGTGCTTGCCCCCCTATCTTTTGCTAGCCAAAATTCCGCACTAAGTAGAAATACTACTTGTGCATCCAAAAACCCTTAAACCCAGTTTCATGTCATGAGAGTCCACCATATCTACCTATGGATTGAATAAGATCCTTCAAGTAAGTTTTCATCGGTGCAAAAGCAATAAAAATTGCTCCTAAATATGTATGAACTTTTATTGTAAGGGAAAATAAGCTTTGTACGATCTTGCGATGGTGAAGGAATAAAAGCGACAGACTGCATAATAAAGGTCGCTATCACAAGGGGCAATATAAAGTGACGTTCCTTTACATTAAGAGTTTGCACATCCAAAAATAAAAAGCACATGACAACCTCTGCTTCCCTCTGCGAAGGGCCTATCTTTTACTTGTATTTACTTTCATGCAAGAGTCAATAGTATTCTCCTCTATTCCGTTTTTATTTTTCTCTCTTGGGAAGCATCATGTGGTGGGGAAAGATCCAGACATATATATCCAGTTGGATGTAGGTGATCATGAGTTATTATTGTTGACATTACCCTTGAGGTAAATACGTTGGGAGGCGAAATTATAAGCCCCTATCTTTCTATGTGTCTGACTGGAACTTTTGCTCCATAAGTATGTCGTGAGTGTCAGCAATCATAGAAGACTAAATGATAGTTGAGTATGTGAACTTGCTAAACAAAGCTCTTACATAGACTCTTTCTGGTAATATGATGAATTGCAATTGCATCAGTGACTGAGATCATAGTTTGTTAGTTTTCAATATGGTTTATAGTTCATACTTTATCTTGTGGATGAATTGTCACTTTTTCATGAGAAGTTCTATGATGATATATTGCTGTTATAATAAAGATCATAATGCCTTCATGTCTGTATTTTATTTTTATCAATGCCTCTCTCTCTAAATATGTGGTCATGATTATCGATTTCGGCTTTCGCTTGAGGACAAGCGAGGTCTAAGCTTGGGGGAGTTGATACGTCCAATTTGCATCATGATTTCCTACTGTTATTTATAATGTATTTGGTTATTATTTCCCTTTATGATGCAATTCTTGTAGGAGATATGCCCTAGAGGCGGTAATAACAGTTATTTTGTATCTCCAAGTTTGTAATGAATGTTTATGTTCCATGCTATAACTGCAATGATTCTCGAGTCTACAATATCCACGAGGCTCGGAGGGAAACTCATGTGCACGTGTGGTATAATAAACGATAAAATGTATTCCTAGTCATGCCTCTAAGACTGGCTCAAGTATTGCATGATGATCCTGTTTTCCTGATCATGGCCATGTCTATGCCGGCAATTTTGAGGGCACAATGTTAGAAGAACACTTGTGTTGAATCGACCCGAATTGATGTTATCCTATGAGATACATTCATCACAAGTTAATGGTTAATAACACAGAAATAGTTAATGTTTGCATAATTCCTTAGACCATGAGAGTATCAAGTTCCTTCGTACTTGCTTTGTGAACTTTGGGGTTTATTAAACATCATCCGTAACTAGGTGGCTATTACGGCCCCTTACGGGTTCACGGAAAAGTATGACAAGAAATGAGATAGCTCGAGATTGGGATTTGCTCCTCCGACGATGGAGAGATATTCTCGGGCCCTCTCGGTGTTACGGTATCCATCATCGTCTGGCCAGACACATTGTGATTTGATCACAGGGATGCCGGAACACGGAAACGAGAAAAGAGAACAAAACCGGTAACGAGGTAACTGGCATAGTGGACAAGTTGTTGATCCATGGGGATGCAGAAAATCTCACCTCGGGTGTTTGTAATATATCGTGAAGCAACAGGAATAGCACACGACAACTGGAGGTTCACTCGAATATTCATTCGTGTGGGTATAGGGGTCAATATGGGTGTCCACGGCTCCGATGTTGATCATTGATCCGAAAGTGTTCTGGGTCATGTCTATACTTCACCGAACCTATAGGGTCACATGCTTAAGGGTCATCTATCTGCTGAATACTAGACAGGGAGTCTGAGAGAGTCACCGGAAAAGTTTCGGAGACAACGGAAACGTTCCGAAGAGAACACCGGAATAGTTTCGGTAAAACTGAAAAGTTGTTTCGGAGTATACCATTAAGTCAAATTGGTTTCGGCACACGCCTGGAAATTCTTGGAGGGTGCCAGAATTGTTCTCGAAACTTCTGGGATTTTTCCGGGATAAAAACCGGAAATGTTCCGGAGCTGCCGGAACCGCTTTTGTTGCTTTTCGCTGAAGAAAATCATTGATCCGGAAATGTTTCGGAATGCGTCCAGAATTGTTTTAGTGGTACTGGAATTATTCTAAGACTCACATAAATATTTTCGGATTTAACGGTCGCAGAAAAATGTCTTTGTGAATAGTGAAAAAGCACTTTTTGGTTATTTTATGGAAAGCCACCTTTTAGGGCTTTTCCCAAAAGGCTTCTAGAAGGACTTAGGGACCAAGGAACCCCCTTTGGGGGGGGGGGGGCCCATGAGGGTGGCCGGCCAAGGGTGGAGCTCCTCCATGGAGCTCCACATGCCATCCTTTTATGCCCTTTATGCCTTTTATGTGTGACATAAAGTGTGGGTGTTTTGGTATTTTAATGTGCCAACCCTACCCATTGGTTTTCCTATAAATAGAGTGGAGAGGAGCTCTCCACACTCACTCCAACTCTCATACACATGCCATGCATTATCTGGCTTTCTTTCTCCCTCCCACGAAATAGTCTCGTAGAGCCGTAAGGCTGTCTGGGTTCCGGCAGGAACTAGTTCTGGACGGCGAAGCCCTGCCGGATAGCTGACACCGTATGTGTGCAACCCCGTAGAGAGGTCGTAGGTTCGATCTTTTGCCCGAGGGGCTGTTCGAGGGTCCTCCCGAAGGGCTGTACGAGTTACCGTTCGAGCTTTGAGGGTCCTCCCGAAGGGCTGTCCGTGACATCATCTGGGGGACTATTCGACCGCCTCCCGAAGGGCTGTCCGATGAGGGAGTACATCCTCGCGGTTGGGAGGTTGTAAATCCTAGCAGCGGGGATCTGCACCGACGATCTACATCGACTCTACTTCCGCTGCGCTATGAGTCGGTAATGATCAAATCAAACCTTGTATGCAGTCTCCATAGTGGTCCTGGGCGTGCTCGCTGTACCGAATTTTTTTGTTCTTCTGTCGCGTTCCCCTACAGTGGCATCAAGAGCCTTGCTATGCGTAGATGCATGTTACGATCTAGAATACATAGAGATGTATGGGTATTGCATAATATAATTTTGTAGTAAATGAGATCTATTGCTGAAAATTATTTATGCGGGTGGCAGATGAAATCTGTTACCCGATGTTCTTGTTGCTTCCCTAGAATTTGCGTATTTCTGATCTTGAAACGGCATGGTGGAATTTCACAAAGTTCTGGCAATCCGCGATCCTGATTGATCAACGAAGTGCTATCAGTTCTTTGGGTTCCACCATAGTTAATAGAAAGATGAAATTTCGCAGACGAAAGGGCAATGCAGATATGATCTGCATGGGGGTCATGCGTATGACGAAGTTTAGTATGGGGCTCGAGATTTTATTATCTCGTGTTTCATACACCCCGCAAAGTTAATCTAGCGACTTGAATAATCATACTTGATGATAAACGTTGGTAGCTGCGGTTTAAGTCAAAACCTTAGAAACCACGTAAAATAAATTTTTTTATAAACCGATTAGAGGCGTCTAACTTAGTTTTGCAGGATGTGCATGTGATGTGGTATAGCAGTTCTCATATTAATTCGATTATGTATGAGATGACTATATGATGTAAATTTATTAACATGACCTGCGTGTCATGATTCGGCATGATGGCTGGAGCCATATGATTGTCACTTTAATGACCTGCGTGTCAACCTTAAGTAATGCATTTATTTTATTAGCTATAGAGATAGCAATATTATCTGGTGCATCGACAAGGTGGTGGCAATCTTCGCGAAGGTGAACACCGACGCAAATGCCGAAGACGAAGAAATAAAAGACTTCTCCGTCAGAAAGGGCTATACCATATCATGCTATTATGAATTGCCTGAGATGTTTATCCCTCTTGATGCACCCTTCTTGATTGCGTGGTAGTCCCTTTTTATTAGGGTGATCTCTCACTTAAAATATCAAGTAGTTAGTGTTCTCCCAAGTGTAGCACCGTCACAACATCTTTCCTTTCGGGGTGCGCCATGATCTACATGGGTACGAACGATTGTACGGGTGTAAGGCGGGTGAGGTCAGACCTCGCAGCAAGATCACTTGGTTGTCTTGACGTTCATGGCAGGATCGTCCTGAGCTCGGAACACACGCATCGAAAGATGAACAAGTCACATGGAGATGTGATCGGCAAGTTTGCCTACCAATTGAAGTTCGCGCCATCAGTGTGCATCTCGAACAATGACGTTGAATTGCAATTTGGATCTTGAATCACTCACAATCAATTATGAGAGATATTGAGTTGAGTGGGAGCGCACTTTAGAATAAAATTGTTTATTCACTAGTGCAAATTAATTATGAACAAAGTCTAAGTGAAACTTGTGTTTAACGTTGTAGATCAAATGGCTTGCAACACCGCGTTCAACTTAGGCCCGACGTTAGAGAAAGAGAAGTTAGCTGCGACTGGAAACAACTATGCGGACTGGGTCCGTAACCTGAGGATTGTCCTCAGGAGCGCTAAGAGGATGTATGTGCTTGAAACTCCTCTTCCAGCTAAACCGGCGGCAACTGCCCCGGAAGATGAACAAAATGTCTGGGCCACTAAGGATGATGATTACAACTTAGTGCAGTGCCTCATGCTAGCTTGCATGAGTCCAGAGCTTCAAAAATGTTTTGAATTCCATAACGCCCGTGATATGATCCGGGAATTGGATGCTCTATACAAGGAAACCGCACGGTCTGAACGGTTTGATATCATGAAGGACGTGATGGATTGCAAGATGGCTGAGGGCAGTTCAGTTGGCGAACACGTGGTCAAAATGATTGGCTACGCTGAAAGGCTTAAAACCCTGCAATTTCCAATTCCACCAGCCCATATGATGGACATGTTGCTTTCTTCCCTCCTCCCGTCTTACGACGGTTTTGTCATGAACTACAACATGAGTGGGATGGAGAAGACACCAAATGAGGTGCTCGCCATGCTGAAAACTGCGCAAGGAGGACTGCGGAAAAATCGCAAGCAAGTGTTGCTTGTGAATAAAACCGCCAGTTTCAAAAAGAAAGGCAAGTCCAAGAAGGGCAAGGGCGCCGGTAAGACCGGCTTCCAAAGCAACTCTAAGGGCGGAGCCAAGAATGAAACTGAGTGCTTCTACTGCAAGGGCGCATGACACTGGAAGAGAAACCGCAAGAACTATCTGGAAGATAAGAAGTCTAGGAAAACCGGAAAAGGTATAACTATTATACAGGTTAATGTCATTGACGTTTTGCTTGCTACCGAAAATTCTAAGTCTTGGGTATTTGATACCGGATCGGTTGCTCACATTTGCAAGTCGATACAGGGGGCTTCAGAAGGTGCGCAAGCTGGCTAAGAATGAAGTCGTGATGCGTGTCGGGAACGGCGCTGGGATCGCCGCTCAAGCCGTCGGCATTATGCCTCTACGTCTCCCTTCAGGATTTACGTTAGAACTAAGTAACTGTTATTTTGTTCCGGCATTGTGTAGAAACATTATCTCTGGATCATGTTTAGTGCACGATGGGTACTCTTACAAGTCTGAGAACAATGGTTGTTCACTTTATTGTAAGGATATGTTTTATGGATTTGCACCCATTGTTGGGGGCCTTTTCATACTAAATCTTGAATGTGGAAATGATGTCTTTAACGTGAATGCTAAACGCCTTAAGAAGGCTGATACCACCACCACTTTCTTGTGGCACTGTCGGCTTGGCCACATCGGAAAGAAACGCATGCAAAGACTCCATAAAGATGGAGTTTTACCGTCCTTTGATTTTGAATCATTTGACACATGTGAAGCTTGTCTGATGGGGAAAATGACCAAGACGCCGTTCATGGGTCATCCTGAACGGGCGGGTGAATTATTGGAAATAATACATAGTGATGTATGTGGTCCGATGAGCACAACCGCACGGGGTGGGTATTTCTACTTCGTGACTTTTACTGATGATTTGAGTCGGTATGGCTATATCTACTTGATGAAGCATAAGTCGGAAACCTTTGAAAAGTTCTAAGAATTTCAGAATGAGGTAGAAAATCATTGTAACAAAAGGATTAAGTTTCTGTGATCAGATCGCGGGGGCGAATATCTTAGTCATGAGTTTAGCCAACATCTGAGTGACCGTGGAATCGTTTCACAGCTTACGCCTCCCGGAACTCCACAGCGAAATGGAGTGTCGGAAAGACGTAACCGAACCCTGTTAGACATGATAAGGTCGATGATGTCTCTTACAGATCTACCGATATCTTTTTGGGGTCACGCACTACTCACTGCCGCTTATACATTAAACAGAGCACCGTCTAAGTCTGTTGAGACGACGCCATTTGAATTATGGTATGGGAAGAAACCCAATGTGTCGCATCTCAAAGTTTGGGGTTGTGAAGCTTACGTAAAATGTTTACAGCCTAGCAAACTCGATCCCAAAGCAGATAAATGCTACTTTGTAGGTTATCCCAATGAGACCATTGGGTATTCCTTCTATCTTCCCTCCGAGCACAAAGTGTTTGTCTCTAGAAGCGGAGTCTTTCTCGAGAAATAGTTTCTCGCTAAAGAATTAAGTGGGAGGACGGTACAACTTAATGAGATTAGTGAATCTTCGGCAACCGTTGATTTGGCTAAGGAACCGGAAGAAATTCCACTAATTATCCCTACAACCGAGCCGGAAGTTGTCGCATGTGATGCGGAAAATTCAGACAAGTTTGTATTTGAACCACGCAGATCAGGTAGGGCTATCGAGCCACCTGAGTGGTTTCATAACGAAATCTTCATTCTTGAAGACGATGAACCTGCGCACTACAAGGAAGCGATGGCGGGGCCCAGCTCAAGGGAATGGCACAAAGCCATGAGATCCGAAATGGAATCCATGTACGAAAATCAAGTTTGGAACTTGGTAGAACTTCTAGAAGGCGTAAAGCCCATTGGTTGTAAATGGATTTTCAAAAGAAATACGGACGCGGATGGTAACATTACTATCCATAAAGCTATACTTGTCGCGAAAGGGTTCACGCAAGTTCCTGGAGTGGACTACGACGAGACTTTCTCGCCTGTAGCTATGCTTAAGTCTGTACGGATATTACTAGCAATAGCTACTTATTTCAATTATGAAATATGGCAGATGGACGTCAAAATGGCTTTCCTAAATGGAAATCTCAAAGAAGATGTATACATGATACAGCCTGAAGGTTTTGTCGTTCATGCGAATGCTCGAAAGGTATGCAAACTTCAAAAGGCCATTTATGGTCTGAAGCAAGCATCAAGGAGCTGGAACATTCGTTTTGATGAAGTAGTCAAAGAGTTTGGCTTCATCAGGAATGACGAAGAATCTTGTGTTTACAAGAAGTTTAGTGGGAGCGCAAAAGCATTTCTAATCTTGTATGTGGATGACATATTGTTGATTGGAAATGACGTGAATTTTCTTAGCAAAATAAAAGACTCATTGAAGAAGAGTTTTTCAATGAAAGACTTAGGCAAAGCGGCATATGTATTGGGCATCAGAATCTATAGAGATAGATCAAAACGCCTGATAGCGCTTAGCCAAAGCACATACATTGACAAGGTGTTGAAAAGGTTCAACATGGAGAACTCCAAGAAAGGCCTACTCTCCATGTCACCTGGTACAATGCTTTGCAAGAATCAGTGTCCTCGGACTCTCGATGAGCGAGTACAAATGAATGATGTTCCATATGCCTCGGCAGTTGGTTCTATTATGTATGCCATGATATGTATAAGACCGGATGTTTCCTATGCGCTAAGTGTTAGCAGCCGGTACCAAAGTGAACCAGGATTGGAACACTGGGCCGCAGTCAAAAATATTCTTAAGTACCTCAGAAGGACCAAGGATTTACTCCTTGTGTACGGAGGTGATGAAGAGATCATTGTAAGTGGTTACACTAATGCAGGCTTCATGACTGACCCAGATGACTTCAAATCTCAATCAGGCTATGTTTTCATATTGAACGGTGGCGCAGTTGATTGGAAAAGTTCCAAACAAAAGACTGTGGCGGATTCTATGATGGAGGCAGAATATGTTGCAGCTTCAGAAGCCTCCAAGGAGGCGGTATGGATCAAGCAGTTTCTTGAAGAGCTTGGTGTGGTTCCGAGTGCGCTGGACCCGGTGGAGATCTATTGTGATAATAGTGGCACCGTGGCTCAGGCTAGGGAGACATCTTCGCACCATAAGACAAGACATATGGAACGCAAATATAAACTCATTCGACATCATGTCAAAGCAGGTTTAGTGAAAGTACGCAAAGTTCACACGGATCTGAACGTGTCAGACCCGATGACAAAGACTCTACCACGAGCAAAGCATGAGCAGCACCGGATAGCCATTGGTGTTAGGGAAGCCATGTAACTGGATTATGACTCTAGTGCAAGTGGGAGTCTGTAGGAGATATGCCCTAGAGGCAGTAATAACAATTATTTTGTATTTCCAAGTTTGTAATGAATGTTTATGTTCCATGCTATAACTGCAATGATTCTCGAGTCTACAATATCCACGAGGCTCGGAGGGAAACTCATGTGCATGTGTGGTATAATAAACGGTAAAATGTATTCCTAGTTATGCCTCTAAGACTGGCTCAAGTATTGCATGATGATCCTGTTTTCCTGATCATGGGCATGTCTATGCCGGCAATTTTGAGGGCACAAGGTTAGAAGAACACTTGTGTTGAATCGACCCGAATTGATGTTATGTTATGAGATACATTCGTCACAAGTTAATGGTTAATAACACAGAAATAGTTAATGTTTGCATAATTCCTTAGACCATGAGAGTATCAAGTTCCTTCGTACTTGCTTCGTGAACTTTGGGGTTTGTTAAACGTCATCCGTAACTGGGTGGCTATTACGGCGGCTTACGGGTTCACGGAAAAGTATGACAAGAAACGAGATAGCTCAAGATTGGGATTTGCTCCTCCGACGATGGAGAGATATTCTCGGGCCCTCTCGGTGTTACGGTATCCATCATCGTCTGGCCAGACACATTGTGATTTGCTCACAGGGATGCCAGAACACGGAAACAAGAAAAGAGAACAAAACCGGTAACGAGGTAACTGGCATAGTGGACAAGTGTTGATCCACGGGGATGCCGATAAATCTCACCTCGGGTTTGCCATCAGGCGGCCCATGTGGCAGACGGCAAAGCTCTGGGCTGGGCTGCCGCCAGCAAACAGGAAGTACAGGCTTCCGCCACGTGGCAGCTTTGCCATCTAGGATCCCATGTGGATGACGGCAAAGTCTCTGCGGATTTTTTTTGTTTAAAACCTTAAATTCAACAGTTTATATATCACAATACAAGTAATGATTCATAGCAACATAATTTGGCAGAGATAACACATAGTTCATAGCAATGTTCCATACCACATCCATATCAAATATCACACATAGAGTATACCAAATGTCCATAGCGAGCTAGTCCATAGCAAATATAAGAGTACAAAGTGTTCCATAGCAAATATAAGAGTACAAAGTGTTCCATAGCAAATGAACAAAGCGAACATCACTACGTAATATTTGGCACTACAACAAATGTCTTCATGTCCATATCATAGTCCAAAGAGCATCCGTGTGGTAACCTACAAGATGAAATCAGCAACATGTCAAATTTTGGCACAAAAAAAAGGGCTTTAAATCATCAAGATGCCAAGTAGACAAAAGAAAGTACTTGAAAATAATCACTTGCATTTCTTCCTTTGAACTCTGAAACCTAACAAGTGACAACGCATCAGCAATTTAGCAATAGAAGATGTCAGTGAACACGAGTACTCAGTCAAGAGCAATGCAGCGCTAGATACTTTACAATGTAATTTTATATAAGAATAAATAAATGGCACTTAAGTTGTTAAGCAATTGTTGTTGGAGTATTGTCTCACCCTTTATCTCCTCTCTCTAAAACTGTGGATTGCTATGGGCTGGAGCTACAGGGGAGGTGGGAGGTAAGCGTGGATGCAATGGATATTGTTTGGATAAAAGATTGCTGGAAACTATTGTCTGCTTCAGATTGGGGTGCTGAACCAAATGAAAAAAGGTCACTGCAACTTTGAGTGCAGGCACATGTTAAATGAAAGTATTTGATGGAGCAAGTCAGTGGGGCTGCTGCAGGAGGCTACATAGTAGCAGTGATGGCAAGAACCTTCCTCACTTGCTTTTGAACCTTATAATGTGCCTTTGTGTGTATATTTAATCATTCACCAAAACCTGATTTCTATTTGATGGTCTGATTGGACTGAACTGATAACCGCGAGCCAAATATCCTGTGCATTCGTTGTGACTAAATACTACACCAAATATATTTGTACCTTGAAAACAACGTTGATCTCTTCTACATATTACTGAAAGTACATTCCAGTTTTCCCGCAAAAAAGAGAAAGGAAGTACGCTCCATGCACCTAAATAGTTGAAAATGGTGTTCGAATGGCTCATTTTTTAGCTGATTCTTACCATGCACCTAAATGATTTCTAAATTAAAGATATTAAAGAAATGCAAACTTTTTCAAAATACTCTGGGTTTGAGTCTGAACCTTGTGCCATTTGGCTCTATGTTACCTGAAGATAACAAAATATGCATGCTTAGGTATATATATTTTAAAAGATAAAGTATCCTTTATTTTTCATCTTAAAGGGTTTGATTTAGTACCCTAAGTGGTTGCTAAACCTACTTCTACTAATGAAGTCAAATATTTTCAAAACACTTTGGGTTTCACATGGTCTCCATGCTTGGTCAAACATAAAGTTACTGAGAAAATGCAAATGTTTTCAACGCACACATGGTTTTAAATGGGACTCTACGACATTTGGGTGTACTTGCTCAAATAGAAGATTAGTGAAAAATACACATATTTTCAACGTGACGTGGTTTTGAATGAGGCTATACGGTACCAAATTAAAATGTGTATACATCTTATTGTAGACAACAAGCCTCCACTTTTTTTATTAAAGGGGGTTAAAATTATTGCCGTACATGCTTGGCCACAACTAAATCATCTAATATATGGAGTTTCTTTTCAATGCGAACATGGATTCAGCGGGTCTCTGCGCCATTTGGTGCAACGGGTCCACTAGTTAAGATCAAAGTTTGAGAAAGCGCTAGGCGTTAATTATGCGTTTGGCCACCTACTTGCGCTTTTCTAGCTTAGGCGTGATTAGGCGTAATTAGGCGCAATTATGCGTTTTCTATACAATTGTACGTATACGGGCAACAAAGAGCAGTTTGCCATAAAAAATAGTGGTAGAATGTAAACTGGAGGTACAATTATAAGTTTATAACCTTGTTCTCTCTCCAATATGTTGCCCCTCCCTCTTTGTATGTTGTCCTCTGATCCTCTCCCTCCAATGCATTGTGCAGCAGCTACATACATCATAGAGAAGAAAGCAAGATGTTAGCAGCAGCAACCAGCAAGCAAGCAAAGCATCCAAAACTTTGAAAGCATCATATATGTAATAATGTAAATTGTAATAACTAAGAAGCTTATCTAGTTGGCTCATAGCCTTCTCCCTTTCCCAGCTTCTCCAAATTGAATGAGCAATCAAAGCAAACTAGCAAAGTAGCAAACAAGCAATGCAATGGGCAGATCATATCACAACTTCACAAGCAAGCATATTACATAACAAATAAAAGTCTTAAACTTGCTTAGTTCAACCAAACCAAAGTACCACGACCACGATCCACGATAGTCTCACCACTCCGTCATAGTCTCTTACATAACAAATAACAAACAAAAGACAAATGCATGAATGCAAATGCATGATAACTTGATCACTTGATGGTATGATGCCAACCATCATGCAATGATCCCTTGCTCAATGCCTCTCAATCATCCTCATACTCAATGTCTTCATCATCCACGATCTCATCATCACCATCAGATTCAAACTCCTCCTCAAGGTCTCTCACTCTTGCACTCCTACAAAGTTGGAGTTGCTCTTGTGCTCCCATTGCTTCACCAAGTAGATCCCATGATATCTCTGTACCCTGATGGACATCCCCATCCTCCTCATCAAGATAAACCACATTTGCATGATCATCCCTCCTTCAAATAGAAATCCTTGAGCTTCGGTAGCATCGGTGCTGATGAGCACATCCCATTTCTTCTTCTCCAGGAGCTTTTGTTTCCTAGACGACATTCTATTATTGAACCTTATGAAGACCAAGTTGTTGCATCGCTCCGTTGTGAGCCTATTTCTTCTCTTGGTATGTATCTACATATTAAACATCACATGAGCATATTAGAAAACAAAAATGAGAGGAGACAAATGAGAGGAGACAAAAATGAGAGGAGAGGTATACCGATTCAAATGCACTCCAGTTTCTTTCACAACCAGAAGAGCTAGAGGTCAGAGAGAGGATTCTCATAGCCATTTCTTTCAAATTTGGTGTTTCTCCTCCAACCAACTAGAAATTGGACAGTAGCAGCAGCAGCAAGTTAGCATCATCATCAATATAGTAGTAGTAGCAACAGCAAGGTAGTAGTAGCAGCAGCAGCAAGGTGGTAGCAGCAGCAGCAAGGTAGTAGTAGCAGCAGCAGCAACAACAACAGTAGCATAGCAGCAGCAAGGCAGCAGGAGCAGGAGCAGCAAGGAGCAAGGCAGCAGCAGCAGCAACAAGGCAATAGCAGTAGCAGCAAGCAAGTAACAATAGCAGCAAGCAAGCAACATCAAGTAGGGGGCAGGAGCTAGCAAGTATACCCGGGCTGTAGTTTTTGTTTTCACATGCTTTAGCAAGCCTCTTTCCAAAAGGTCCTTCTTTGTTTTCATACTTCAGAAACTCATCATTGACAACCAACATGCAAGTATCAAGATCATTTGCAAAGTATTGTTCAGCACACTCCTGGAATCCTTCATTTGCAGTGGTAAAGATGGAGCTATCCGCATAGCTGTAGTGTGGATTCAACACGTATGCGGCCATGTGCAGTGGGGAATCAAGCCTTCCATTCATCTTCTTGTCAACAATGGCCATAGTTATCTTTGTAGTTCCTCTCCAAATTGTTAAATGCATCCTTCATCTCCCTCTTTGCCATAACCAACTCTCCAAACAGCCAAGTCATTGATGGCTTAATATCCCCATCAACCAAACGAAGAACTCTCACCAATGGCTCAAATACCTTTATGCATAGGAGCACACCTTTTCAAAAGTTAGCATCCATCACCGTTGCCGTTGCATCCTTGCCTTTCTTTGTTTTCACATGACTCATCTCTTCCCAAGCTCTTTCAACCACCAAACACCTTAAAGCATCTTTCTTCTCCAACAAACTTTGCAAAGTGAGAAAAGCGGAAGCAAATCTAGTCACCCCCGGCCTTATGATATCTCTCCTTTTTGTAGCAACCCTCATCAATGCCAAAGTCTTGTGATGCGCATAGATGAAGATGGTGAGGTTCTTTGCTTGATCAACTATTGTCTTGAAGTTTTTGAGGTTGCCAATTCCTTGGAGCATCAAGTTGATAGTGTGAGTTGCACAAGAGCTCCAAAAGATCTTCGGCCTCTTCTCAAGCAACATTTTCTTGGCTCCCATGTTATTGGAAGCATTGTCTGTCACAACTTGCATCACATGCTCCACCCCTACCTCAATTGCGTTGTCCACTAGCTGAAATATGGCTTCACTTGTATGTGACACATCGGATGTTTCCTTTGATTTGAGAAAACTTGTCCCCCCACTACAATGCATGCACAAATTCATTATGCTCCTCCTCTTCATGTCCGTCCATGCATCGGTCATGATGGTGCATCCAAGCTTCATCTTCTCCTTCTCACGGTCATCTAACAAACTCTTGGTCCTTGCATATTCATCAGTCAACAACTTCTCCCTAAGCTCATATTGAGTAGGAGGCTCATATCCAGGACCAAATTTACCTATGGCCTCACACATTTGACAGAACTCATCATTGTCAAGAGCATTGAATGGTATGCCTACAAGCAAGAAACAACAAAACAATGCAAACAGATTTATCAATCAAGCATTCAAGCAATGCCAATGCACAAGCAAGCAAAGAAAGGAAGGACTTTGGAATTAGAATTACCATGTGAATACACCCATCTAGCAATGTATGGTGAACATTGAGCTCTTCTCTCCTTGAATAGTGCTTCATTCATACTTAGCTGCCTCAATGCTTCCTCCCTGCTTGATTTACCATCAATCGGACGCACAAATTTGTCCATTGGCCCTAATTTGTTGGGCTCCGATGATGTGCTTCCAACACAAACAGATTCTCTAACCTCCCTTGCTTCATTTAGAGCTGTAACATGCACATCAGCCCTCACTTCTGCCTTATGTTTCTTCTTTGCCACCTTCTTTGCCTCATCGCATCAAGAGCTCTCTGGCATATTGCTTTAGCTTCTGTACTTGATTTTAAACATAATATAACACTTGATGTGGTGCCCGTGAT
Organism: Elymus sibiricus; assembly: GCA_039707655.1. Taxonomy (NCBI): domain Eukaryota; kingdom Viridiplantae; phylum Streptophyta; class Magnoliopsida; order Poales; family Poaceae; genus Elymus; species Elymus sibiricus. The sequence goes on from CM077676.1 coordinate 11,745,103, forward strand.
GTGTAGCTTGAAACGATTTATTCCTCCAGTGCTAATATGGCCACAAAAGTCACACTTCACCCTCTCCTTGTTTGTCACATCGCATAGCTTCCCGTAGTTCCATCCAACATCATTTGACTTCCTCTTAAGAGCTATCGGCCTTTCCGACTCTGTCTCGATGGTGGTGTTCTGTGATGTTGACATCCTGATTACAAGTCAACAACAAATTAGAAATTAGTGGTAGCAACAAGCCTACAACTATCAACGGTAGTAGCTAGCAGTAGCAACTAGCAACTAGCAGCAAGCAGCAGCTAGAGGCACCAGCAGGCATCATCAGCAGCTAGTAAGTACTAACACTAACTGCACCACACATAAGCATATCTGTATATGACACAACAGAGAAGCAGCAACTACACTACAGAAACAGAACTACTAGCACTGGCAGAAGGCAGCGAGCAACCGAAGTAACAAACAGAGCATGCCCACGGGCCAGCAGAGCAGCAATAGCATGAGAGCATGACCACCAGTCCACCACCAGCAGCAGAGCATGACCAGCAGTAAGACTAAAGAGGAGAAGGGAGGCAGAGCTCGATGGGGATCACGGGGCTCACCTGCCTGGAGAAGAAGAGCACGGGGGAGCGCGAGATCCACGGCGGGATGAGGTCGGAGGCGAGCGGCCGGCGGCGCGAGGAGGGGCGCGAGATCCGCAGCGGCGCGCGTCCAGCGGCCGACAGCGCTCGTCCAGCGGCCGGCTGCTCGAGGAGGGGCCCGACGGCGCGAGGAGAGACCCAGACCCTAACCCTAACCCGAGCTGTCCGATTTGGTATGTCCCCCTCTCGTCCCGCCCGCTGCTGCCTCCCCTTTTCTACCTTTTCCCGCTGCTGCGTGCTCGCCGTTCCGCGCCGCTCCGCGCGCCTAATCACCGCGCAGCGCGCCTAATCGCGCTTAGAGGAGAAAGGCGCTCCGCCTAGGCGCGCTTCGCGCGTTTCTGAGCACCCAGGGCCAAGGCGAGGCGTTGGGCCAGCGCCTCGCGCGTAGGCGCGCATAAGCGCACGCTTCAGCGCGCCTTCTTGAACTTTGGTTAAGATCATGGTTCAAATGGTTGAAATGGTCGCTACTTGTCTCTACTTATAAGTTTGATCTTCAAATGGTTCAAATGGTCTCTACTTACAAGTTTCGAGCAGCAATGCTAGTGATGCAGAGGCGAAAAGAGCGACCTCTAGCAGATTACAACACTTGAAAAGCATAGAGATTTCTATTGATAAATAGATAAGAGTAGAGAAAGAAGCACCTCTGGGCGGTACACTCATTGCTTGTATACTTTTATCTGATGGGGTGTGCAGCAAGATCAACCATTTTCTTCAGACTCCTCCAAATAGATTATGCAACACCTACTACTAAATGTAATGTAACAATCAGATGCAACTAAAGAGCAGATACAAAAGTAATGTAAGCAATTTAAAAACAGAATTAGCGCATGTGTGCGCCCATCAAAAGCGCATTCAAATATGTAGAGACCGGTAACAAATAACACAGCTCGTTCACATTGATTTGTACGGCTTCGGTACAGCCGCGTCATTGAATATCATGGAACTAGTGAACTGCTAATTGCACAAAGAGATGATGCACTACTGATCATGCTTGTTAACAAGTTCACTCTTCCTGATGTTCAAGTCCTACGCATCGCAGTTCATAAGAGCAAAGAAGCAACAGAAACATTCAGTTGTGGACCATGAGACTACCCTCTTGCCTTCTCAAAATAATACACCCTCTTTAATAAAAAAAGTGCAGACTACCAAGACTAACGGAACCTTCTTGAGTTTACCTACCAGAAAGCATGTGGCTCAGGAAACTAGTTGGCATTGCCTATTAGGCTCAGGAAACTAATCCACACTCAGCTGATGCCTCTCTCTCTCTCTCTCTCTCTCTCTCTCTTCTCTCTCTTGCATTGCAGATGAAGTGTAGGTTTAGATCATGGACCCCTTTCTCCCTCTCTCTGCTGATGGAATTCCATAGAATTCTAAACTGAATTTTCAGAAATTTGGATGTTGATTGGATCGACTTGAAAGGCAGATTGCAGGTAGTACCAAGCATGCAGCGGATCCATAGGATTGAAACAGAGGCAATCCCAAAAAAACTACCTGTAGCCGCCGCAGCACGAGGTGGTGCAGGACGAGTCGTCGTCGTCCTCATGGCCGGCGCCGGCGCCCTTGTGGGTGGGTTAATCCTCCTGGTTGTCATCACCGTCGAGGTCCTCGTCCTCTCGTCGTCGTCCTACTGCTGCTCCAAATCAAAGCACACATGCATCATACATACATACAGGACCAAATATAATTTGAAATGGATAAAACCAGAGTGCAACTAGCCTAGTACATACATGACCTCATCAGGAACAACAGTTATATCACAAGTAGTCCTACACAAGAACCGCAGTCCAGTGGCATGAAGCACTAAACAAACCTCATCACACACCCACCCACCTAGTTTGGTTTCACAACCAGCAGCATAGAAACGAACTAGGCTACAGCAAAGCAAGGTTTGCAGGGAAAAAACCAACCTCACAATAGGGAGGGTCGCGGTGGACGACCTCACAGTTAATCTGAAACCATGCATGTGACAATGAAAATTAATGCCTAAGCATTACGAATCACAAGCCAATTCTTTTCTTTGAAACTAAAATGAATGGGTGGGCATGTATCGCAAACCAGCCATAGTAATCAAACAGAGGAGAATACCATTGGTATTCAGCATGCTGTAAAGCATCCTACGGGCGGAGCCAGGAATAATTTTTAGGAGTGGCAGAGTTTATGAAGAAGAAAACCATGTATAATATATACCTTATGTATAGCTAATACAACCGAAATCCAGAAGCTAAGTATTGACACTTAGAATACCTGACTAGTACATGGATGATCGATCACCAATTTATCATCTATAGCTATATAAACTGGACAGACATAAATATAATCTACAAAACATACAATTTCTATGCTGAAAAATCTACAAAAATATATAAACCATATATAAATCATGAATTAGTAGAGCTTATTTCAGTAGATGACAAAAAATACCTTTCATTGTGTATTTGTTCTTTTGTGTCGGCGCCGTATGCATATACACGTACTACCCTAACGGCCTTACTGCTCGCCGGTCGCCGCCTCGCCAGGTGACCGCTGCCCGCCGCTCTCTGCTCACTGACTGTCTTAATCGACACCCTTGCGAGCGCGGCCGTGGCGCTGTCAGTCCGAGCCAAGTTGCCCTGCCGCCTCTCTGCCGTGCAAGATGACGATTGATGAGTCTGCAGTGTGATCCAGGTGCACAATCAAGTCAAAAGACCACAACATCAGTACATCACACCACCAACACGGCCCATAAGAAACCAACGACTGTCAGGCAAGCACGGCCAGTAGTACATATACATAGTATTTGCACCCTCGCAAAAAAAGTACATATACATAGTATTTGCAGCTTGGTTTAGGTATGGCATACGCCAAACCAAGCCATATTGCTGGCTTCGCCCCTCTCAAATCAGAGAGCATGCAACATAAAAAAACATTAAACAAGCAACATTCAGACCTCCATGGACATGCAGATCGCCCCACCTCCCTTGCCCTTCGTCTGGTCCTTCTCCTCCTTCCTCATCCCCTTCTACTCCTTTTCTCTGGACAGGGAAAGCACCAAATTGATGCCCCTAAAAACAAACCCGGTCAGATCAGAAATTGCACAAGGGAAAAACGAAATTTTCTTCCCAAATCGAAAGCAACAGGGGGTTGAGAGAGGGAGAGGGGCGAGATGGGTGAGGACCTTGGCTGCCGGTGCGTGGTGGTGGAGAAGACCCTCCTCTGCCGCTGCCTTGTGGTGGAGAAGCGGCGTCCAGCAGGTGCAGCCGTGCAAGGAGCCATGCTAGGCGACGTAGAGGACCGCCGGAGGCACGCCGGCGGCGGAGACGAGGCTGCGCCCCAAACCCTAGCCGCGGGGGATGGGTTGGGCGCGAGCGTTGGAGGCGGGAAGGGACGGATCTGGCCGGAGGGATCAACGCAGTGTGGCGAGGTGAGCTCGGCAGTGTGCTGCGCGCCGCCCATGGACACCGGAGCTCGCCGGAATAAGGTCGGCGGCGGCGGCTAACCCTAGGGCGCGGGAGAGTAGAGAGGAGATGTGGGTGCGGGGCAGAGTGGCTTCGACGCGGCCGGGTGGGGATTTTCTTGTTTTTTATTTTCCTATTACTTTGCGGTGCCCCTTACTTTGCCGTCAGTTGGACTAAGGGCAGACGGCAAAGCACTTAATTTTGCCGTCAGTTTTTCAGAAAATGTGACGGCAAAGCCAGGGCACCGTTACCTGATGTTAGACTGGACACGTGTCCATCCTTTGCCGTCAGCCAACAAAACCACTGACGGCAAAGCATCAGTTTGCCGTCTGTATTTCTTTGCCGTCATCCTTTCTCTATCTTTGCCGTCAGCCATTCTGCCCACAGAAGGCAAACCGTTCGTTTGCCGTTAGCCTTACTTTGCCGTCAGCTGATGACGGCAAACCTTCTCTTTGCCGTCTGCCCCGACGAAACGCTGACGACAAAGATGCCCACTGACGACAAACTAGTTGTTTCCTGTAGTGGTAACATATCGCGAAGCAACAGGAATAGCACACGGCAACCGGAGGTTCACTCAAATATTTATTCGTGTGGGTATAGGGGTCAATATGGGTGTCCACGGCTCCGATGTTGATCATTGATCGGAAAGTGTTCCGGGTCATGTCTATACTTCACCAAATCTATAGGGTCACACGCTTAAGGGTCATCTATCCGCTGAATACTAGACATGGAGTCTGAGAGAAAGTCACCAGAAAAGTTTCGGAGACAACGGAAACGTTCCGGAGAGAACACCGGAATAGTTTCGGTAAAACTGAAAAGTTGTTTCGGAGTATACCATTAAGTCAAATCGGTTTCGGCACACACCTGGAAATTCTTGGAGGGTGCCCGAATTGTTCTGGAAACTTATGGGATTTTTTCGGGATAAAAACCGGAAATGTTCCGGAGCTGCCGGAACCGCTTTTGTTGCTTTTCGCTGAAGAAAATCATTGATCCGGAAATGTTTTGGAATGCGTCCAGAATTGTTTTAGTGGGTACTGGAATTATTCTAAGACTCACAGAAATATTTTTGGATTTAATGGTCGCAGAAAAATGTCTTTGTGAATAGTGAAAAATCACTTTTCGGTTATTTTATGGAAAGCCACCTTTTAAGGCTTTTCCCAAAAGGCTTCTAGAAGGACTTAGGGACCAAGGAACCCCCTTTGGGGGGGGCCCCATGAGGGTGGCCGGCCAAGGGTGGAGCTCCTCCATGGAGCTCCACATGCCATCCTTTTATGCCCTTTATGCTCTTTATGTGTGACATAAAGTGTGGGTGTTTTGCTATTTTAATGTGCCAACCCTACCCCTTGGTTTTCCTATAAATAGAGGTGGAGAGGAGCTCTCCACACTCACTCCAACTCTCATACACATGCCGTGCATTATCTGGCTTTCTCTCTTCGTCCCACGAAATAGTTTCGTAGAGCCGAAAGGTTGTCTGGGTTCCGGCAGGAACTAGTTCTGGACGGCGAAGCCCTGCCGGATAGCTGACACCGTATGTGTGCAACCCCGTAGAGAGGTCGTAGGTTCGATCTTTTGCCCGAGGGGCTGTTCGAGGGTCCTCCCGAAGGGCTGTCCGAGTTACCGTTCGAGCTTTGAGGGTCCTCCCGAAGGGCTGTCCGTGACATCGTCCGGGGGACTGTCCGACCGCCTCCCGAAGGGCTGTCCGACGAGGGAGTACATCCTCGCGGTTGGGAGGTTGTAAATCCCAGCTGCGGGGATCTGCACTGACGATCTACATCGACTCTACTTCCGCTGCGCTACGAGTCGGTAATGATCAGATCAAACCTTGTATGCAGTCTCCATAGTGGTCCTGGGCGTGCTCGCTGTACCGATTTTTTTTGTTTTCTGTCGCGTTCCCCTACAATTATTATGCCTTTTCTCTCTTAATTTGCAAGATTTATATGGAGAGGGAGAATACCGGCAGCTGGAATTTTGGACCTGAAATAGCTACAACAGAGATACCTATTCTATGGAGCTCCAAATGACCTGAAATTTCATGGAGATTTTCTATTGAATATATAAAAAATACTTGAGAAAAGATATACCATAGGGGACCCACCAGTTGCCCACAAGGCAACAGGACGCCCCCTAGGCGCGCCCTGATGCCTTGTGGGGCCCCTGGCAGGCCTCCGGCCCCCTCCTTCTGCTATATAGGCTCATTTCCCCTAAAAAATTATAGAGAAGACTTTCGGGATGAAGCGCCGCCGTCTCGAGGCGGAACCTGGGCAGGAGCAATTTTGTTCTCCGGCGGAGCGATTCCGCCGGGGATACTTCCCTTTGGGAGGGGGAAATCGGAGCCATCGACATCACCAACGATCCTCTCATCGTGGGAGGACCAATCTTCATCAACATCTTCACCAGCACCATCTCATCTCAAACCCTAGTTCATCTCTTGTATTCAATCTTTGTCTCAAAACCTTATATTGGTACCTGTGGGTTGCTAGTAGTGTTGATTACATCTTGTAATTGATGCTAGTTGGTTTATTTGGTGGAAGATTATATGTTCAGATCCTTAATGCTATTCAATACCCCTCTGATCTTGAACATGAATATGATTTGTGAGTAGTTACTTTTGTTCTTGAGGACATGGGAGAATTCTTGTCATAGGTAATCATGTGAATTTGGTATTTGTTCAATATTTTGATGATATGTATGTTGTTGCTTCCTTTAGTGGTGTCGTGTGAACGTCGACTACATGACACTTCACCATCTTTGGGCCTAAGGGAAGGCATTGTGGAGTAGTAATTAGATGATGGGTAGCTAGAGTGACAGAAGCTTAAACCATAGTTTATGCGCTATTCCGTAAGGGGCTGATTGGATCCATATGTTTCATGCTATGATTAGATTTATCTTAATTCTTCTTTCGTAGTTGTGGATGCTGGCGAGAGGGGATAATCATAAGTGGGAGGCTTGTTCAAGTAAGAATAGCACCCAAGCACTGGTCCATCCACATATCAAATTATCAAAGTAGCGAACGCGAATCAAACAAACATGATGAAAGTGACTAGATGAGAATTCCCATGTGTCCTCGAGAACTCTTTGCTTTACATAAGAGATCGTTCTGGCTTGTCCTTTGCTACAAAAAGGATTGGGCCACCATGCTGCACTTTATTATACTTGTTAGTTGTTACGAATTATCTTGCTTTCAAAACTATCTGTTACCGCTACTTTCAACACTTGCAGAGAATACCTTGCTGAAAACCGCTTGTCATTTCCTTCTACTCCTCGTTGGGTTCGACACTCTTACTTATCGAAAGGACTACGATTGATCCCCTATACTTGCGGGTCATCAGAGAGCACGTCCTTGCCGCCGCGGGGTTAGCAGGACGGCCTCCTCCGGCGATGGCGAGAGGGAAGAAGCGGTGATGGCAGGGGCGGCCTCCGGAGTCGCTCGCTCACGACCCGGGATGCAGTTATGCAAAGCGATATGGCGTGCAAATTATATTTGGAGCAGGAGATTCGACTAAGCGAGATTCTGAAGCTATAATTTTTCATTTTCCATTAGTAAGTTTAGCCAGAGCATTTATAAGACGACCGATACGTCATGCATCGCTGGCTGACACAACCACTCAAAAGTTTTTTTGAAAGATCTAGCAAATTGCTAGCTTGATTCAGATTTAGCAGAAAGCAACGGAAGAACAACATGATGAAGATCCAAAGATCAAAGAAAAGGAAAACAGCAGCCCTATTAGCTGCAGCACAACAGTCCATACAATCCACAACAAGATAACGCAGCTCTGACTTCGACGGAGAACTACGAAGAAACCAGGCAAGGTTGGCGTCACGGAAGGTCGCCGAATGAACCACCTGTCACGCGTCATCGTATACAACCGGTGCCCCCACCACTGCTGCTTCGACTTCACATCAACAAACAGCCGAGGCAACCCCACGGACACGTCAGAGAAGAGCCGACTACCACAACCAATGCCACGCCTCCGACATTGCTCACTGTCGTCATCGTTGCCACAGAAGCCACCGTGCATGTCCAGCCATAGGAAGCACCAATGGGATCAAGGTCTTCAAGACGGCGCCCTAAAGAGGGGAGCGACGTTGAAGATGACGCCACCGCCCAACCCTGCAGCAGGATCTGGGCTTTCACCCGAAGAACTTGATCCGGGAGTAGAGGCTATGAAGATTATCAACGACGCCTCCAAGGAGGATAGCAACGCCCACGGGCGCCGTCGTCCCCGGCCGGCTAGCACCGGCTAGGCTTTAACCCGGGGCAGCCGGCCGAGGCCGACCCGTACCTCCACTGGACCGTGCACCCCCCACATAACGAGCGCGGCAACACTGTGCGGGGCCACTAGCTAGCCTCCCCGATGACGGGCTTGCAGAAACCAGATCTTGTCTTGCACCCCGCATCCAACCATGCCCGGAGCCTCCCTGCTCCAGCAATCGCCATCCGGGCACCACCAACTGCTGGAAGAACCCCCCCAGCCCACCAGCCCATGGAAGACCTGCCCGATCTAGGTCCCCCGCAGGAAAATAACGCGCAGACGACCAGCCAAGCGGCCGATCCGCCTCGTCGCGCCCACCACGGCGACCACCGTTGCCCTGCCGAACTGCCACCACAGCCAGGCGCTCGCAAACTGGCCGTGGACACCACGCGCCGCCACGCGCCAGCTCTTCTGGCCACACACAACTAACCAGCCTGCCCCAACTCACCGGGCATCGTGCGCGCCTCCTTTCCGGTTTATAAAGCTTGCGCGTATCCCTAGGTCTATAATTTGACCAACATAAAATGAGTTGTACTACCTCCTTTCCGGTTCATATGACAACTTACGGTATCCCTCAAATGGGCTTTGGCTTTGACAAGAGTTCTATCTTAATTCATGTCATGCTTCTTACAAGATTGGCAAGAGAATGACCTTCGCCGAAATGGTGTGAGATGTCTCTAGAACTTACAAGTTACTCACACAATGGTTGCGATCTTCTTCATCAATCAGGGAAGAGGTCGTACAAACCTAAACATTTTAGATTATGTTATTTCAGGAACTTCTGGAGCTCATCGAGTCCAGTATGTCGGTTAATGACAAGGCATGTTAAGTTCGATCATACTTCTCAACCAGAGTCTAATCGAAGGCAGAAGTCAAGGGCCATCAACCAAATCTTGAAGAGCTCCGGGGTTATTGACTATGCCACGCCCCGGGTATAGCCATGGAGGACAACAAAGGATCAACAACCACGGGTAGCCCATAACCGCTGCTCAAAGTCCTCTAGCAATAAAGGGCGCATCGTCACCTTGGGGCTCAAATCAGTGATTCGACTCTCTGCATATCATAGGACTCCTATGTAAGGCATGTACAAACCGGCAAGAATTCTACTATCATAATAGTTTAGTTTCCATAGGACTAGTGTTAACCGACTCAGATCATGTAACCCTAGCCTTGCCCACCTATATAAGGCCCGACCGGGACACCCAATCGATAGCTTCACCTCTTACGCAATACACAACATATGATATCACGATCATATACCCCTTGTACACACAAACCCTAGTACTCATACTAGGCTCCATTTATAAGTACATACAAGTAGTAAATAAGGTATTACCTCTATCCGAGAGCCTGAACTTTGGTAAACATTCCTCATGTGCACCATCCGGATCTCTGACACATGCACTAACCCAGATGAGTATTATGGAGAAAATACCGCGACACAAAGCATCTGGGCCAGGGTTAGCGAGTGGATTCACATGTGGAAAGGCATCGTAAACCTCTTGGTGAGAGGAAGGAGCGTCGAGGGAGGCAATATGCGGACTAAGAAGAGAATAGCATCTATGGCCGGCCCGCCCGATAGCTTACACACTTCAATCTGGTAGGCTATCCGGTATTTTCGAAGATAGAGAACGGTTCGACGTTACATACATATTAAGAAGAGAATAGCATAGATCCAAATCTTATCATCTTGTTAAAATCCTATATGTGAATCAGTTCTATTAAAATCTTAGCATATACAGAACGCCTGCAAATTATACTTGAAGCAGGATATTCAATTAGGCGAGATTCCAAAGCTATAGTTTCTGCTTCTCCATCAACAGGATTAGCCAGAGCATTTATAATAAAGCGACGGATGCTTGATATATCGCTGGCTTGCGCAACCACTCAAAAGTGGTAGGCATTTTCTTTCCGTCCAAACGAGCCATTGAATTGCATTATACTTATTGATAAGTGAAGGAAACAAAGTAACGTAGCAGCATCCAGCAAAACATAAACTATAACGAGATGGTTGACAGGCCGCTCTATCGCCAGCCCGCCTGAAAGCTTACACACTTCAATCTGGTAGGCTGTCCGGTATTTCCGAAGATAGAGAACGGTTCAACCTTATACATATTAAGAAGAGAATAGCATAGATCCAAATCTTATTTCCTTGTAACAATATCACCCGTTGTCTCGAGAAGAAGGGTCACAACACGGAAGGGTATATCTTCACCTTTACTCTTGAGACCCCAGTAGATCTTGACGGCCTCATCATCGATATTATTGTAGTCAATCTTGAGCGATTGCAGGAAAGCCCGGAGCTCAGCATCCTTCTGGGCATCCGTTGGCTTGAAAAGCCCCTGCAAGACACACAATATCGGAAGTCGTCAAGTTTCAATGATGCCTCCAAAAAGGGGGGAAAAGGCCTTCGAGTTTTAAGATCTGTTGAAGGATTTCAATGCAGGATTCGGGTAGGCCGGGGATTTTATTGAGCGAGCAAAGGAGATGGAGAGGAACGGCTGCAACTGCAAGAGTGTCGTTGCAAGTATCGGTAGCAACGGCTGTGCCATGGACAACCCTAGCAAAAATAAAATAAAATGGCTGTGCCATGGACAACCCTTGCTGGTAGATCCGGGAAGAAAAGCCAGACACCGCTTGCAAAGGAGACGGATCCAATTCTAAGGTAGGAGAGAGGAAGTAGTACCGTTGATGTACCGAGCCGGTAGCAAAGCCTCCTCACGACCTGCCGGAGCGCCGCCATTGTTTGGGGACTGCTTTGCCTATCGTTGTACGCGTGCTTGTGGAGATTAACCGAGCGCTTCGTGGAATTGGATGGATTACCATCGATTAATTTGGGCGCTTCTATTCCTCGCGTTCAGCGACCAGGAGCGATCCCCTCGCTGAAGGCAAACGCCACTTGGGCCGGCCCACGCGCGCGGGATACCCCGGCCTGTTTGCAGCTTTGTTTTTTTTCTTCATGTTTTTTGTTTTCGTGTTTTGCTTTTTTTTTTTACTTTTGTTTATACTTTATAATATTCTAAATATATATATTACAAAAAACACTCTTCAAAAACACATTTGAAAAAATGTTGAACAAGTATTTGAAAGATGATGAATAAGTATTAAAAAATGTTGAACGAGTATATGAAAAATGTTGAACAAGTATTTGAAAAATGCCGAGTAAGTATTAAAAATGTTGAACAGGTATTTGAAAAAATGTTGAATAATTATTAAAAAATGTAGAACGAGTATTTGAAAAATGTTGAACACGTATTCGAAAAATGTTGAATAAGTATAAAAATATAGAACAAGTATTTGAAAAATGTTGAATAAGCGTTCGGACAATGTTGAACGTGTATACAAAAAATGTTGATCACTTATTAAAAAAATGTTTTTGACATAAACGAAAATGTAGAGTGAAAACGAAAACAAACATAAGAAAAAAACAAAGGAAAAAAAAGAAAAACAAAAAATGGAGAAGAAAAAATAAAACCAAACAAAAGAAAACGAAAAAAAGAAAAAAATCCTGGAAAAACGGAGAAGAAACAGTGCAAATCCCGACTCGCTTAGACTTAAGTAGTCTCGCCTTGCATGTCTGTCACGAACAAAAGGCATAGCCTAGTGGCTAGCCACGCGGTCTCTGAACCAGGAGACCTGTGTTCGATCCCCCTGCGCTCCTCCCTTTTTCTTCTCTTTTTCCATCTTCTTCGCGCGTAGCGGGCCGGCCCGATATATAGCGCTCGCGCTCCTCCCTTTTTCTTCTCTTTTTCCATCTTCTTCGCGCGTAGCGGGCCGGCCCGATATATAGCGCTCGACGCGAGGATCCCCTCTCGTCTCGCTTAATGCGAGGAATAGCCAGCGTTAAAAATTGTGCGAGGTGGGAATCGATCCTGGGATCGACTAGTTGCTTCCCAGCGCCGCTATATAGCGCTCGACGCGAGAATCCCCAAAATTGTACGAGGTGGGAATCGATCCTGGGATCGACTAGTTGCTTCCCAGCGCCGCTAGCCACTACGCCAGACTCGACTAGTTGCTCGACATGGAGAGTGCGGCCTACTAGAAGAAACATGAGCCGGGTTTTACCATGTTTACTTCCTTTTCCTGTTTTTAGTTTCTTTTTCTTTTTCTTCACTTTTACTCGTCTAATTCAACATGCTTTTCCCGAAATAATATTGGTTAACAAACACAGAAAATGTTGAATAAGCATTAAAAATGTTGAACGAGTATTGAAAAAATGTTGAATAACTATTAAAAAATGTTGAACAAGTATTTAAAATGTTGAATAAGTATTAAAAATATTGAACAAGTAGTTGACAAATGTTGAAATAGGTATTAAGAATTGTCGAACGAGTGTTTAAAAAATATTGAACAAGTTTTTGAAAAATGTTGAATAAGTATTAAAAATGTTGGATAACTATTCAAAATGTTGAACAAGCATTTGACAAATGTTGAAATAGGTATTAAGATTTGTTGAACGAGTGTTTAAAAAATGTTGAAAAAGTTTTAAAAAAAATGTTGAATAAGTATTAAAAATGTTGAATAACTATTAAAAATGTTGAACAAGTATTTGAAAATGTTGAATAAGTACTAAAAAATGTTGAACGACTACTGAAAAATGTTGAACATGTATTTGAAGAATGTTGAATAAGTATTAAAATGTTGAACAGGTATTTAAAAAATGTTGAATAAGCGTTCGGACAATGTTGAACGTGTATACAAAAGATGTTGATCACTTATTATTATTTTTTTGACACATACGAAAATGTAGAGTAAAAACGAAAAGAAACATAAGAAAAAACAACAACAACAACAACAACAACAACAACAACAACAACAACAACAACAACAACAACAACAACAACAACAACAACAACAACAACAAAGCCTTTAGTCCCAAACAAGTTGGGGTAGGCTAGAGGTGAAACCCATAAGATCTCGCGACCAACTCATGGTTCTGGCACATGGATAGCAAGCTTCCACGCACCCCTGTCCATGGCTAGTTCTTTGGTGATGCTCCAATCCTTCAGGTCTCTCTTTACGGACATAAGAAAAAACAAAAGAAAACAAAAAATGGAGAAGAAAAAGGAAAACCAAACAAAAAATGAAGAAGAAAAAAATGCAAGAAAACAAAAAATGAAGAAACAAAATGTAAGAAAGAATGAAAAAATGGAGGAGAAAAATAAAAGAAAACAGAAAAAAAAACGGCTCGAATAGCCTCAAGTAGAAGGCGCTCTATAACCTACCACGAGTGGGATCTTGGTGGAGTGGCTAGCGACACCTGAGATCAACCAACCTGGAGACCAGGTATCGAATCCTGGAACTCCTAATTTCTCTACTGTATTTTTAATCTGCGCGCGCGCTAGTGGGCCGGCCCAATAGAACGCAGGGAGAGGAAAACCTTCAGCGAGAGCTCGCCTGACGCTCGCTTAAAGCGACAAATAGTCGCCGCGGATTAATTTGGGGCATGTTTTCTGTACCGCCGTATACTACTACTTTGGGCCTTACCGGACGAGATGCACTCCTCTCTCCAGTCCAGCCCACTACCATTACCAGCCCAAAATAGAACACCCAGCAATCATGTCTTAAAAAGATAGTCTCTTATTTCATGATGATGGACATGAAAAATATTCAAATGTGCCGCATAAAGGTGCAGACAGTAACACTGCAAAAATATTCAAGTATGTCTGTATAATACTGATTAACTAGATCCATCTGAAAGAACCAGAACATATTTGACATCCAACATGATAAAACCAAATTAATCTCATGCATCATGGTATGGTTTTATTGGTGCTGACGCCATCTCGTGCACCACGAGTTTCTCGATAGTAACGGTAGAGCCGGTGGCATTGTTGAAAACGCACACCCTACCAGCCGCATGGATGGCCTCCATAGGGTACACGCGCGACGTCACCGTCATCCTCCCACCCATCACAAAGCTCTCCACAATCGAATGATCCACTAGCACCCTTGTGGATAAAGCCTCTCCATGGAGCACAAGCACGGTGCTTCCCACCACGCGCTTTAACAGTTCCTTGGCTCGCGATGACCGTGACTCGTCATGGCAGAACTGGGTCCGGAGACCCCCGTCGAGATCCCTATGCACGTAAAAGTACACTGCCAATTGTTCGCTGCGACTGTTGGCGGTATGGATGAGAAGGCCAAACGGGCCGAGTGCGCCACGATTGGTGGCACCACCACTGGTACTGCAGTTGTAGCTGACATCGGCCTCGTTGAGGGCGGCGACGGCGGAAGTGTTGAGGCGAAAGGATGCCTCAATATCAAGTTGAGCAACTTGCTGGAGAGGGAGGGTGATGACAGAGCTAGTCTTGATGGTGATGCCGCTGAAGTTGGTGGCGTTGTAGCGGAGGGTGTCGATCTCCTCCACCGGCCATTGGAGGAGGTTCGTCCGGGTTTTCTCATCTAGCACTACTTTCCTTGGAATCCCCTGCAGGCTCATCATACACCATCCATTAGTTAGTTCAATACTAATTCAAAACAGACAAGTCCCACAACCATGAATGCACATTGACATCTAGAATTAATCATATGATTCTTGTTTAACTAATAAAGGCACGACATGTACTGTAACAGCAGACACATGGAAGAAGGAAAATGTCCTTAATTATTTAGTATGGTTAGCAAAGCACAAAACAAATTAAGCTATTGGAAGATGTAAATGACATTCGATCGACATGTGTTGATCTATTGGATGAAACATGCATGCTTTGACATACTCAATCTCCAAGAGGCGATGCATGATATATCTATCGAGCATGCATAACGGACGAAACAAATGATAGATGGTAAACACAATGTAAAACAATAATATACCTGGAGGCTTGCCCATCCCTTGGCTATGTCGGTGTTGGGTGAGTCGGTCTCGCCAACAAAACCCCAGCTAACACGCCGCTGCTTGACCGGATCATAGAAGGATGTAGAGGCATAAAACTTACCCCAATCGACCCTCATGCCGATCCCCACATCCGCTTCCGGGTCCAATGGCGTCCACCTGCTGGCCTCTGCATCAAACCTCCCCAACGCGTAGTAGTCATGCCATTCATCGTTCACACTCGCCTTCATCACGTATATCACCTCCTCCGATGAGCTGCTGCCACCGCTAATGGGGTAGAGGTCGATGCACTCCCACATGCCGGTGCCCTCGACACGGTGAACCGGGTCCGGGATGAGCTCATACTTGATGAAGTCTTTCGTCTTGTACATGAGGGCAATACCGGCATGACCATGGTCATCCTTGGACCCTATGATGGTGCGCCATGTGTTGTCGGACTTATCAAACCACGCGGCCATGGGGTCACGGAAGTCCTTTTCCCCAATGCCAGGGGGCGGGAAGATGACCGGGTTGGCAGGGTGCTTGGTCCAGGTACGGAGGAGGGGGTCCGTAGGGTCTGCGGGGAGGGCGAGGCATTGTACTTGAGCAAACGTGTCACTGTTGCCCGTGTAGAGCAGGATGACCGTGCCATTGGGGAGCATGGTGGCGGATCCCGTCAAGACGCCGTTGATGTCGTACCATTGGTCAGGCACCATTGCAACGGGGAGATGGCGCCAGTGGACCAGGTCCGACGACACGGCGTGGCCCCAGGCGATCTTGTTCCACACGACGCCCTTCGGATTGTACTGGTAGAATAAGTGGTATCGTCCACGGTAGTACATGGGAGCTGCACGTTGTGCTCAACTTAAGCAACAGGCATACAGACAAACAGACAGCCGGTACACCAACTAGTGATGAAGTGTTACTAACCATTAGGATCTGCATGCATGCATGTCGTGGAGTACGCAGCCACGTCAGTCAGCAAGCAAAAGACAGTCAGTTTGTGTTTTTTCCAGCAAGCAAACAAACAAAAACACAGCGAAAGTGTGAAAGGTAGATCAAACCATGTATGCAAACATGAAAGCAAAGAAAATAATCTGGATCTGAAAATCCAGTCACTGGGATGAACTAATCGATTGCATACCGTTCATGAAGTTCCCATCCGGCTGGAAATGGTAACCAGTGCGCTGCCACTGCAGCATCTCGTTGCTCCACGGGAACCGGTCGGCATCGGCGCCGGCAGCGGCCTTGATCTCCTGCTCCGCTTGCGCCTCCCCAGGTGTCTTCTTCGACAAAACGGCCGCCTTCTCGTCCGTCGCTGCCCGGAGACGGGCTACCGGTTCAGCCAGGTCGCCCATGTCGGATCCTGGGAGGAGCGCGTGGGTGATGACGAGCACCGCCACGGCCGCGGCGCCCAGCACGGCGGCGCACTCGCGCCACCTGGTGCCGCCGCCTCCGCCACGCTGGTGCTGCAGCGGCGCGTGCGCAGAACTGACCGGCGGTGTGTCGGGGACGGTGCCGCGTGACTTCATCGCCGCGGCCAACGCTCCGAAACTGGAAAGGGAGTCTTTTGATCGGCCCGTCTTGCGGTCCCGAGGAGGAGCCATGTATGTCGTGCCGCGCGCGCGGTCGCGAGCGCCGTATCACGTGTTCCTTCTCTTCTAAAGAGGAACGTTACTACTACATGAATTTGGACACGTATATACATAAATGTATATGGAGACTTTAGGGCAAGAATAGCTAGAATTTGGGCCATCACTCCGTTGCCTAGGGATTATCGTTATCGATATCGACCACTAATACTCCCTTCGTAAAGAAATATAAGAGCGTTTAGATCATTACTTTAGTGATCTAAACGCTTTTATATTTACTTACAGAAGGAGTACCATGACGAATGACATTGACAACAACCATCCCAAGTGGCGGTGCGGCTACAGCGAGGCTTCCATCCCAAGTGCTTCGTCCCTCGCGAGGCCTGTCTTGGATCTTGGCGAAGTATGTTAGGCAGGACCGAATTGCAATCTATTATGGTGATTTGGGGTCATTTCTGTCAAATGTTAGGACTGAGTTGCAATTTCTAGTTTTATTGGGTCCTTTTGTAAAATATATTGTCATGCTTATCTGGTGGATTTTGGGTCCTGGCCCTACCAGTGTTCAAGAAACGTATGTGGGCGGGGGAGGGAGAGAGGGGGGGGGGGTTGAGGGGAGTGTAACGCCCCGGACACACCCGCCGGTGGTCGTTACTTCTGGCGGGATCTAGACTGGCCCCACAGATCAACACTAGTCTTTCCTGCGCACTTTATCCCCACTCGTGCGCACCCGGGACCAACTTTCCGGTCAGTCACCCATCCTGAAATTACTCCAAGCTGAGCACGCTTAACTTTGGAGTTCTTTCCGAATGGGCTACCGGAAAAGAAGGAATTCCTTACTGATATGAGTACGGCCATAGGAACGTTCCCTCTTGGCACGTACGTCTGTGCATCTAGTCCGGCACATGTGCCATCCCGTGTGCCACGACGGGTCACAAACGTCATGCACAACATGACCGCACACCTGGCCCGCAAACTTCCGTGTAACCGCGAGAACCTGGCTCTGATACCAACTTGTAATGCCCCGGACACACCCGCCGGTGGTCGTTACTCCTGGCGGGATCTAGACTGGCCCCACAGATCAAAACTAGTCTTTCCTGCGCACTTTGTCATCACTCGTGCGCACCCGGGACCAACTTCCCAGTCGGTCACCCATCCTAAAATTACTCCAAGCTGAGCACGCTTAACTTTGGAGTTCTTTCCGAATGGGCTATCGACAAAAGAAGGAATTCCTTATTGATATGAGTAGTCTATCATCCCTATTATGCCAGACTATCACAGGGAGGTAGGTAGAGGGAGATAATAGAGTTACGAAGATGATGTGTGCACCGTAGAAGAAAACAAGAGAGAGTACTAGCCTCACCGCTCAAGACTAGTGAGTGGCTCCAACCTCATTGATCGCAACATCCAACACTTCAACTAAAGAGTACAACAAATCCGGTAGGTGCAAACATGAGACAACAGAGTTATGAACATGATATGTTCACTTCATAGAAGAAAACAAGATAGAGTACTAGCCTCGCCGCTCAAGACTAGCGAGTGGTTCCAACCTAATACATTGCAACATCCAACACTACAATTGAAGAGTACAAAATAGCCTAAGGATGCAAACAAAGTACAACCAGAGAGAGTAATATGCTAGGCTCGCCGGCCACGATGCATGAGTGGTTCCAGCCTCGCAGACCATGGAGTAAAGTTCTAGGTAATGAGACTTCACAATAGACACCAGCCCACGAGAGCCATTGATATAGTGCAACATAATTTATAGACTAGGCATGTCATGACATGGACTGGCCCCAACGCTTATACACACATAGCACAAACTAACTTATGCAAATTATTATGTGTGCACTATAAAAAAGAAAACAACAAATAGCACTACCCTCACTGGCCAGGACTCTTGGGTGATAGTATTAAAATTTCCATTTCTATTAGGCACTTCTATAAAATATAAGGGCATGCCTATCTAATAGATTTTGGGTCTTTCGAGACCCTTCCACTGTTCAAAAAAGTATTGGATGGGACGGGGGAGATTGGGTGGGGGTAGGTAGAGACTAGCCTCGCCGCTCAAGACTAGCGAGTGGTTCCAACCTCATTGATTGCAACATCCAACCTCTT
This sequence comes from Elymus sibiricus, assembly GCA_039707655.1. Taxonomy (NCBI): domain Eukaryota; kingdom Viridiplantae; phylum Streptophyta; class Magnoliopsida; order Poales; family Poaceae; genus Elymus; species Elymus sibiricus. The sequence continues at coordinate 11,763,940 of CM077676.1, forward strand.
GTTAATGAGTACAACAATTGCGACATGTGCAAACGAAGTACAAGCAGTGTATGAGAGAGAGAGAGAGAGAGAGAGAGAGAGAGTAATATGCTAGGTTCACCCTCCAGGATGCATGAGTGGTTCCAGCCTTGCGGACCATGGAGTAAAGTTATAGGTAATGAGAATTCACAATAGACGCGAGCCCACGACAGCCATAGATATAGTGCAACATAATTTATAGACTAGGCATGTCATGACGTGGACTGGCCACAACACTTATACACACATAGCAAAAACTAACTTATGAAAATTATTATGTGTGCACTATACAAAAGGAAACAACAGATAGCACTACCTCACTAGCCAGGACTCTTGGGTGATAGTATTGAAATTTCCAGTTCTATTGGGTCCTTTTATAAAATATACGGTCATGCTTATCTAATGGATTTTGGGTCTTTCGAGACCCTTCCACTGTTCAAAAAAGTATTGGAGGGGGGATTCATGGTGGGGGTAGGTAGAAACTAGCCTCGCCGCTCAAGACTAGTGAGTGGTTCCAACCTCATTGATTGCAACATCCAACCTCTTGTTAATGAGTACAACAATGCCGACATATGCAAACAAAGTGCAAGTAGTGTATGAGAGAGAGAGAGAGAGAGAGAGAGAGTAGTGTGTGCTACTTGTAGTCTGCGTTGGTATTTCCCGGAAGAGGAGAGGATGATGCCGTACAGTAGAGATAAGTATTTCCCTCAGTTAAGAACCAAGGTTATCAATCCAGTAGGAGAACCAAGCAAAATTCCGTTAAGCGCACCTGCACACACAAGAGCAAATACTTGCACCCAACGCAAATAAGGGGGTTGTCAATCCTCTTAGAGGTTATTTGCAAGGATTAACTCTGATAGAGATAAATAGATAAACTAAAATACTAAATAAAATAAAAGTAAATAAATTGCAGTAAGGTATTTTTAGGTTTTTAATATATGATAAAGTAGACCCGGGGGCCATAGTTTTCAGTAGAGGCTTCTCTCTCGAACACATAGCATACGGTGGGTAAACAAATTACTGTTGGGCAATTGATAGAAAAGCAAATAATTATGACGGATTCATGGCAATGATCATGTATATAGGCATCACGTCCGAGACAAGTAGACCGACTCCTGCCTGTATCAACTACTATTACTCCACTCATCGACCGCTATCCAGCATGCATCTAGAGTATTAAGTTAATAAAAACAGAGTAACGCCTTAAGCAAGATGACATGATGTAGAGAAGCAAATTCAAGCAATATGAATAAACCCCATCTTTTTATCCTTAATGGCAACAATACAAATACGTGTCATGTCCCCTTCTGTCACTGGGATTGAGCACCGCAAGATTGAACCCATCACAAAGCATCTCTCCCATTGCAAGATAAATCAATCTAGTAGGCCAAACCAAATTGATAGATCGAAGAGAAATACAAAGCTATATTTAATCATGCGTAAAAGAGTTCAGAGAAGACTCAAATATTTCTCATGAATAATCTGATCATAAACTCACAATTCATCGGATCCCAACAAACACACCGCAAAAGAAGATTACATCGGATAGAACTCCAAGAACATCAAGGAGAACATGGTATTAAAGATCAAATAGAGAGAGGAAGCCATCTAGCTACTAGCTATGGACCCGTAGGTATGTGGTAAACTACTCACACATCATCGGAAGGGCACCAAGGTTGATGTAGAAGCCCTCCGTGATCGATTCCCCCTCCGGCAGAGTACCGGAAAAGGCCTCCAGATGGGATCGCGGAAGAACAGAGGCTTGCGGCAGCGGAAAGGTTTTCTCTTCTGGCTCTCTAATGGTTTTCGAATATTTGTGAATATATAGGAGTGGAATTAGGTCAAACGGAGCCACGTGGGCCCCATAAGGCATCAGGGCTCCCCCTGGGGCCGCGCCCTATTGCCTTGTGGAGCCTTCGCGAACCTTCTGACCTCCTCTCCAAGTCTCCAGGGTCTCTTTTGTCCAGAAAAAAATCTCCAAAAAGTTTCGTGGCATTTGGACTTCGTTTGGTACTGATTCTCTGAAAAGCCAAAAACAAGCAGAAAACAGCAACTGGCACTTGGCACTAGGTTAATAGGTTAGTCCCAAAAAATGATATAATATTGCATATAAAAACATTCAAGATTGATACTATAATAGCGTGGAACAATAAAAAATTATAGATACGTTGGAGACGTATCAAGCATCCTCAAGCTTAATTCCTGCTCGTCCTCGAGTGGGTAAATGATAAAAACAGAATTTTTGATGTGGAATGCTACCTATCATGTTTCATCATGTAATATTTCTCTTACGGTATGAATAATAAGATCCAAATGATTCAAAGCAATAGTCTATATTTGATATAAAGACATCAATACTTAGGCATACTAACAAACAATCATGCCTTTCAAAATGACGATGCAAAAGAAAGTTATCCCTACAAAATCATATAATCCTGTCATGCTCCATCTTCTTCACACAAAGTATTTATCATGCACTACCCCGATGACAAGCCGAGCAATTGGTTCATACTTTTTAACGCGCTTCAGCTTTTTCAACTCCCACTCAATACATGAGCGCAAGCCATGGATATAGCACTATGGGTGGAATAGAGTGTGGTGGTAGAGGTAAATAAGAGAAGTCAAAAACAAGAAGATAGTCTCACATCAACGAGGCTAATCAACGGGCTATGGAGATGCCCATCAATTGATGTCAATGCAAGGAGTAGGGATTGCCATGCAACGGATGCACTAAGAGCTATAAGTGTATGAAAGCTCAAAATGAAAACTAAGTGGGTGTGCATCCAACTTGCTTGCTAATGAAGACCTCGGGCATTTGAGGAAGCCCGTCATCGGAATATACAAGCCAAGTTCTATAATGAAAAATTCCCACTAGTATATGAAAGTGACAAAATAGGAGACTCTCTATATGAAAAACATGGTGCTACTCTGAAGCACAAGTGTGGAAAAAGGATAGTAACATTGCCCCTTCTCTCTTTTTCTCTCATTTTTTTTCATGGCTCTTTTTCGCCTCTTTTTTATTTATTTATTTAGAACGGTCTCATGGACCTCATCCCCACTTTTTCGAGGACTCATTACTCTCCACCATTCTTTCCTCACTGGGACAATGCTCTAATAATGATGATCATCACACTTCTATTTACTTACAACTCAACCATTACAACTCGATACTAAAACAAAAGTATGACTCTATATGAATGCCTCTGGCAGTGTACCAGGATGTGCAATGATGCTAGCGTAACATGTATAAAAATGATGAATGGTGGCTGAGCCACAAATACTATGTCAGCTATATGATCATGCAAAGCAATATGACAATGATGATGTATGTCATAAAAACGGAACGGTGGAAGTTGCATGGCAATATATCTCGGAATGGCTATGGAAATGCAATGATAGGTAGGTATGGTGGCTGTTTTGAGGAAGATATAAGAAGGCTTATGTGTGATAGAGCGTATCATATCACGGGGTTTGGATGCACCGGCGAAGTTTGCACCAACTCTCGATGTGAGAAAGGGCAATGCACAGTACCGAAGAGGCTAGCAAATTGTGAAAGGGTCAGAATGCGTATAATCCATGGACTCACATTAGTCATAAAGAACTCACATACTTATTGCAAAAGTTTATTAGCCCTCGAAGCAAAGTACTACTACGCATGCCCCTAGAGGGATAGATTGGTAGGACAAGGTCCATCGCTCGTCCCCGACCGCCACTCATAAGGTAGACAATCAATAATAAATCATGCTCCAACTTCTTAGCATAACGACAGATCATACGTTTATGCATCGGGAATCACAAACCTTAACACAATTATTCTTACTAAACCACAATCATCTACTAGTATCGCCCCCCATATTACCATCTTAATATCGCAAAACTATTGCAAGGAATCAAATTTATCATATTCAGTGATCTACATGAAAGTTTTTATTATATCCCTCTTGAATACCTATCATATCAGGACCAAATTCATAACCCGTGCATATTACCATTGCTATCATGAGACTCTCAAAAAGATATAAGTGAAGCATGAGAGTGCAACTATTTCTTTAAAATATAACCACCACCGTGCTCTAAAAGATATAAGTGAAGCACTAGAGAAACTGCCTAGCTCAAAAGATATAAGTGAAGCACATAGAGCATTCTAACAAATCATGAATAATGTGTGCCCCTCTCAAAAAGGTGTGTTCAGCAAAGATGATTGTGACAAACTAAAAAGCAAACAAAAAAAAACTATATCACAAGACGCACATATCATGTGATGAATAAAAATATAGCTCCAAGTGAGTTACCGATAGAAGGCATACCCAAGCTTAGACGCTTGAGTCTTCCTTGAATATTACCTTGGGGTGCCTTGGGAATCCCCAAGCTTAGGCTCTTGCCGCTCCTTATTCCTTTATCCATCGTAGTCTCACCCAAAACTTGAAAACTTCAGCACACAAAACTCAACAGAAACCTCGTGAGATCCGTTAGTATAACAAATAAATCTTTAACTCTAGGTACTGTTGTAAATTGATTAATATTTAATATTGGCATAATTCTACTGTACTCCAACTTCTCCATGACTCATACCCCTCGATACGATCCATAGATTCATCAAAATAAGCGAACTATGCAACAAAAACAGAATCTGTCTAAAACAGAACAGTCTATAAAGATCTGAATTATGGTCATACATTTGTAACTCCAAAAATTCTGAAAAATTAGGACAACGTGGAAATTAATATATAAATACTGTGTAAAAAATTCAGAAGGTTATCACGCTCCAGGAAAAAACCAAAATTCCAGCACTGGACGCAAAAGTTTTTGTTTTCACACAGCATCTATCATACTATCTTCCAAATCATCCCAAAGGCATTACTTGGCACAAACACTAATTAAAACATAGAAATACAATCATAACAGAAGCTATAATTGTGCAAACACTCAAAAACAGAAGGTAAAAGCAAAAATTTATTTTATTCATTGGATTGCCTCCCAACAAGCGCTATTGTTTTATGCCCCTAGCTAGGCATAATGCATAGTTTCAAGTGTTGTCATCCTTCAAGTTAATTCCATAAGTGGCCCTCATAATGGATTCATAAGGTGCTTTCATTCTTTTTCTAGGGAAGTATTCCATCCCTTTCTTTAGTGGAAATTGAAATCTTATATTACCTTCTTTCATATCAATAATAGCACCAATTGTTCGAAGAAAAGGCCTACCAAGTATTATGGGGCAAGAAGGATTGCATTCGATGTCAAGAACAATAAAGTCCACGGGAACATAATTTCTATTTGCAAGAGCAAGCACATCATTTATTCTACCCAATGGCTTTTTAACAGTGGAATCCGCAAGATGCAAATTAAGGGAACAAGGATCCATGTCGGTGAGACCTAGCACGTCACACAAAGACTTTGGAATAGTGGAAACGCTAGCACCAAGATCACAAAGAGCATTACATTCATAATATTTAATTTTGACTTTAATAGTAGGTTCCCATTCATCTTGTAATTTTCTAGGAATTGAGACTTCCAACTCAAGCTTTTCTTCATGTGCTTTCATCATGGCTTCTACAATGTGTTTAGTGAAAGCTTTATTTTGTTCATATGCATTTGGTGAATTAATCATGGATTGCAACAATGAAATACACTCAATTAAAGAACAACTATCATAATTAAAGTCTTTGTAATCCAAAGTAGTGGGCGCATTACTATTTAAAGTTTTGACCTCTCCAAACCCACTTTTTTCATTTTTATGATCAAGATTATCACCCTCCAAGCAAGTGGGACTCCTTCTATCTAAAGTTGACTCTTCTCCAGTCCCTTTTTCATCAAGTTTTATGTTACTAAATAATGATTCAATATGAGTGACACCAATCATTTTGATATCTTCATCATTACCACGATAGAAACCGGGTGTAATCGCTTTTTCTAGAAATTCTCGCTTAGCTCTCAACCTAGCGGTCCTTTCTTTACTTTCATTAATGGAGACATAGATAGATTTAATAGACTCATTTATATCATGCTTGGATGGCAAAATTTTAGTTTTGAGATTTTCCACATCATGAGCAATTCTATCCATGTTCCTAGCCAATTCATCAACTCTATTCAATTTTTCTTCTATCATAGTATTAAAATTCCTTTGCGAACTAATAAATTCTTTAATATTATTTTAAAGATCAGAGGGCATCCTATTATTATTATTATTATTATTATTATTATTATTATTATAAGAATTACCATAAGGATTGCCATAATTATTAGAGGAATTTCCAGGAAACGGTCTAGGATTGAAATTACCCCTATAAGCATTGTTGTTGAAATTATTTCTAGAGACAAAATTCACATCAATGGTATCATTATTTTGCTTAATCAAAGTAGACAATGGCACATCATTAGTATCAATATGAGCTTTTTTACTCGCAACCAATTTCAATAGAGCATCCATCTTATCACTCAAAGTATTAATTTCTTCAACGGAATTTACCTTCTTACCAGTTGGAGTTCTTTCGGTGTGCCATTGAGAATAATTTGCCATAATATTATCAAGAAGTTTTGTAGCTTCTCCCAATGTAATTTCCCTAAAAGTACCACCTGCGGCAGAGTCTAGCAAATTTCTAGAGACAAAGTTTAGTCCCGCATAAATTTTTCGTATGATCATCCACAAATTCAAACCATGAGTTGGGCAATTTCTTATCATTAATTTCATTCTCTCCCAAGATTGTGCAACATGTTCATGCTCAAGTTGCTTAAAATTCATAGTTTGATTTCTTAAAGAAATAATCTTAGCGGGAGGAAAATACTTGGTAATAAAAGCATCCTTACACTTATCCCAAGAATCAATACTATTTCTAGGCAAGGATGAAAACCAAGTTTTAGCACGGTCTCGTAGTGAGAACGGAAATAATTTTAATTTGAAAATATCATTATCCACATCTTTCTTCTTTTCCATATCACAAAGTTCAACGAAAGTATTTAGATGGGATGCATCATCTTCATTAGGACTACCATAAAATTGTTCTTTCATAACCAGATTAAGCAAGGCAGCATTAATGTCACATGACTCCGCACTAGTGGTGGGAGGAGCAATAGGAGTACTAATAAAATCATTATTATTAGTATTGGAAAAGTCACACAATTTTGTATTTTCTTGAGACATCGCGACAAAGCAAGCAAACTAGCAAACAAGCAAATAAAATATTTTTGTGTTTTTGTAAAAAAAATTAGAAGTGGGGGAGATGAAAACGAGAGGCAAATGCAAATAAAAAGGCAAATAAAGTAAATGCAAGTGAATGATAATTTGTGCGAAGGTACTTGGTAATTTTGATGATGTCTCCCCGGCAACGGCGCCAGAAATTCTTCCTGCTACTTGTAGTCTGCGTTGGTATTTCCCCGAAGAGGAGAGGATGATGCAGTACAGTAGAGATAAGTATTTCCCTCAGTTAAGAACCAAGGTTATCAATACAGTAGGAGAACCAAGCAAAATTCCGTTAAGCGCACCTGCACACACAAGAGAAAAACACTTGCACCCAACGCAAATACGAGCGTTGTCAATCCTCATAGCGGTTATTTGCAAGGATTAAATCTTATCGAGGTAAATAGGTAAACTAAAATACTAATTAAAATAAAAGTAAATAAATTGCAGCAAGGTATTTTTAGGTTTTTAATATGATAAAGATAGACCCGGGGGCCATAGTTTTCACTAGAGGCTTCTCTCTCGAGCGCAGAAACATACGGTGGGTAAACAAATTACTGTTGGGCAATTGATAGAAAAGCAAATAATTATGATGGATTCATGGCAATGATCATGTATATAGGCATCACGTCTGAGACAAGTAGACCGACTCTTGCCTGCATCTACTACTATTACTCCACTCATCGACCGCTATCCAGCATGCATCTAGAGTATTAAGTTAATAAAAATAGAGTAACGCCTTAAGCAAGATGACATGATGTAGAGAAGCAAATTCAAGAAATATGAATAAACCCCATCTTTTTTATCCTTAATGGCAACAATACAAATACGTGTCATGTCCCCTTCTGTCACTGGGATTGAGCACCGCAAGATTGAACCCATCGCAAAGCACCTCTCCCATTGCAAGATAAATCAATCTAGTAGGCCAAACCAAATTGATAGATCGAAGAGAAATACAAAGCTATATTTAATCGTGCATAAAAGAGTTCAGAGAAGACTCAAATATTTCTCATGAATAATCTGATCATAAACTCACAATTCATCGGATCCCAACAAACACACCGCAAAAGAAGATTAGATCGGATAGAACTCCAAGAACATCAAGGAGAACATGGTATTGAAGATCAAAGAGAGAGAAGATGCCATCTAGCTACTAGCTATGGACCCATAGGTCTATGGTAAACTACTCACACATCATCGGAAGGGCAGCAAGGTTGATGTAGAAGCCCTCCGTGATCGATTCCCCCTCCGGTAGATTACCGGAAAAGGCCTCCAGATGTGATCGCAGAAGAACAGAGGCTTGTGGCGGCGGAAAGGTGTTCTATTCTGGCTCTCTGATGGTTTCCGAATATTTGTGAATTTATAGGAGTGGAATTAGGTCAAACGGAGCCACATGTGCCCCACAAGGGGGGCCGCGCCCTGTTGCCTTGTGGAGGCTTCGTGAACCTTCTGACCTCCTCTTCAAGTCTCCAGGGTCTCTTTTGTCCAGAAAAAAATCTCCAAAAAGTTTCGTGGCATTTGGACTTCGTTTGGTACTGATTCTCTGAAAAGCGAAAAACAAGCAGAAAACAACAACTGGCACTGGGCACTAGGTTAATATGTTAGTCCCAAAAAATGATAATATTGCATATAAAAGCATTCAAGATTGATACTATAATAGCATGGAACAATAAAAAATTATAGATACGTTGGAGACGTATCAGTGTGCTAGCCGCGCCCGTGAGGATGCATGAAGTGGTTCCAACCTCGTGGATCATGGAGTAAAGTTTGTGTAATGAAGCTTCACATTAATTGTCTACCCATGAGAACTAATGATGTAATGCATCATAATTTATAAACTAGGCATGTCATGGCCACACTTCTTATACACACATAGCACAAAACTAACTTATGAAGACTATGTGTGCACTGTATAAGAGGAACATATAGTACTATCTTTGCCGGCTAGAACAGTCAATGTTAAGGAGTATATCATAGCCGATAGATCCAAAAAGTATACAATTATCCAATGCATGAAAAAAAAGATGACGGGCGGTGGTGGTGGGGGAGGTGGAGGAAACATTGGTGTGCTAGCCTCCTCCGAGAGGATGAATGAGTAATTTTAAGTAGTGAGACTTCCAAATGCATGTCTACCATAAGGGCCACCGATATATTGCACTGCAATTTATCGACTATGCATGTCATGATGTGGAGTGGCCACACTGTTCATCAAAACCCTGATTTAAGTCATTTCCAAAAACTTATTTCACTCGATTCCAACAAACAAATTTTACTCCTTCCAAAAAACAGATCCCACTCATTTCAAAAAGTGAATTCATTTGTTTCAAAAAATGGATTTGAATCATTTCAAAAAACAATTTTCACTCGTTTCAAAAAATTGATTTCACGATTTTAGTAAACTAATTTCACTTAATTAATAAAAATAAATTTCACTCATTTCAGAAGTTGACTTCACTTGTTTGAAAAAACAGATTTCACTGCTTTTAGAAAAAGATTATATTAATTCCAAAAGACTAATTTCACTCAATTGAAAAAACTTATTTCGCTCATTTAAAAAAATAGATTTCACTATTTTTAAAAACCGGGTTCACCCATTTGTAAAAAATCACTAATTTCAAAAAGTAGATTTCAGTCATTCAAATTAACAAATTTCACTCATTTAAACAAATAGATTCCACTAACTTCAAAACATTGATTTTAATCAATTCCAAAAATAATAATTTTATTTGTTTCAAAATATATATTTCACAAATTTCAGAAAACACATTTCACCCATATCAAAAAGCTGATTTTACTCATTTCAAAAAAACCGGTTTGACTCACTAGAATAAGCAAATTCACTCAATTTCACACATTGAAATAAGCAATTTTACAAATATTAGTTTCATACACTCATATTTGGTCTGGTTCTAAAGCTTTGTGAAATTGTGATCATTTCCGAAATAATTTGAAATGTATCCAATACTGGTCTTGTTCTAAGGCTCTTAGGGCCAGGAGTTCAAATATATAAAGTTGAAGCGATATAAATGATTTAAATTAGGAGAGGTGGAATAAAAAAAATTGTTGTGTGAGAGAGGACAACAGTGGATATGCCCTATTCTGGCCATGCAATGTGTCCTAGTCTGTGTGTGAAAGTGAGAAGATAGAAAGACAGGACCATGCATGCGTCTAGTACATTGTAGGGCCCGTGCAGCGATTAGACTTGAACCCATATGAAAGAGGTGGGTTGACAATACAGAAATATACCACTTAGTGGGCCTTTGGCTACATGAATCTTAGCGCAACGGTGTGGTGGATTTCTCACCGATAGGTACCACCACCGTTAGCAACCTCTTTGTGGTTCGGCTCCTCAATTCAGATTTATCTCACACATGTCCCGTGGTCCCCCAGATTGCATGCCTACGTTTTGCCTAATCACTGCTCATTCCGTTTGCATGCACTGGTCCAAGGCTTTGAAAAACCATGACATGAGGCCAGTGCTAATTACTCTGGAGTAGTTGTAGAGATCTTACAAAATGAGGAGGGGAAGTAATCTTAACAAGCATGACTAATACACTAATAATATTTGGTTTTGATAGCACACCCTATGCACGCGTCCGGAGGGAGTACTAGCCTTGCCGGTTAGAACTAATGAGTAATTTCAACCTTATTGATCAGGCATTCAATGGCATTTAAGGAGTACAATTATGCCTATATATGCAAATAAAATACACGAGTGTATGGAAGAGAGAGAGAGAGAGGGCGGGGAGAGAGAACAGAAAACAGTGGAATTAAATGAGTACAATTAGTAATGGCAAAAATTTGGGTCATCGATTGGTTTATTTCTTAGGGATTAATTTTCAATCTCGAACACTAATACGACAAGATGTTGGATGACCATACACACAACCAAGTTATTTTCCTAATAAAAGAGCAACAGTTATAGGTGTCAACCAGCAACAACGGCCATCCCTTGACAAGACATGGAATGCGAGAATGGTTTTCCAAAAAGCAATCCCTTCAAGATAAGAACAAACATGCAAGCTTCGCCATTGCCAAATCCAACCACTTATTTCTAGATCATAGGTTCTCACTCTAAAGATCAAATCCAAACATACTCCAAACTAGTGACACTACAAAATGCTACTTGTGAGCTGCGTTGGGATTTCCCCGAAGAGGAGGGGATGATGCAGTGCAGTAGAGATAAGTATTTCCCTCAGTTATGAAACCAAGGTTATCAATCTAGTAGGGGAATCATGCAACAACTCGTTAGCAGCACCTGCACACAAAATAACAAATCCTCGCACCCAACGCGAACAAGGGGATGTCAATCCCTTGGCGGTTAATTGCAAGATTAAGTTGTATGGTGATAGATAGATAGATCGAACAAAAAATACAAAATAAAATAAATAAAGTAAAATTGCAGCAAGGTATTTTTAGGATTTTCAATATATGATAAAGGTAGACCCGGGGGCCATAGTTTTCACTAGAGGCTTCTCTCTTGAAAATAGCATACGGTGGGTGAACAAATTACTATTGGGCAATTGATAGAAAAGCAAATAATCATGACGATATCCAAGGCAATGATCATGTATATAGGCATAACGTCCAAGACAAGTAGACGAAAACGATTCTGCATCTACTACTATTACTCCACACATCGACCGCTATCCAGCATGCATCTAGAGTATTAAGTTCATAAAGAACGGAGTAACGCCTTAAGCAAGATGACATGATGTAGACAAAGTAAACTCATGCATGAATAACCCCCATCTTTTTACCCTTAATAGCAACGATACATACGTGTCATGTCCCTTTCTGTCACTGGGAATGAGCACCGCAAGATCGAACCCATTACAAAGCACCTCTCCCATTGCAAGATAAATCAATCTAGTTGGCCAAACCAAATCAATAGATCGGAGAGAAATACGAAGCTATAACAATCATGCATAAAAGAGTTCAGAGAAAACTCAAATAATATTCATGGATAATCTGACCATAAACTCACAATTCATCAGATCCCAACAAACACACCGCAAAAAGTGATTACATCGGATAGAACTCCAAGAACATCGAGGAGAACATTGTATTGAAGATCAAAAAGAGAGAAGAAGCCATCTAGCTACTAACTATGGACCCGAAGGTCTGTGGTAAACTACTCACGCATCATCGGAAGGGCAGCAAGGTTGATGTAGAGCCCCTCCGTGGTCGAATCCCCCTCCGGCAGAGTGCCGGGAAGGGCCTCCAGATTGGATCTCTCGAGAACAGGAACTTGCGGCAGTGGAAAAAGTATTTCGTGGACTCCTCTATTGGTTTCCCGATTTTAGAGTATTTGTAGAGGTGGAATTAGGTCAAACGGAGCAGAGGTGGGCCCACGAGGCACCAGGGCGCGCCATCCCCCCGGGGCGCGCCCTGGTGGCTCGTGGCCACCTCCTCTGTCTTCTGGCCCTCTCCCGAAGCTTCTAGTGTCTCTTATGTCCAGAAAAAAATCTCCAAAAAGTTTCGTGGCATTTGGACTTCGTTTGGTACTGATATTCTGAAAAACCAAAAACAGGCAAAAAAACAACAACTGGCACTGGGCACTAAGTTAATAGGTTAGTCCCAAAAAATGATATATAATTGCTTGTAAGTGTATATAAAACATCCAAGATTGATACTATAATAGCATGGAACAATCAAAAATTATAGATACGTTGGAGACGTATCACAAAACACCATCATTGTCAAGTATAACCAATTAAGGTTAGACTTAGGGTTTTCAACCTAGTACTAGGCATGTGACGACAAGGAATGGTCACATTGTTCACACACACACACACACACACACACACACACACACACACACACACACACACACACACACACACACACACACACACAGAGAGAGAGAGAGAACATTGTCCAACATTAACTTTGGTACACATTGTAGACTTGTGGATGCAGAATAATCATTCAAACGTAATCTTTTATCTCTAATAATACAGAACTTCTTGAGCTTTTTCATGACCCAAACATTTCTTAAAAAACCAGCCCGCATTCGATTCTCTGACATGTTACACTACATGGCTCTTGTATGAATTTTCAGAAAGATCATCACTAAATTCTTTAAGCTTAAAAAATTATAGAGCACTTAGGGGTCGACCTACCACATCTCTAAAACTTTTAAGACCAAAACATGTATTATTATGCATGGGTACACTAGTTAGTCTGGGTGTGATTTTCTCCCCCTCCCTCCTTCTGGATATTCTGGAAGTGAAGTGCTCGACTTCTATACCTTTTAGGTTTGAGAAGTGGTGGCTTGGGCACCCAGACTTTGTGGCATTAGTTCACAAAATCTAGTTTATCCCCCCTCCCCCCTGCCCCCACACACACTCTTCTCCTAGTTATACTTAGCAGTTTAAAGTCAACCTGTTTTAGCAGAAAGTTAAGGGATGTAGTTTTCATCTTGAAGCTGCCATTAGGAAGAAAAATAAAAACCTAATGCTTGAGTTTGACATTTCAGATGTTTTCGCTGAACAAAATCTTATCTTTTAAGATGATTTTTAGAGAATGGGAGAGATTAAGGAGGAACTGGAGGAAATTTGGAAAAAGGAAATACTTATGTGGGATTGAAATACTACTTATTTTCATGCCATGGTCGTTCAGAGAAGAAGCAAAAATTATCTTTCTGTTTTTGTTTGAGATAATGGACTTGTTTCTACCAGTGGGCTATGCTTGATGTAGAAACTAGTTATTATAGGAAACTCTTTGATTTTGAATCAAAGTCCAATATACTTTAGGTGACCATTTTTGGTTTGAGGAATTAGTTAGTGATGAGCAGAATGAACTATTGGAAAACCCCTTTTCTGGGAAGGAAACTAAACCTGCAAATATGGGGTCCTATGCTAGTGGGGCTTTGGGGTCAGATGGCTTATCATTTATTTATTATCAATTTTTTTGGAGATTATTAAAGATTATTTTATGTCCTGGTCAACGATTTTGAAAATGGGAATTTGGATATGTATAGAATATTACTTTGATCCTTGTGGATCATAAATATAGCACTTGTAATCCCAAAGTTATGAGAATCTAATGCCAAAGGGATGTGGAATTTTACACCTATTAGCTTTAGCAGTTGTTCTGTTAAGATCTTTAGTAAAGTTATGACTAATAGGGTTTCTCCTATTGGACGTAGACGGTTATCCTATTGCCAAACAACCTTTGTCAGATGTAGGTTCATTCTTGAAAGTGTATTAACTACTCGCGAGGTTAAACATGAACTGCATAGGTCCGGTGTAATCGGTTGTCCTTAAACCTTATTACGAGAATGCCTATAATAGGGCGAACTAGGAATTCCTTGTGAAAGTGTTCACCTCTAGAGGCCTTGGGAATAAATGGATTAGTTGGTACTATTAAACAAAGTTCCTTTTGTGTGAGATTAAAAGATGTTAGTGGCCCTTATTTCATCGGAGGGAAAGGCCTAAAACAGGGACCCCCCCCCCCCCCCCCAATTTTGTTTTACTTAGTGGCAGACGTGTTTTTTTAGAACACTTACTAAATCTGCTAGTGCTGGCATTATCTCTGAGACACTTTCTAATATTATACCAGATGGTGTCATGAGCCTTTAGTATGTTGAAGACACTATCCTTTTCCTAGATCTCGCTTCTGATAATGCTAGAAACATTAAATTCTTACTTTCTTGTTTTAACAAGCTTTATGGTATGAATATTAACTATAGTAAATGTCATTTTCTCATAGTTCAGGTTGCAAAGGAAGTCTTTAAAATGTTAGCTCAAATATTTTGTTGCTAGAAAAGTTAATTTCCTCTTAAGTATTCGTGAGTGCCTTCGCATTATGCTAAGCTTAAAGGAGAATACATCCAACCTATTACTGTTAAGATCACTGAAAGAGTTTTTTTGGATGGAGGGGCAAACTACTCAGTTATGAGGTCATACTTGTTTTACTAAGAACATGCATCAAGTATTCCCATGTATTTAATTTTCATCATTAACTTCCCTAAATGGGTTATTAATGCCATTTCCTCTCAGATGGCTCGCTTTCTTTGGGGGGAAATTGGTGATAATCATAGATACTACTTGAAAATTTTGGCGTTCATGTCTCAGAAAAAGCTTTTGGGGGATTGGGTGTGCCTACTTTGAGAGAATTTAATTTTTCTTTATTAGCTTCTTGGGACAAAAGATATTTTGTTGGTGGAAATAGAACTAGCAGATCCTTGTGAATCATAAATATAGCACTTTTAATCCCGACATTATTTGGTCCAAACAGGGTGTTGGTTCTCCATTTGGAAAGAATTTACATGGGCTTTTGCTACTGTTAGACTTTTTAAAAAATGAGTTCATGGTAATGGAAATGGCATTAGTTTTTGGCATGACATTTGGGTTGGTGGTAGTATTTTGAAAACTCGGTTTTGGAAAGTTTTTGAGATCTATCAACAACATAATGTTGGGAAACGTTGTAGAAAACATTTTTTTTAACTTACAAATCAAACTCCCAAGATTAGTATGAAGATGCAACTTAGATTGGATCTAATCTTTACCAACAAGAGTGCAGGGAACATGTGTTGGTGTAGATTCCCACAGCTAGGATTTACAACCTCCCAACCGCGAGAATTTTCCCCCTCGAATGAAGTTTGAAAGCAAGATCTCTCTATCGGCATTTACACATACGAGATGAACAGTTCAGCAGAGTTTCGCCGTCAAATGCTAAGTTATGCCAGAGAATTAGAGATAGGGTGGAGCAGCCTTTCCGTGGAGGAACAATTTCCATAGAAAGAAACAGAGAGCGTGGAGGTGGGGCTGCATTGGAGGAGGAGGCACCTCGTCCTAGGGCCGGCGCACCTTGAGGTGGGCACCCCACCAAAGCCTAGCCGCCCAAGTGGCTTTGCCCCCAAGCAAAAAGGAGTCGCCCATTATTTGGGCCTGAAAGGCCCAGGTGGTCTCCCCCACTTGGGCTTGCCAAGTGGCCAAGCCCACGATACCATATATATTTTTCTGGGAGGTTCTAGAACACTTCAAAACCCTCCTTGATCTTTCGGTGATTTTTCACTCTCCTAGGACTTTCCGGTTTTCCGAAACATATCTGCTTTCCTCTTAAACACTTTTAGTTTTCTCTGAAATATTTCTGGTTCTTCTCCAAAACATTTTTTATCTTCTCGAAAACTTTTTGGTGAATTTCTCAAAATCCTAACACTTCTAGTACCAACAAACTAGTGAGCCTTAAGCGTGTGACCCCACAGGTTTGGTAAAGTGCAGAAATAACCCGGAACTCCTTCTGGTCAATGATCAATAGTGAAACCTTGGACATCCATATTGACCCCGACACTTGTATGAATTATTATTTGAACCTTAGTTTCCCGTACACAATTCCCTTTGCTTCGTGATACTTTACAAAACCCGATGCGAGACTTACCGGTATCCATGTGAAGCATCTCTTGATCATTATACCAAGTTATCCTCGTTACCAGTTTTGATTTCTTTTCTCGTTTCCGTATTCCGGCATCCCCGTGCATCTCATGTTGTGTCTGGACAGACGATGATGGATACCGTAACACCGAGAAGGTCCAAAGAATATCTCTCCATCGTCGGAGGAGCAAATCCCAATGTTAAGCTATCAAGTCTCTCAACATACTTTTCTGACGCACCCCAATGTTGCCGTTATAATCACCCTATTATGGGTAACATTGGACGAACCCCAAAGTACACCGTACGACATGAAGGTACATTGATATTCTCATGGTCTAAGGAAGTGAGTATACGTAAACATTTGCATGATTATACTTATAACAATATGACGATGTGATCTCGAAGTATATCATTAAGTTGGGTCTGTCCAACACCATTGTTCCGCCAACAATGTGTTCACATTATTGTCGGCATCCTTCTTACTTTAACAATGCCCAAGATAAGGAAAACATGATCATCAATAATACATGGCCTAGTTTTAGAGGTGAGACTAAGGATATGTTTGGTGTTTATTATTTCACACATGCTAATGAGTTTTTCTCCGAATCTCATTTTTATGAAGACTCGAGGACCATTGCAACTATAGCACAGAAATATAAACGTTAAATACGAACATGGAAATAAATAATAACATTTATTATTGCCTCTAGGTCATATTTCCTTCATATAATTACTCTGTCCAACATGTTTAGGATGGTCAGGTGCTCAGACTCACATTCCAAAGATGTGTTGACTTTGAATTATTGCCCGAGTGGAATGAGCTTTTGCTTACAGTGAAACCTTTTGTTCCCGACCAACTTATATGCCTGTTGGAAGCATCTAGAAGATATACCACCTTCTATGATATGATTAATTTTGGTGGGGTTTCTACCCCTTTTTGGAAGTGGCTCTGGAAGATTCCTATTCCTCCCAATTTTCATGTTTGAATTGCCTGTTGCTAATTGCCAAATTTTGACTAGATATAAATTATGTAAGAGACATCATATTGAGGACTTAACCTGTTTATTTTGTGGTGAAATGGAGAATGTTCACCACTTGGCTTTTGATTGCATTGTTGCTATAGGGTGACTTGGAACTATATGTCTGGAACTTCTAATTTTACTTAACCTTGATCTATACATGATCTAGTTGAGATGTGGACTCATAGTAAAAAACTGGCAGTTGTGAACATGTCTTGCATTGCTACCTTGTGGAGCTTGTGGAGTGTTCATGATGAAATGTGTTTTCAGGGCTTGGTTTGGACAGATGTCAGAGTCTTACGGGGAAGATTAAGTGCGCTTCTTCACCAATGGAAGATCCTTCACGATGATTCTCAATCTATGCTCATGCGGAGGTGCTTACTACTTCTGGATCGGCGAAGAGGCAAGCTGCTGAGAATCGCTTGGGGCTGATCCTACCTGTTGATGGGACCGGAGAATAGCAATGCGCCTACCTGAGAGCCAACACCAACTGGTACACCGCTGATTCGATAGCAGGGCTAGCTGTGCTTGGTTGTTTGTTTTGGCGGCGTCCTTTTCAGAGGCTACATTTTGTTTCCTTTTGTAAGGCCCTGTAATGTTGAATTCTCTTTGGCTTGGCCTGAGCGCTGTTAACAGTCGTGGATGCTTTGCTTGCCTTGTTCCTAATAAAAATGGGGCTGGGGAAACCCCTTTTGATAAAAAAAATCATCTTGAGACAGTGTGGTGCTCCATCCAACAAGGGTCGAGTAGACCGAAGGGGATGGCCGTGGTTCCTGTATACCTGCCCACGGTGGCGCGAGCTGAGGCGATGCGTTGGAGCGCTCCGTCGGAAGGGTGGGCTAATCTAAATACATGCGCTATCTTTGATGATGGCTCGAGGAGAGTGACGACAGGTTGCGTTGTTTCTAACTATAGGGGAGAGGTTCTGCTATCAGCGTGGTGTTCGAACTTGACAACGGTGTAGCTTATGAGCTTGCACAATATGAGTTTCGTTTTAGTGAAGAGGGCTTGTAATGGCGTAGCTCCTGATCATGGCACAATATGCTAAGAGGGGTGTGGAAGCTGCGGTTTTGCGGCTTGACGCACCCCGTGTATCACGGAGCAACTCGCCAATGATTGTAAAGAGATTGTTATAAGTTAATAAAAACCATTGTTCCCCGCAAAAAGAAATCCGGCATCCATGTGTGTAGGTCACAACATAAGGTTGACACTGGTTGGAGTACTACTGAAAAAACTAATTCTGTAAGACAGAAATTATTTTACTGCCGGTTTTATCACCTGCTTAAACACATGTACAAATATCTGTGTATGATTTTCAAATTTCAATCCAAATAACTAAAACTATATATTTTTAGTGAAATGTTAATTTTAATTTTTTTGATTGAAACCATGTCCAAAAAGTGACTTATGATATAGAGGGGGTATCACTGGTGATATGGTAGATAGTAGCAAGGAAAAAGGCAAATGTGAATTCAGCATGGTCATCACAGAGCAATGTAGACACTGCAGGTTGAACCATGCACAGAACACTTCAGCAAAACAAAAAGTTGCCGATTGAAGCTGCAAGTTGGGTTGCATACATAAGTTTACACGCGTCTAAAAATTCTGCAAGTGCAAGCAAGTAGTATCATTCTTATGGGGGACCATCTCAGTGTGATCAATATTTCCGCGTGTCTTGTATAATGTACACACCTAAAATTGAGAAATTCTGATCAGATTCTGGGCAACAAATTTCCAAGTGATTTTTACGGTATATGCATACTTAAACTTTTAATCTGTATCCAAAATAATAGAGCCCTGATATGTTATATTGATCTGCAGGTTGTAGGTACTGAAAAGGTACTGAAATAGTCACAGGGATCTAGCAGAAAAGGCAACTTGAGTTACACATGAGTAAACCTCTAGCTCAGAAAGAGTTAGGAAATGAAATGAGAAAGGATTGATATACAGGTGAGGGGCCCCACTTCAGCTTTAATGTTTCATAGTCTAGTTTTTTTAGAACAGTGTCAGAGTCTAGCTAATGGGTCCCTTTCTGTTCTGTATACTTTCCGGCTTTACCGTCCAGCCTAATACTGTGCATAAACGAGCAGACAGTAATAATATGATCTGCTGCATAAACGAGCAGACAGTAACACTCTGTGATTTTTTTGTTCCATGAATGTACAGTACTACTGACTAGATCCATCTGACAAAACTAGAAGAATTCAGACACCCAACTTAAAAAAGAGAAACCCGTTGGAAATTAATCTCGTGCATAAAGATCTCGTTGCATCGGTGTTGAATGCATCTCGTGCACCACGAGCCTCTCGACGGTGATTGTGGAGCCGGTAGCATTGTTGAAAACATACACCCCAGCCGCCTCGTAGATGGCCTCAGTCGGATACACCCGCGACGTCGCCGTCAACCTCCCACCCATCACAAAGCTCTCCACAATGGAATGATCCACAAGAATCCTAGCGGATAAAGCCTCGCCCTCGAGTACCGGAACGGTGCTGCCCACCACACGCTTCACAACGTTCTTGGCCAGCGATGACTGCGACTCGTCATGGCAGAAGTGGGTCCGGAGGCCCCCGTCGAGGCTCCTAGACACGTAGAAGTACATTGCCATTTGTTCACTGTGACCGTTAGTGAGGAGGAGGCCAAAGGGGCCGAGTGCACCCCGGTTGGTGGCACCACCGCTAGTGCTGCAGTTGTAGCCGATGTCAACCTCGTTGTGGGCTGCGATGTCAGAAGTGTTGAGGCGGAAGGAGGCCTCTATGTCGAGCTGCGCGGCTTGGCGGAGATGCAAGGGGAAGACGGAGCCAGTCCCGATGGTGATGCCACTGAGGTCAGTGGCGTTGTGACGGAGGGTCTCGATCTCCTCCACCGGCCATTGGAGGAGGTTCGTCCGGGTCTTCTCGTCCAACGCCACCGTCCTCGGAATCGCCTACATCATACACCATTAATTAGAGAGTTCCTTAATTCAAGCTAGGTAAGTCCCTTGATCATGATGGCACTTTGATACCAAGAACCACTACCTTTTCTTCTAACTAATAATTCGCCAGATTGTCTCTTGCTTGCTCATAGATTCAGCAGGCAACTTAAAAGGTTCTCCTATGTGCTAACAAGTACGAGCTGGCATATAGCACAAACATGATGAAAATGCTCAATCTGAACCTTTTTGAGTTAGATTCGATCTTCTCAGAGAGCCTAATAGTGAAATGAGTCGGACAAAAAACATTGCCAACATATTTTTGAAGTCAGAAATACAAAGATTTACTTCCTCTGTTCACTATTATAAGATGTTTTGGATATTTTAATATAGACTACATATGGAGTGAAATGAGTGAACAAACACACTAAAACGTGTCTATATACATCCGAATAATAAAAAAAAGAACATTTTGTACTAATGAATCGGAGGGAGTATTTATATCTATCAAGCATGCATAAAGAACGAATGCAAGATGATAAATGCAAGTTAACAATCGCATCGTTGTTTAGTATAGATGCTTGTCATATCTATATATATGGAGCATGCATAATGAATGAATGGAACTGATGATAGATGGTAAACACTTGGTAAAACAGATCAAATTGATGTACAATAAAGATACCTGAAGGTTTGCCCATCCCTTGGCGAGGTCGGTCCGGTTGGAGTCTGTCTCACCAACATACGCCCACATCACGCGCCGCCGCTTTGTCGGATCATAGAATGTCGTGGACGCAAAGAACTTTCCCCAATTGTACCTTAGTCCGATTCCCACATCTGCTTCCGGGTCCTGTGGCGTCCACGTGTTGGTCGCAGCGTCGTACCTTCCTAGTGCGTAGTAGTCATGTCGTTCATCGTCCATGCTCGCCTTTAGCACGTACAACACCTCCTCTGATGCGTTGTTGTTGCCCCCGACAGGATAGAAGTCGATGCACTCCCACATGCCGGTGCCATCGACGCGGTGGACCGGGCGCGGGATGCGCTCGAACTTGACAAAATCTTTTGTCTTGTACATGAGGGCGACGCCAGCATGCCCGTTGTAGTCCTTGGACCCAATCATGGTGCGCCACGTGTTGTCGGACTTGTCAAACCATGCAGTCATGGGGTCACGGAAGTCCTTTTTGTATGTCCCGGGGGGCGGGAAGAGGACCGGGTTGGCGGGGTGCTTGATCCAGGTGCGGAGGAGAGGGTCATGAGGGTCGGCTGGTTCGGCGACGCACTGTACCTGGGCGAGGGTGTCGGTGTTCCCCGTGTAGAGCAGGACGACCTTGCCATCGGGAAGTATGGTGGCGGAGCCCGTCAAAACGCCGTTGATGTCGTACCATCGGTCGGGCACCATGGCGAGGGGTAGGTGGTGCCAGTGGACCATGTCCCGCGACACGGCATGGCCCCACGAAATGTTGCCCCACGTGACCCCCTCCGGGTTGTACTGGTAGAAAAAGTGGTACCATCCACGGTAGTACATTGGAGCTGCATGTGTTGCGTTTCAATTAATCAGCACTTCCTTGCCAATGGATAGACACACATACAGAGAAACGACAGCTGGTTAGGCGTAAGTGATGAGGATCCTACTCACTCACCGTTTGGATCTGCATGCATGTCGCCGGAGTACGTAGGCCGGCATGCCAGTCCACAAGCAAAAGGCAGTCAGTTTGTTTCTCCAGCAAGCAAACAAACAAAAAAACAGCAAAAAGGCAGCTAGCCATTGCCAGTCAGTTTCTTCCTCCGATCCCAACATAGAGCAAGGCGAGGAGAAAGAACACAGGAGGATTTCAATCTGAAAATTCCATCATCAGAATGAAGTAATGGATTCCATACCGTTCATGTAGTTCTTCTCCGGCTGGAAATGGTACCCAGTGCGCTGCCACTGCAGCATGGCGTTGCTCCACGGGAGGCCATCGGCCTCATCACCGATTTCCCCCACCGTCGGAGAGGACTCCGACGGCACGGCCGCCTCCTCCCGCCTGGCTCTCCGGAGACGGAGCACCGGGCTAACTACGTCGCCCAGGTCCCCCACCCTGGCCCCTGGAAGGAGCGCGTGGGTGACCACGAGCACCACCACGGCCGCGGCGCCCAGCACGGCGACGCACTCGCGCCACCTCACGCCGCCGCCGCTGCCACTCCGCTGCTGCATCGACGCGTACGAGTACAGGACCGGCGGCGTGCCGGCGCGTGACTTCATCGCGACGGCGGCCGCTACAGAACTGAAGAGGAAAGTTTTCGATCGGGCTTTCCTTGAGTTCTAGAGAGCGCGATTTATAGCTAGGAGGAGGCTAGGTAACGTTACTACTGAATCATTAATTTAGACCCATCTTAATCTAAAAGATATACTCCTATTAATTATTTTAGACACATACATACAACAGACTTTAGTGAGTACCAATTTTAGGCATAACATTCAATGCTCCAAATTAACAGTGCAGAGAGATCCAAACAAAATACAGTTGAGGAGAGCAGGCACAACCAATATGAATATGGGAGAGCGAGATGGAAACAATAGAGAGTACTAGCCTCGCCGGCCAGGACGAACGAGTGGTTTCGGCCTCTTCGATCGCGGAAAAATGGTAAAGATCCTTATCATGAGTGTCAGGGATAAAATGCATCACAATTTAGATAGACTAGACATGTCATGACGTGGTGTGGTCACATTAATTGTTCATACGCACTTAGCTCAAATTGACTTATGAAGATGATGTGTGCATCTTCAATCTGAATAAATAAAATGATATTCGTATTCAATGTCTAAAAGTTTGAGTACATGCCTAAAAAGTTACTTATTTCTTATATGAAGGGTTCAATGATGATATGATAAATGGCAAGTAGTCAAAAGTTATCTCAACATGGTCATATTTTTTTTTTAGAATAACAGGGAGGCTCCTCCCCGGCTCCATTACTCAGATGGAACCAAAATAGTTCATACATCAACTCAGTTAAACACAACTAGAGAGAAACAAAGGCAAGCTGATCATCATTCAAGCCTGCCTTGCCAGCATCCCCATTTACTTACCGTCCTTCTTTAAGTTCCCTAAGTGGGCCATTGATATGATCAATTCTAAAATGGCACACTGCCCGTGGAATGATTTTGAAGGCCACAGGAAACTACATTTAGCTAACTGGAAGCTGGTGTGTATGAAAAACAAATTTGGAGGTCTTGGTATCCCAAATCAACAAGAGATTAACCTCTGCCTTCTAGGATCTTGGATTGAGAGATGCTATGGGACTGAAGGGAAACCTTGGAGAAAAATCATAGACCAAAAGTACACCACCAGTAAACCTAACCTGTTTGTCACTAGCTCCAACCCTAATATTTTCAGATTCTGGAAAGGAGTTAGATATATTATCCAAGTGCTCAAATTCGGGAATAGATGGAAAGTAGGTAAGGGAGATAAAATTAGATTATGAGAGGATACTTGGTTCGGGACCTCCCCCTTAGCTGTGTGATTTTGGCATGTTTATTCCATTTGTAATGAACAAACAAAATGCATTAGTGAAATTTGGGATGGCCAACAACTAAAACTTTACTTCAGAACAATCTTTGACAACAAGCTAATGGAGCAATGGTACCAAATATAGGAGATAGCTGGTAGCATTGTCTATATTGAGGATCCTGACTCTTTGATTTGGCAATTAGAAAATAAGGGCCAGTATTCAACTAGCTCACTTTACCATGTGATCATTTTTAGGGGTTGCAGCCAGTCTTTGTTCTTGCTGTGTGGAAACTAAAAGTTCCTCCTAAGATTCATGTCTTCCTTTGGTTGCTTTCCGACAAGTTGATGACTAGAGATAACCTTAGGAAAGGCACATAATCAAACCTCTGGATTGTGTTTTCTGCACTGAAAATGAAATTGCATTCCATTTGCCTTTTGATTGTGTGGTTGCTAGAACACTTGGTCCTTTGTTAGAGATCATTTCAACATCCCTGTTGGATGTGATTTCGAATCTATGGCTAGATTTTGGATTTTGAATGACAAAAAATCTGCTTTGAATATTGTCAATTCTGTCGTGATTTGGTGTCTGTCGAAATATAGGAATTCTATGATTTTTCACAACACCAATGGATCTCTGTTGTTCAGGTTTTAAGATTGATCTTCAGAACTGTCAAGTTCTGGGCGGTCCTTTCTCCGGAGCAAAGCAGGGTGAGGCTGATGAGCTTTGCATAAGCCCTGACAAAATTCATTCAGAAACCCTTGTTGATCCTAAGTGGATGATGCTGCCAAATCAAGGAGCCAGGATCCTCATTATAGACAATGCTACCAGCTATCTCCAATATTTGGTACCATTGCTCCATTAGCTTGTTGTCAAAGATTGTTCTGAAGGAAAGTTTTAGTTGCTGGCCATCCCAAATTTCACTAATGCATTTTGTTTGTTCATTACAAATGGAATAAACATGCCAAAATCACACAGCTAAGGTGGAGGTCCCGAACCAAGTATCCTCCCAGAATCTAATTTTATCTCCCTTACCTACTTTCCATCTATTCCCAAATTTGAGCACTTGGATAATATATCTAACTCCTTTCCAGAATCTGAAAATATTAGGGTTGGAGCTAGTGACAAACAGGTTAGGTTTACTGGTGGTGTACTTTTGGTCTATGATTTTTCTCCAAGGTTTCCCTTCACTCCCATAGCATCTCTCAATCCAAGATCCTAGAAGGCAGAGGTTAATCTCTTGTTGATTTGGGATACCAAGACCTCCAAATTTGTTTTTCATACACACCAGCTTCCAGTTAGCTAAATGTAGTTTCCTGTGGCCTTCAAAATCATTCCACAGGCAGTGTGCCATTTTAGAATTGATCATATCAATGGCCCACTTAGGGAATTTAAAGAAGGACGGTAAGTAAATGGGGATGCTGACAAGGTAGGCTTGAATGACGATCAGCCTGCCTTTGTAGGAAAGGAGCTTCCCCTTCTAGCCAACAATTCTTTTTAGATGTTTTTTCAATCAAAGGTTGTATATCCTCTCTCCCGAGCTTGTCAAGGTGGAGAGGTACACCCAGGTACTTGATTGGGAAATTACCATTACTACACTCTAGCAGGTTCAGGAAATTCAGAATCTCCCCATCCTCTATATTGATAGGTATAAGCTCAACATGGTCATCACACAGTAAAATAAACACCATTGGGTGAAGCTTGCACAAAAGACATTTTGCAAACCCAAAAGTTACGGATCGAAGCCAAGTTGATCTGCATAAATAATTTCACATTCCTTGTGTATAAGGGGTCCACGCTCTACCCACAAACAATGTAGAACTCGGTTATAGAGCATTCGAGACACTTATGGATCTTCGCACCTAGGTTCTTTTCCACGGGGAAGATGGATCCTCGCCAGGTCAACATGGGGAAGATGGAAAGTTTGGCACTGAGGCTCTTCTGTACCCGATGTGCCACGTGCGCTCCGCGCACCAAGACCACCCAGGACATCCTAGGAGGAGAATATAGAAAGATGAGGCCTCTGAAGCCAATGGAATCTGATTCTGAGAACCAGAAGGCCCCCAATAGTCAATTTGAAGTCAAACCCACCACATGAACACGCAGTCTATTCTGTTGTCAGTCGCCCGGTAGTGAAGGAGTTCACATATGAAGACCACAAGTGCCATAAATCGACAAAATACCCCTAAAAGTGAGGCGAAAGAAGACAGTAATCCAAAAGGGCAATCTCGCAATCTCTCTCTCCCTCTCTCTCTCCCCCCCTGTGTGTGTGTCTGATGTATTGGAAGGAATGCAATGGCATGTTGTAAGTAAATAGTTAGATAACTAAATCCATTAGAAGATATGCTAGGTGCCATAGAATTACCCCATTGCAACTAGGACACATAAAAGGATCAAGGGCACACTGTAGGAGATATGCCCTAGAGGCAATAATAAATGTTATTATTTATCCCCATGTTCCTAATTAAGTTTATATTCCGTGCTATAACTGCTATGGTTCTCGAGTCTGCAATAACCACGAGGCTCGGAGGAAAACTCATATGCACGTGTGGAATAATAAACGGTAAAATGTATTCCTAGTCTGGCCTCTAAGACTAGCTCAAGTGTTGCATGATGGTTCTGTTTTCCTGATCATGGGCATGACTATGCCAGCAACTTTGAGGGCACAATGTTAGAAGAACATTTGTGTTGAATCGACCCGATTGATGTTATGCTATGAGATACATTCGTCACAAGTTAATGGTTAATAACATAGAGATAGTTAACGTTTGCATAATTCCTTAGACCATGAGAGTATCGAGTTTCTTCATGCTTGCTTTATGAACTTTGGGGTTTGTTAAACGTCATCCGTAAATGGGTGGCTATTACGGCGGCTTACGAGTTCATGGAAAAGTATGTCAAGGGACTTGATAGCTCAAGATTGGGATTTGCTCCTCCGACGATGGAGAGATATTCTTTGGGCCCTCTCGGTGTTACGGTATCCATCATCGTCTGGCCAGACACATTGTGATTTGATCACAGGGATGCCGGAACACGGGAACGAGAAAAGAGAACAAAACCGGTAATGAGGTAACTGGCATAGTGGACAAGTTGTTGATCCATGGGGATGCCGATAAATCTCACCTCGGGTGTTTGTAACATATCGCGAAGCAACAGGAATAGCACACGGCAACTGGAGGTTCACTCGAATATTTATTCGTGTGGGTATAGGGGTCAATATGGGTGTCCACGGCTCCGATGTTGATCATTGATCGGAAAGTGTTCCGGTCATGTCTATACTTCACCGAACCTATAGGGTCACACACTTAAGGGTCATCTATCTGCTGAATACTAGACATGGAGTCTGAGAGAAAGTCACCGGAAAAGTTTCGGAGACAACGGAAGAGTTCCGGAGAGAGAACACCGGAAAGGTTTCGGTAAAACCGAAAAGTTGTTTCGGAGTACACCATTAAGTCAAAATGGTTTCGGCACACGCCTGGAAATTCTTGGAGGGTGCCAGAATTGTTCTGGGAACTTCTGAAATTTTTCCGGAGAAAAAAACCGGAAATGTTCCGGAGCTGCCGGAACCGCTTTGGTTGCTTTTCGCTGAAGAAAATCATTTATCCGGAAATGTTTCGGAACGCGTTCAGAATTGTTTTAGTGGGTGCTGGAAATGTTCTGGACCTACAGAAATATTTTCGGATTTAACGGACGTGAAAAATTGTCTTCGTGAATAGTGAAAACGCATTCTTGTTTGCTTTTCGCTGATGAAAATCATTGATCTGGAAATGTTTCGGAACGCGTCCAGAATTGTTTTAGTGGGTACTGGAAATGTTCTGGACCTACAGAAATATTTTCGGATTTAACGGTCGCGGAAAAATATTTTCATGAATAGTGGAAACACTATTTGGTAGATTCTTTGGGAAGCCACCTTTGAGGGCATTTTGGTATTTCCAAGTGTCCTCTACCCCTTGGGCTTGGCCTATAAATAGGGGTGGAGGGTGTTGGGGAACGTTGCATGGGAAACAAAAATTTTCCTACGCACACACAAGATCTATCCATGGTGATGAGCATCTACGAGAGGGAGAGTGAATCTACATTCCCTTGTAGATCGCTAAGCGGAAGCGTTTAAGAAACGCGGTTGATGTAGTCGAACGTCTCCGCGATCCAAATCGCAAGTCGTCCCTCGATCCGATCACGAACTAGTGCCGAACGGACGGCACCTCCGCGTTCAACACACGTACGGCTTGATGACGCCTTCACCTCCTCGATCCAGCGAGCGATGGTGAAGTAGTAGATGAGTTCCGGCAGCACGACGGCGTGGTGACGGTGGTGAGGAACAATCTCTGCAGGGCTTCGCCAAGCACTACGGAGATTATGACGTAGGAACTAGAGGGTTAGGGTTGCCGCACACGGCTTGGGGAAATCTTGATGTGTTCCGGGTGCTAGCCCTGCCCCTCTATTTATATGTTAAGCCCTGGGGTCGAAACTTGGAGAAAGAGCCTCCTCAAAGTCGGTTTGGCCCGCAAGGCAAGAGTCCTGCTCGGACTCCAGGACCAGACGCCAGGGTCCTCGGCGTCTGGCCCCAGACGCCAGGGTCCCTGGCGTCTGGCCCCTGGCCTCCGCAAAACTTCCTTTTGCACCTTCCTAAAGCCTCGTGGGCTTTACCCCTTGGCCCAAATAAAGTGTTCTCGTACCCGAACATTTCGGGAAACATCCGGAACCCTTTCCGGTGAATTCCAGAACCCTTCTGGAGACCAAACACTATTATCCCATATATCAATCTTTACCTCCGGACTCTTCCGGAGATCCTCGTCATGTCCGGGATCTTATCCGGGACTCCGAACAACTTTCGGTCACCAACATAACCACTCAACTATACTTATATCGTCACCAAACGTTAAGTGTGTAGACCCTGCGGGTTCGAGAACTATGTAGACATGACCGAGACACCTCTACGGTCAATAACCAATAGCGGGACCTGGATGCCCATATTGGCTCCTACATATTCTACGAAGATCTTTATCGGTCGAACCTCTATGTCAAGGATTCAGTTAATCCCGTATGTTGTTCCCTTTGTTCTTCGGTATGTTACTTGCCCGAGATTCGATCGTCGGTATCTCTATACCTAGTTCAATCTCGTTACCGGCAAGTCTCTTTACTCGTTCCGTAATACAAGATCTCGTGGCTAACACTTTAGTCACATTGCTTGCAAGGCTCATTGTGATGTTGTATTACCGAGTGGGCCCTGAGATACCTCTCCGTCACACGGAGTAACAAATCCCAGTCTTGATCCATGCCAACCCAACAGACACCCTCGGAGATACCTGTAGAGCACCTTTATAGTCACCCAGTTATGTTGCGACGTTTGATACACACAAGGTATTCCTCCGGTGTCAGTGAGTTGCATGATCTCATGGTCATAGGAACAGATACTTGACATGCAGAAAACAATAGCAATAAACTGACACGATCATATGCTACGTTTATAGTTTGGGTCTTGTCCATCACATCATTCTCCTAATGATGTGATCCCGTTATCAAATGACATCTCATGTCCATGGCTAGGAAACCTTCACCATCTTTTGATCAACGAGCTAGTTAACTAGAGGCATACTAGGGACACAGTGTTGTCTATGTACCCACACATGTATTTGAGTTTCCAATCAATACAATTATAGCATGGATAATAAACGATTATCACGAACAAGGAAATATGATAATAACTAAATTATTATTGCCTCTAGGGCATATTTCCAACAGTCTCCCACTTGCACTAGAGTCAATAATCTAGTTCACATCACTATGTGATTTACATTGTTCTAACACCCAATGAGTTTCGGGGTTCGATCATGCTTTGCATGTGAGAGAGGTCTTTAGTCAACGGGTCTGCGACATTCAGATCCGTGTGTACTTTACAAATCTCTATGTCATACTGTAGACACTTCTACCACACTCCACTTGGAGCTATTCCAAATGGCTGCTCCACTATATGTATCCTGACTACTATTCAGAGTCGTCCGGATAGGTGTCAAAGCTTGCATCGATGTAACCCTTTACGACGAACTCTTTATCACCTCCATAATCGAGAAATATTTCCTTAGTCCTCTAGTTACTAAGGATAATCTTGACCGCTGTCCAATGATCCACTCCTGGATCACTCTTGTACCCCTTGACAGAATCATGGCAAGGCACACATCAGGTGCGGTACACAGCATGGCATACTATACAGAGCCTATGGATAAGGCATAGGGGACGACCTTCGTCCTTTCTCTTTCTTCTGCCGTGGTCGAGCTTTGAGTCTCACTCAACTCCACACCTTACAAATCAGGCAAGAACTCTTTCTTCGACTGATCCATTTTGAACTCTTTCAAAATCTTGTCAAGGTATGTACTCATTGAAAGTCTTATCAGACGTCTTGATCTATCTCTATAGATCTTGATGCCCAATATTTAAGTAGCTTCATTCTAGGTCTTCCTTTGAAAAACTCTTTTCAAACGACCCTTTATGCTTTCCAGAAATTCTACATCATTTCCGATCAACAATATGTCAACCACATATACTTATCAGAAATTCTATAGTGCTCCCACTCACTTTATTGTAAATACAAGTTTCTCATAAACTTTGTATAGACTCAAAAACTTTGATCACCTCATCAAAGCGTATATTCCAACTCCAAGATGCTTGTTCCAGTCCATAGAAGGATCGCTGGAGTTTGCATATATTTTAGCATCCTTAGGACTGACAAAACCTTCTGGTTGTATCACATACAACCTTTCCTCACAGATACCGTTAAGGAAACAATGTTTTGACATCCATCTGCCAGATTTCATAATCGAAAAATGCAGCAACTGCTAACATAATTCCAACAGACTTTAGCATCGCTACGGGTGAGAAAGTCTCATCGTAGTCAACTCCTTGAACTTGTGATAAACCCTTTGCCACAAGTTGAGCTTTATAGACGGTGACATAACCGTCCGCGTCCGTCTTCCTCTTAAAAATCCATTTGTTCTGAATGGCCTTACGCCCTTCAGGTAATACTTCCAAAGCCCATACTTTGTTTTCTTACATGGATCCCATCTCGGATTTCATGGCCTCTAACCATTTCTTGGAATCCGGGCCCAACATCGCTTCTCCATAGCTCGTAGGGTCGTCGTTGTCCAACAACATGACCTCTAAGACAGGGTTGCCGTACCACTCAGGAGCAGTACGCGTCCTTGTCGACCTACGAGGTTTGATAGTAACTTGATCCGAAGCTTCATGATCATCATCATTAACTTCCTCTTCAACTAATCATAGGCTGCACAGAAACAACTTTCTGCGCTGCGCTACTCTCTGGTTGAAACAAGGGTTCAACAACCTCATCAAGTTCTATCTTCCTCCCACTCAATCTTTCGAAAGAAACTCTTTCTCGAGAAAGGACCCGTTTTAGCAACAAACACTTTGTGCTTGGATCTGAGATAGAAGGTTCACCCAACTGTTACGTTAGGGTATTCTATGAAGATGCATTTGTCCGCTTTGGGTTCGAGCTCATTAGGTAAAAACCCTTTTTCACATAAGCGTCGCAGCCCCAAACATTAAAAAAATGACAGCTTAGGTTTCCGCCAAACCAAAATTCATACGGTGTCATCTCAACGGACTTATGGTGCCCCTTTTAAAGTGAATGTGGTTGTCTCTAATGCATAACCCTAAAACGATAGTGGTAAATCGATAAGAGACATCATAGTTCGCACCATATCTAATAGAGCACAACTATGACGTTCGGACACACCATCACACTATGGTGTTCCAGGTGGCGTGAGTTGTGAAACAACTTCCACATTGTCTTAAGTTATATACCAAACTCGTAACTCAGATATTTACCTCCACGATCATATCGTAGACATTTTATCTTCTTGTCACGATGATCTCAAACTTCACTCTGAACTTTTCAAACGATTCAGACTTGTGTTTCATTAAGTAAATATACACTATATCTACTCAAATCATCAGTGAAGGTAAGAAAATAACGATATCCACTGCCCACTACAAAACTCACTGGACCGCATACATTAACATGTATCATTTCCAATAAGTCAATTGCCCGCTCCATCATACCGGAAAACGGGGTTTTAGTCATCTTGCCCATGAGGCATGGTCCGCATGTCTCAACCGATTCGAAATCGAATGAGTCCAAAGATCCATCAGCATGGAGTTTCTTCATGCGTTTTACACCAATATGACATTTAGCGGCAGTGCCACAAGTATGTGGTACTATCATTATTAACTTTGTATCTTTTGGCATCAATATTATGAACATGTGTATCACTACGATCAAGATTCAATAAACCACTCTTATTGGGTGCATGACCATTGAAGGTATTATTCATGTAAATAGAATAACCATTATTCTCTAACTGCAATGAATAACCGTATTGCAATAAACTTGATCTAATCACGTTCATGCTTAACGCAAACACCAAATAACATTTATTTAGGTTCATCACTAATCCCAAAGGTAGAGAGAGCGCGCGATGGTGATCACATCAACCTTGAAAACACTTCCAACACTCATCGTCACCTCACCCTTAGCCTCCGTTTATTCCGTAGCTTTTATTTCGAGTTACCAACACTTAGCAACCGAACCGGTATCTAATACCCAGGTGCTACTAGGAGTACTAGTAAGGTACACATCAATAACACGTATATCAAATATACTTCTGTCGACGTTGCCAACCTTCTTATCTACCAAGCATCTAGGGTTGTTCCACTTCAGCAACCGTTCTCCTCATAATAGAAGCACTCAGTCTCGGGTTTGGGTTCAACCTTGGGTTTCTTTACTGGAGCAGCAACTGGCTTGCCATCCATGAAGTATCCCTCCTTGCCCTTGCCCTTCTTGAAACTAGTGGTTTTACTAACCATCAACACTTGATGCTCCTTCTTGATTTCTACCTTCGCGGGGTCAAACATCGCGAATAGCTCAGGGATCATTATTTCCATCTCTGGCCTTTTATAGTTCATCACGAAGCTCTAGTAGCTTAGTGACAGTGACTTGGAGAACTATACCAATCACTATCTTATCTGGAAGATCAACTTCCACTCGATTCAAGCAATTGTAGTACCCAGACAATCTGAGCACATGCTCAACGATTGAGCCATTCTCCATCATCTTGCAGGCAAAGCATCTTGTTGGAGGTCTCATACCTCTCAATACGGGCACGAGCCTGAAATCCCAATTTCAGCTCTTAGAACATCTCATATGTTCCGTGACGTTCAAAACGTTTTGGAGCCTCAATTCTAAGCCGTAATGCATGACGCACTGAACTATTAAGTAGTCATCGGAACGTTCCTGTCAGATGTTCACAACATCTACAGACGACGCTAGAGGGGGTGGTGCACCGAGCGGTGCATTAAGGACATAAGCCTTCTGTGCAGCATTGAGGACAATCCTCAGATCACGGACCCAGTCCGCATTATTGCTACCATCATCTTTCAAATCTATTTCTCTAGGAACATATAAAAATTCAAGGGAGCTACAGCGCGATCTAGTAATCTACAACATAATTTGCAAAGACACTTTGACTATGTTCATGATAATGAGTTTAGTTAATCATATTACTTAAAACTCCCACTCAAATTGACATCCCTCCGGTCATTCGAGTGTAACATGATCCAAATCCACCAACTCAAGTCCGATCATCACGTGAGTTGAGGTGGTTTCAATGGTGAACATCTTCATGTTGATCATATCTACTATATGACTCATGTTCGACCTTTCGGTCTCTTGTGTTCCGAGGCCATGTCTGTACATGCTAGGCTCGTCAAGTTTAACCCGAGTGTTCCGCACGTGCAACATGGCTTACACCCGTTGTATGTGAACGTAGAGTCTATCACACCCGATCATCACGGCGTGTCTCGAAACGACGAACTTTCGCAACGGTGCACACTCGGGGAGAACACAATTTATCTTGAAATTTAAGTGAGGGATCACCTTATAATGCTACCGTCGTCCTAAGCAAAATAAGATGCATAAAAGGATTAACATCACATGCAAATCATAAGTGACATGATATGGCCATGAACTCGTGCTTTTGATCTCCATCTCCAAAGCACCGGCATGATCTCCATCGTCACCGGCATGACACCATGATCTCCATCATCTTGATCTCCATCAACGTGTCGCCATGAGGTTGTCGCGCCGACTGTTGCTTCCACGACTATTGCTAACGTTTAGCGATAAAGTAAAGCATTACATAGCGCTTAATGATTGACACGCAGGTCATACAATAATTAAAGACAACTCTATGGCTCCTGCCAGTTGCCGTACTCATCGACATGCAAGTCGTGATATTCTATACAACACATGATCATCTCATACATCACATATATCTCATCATGTAATTGGCCATATCACATCACAACATACCCTGCAAAAACAAGTTAGACGTCCTCTAATTGTTGTTGCAAATTTTACGTGGCTGCTACGGGTTTGCAAGAACCGTTCTTACCTACGCAAAACCACAACGTGGTGTAGTGATTGCTTTTTGATCTTCTAAAAGAACCCTCTTCATTGAAATTGATTCAACTAAAGTGAGAGAGACAGACACCCGCTAGCCATCTTTATGCAACGAAGTTACATGTCAGTTGAAGGAACCTGTCTCGCGTAAGCGTACGCGTAATGTCGGTCCGGGCCGCTTCATCTCACAATACCGCCGAATCAAGTATCAACTAGTAACGGCAAGCAATATGTATACACCCACGCCCACAACTCGTTTGTGTTCTACTCGAGATCTCATCTACGCATAGACCTAGCTCGGATGCCACTGTTGGGGAACGTTGCATGGGAAACAAAAATTTTCCTACGCACACACAAGATCTATCCATGGTGATGAGCATCTACGAGAGGGAGAGTGAATCTACATACCCTTGTAGATCGCTAAGCGGAAGCGTTTAAGAAACGCGGTTGATGTAGTCGAACGTCTCCGCGATCCAAATCGCAAGTCGTCCCTCGATCCGATCACGAACTAGTGCCGAACGGACGGCACCTCCGCGTTCAACACACGTACGGCTTGATGACGCCTTCACCTCCTCGATCCAGCGAGCGATGGTGAAGTAGTAGATGAGTTCCGGCAGCACGACGGCGTGGTGACGGTGGTGAGGAACAATCTCTGCAGGGCTTCGCCAAGCACTACGGAGATTATGACGTAGGAACTAGAGGGTTAGGGTTGCCGCACACGGCTTGGGGAAATCTTGATGTGTTCCGGGTGCTAGCCCTGCCCCTCTATTTATATGTTAAGCCCTGGGGTCGAAACTTGGAGAAAGAGCCTCCTCAAAGTCGGTTTGGCCCGCAAGGCAAGAGTCCTGCTCGGACTCCAGGACCAGACGCCAGGGTCCTCGGCGTCTGGCCCCAGACGCCAGGGTCCCTGGCGTCTGGCCCCTGGCCTCCGCAAAACTTCCATTTGCACCTTCCTAAAGCCTCGTGGGCTTTACCCCTTGGCCCAAATAAAGTGTTCTCGTACCCGAACATTTCGGGAAACATCCGGAACCCTTTCCGGTGAATTCCAGAACCCTTCCGGAGACCAAACACTATTATCCCATATATCAATCTTTACCTCCGGACTCTTCCGGAGATCCTCGTCATGTCCGGGATCTTATCCGGGACTCCGAACAACTTTCGGTCACCAACATAGCAACTCAACTATACTTATATCGTCACCAAACGTTAAGTGTGTAGACCCTGCGGGTTCGAGAACTATGTAGACATGACCGAGACACCTCTACGGTCAATAACCAATAGCGGGACCTGGATGCCCATATTGGCTCCTACATATTCTACGAAGATCTTTATCGGTCGAACCTCTATGTCAAGGATTCAGTTAATCCCGTATGTTGTTCCCTTTGTTCTTCGGTATGTTACTTGCCCGAGATTCGATCGTCGGTATCTCTATAGCTAGTTCAATCTCGTTACCGGCAAGTCTCTTTACTCGTTCCGTAATACAAGATCTCGTGGCTAACACTTTAGTCACATTGCTTGCAAGTCTCATTGTGATGTTGTATTACCGAGTGGGCCCTGAGATACCTCTCCGTCACACGGAGTAACAAATCCCAGTCTTGATCCATGCCAACCCAACAGACACCCTCGGAGATACCTGTAGAGCACCTTTATAGTCACCCAGTTACGTTGCGACGTTTGATACACACAAGGTATTCCTCCGGTGTCAGTGAGTTGCATGATCTCATGGTCATAGGAACAGATACTTGACATGCAGAAAACAATAGCAATAAACTGACACGATCATATGCTACGTTTATAGTTTGGGTCTTGTCCATCACATCATTCTCCTAATGATGTGATCCCGTTATCAAATGACATCTCATGTCCATGGCTAGGAAACCTTCACCATCTTTTGATCAACGAGCTAGTTAACTAGAGGCATACTAGGGACACAGTGTTGTCTATGTACCCACACATGTATTTGAGTTTCCAATCAATACAATTATAGCATGGATAATAAACGATTATCACGAACAAGGAAATATGATAATAACTAAATTATTATTGCCTCTAGGGCATATTTCCAACAGAGGGGGCTGCCCAAACACACTCTTTCTCTCATATATTATGACATGCAATGATCTGGCTTCTTCTCTCCCTCACACGAAATAGTTTCGTAGAGCCGAAAGGCTGTCTGGGTTCCGGTGGGAACTAGTTCTGGACGGCGAAGCCCTGCCGGATAGCTGACACCGTATGTGTGCAACCCCGTAGAGAGGTCGTAGGTTCGATCTTTTTTGCCCGAGGGGCTGTTCGAGAGTGCCTCCTAAAGGGTTGTCCGAGTGACCGTCCGAGTTTCTGTGAGTACCTCCCGAAGGGCTGTCCGTGACACCGTCCGGGAGACTGTCCGGCCGCCTCCCGCAGGGCTGTCCGAGGGACTGACGAGGAAGTACATCCTGGCGGTTGGGAGGTTGTAAATCCTAGCTGCGGGGATCTGCACCGACGATCTTCATCAACTCTACTTCCGCTGCGCTACGAGTCGGTAACGATCAGATCAAAAACCTTGTATGCATCTCCATAGTGATCCTGGGCATGCTCGCAGTACCGAAATTTTTTGTTTTCTGCTGCGTTCCCCAACATTGGCAACAAGAGTTGTACTATGCGTAGATGCAGGTTACGATCTAGAATACATAGAGATGTATGGGTGTTGCACAATATAATTTGTAGTAGATGAGTTCTATTACTGAAAATTATTTGTGTGGGTAGCAGATGAAATCTGTTACCCGAAGTTCTTGTTGCTTCCCTAAAATTTGCGCATTTCTGATCTTGATAACGGCATGGTGTAGTTTCAATGTTCTGGCAATCCGCGATCCTGATTGATCGACGAAGTGCTAACAGTTCGTTGAATTCCACCATAGTTAAAAGAAAGATGAAATTTCGCAGACGAAAGGGCAATGCAGATATGATCTGCACGGGGGTCATGCGTATGACGAAGTTCAGTATGGGGCTCGAGATTTTATTATCTCGTGTTTCATACACCCACAAAGTTAATCTAGCGACTTGAATAATCATACTTGATGATAAACGTTGGTAGCTTCGGTTTGTTTCGAAACCTTAGAAGCCACGTAAAATAAAATTTTGCATAAACCGATTAGAGGCGTCTAACTTGGTTTTGCAGGATGTACATGAGATGTGGTATAGTCTTCATCATTTTTAATTTGATTATGTATGAGATGACTATATGATGTAAATTTACTAACATGACCTGCGTGTCATGATTCGGCATGATGGCTGGAGCCATATGATTGTCACTTTAATGACCTGCGTGTCAACCTTAAGTAATGCACTTATTTTATTAGCTATAGAGATAGCAATATCATCTGGTGCATCGACAAGGTGGTGGCAATCTTCGCGAAGGTGAACACCGATGCAAATGCCGAAGACGAAGAAAATAAAGAATTCTCCGTCAGAAAGGGCTATACCATATCATGCTATTATGAATTGCCTGAGATGTTTATCCCTTATGATGCACCCTTCTTGATTGCGTGGTAATCGCTTTTTATTAGGGTGATCTCTCACAAAAATATCAAGTAGTTAGAGTTCTCCCAAGTGTAGCACCGTCACGGCACCTATCTCTTCGGGGTATCACATGGATGCATGGGTACGAACAATTAGAGAAGTGTGAGGCGGGTGAGTTGAGACCTCGCAGTGAGATCACTTGGTTGTCTTGACGTTCTGGCTTGATCGTCCTAAGCTCGGAACACGTCCATTGAAAGATGAACAAGAGTCACATAGAGATGTGATTGGCAAGTTGGCCTACCGATTGCAATTCTCGTCACTTGAGATGGATGCATCCTTGACTTTGAATTGTAATATGGGTCTTGTATCACTCACAATCAATTATGAGAGATATTGATTTGAGTGGGTGCGCACCTTAGAATTAATTCTTTTAATTCTCAGTGCAAATTAATTATGAACTTTGTCTAAGTGAAATTTGCATAATAGTTGTAGAATAAAGGCTTGCGTTTCCACCTTCCCTATTAAAATTGAATAGCTGTTATATATCTGGTTAAAACTTTACGGTTGGTAACGTAATGTGAGGATTGTCCTCAAAAGTGCTGAGAACGACTTTGTCCTATCGCATGCTTTCGGTATCCTCCCTCTAATGCTATAGATGATGTGACTCTCGTCCTTTGATCCAAAAGCTAGAATTCCGTTACGGTCAAGTGCAATATGTTTGCTTCCATGAGACCCGAACTTCAAAAGTTTGGGATAGTTATATGATATTCATGGAATTGAAAATTATTTTCAGATGCAGACAAAGGCTAAAAGATATGAGATATCCAAAGCAATGTTTGTTTGCAAAGTATTAGTAAAGTGTTTACTGGGCATTTGACTGAAGAGAGAGGGATCCAGAAGAACGCCTGTCATGTAATGAAGGTGAATAAAACAACAACTTAAAGAGAAAGGAAATGTCCAAAGGGTGTTAGTGTGACTTACACATCTAGGAAGTCCGGGGCTAACGCCACTCTTAAAGTTGAGTGCTTCTTCTGAGAGTAGGAGAAATACTGAAAGTTAAACTGTTAGAAGTATAAATGCAAAAAGAGAGAAGACTGGAATGTCCAGCTCATGTATGAAAGTCATACAAGCTATTAATGTATAGAAGGCTGGTCAAAGAAATAGTTCTTGGGAATTTTGATTAAATTGTTAGTCACTAATTCTTGGGTATTGTGAGTTGATCACAAAGATACCCGCTCGATTGCATTCTGCTGCGACTCGATGCAAGAACTATTACGGCCTAAAAGACTTGTCGGAGTGAGGTTTAGATATGCGCTGGGAACATAGTAAATGTTACTATACCTTCCATCGGTGTATTACCTATGTATTTATTTTCATAATTCATTTTTGGAGTTTCATACACTCTAGCCCATTGCATAAGGTATCTTGCAAGAACGTTGTTCATAAGAGAACTTTTGATGTTCGGTGTTATGAATAACATAAGGGCCATACTTTCATTATGAATGAGATGTATGTTATGAATATTGATAATAATACATTACCTCTGTATTTACTCTCATAATTCATTTTAGAGTTTTATATACTCTAGCCCATTTGCATAATGTTTGTTGCAAGAGTGTTGTTCATAAAAGAACAATTGTTGTTCAATATTATGAATATCATAAGGGCCATACTTCTATCAGGGATGGGATGTATGTTATGAATATTGATGGTAATATGATACATCCATAACACTGACGCTAAATGTCGCAAGACTAAAAGAATACCACACATGTGTGGCACTGCATTTGGTCACATTGGAGAAACCCGCATGAAGAAATTTCATAATGATAGATTTTGAAGTCGTTTGATTATGAATCATCTGACACTTGCAACTTTCCTCCGAAAAGTAAAGTGACTGAATTATCGTTCACAAGCCATAAGGAACGAGCAACGAACTAATTGGTGATCATACATTATGATGTGTGTAGTCCAATAAATGTTGTTGCTAGTAGTGGATTTATCTATCTTCAGAAATGACTTAAGTAGATATATGGATATTTACTTGATGAGACGCAAGTCTGGATCTTTTGGAGTCATTCAAAAGGTTTTCAAAATGAAGTAGAAATTATTGAAACAAGAAAATTATGTTTCCGCAATTTGATTGCGGAAAGGAATATTTGAGTTACAAGTTTAGCGAATGTCTGATGAGTTATGAAAAGAGTTTCATAACTTACACCTCCCGGAACACCACTGTGAGTGGAATGTCTGTGAAGATGTATTCAAACCATTTATGACATGGTAAGATCAAAGATGACATAAATCAATTTGCCATTATCCCTTTTGAAGTAATGCTTTAGAGACTACGGCTTTTACACTGAAAAGAGCGCCATCAGATTTGTTGAAATGACTCCATGGTATGGTAACCCCAACCATGTTATGTCTTTTCTTAACATTTGGAATATGGGGCTTGTGTGAAATATTTACAAACCTATTCCAAATCAGACAAGTGCTACTTTGTAGGTTATCCCAAGTTATTGGGTATTCCTCCCTCACTGTACCGAGGCAAAAGGTTTGCCACAAAGAACAGTATGATTTTGTAGAAAATGGTTCTTACAAAAAGGTGAGTGGGAGGACAGTGCAACTCGACGAGATAACAGTATCTTCGTTATCATGACAAGGGAAAGAAACATCGGAAGCAATGGCAGAGTTTCCTCCTGCGACTGATACAGAAGTCTCTACAATAAAATGTATGGACTTTGGTCGAACTTGCAGCTGAACCACGTAGGCAAAACTCGTGCAAACCTCTCAGGTGCGCAAATGAGATATTGTTGTTGGACAACAATATACCTACTATACACAAGGAAGCATTGATGGGCCCTGACTCCGGAATTGGATAAATGCCAATATAATCCGAGATAGTTTCCATATGAATGATTCAAGATTATATCTTGATAAACCCTTCGGAAGACTTGGAGTCTAACGAACATTAATGGAACTATAAACTGATGTGGATAAAATGTTTTATCCATAAAGCTTGACTTGTTGCAATAACAAATTCAAGGAGTTGACTACGATGAGATTGTCTCACCGTAGCGATGCTTAAAGTCAGATCGGGTTAAACTAGCAATTAATACATATTTCAATCATGAGATATGAAACATGGATGCCAAAAGGATTCCCATGAAATGGAAATACAAACTAGGACTTGTATGTGATACAGTCCAAAGTGTTTTGTCGATTCAGAGGATGCTAGTGAGTATGCAAACTTCAGAGTTTCAGCAATGGACAGAAGAGAGCAAAATGGAGTTGGAATCTTCGTTTTTGATGAAATAGTCAAAAGAGTTTGATTTCATCAATGGATAGCAAATATGCTTGTTGTTACAAGAAAGTAAGTGGTAGCATAATAATATTTCTGAAAAACTTGTGTGATTGACACATTGTTGATTGGAAATAATATAAATTTCTTGACACGAATTAGGACTTCATTGAAAATTAGTTTTTCGATGAAGTACTTGGGCTAGAAAGCCTTGATATTAGGTATATTTATCCACACACCTTTGTGTTTCGATTAATCATGTATTCCATGGTATGTGAAACAACCAGATATGTCCGATACTCCCAAGCTGTTGCGAGTATAGATACCAAAGTGATCAAAGTACTGATCATGGGACAACAGTGAAAAATGTCATTGAGTACTAAAGTAGCACTGATGACATATTTTCTCGCAAGCAGAGGTTATGAAGTGCTCGTTGTAAGTAATTACATCGATACGGTCTTTATCAATGCTCCATGCGATTTTTGATTTAAGTTAAGGGTTTTGTATAATACACGATATGGTGGCACGGTAGTTGGAAATTGTTCCAAACAGGTTACTGTGGTGAATTCTATAACAAAGGCTAAGTATGTTGACGCTTTGAAAGCGACAAAGAAGATGTTGAATCATATAGTTCATTCATGAACTTAGTATGGTTCCAAGATGACTTTGGTCAATGGGACACTATTGTAGATAGTTGGTCCATAGCTCAGTCTGAGGAATCAAGGTTCGACCAGTGATTCACATATATACAAAGCCAAGTCCACACAAAATATGAATTTTGTGAAAGCATGAAAACGCGAGGATATGCAAAGATACACATGGCCCTGAAGTTGTCAGGTCCGTTGGACAAAGACTATACCACAAGCGAAGCATATTTTACACCGGTATGCCATAGGTGTAAAGTGCATTAGCATTGACTAGATTATTGACTCTAGTGCAAGTGGGAGTCTGTAGGAGATATTCCCTAGAGGCAATAATAAATGTTATTATTTATCCCCATGTTCATAATTAAGTTTATATTCCGTGCTATAACTGCTATGGTTCTCGAGTCTGCAATAACCACGAGGCTCGGTGGAAAACTCATATGCACGTGTGGAATAATAAACGGTAAAATGTATTCCTAGTCTGGCCTCTAAGACTAGATCAAGTGTTGCATGATGGTTCTGTTTTTCTGATCATGGGCATGACTATGCCGGCAACTTTGAGGGCACAATGTTAGAAGAACATTTGTGTTGAATCGACTCGATTGATGTTATGCTATGAGATACATTCGTCACAAGTTAATGGTTAATAACACAGAGATAGTTAACGTTTGCATAATTCCTTAGACCATGAGAGTATCGAGTTTCTTCATGCTTGCTTTATGAACTTTGGGGTTTGTGAAACGTCATCCGTAAATGGGTGGCTATTACGGCGGCTTACGTGTTCATGGAAAAGTATGTCAAGGGACTTGATAGCTCAAGATTGGGATTTGCTCCTCCGACATGGAGAGATATTCTTTGGGCCCTCTCAGTGTTACGGTATCCATCATCGTCTGGCCAGACACATTGTGATTTGATCACAGGGATGCCGGAACACGGGAACGAGAAAAGAGAACAAAACCGGTAACGAGGTAACTGTTGGGGCCGGATTTCCGGGACATGATATCCCAGAAATTAACCCCTCGTGTCGTCACCAGCCCAGGATTACTGTTACTGGTGGACACATCCTTGTTACAGATTACCAAGCAATTATAAGAATTGGATACAAGACCATAAAGGTCTAATGATACAACAATGATTTCTAGTGAGGATGACGGAAGCGACTCGTGGTTCTCCAATGTCGATTGGGCTCCATTCCCACAGGAACGGCTGACCAGGATAATTCCTATCCCGCGTGGCTGCTATCCTAGGCTCCGCATGGACGTCGTTGTAGTACTCCTTGTCGAAATCCTGACCTGGCCAATTAAATAGCCAGGGACAAGCCTGTGAGTACGTTGGAATGTACTCGCAAACATAATGAACAAAAGATATACCGAATGCATATGATCATGATGGATTAAATTATATGCATATGCTGAACGAAATTAAAGCATGGCATTATGAATATTACTACGGTGCTGAAGAATAAATATGAAATGTTAGTGACAAACAAAGAAAGTTAAAAGTGGATAATCGGGCGAGACAAGACCGCCCGAGTATCCAAGAGAAATGCCAAACGGGTGTCTAAAAGAGAATCGGGCGAGACAGGACCGCCCAAGAACTC
Source organism: Elymus sibiricus (assembly GCA_039707655.1). NCBI lineage: Eukaryota > Viridiplantae > Streptophyta > Magnoliopsida > Poales > Poaceae > Elymus > Elymus sibiricus. The sequence continues at coordinate 11,807,439 of CM077676.1, forward strand.
AAGCGACGCCACGAGAGGTCTTGAAAATAAATACCAGTCGGGTGTCTAAAAAGTGACGCCATGGTAGGTCTTGAAAAGAAATGCCAAACGGGTGTCTAAAAGAGAATCAGGCGAGACAGGACCGCCCGAGAACTCAAGCGACGCCACGAGAGGTCTTGAAAATAAAACTGGGTGCCCGGGGTAGTCTAGCCAGCCCCTGAGACACTCAGGAAAATAAAATAAGAGAAACGGGTTAGTCCACAATAATAACAATAATATTCATGACAACAATAATATTCATGATAGCGTCAGTGGCGACAATAATTATCCTGCAAAATAAATCATGCTCAATTTTAATTATTTTCCTCCGGAGACCGACACTAAGACCGACACTTGACCAACCCAGACTGTAGTCCTTAACCACGGACACGGCTATTCGAATAGGTTTTAAAACTCTGCAGAGGGTGTACTCTTTACCCACAAGTAAAGGATTTCTTTAGTCAGCACCGAGACGCTGACTAATTCCCATTACGGTCTTTGGGTTGAAAACACACCTAACCAGCACACACCAGTTTAACTTTCCGGATGCCAGGAATCACCCAAAGCATCGTCCAAGAAAAACTCTAAGTCGGGGAGACTACAATCTCGAATAGCATGGGATCACTATTCATATGCGCGGATTACAAGGGGTGCCCTCCTCTCGGCCCAGCCGGATACATCCATGCCCCCTGACCAGGTGACATGCCTACCAGAGGCCTCTGGTATCTTTCACCATGGCCTCTCTGTACGGTGTGTGCACGGAAAGGGGTTATCAACTTACTAAACCATACCCTACCTGCGGCAGGGACAAGTGGTAGCACAAAACAAGTATGGGGGTTACCGGAACAAGACTCGATCTACGGTCGACTCAGGAGTTTTAAATTTTCCTGCAGTGGTTAGCACAACATATTTCCTGGGTGGTACCCAACAAGGTCATCATCTGGCATGTCCCAACATGCCCTTACTGATCACTCTCGTCACCATGAGATTTAAGTCTTACAGCCACTTTTCTCGTGACTGATCTTTTCCTGCAGATTAGTCCGGACCAACATAGGCATATGTGACATGATAAGACAACCATACTCCCTCATAATTCATGAAAGAAAAATAATTTCAAAGGATCATGCATGCATATCTAGCAACATGCAAATTTTATATGAATTCAACATATTCATAACCCAATTATTCTTTCAACAAGCTACTATGCATTCACCATATCAAGTGTTCAAGATGCTTGCCTTGATCATGCAGAAATATTGGGTGCACTCCAAAAGTTTTGAAAATTTTATCTTCCCTCCATTTCCTATTTTCAAAAATATTGCAATTACCACATAAAGCAAAGGCAGTACTAAAAAGTTGTTTGGAAATTTTTACAATAAATCCTAAAATAAACTAGATGAAAAATGATGAATTACAGAAAAAGAATCAAATTATTTGGAGTTCATATGAATTTCCTAGAGAGTTTCTAAGCTGAAATAAATACTAAATTGGACTTATTTAATAAATCTAGTAGAGTTAAACTTATAAAAAAAAATTCACCCTAGCTAGTTTAATAGAGATTGATTTTAGAAGCATGTAGAAATTTGAATCATCACATTTGGATTAGAAATGGACACTGTGGAAATATTTGAAATCTACTGGAAATGAAAAAGGAGAAGGGCAGAAGTGCGCCTGAGCGCGATTTGGTTGTCCGGCGCTACTGGGCCGAGCCCGGTCGCTCGGCTGTGCGGAGGGGTAGCCGACGTCGAAGACGCCTTTGGGTTATACGCTTTCCAGAGAAGAAAGTGTATTCACTGGAATACGCTTCCACTCATAGCCGTGGGCCGTGACTTCCAGTCACTGACGAGCGGGTCCTACGGGCCCACCAGTCAGGTTTGACTGGTCAGCCGCGCGCCTTCTCCCGTAGCAGAACAGGGGCGGGGATTCCGGCGAAGCTCGCTAGCGAACGGCGACGCCGTTCGGGGAGCCGAGGACACCTGCGTGTCCGGTAGGGCCTGGCGATCCTGTAGAGGTACGGCACGGTCTCCGGGGTCCACCTAGTCGTCGGCGGCGAGCTTTCCCGCGGAACTCCGGTGACGACGAATCGGGGTCTTCGCCCACGGTGGCTCCCGAGCAAAATTGGGTGGGGGAATGGGTTTGCGGGACCGCGTGGGGGCTTCTGGTGCAGAGGGTGGAGAGGGGGAGTCTCGGGTGGCGTCGGAATCGACGAAGATGTGACGGTGGCCATAGCTACCGGAGAGGAAGAAGGCGACCGTTTCCGGTTGCCTGGCTGTTCGGGGAAGTGCAGAGGGGTGGAGGGAGTTGCACTGACGACGAGAGGAAGCTCGAGGAGGGGTTTTATAGTGCGGGCGATGCGGTTCCGTGGCTTCCCGAGGAAGTCATGACGGCGGCGGCCTTTAACGCGGCAGGTGAGGCTGTTGGGTGACCGGTGAGGGTCGGTGGGGAGGTCAGCGGGGTCGGCGAGGACGGTGGCCGCCCGCGGATGAGCTCGGGTGGTTGGCAATTAAGCGGCAGAGACGTGGCGGGGAAGGATTCGTCGGGCGGCGATTTGGACGGCGGTGGTCGGCGGTGGCTGGTGCTAGCGAACGAGGAAAGGTGTCGGTGAGGCTCAGGGTGGTCTGGATGATCTAGCAGAGGACTAGGACGAGTAGGAGAGGCAGCAGCACAGCGGCAGTAGCTCGATGCCACTGACTGCTATACACGCGCTCTGGTCACGCACACCAGTTGCTCGATGAATTGCCAGTGCATCCTAGGCTTGTCCAATTGGGCTGAATTTTGGTATGGTGATACTTGCAAGGGTGGCAAGGCTACTGGACATGTTGGTTTTGGCCAGATGGGCAAGTTCCAAATGCAGTTTAGAATGGAGCAAGATTTCTGCCATGCCCACCATCTGTTTGACAGAATGCTAGGGTTATTTAGAAGACTTTGTTGGAAGTGAGATTTGGCAGGATGGTGTCTCTTTAGATCATAAAGATGATGGTAGAGTTGGATGGACCAAATGAAAAACTTGATAGTGCAACTTTTGGAGAAATACAATTCTGGACAGAAACTTGGAGGCTTTATTTGGTCAACTAGAATGAGGCAATTGGAGCTGTTCTTCTGGACTTAAGTGTTTCTTAGGGAGGACTATAAGGTGGAATATTTACAGAATTTTTGGAGCAAGGAAAAATAGGGTTGTAGTTCAAAGCTGAATCTGGACCAGAAAGGAAAAGAGGATGGTTTGCTCAAAATTTTCAAAAGACCAAGTTGGGTTTTTGCATAAAAGTGATCTGTAGGCATCACTTGACTCCTCATAATTTTTGTGGAATTTTAAAAGAATTATTTAAAATGGTTGTAGTGCAACAAAAGCATTTATAGTATTGAAATTGTTGTTAAAAGAATTATTTTGGGCAAAATTTTATTTAAAAAATAAATCCTACTGTTATTTAAAATATAATTGAATTGATTTAAGACAACTACCAAATCCCACAATATTTTAAAAAAAACTTCTAAATGGAGGGAAGAATTTTGAAAACAGAAAATAGAAAATACTCTAAAATAAATAAAAGACCTATTAAAATTTAAAAAATTTATTTCTGGCGAAATCTTATTTAATAAAAATATGGTTAAATTTTTGGGGTGTTACAGTAACTGGCATAGTGGACAAGTTGTTGATCCACGGGGATGCCGATAAATCTCACCTCGGGTGTTTGTAACATATTGCGAAGCAACAGGAATAGCACACGGCAACTGGAGGTTCACTCGAATATTTATTCGTGTGGGTATAGCCACCCGATGTTGATCATTGATCGGAAAGTGTTCCGGTCATGTCTATACATCACCGAACCTATAGGGTCACATGCTTAAGGGTCATCTATCTGCTGAATACTAGACAGGGAGTCTGAGAGAAAGCCACCGGAAAAGTTTCGGAGACAACGGAAGAGTTCCGGAGAGAGAACACCGGAAGGGTTTCGGTAAAACCGAAAAGTTGTTTCGGAGTATACCATTAAGTCAAAATGGTTTCGACACACGCCTGGAAATTCTTGGAGGGTGCCAGAATTGTTCTGGGAACTTCTGAAATTTTTTCGGAGAAAAAAACCGGAAATGTTCCGGAGCTGCCGGAACCGCTTTGGTTGCTTTTCGCTGAAGAAAATCATTGATCCGGAAATGTTTCGGAACACGTTCAAAATTGTTTTAGTGGGTGCTGGAAATGTTCTGGACCTACAGAAATATTTTCGGATTTAACGGACGCGAAAAATTGTCTTCGTGAATAGTGAAAACGCATTCTTGTTTGCTTTTCGCTGATGAAAATCATTGATCCGGAAATGTTTCGGAACGCGTCCAGAATTGTTTTAGTGGGTACTGGAAATGTTCTGGACCTACAGAAATATTTTCGGATTTAACGGTCGCGGAAAAATATTTTCATGAATAGTGGAAACACTATTTGGTAACTTCTTTGGAAAACCACCTTTCAGGGCATTTTGGTATTTCCAAGTGTCCTCTACCCCTTGGGCTTGGCCTATAAATAGGGGTGGAGGGGGCTGCCCAAACACACTCTTTCTGTCATACATTATGCCATGCAATGATCTAGCTTCTTCTCTCCCTCACACGAAATAGTTTTGTAGAGCCGAAAGGCTGTCTGGGTTCCGGTGGGAACTAGTTCTGGACGGCGAAGCCCTGCCGGATAGCTGACACCGTATGTGGGCAACCCCGTAGAGAGGTCGTAGGTTCGATCCTTTTTGCCCGAGGGGCTGCTCGAGAGTGCCTCCCGAAGGGCTGTCCGAGTGACCGTCCGAGTTTCTGTGAGTGCCTCCCGAAGGGCTGTCCGTGACACCGTCCGGGAGACTGTCCGACCGCCTCCCGCAGGGCTGTCCGAGGGACTGACGAGGCAGTACATCCTCGCGGTTGGGAGGTTGTAAATCCTAGCTGCGGGGATCTGCACCGACGATCTTCATCGACTCTACTTCCGCTGCGCTACGAGTCGGTAACGATCAGATCAAAAACGTTGTATGCATCTCCATAGTGATCCTGGACGTGCTCACAGTACCGAAATTTTTTGTTTTCTGCTGCGTTCCCCAACACACACATGTAGAATGATCAATGGTGTGATATGTAAATTCACACTTGTAAAATTCAAAATAGCATGCCACCTAAAATTCTCAACATTCTCCTATAAATAGAGGATATCCCCTCACTTGGAGAGGGTTATAAAGTTTGAGTATCTCTCTCCTACTTTGGGCATGGGAGGGAAGAGAGGGTGAATGAGGATGAAAGACTAGAGTCGGAGGTCGGTGTGGGGTCGAAGCCGCAGCCACCCGGGTGCTGCCAGGATCGGATCTAGGTGCATGATGTGAAATGCCCAAGATGACCCGACAAGCTTGAAGCGGCATGCCACGATCGTGTCCAAGTTAAGGCGGCGTGACCGGGAAAATTAGACTACAACGCGACTGGCTTCAAGGTGAGGTGCGAACTACTTCAGATCAAGGGATGAGGGACAAAGCGGCGGCCAGATGTGTATTGACTCAACTCTGGGGCATGTTGGAGCCCTAGATGTCTATCCTCAGACCGACACCATCTTAAACTCACCAAGATCTAGAGTTGCCTTTGGTTGCTTGCCAAGTGCTAGCGTCACCTTCGGACACTAGTGAAGAATAAGAGTCACCTTTGGATACTAGCCAAGAGCTAGATTTTCCTTCAGTTGGTAGCCAATAGCACGAGTCGCCTTCGGATGCTAGCCAAAAGCTGAAGTTGCCTTGGGTTACTAGCCAAGAGTTAGACTTGCTCCTAGAGAACTAGTCCAAGGTTAGGGTCGTCCTCAGACACAAACCCCGTGCTGAGGATTGCTCCCACCACCAGCCACCCAATGGACGACTATCTCTACAGGATGCCTAGGAAAGCATGACGGGAGGTGGCGTGAGGCCAAGCGATATAGAAGAAAGGAGAGCCATGGCTCATGAAAGCATCTACTGAACAGACTACCCTTGGACCCGGGGTGCCTCCATATGTATTGTTCGACATTCGACAACATATCTTAAAGAATTCTCCAAAAATGAGCAACTATGTTGATGTGCAGGCCCAGTTTAGTGACCGATACTTTCACGTATCTCATACACACCTAAAATGTAGAAATATTGATCACAATTTGCACGAAAAAATTCAAGTGATTTTTTTGGTATATGCATACCACAACTTTAAATGTGTATGCAATTAATAAATTTTAGAGCTCTTAAATGGTATAGGCCTCTACAGGTTGTAGGAGTTGCTACCATGACAGAGATCTAACAGAAAAGGCAACTTAGGCTAGATATTAAACATCTTGCTTGACAAGAGCAAGGTAAAGAAATGAAGAAGGATTGGTTTGGATCCATTTATTTTCCACATGCAATTTTAGTCCAATTAATTACCGACTCTACCTATTTGGATTTGGACGGATACTGGATGAATTTGGGCACTTTTTTTTAGGCAAGTTGCTCTTTGTTCTTGATATATAGTGATTTGATCACGAGGTTCAAGGAGCCAAACATGGCGTCCAAGTTCAAGAGATAAGGCATAATGAGCAAGATTGTAAGGTTTGGTACTAGAGCTTATTCGTTCGTGAAGGAAGGATGCATCAATGAAGTCCTTCGAAGAGCTGTCATTTCTTGGGTCATGTCGGCATAGCTGCCACTGTGCCTCGATGTAGGTCGCAGTTACCCTCAAACAGTCAAATGCTACCGCAAAAAGTCGGAGGGATAGATCATCAGCCAAAACCTGTCTCTCATGACATACCATTGCTTCCGACATAGCAGCATCCGTCACGCCCAAATACATAATTAATTGATGAGGAGCCAAAGTAGATAACTTCACTGCTTCTGTACACAACTCTGGATGAACCCAGATATGAGTTCCATCCCCATTTAGCAAAGGTCGGAGGCAGCGGAATCTAGCTCGTCCATGGCGCAGTGGCGGAGCTTCATGGGGGCCAACCTAGGCGGTGCCCCCCCCCCCCCCCCCAGCTCATAGTAAAACATGTGTATATATCTCTGAATTAGACCAATTTGTCCACTAAAATCCAGCCTAGAGTGATAGTGTTTGCCCCCCATGATTTTAGCCCAAGCTCCGCCACTGAATGGCGGGCAACCTGTGGGAGAAGGTGGTGTTCGTGCAAAATTACTCTTGACTAAAAAATGTGTAGGTAAAATCTGTTATGTTTTCTATGTCAAGGCACATATTTTGTGTTCTGTATATACTTTTGGCCTTTCCTCATGAGATGGGCTCTTCTCTCCAGTCCAACCTACTACCAACCCAATGGACGGACCATCCAACAATCCACAATCATAAAAATTAATCTTTTTCTCTCACGATGGACACAAAAAATAATCTGATCTGCTGCATAAAGGAGTAGACAATAACGCTACTATGTGATCTTTTTTCTTTCTTTTGCATGAATGTATAGTACAGACTAGATCCATCTGATACAACTGGAACAAATTCCACACGGACTCCAAAAAAATCTCTTTGGGAATTAATCTTGTGCGTGAACATATGGTTGTATTGGTGCTGAGGCCATCTCATGCACCACGAGCTGTAATATCCCTAGTGTTAAGCTACAGTGATCCCTTACTAATGATGCCATGTCATCATGTTTTATTAAGTCAAATTGCCACTTGATAAAAAAATCAAGCCAAATTCGAATTCAAATAACAAGTCAAATTATTATTTCTTCAAACAGTAAAACAAAAATGTTTGTTGGGTTGCAAAAATTCACTAGATAAGTTTCATGAACAAGCCAACATTATGTAAATTATTAAAATGGCCTTAACCTAATTAAAATTTCACCAACAGCATTAAATTGAACCATTTCAATTCAAACAAATACTTAAACTATTCAAAATAAATTGAAACTCTGTGTGCTAGCTCAAAGCATTGCCTACTATTTATCAGACAAGTTTTATCCGCAACAAAAATCGTTTGCTATTAAAATAAAATGCAAAACAGTAAAGAAAATTGAAAACAGAAAAGAATAAAAGAAAAGGAGTAAAACTACTGTGCACTTGCGGCCTGCTGCTACAGGATCCGGCCCAGCCCACCCCCGCAGCCATCTTCAACCTACTGCTCACAGGGGCGCGCTGGACGCCGTGCGCGCGTCCATGGCCATGGATGGCCACGCGTCGGCCATCCCGTGTGTCCCCGCGGTGGATAAGACCACCCTCGCCTCCCCCTCGAAACCTAGGCCACCTCACTCTCCTCCTCGCCCGCTCTCTGTCCGATTTCGGCGGCGCCCGAAGCCGCCGTCGCCATGGCCAACCTCGCCCACGCGCTCCCCGTCGTCCCCGCCAGCTGAGGCCGTGTCCATCCGCTCCGCCGTCGTCCGATCCGTCGACTGCTGCCCCTCCGCTCGCCCCGGGGCCCTCTGCAACAAGCGCATCGAGCTCGTCTCCAAGCTTCGGTCGTCGACGATCTTCGTCAACTCCGGCGCCGTCACTGCACCGCGCCTCCTCGAGCAGCTCCTCGTCAACTATGTGAGCAGGAGCCCGAAAGCCCTCTGTTTCCCCGTCGAATCCGTGCTCGTAGCCTAGCTAGCCGTCGCGCCCGAGCTCCCGTGCACGCGCTGCCGCCGCCGCCGCTGCCTACTCCTGCTGCTGCCGCCGCCGCCTTCTGCCGCTGCTGCCCCGCACCCGCTGCCGCCCTGGCCTTCCTGCCCGCGCCGCTGCCGCTGCCGCCCGTACTGACCGCTGCCGTGCTCGCCCCTGGACGCGGGCCTGGCCGACGCACGCAGGCGTGCGTGCTCGCCCAGCCAGGAGGCACGGCTTGTGCCGCTGCCAGTTGGGCCCCAGCTCTGTTAATTAGGGGTAGGATTAGTTTAGGGTCAAGTTAAGTTAATTAACTGCTAAATATACACTGACAGCTAGGCCCCTTTGAACAGTAACCACTGTTGACCAGTCAACTGTTAACTGGGTCAACCCAGCCCCTGGCCCCACAGGTCATTGACAGTGGCTGGCTGTCTCTGAGTATAAAAAATATTTTACTGTTTTAATTTCGAAATAAAAATAAATCCAGTAATTTCAGAAAATCCATAAAAGTTCAGAAATTCATATAAAATAATCCGTAACTCGGATGAAAATAATTTATATATGAAAAATGATCAGAAAAATAAGATGAATCCGAATATGTCATCCACATACCTGCCACACCCCTCTAACATGATGAAAATGAAACTTTCCCCTCTGGTTCAATATACCGATAACTGCCCGGAGTTGGGAAAATATTTCCCGCTCCGTTTAAAATACCTAGCACTGCATTGGGTCACCCCTAGCATAACCTACCGGCATGTCGTGCATCTGTGTTGCATCTGTGTGCTTTATATTTACTGTTACTTCCTCCTCTTCTCTCCGGTAGACCCCGAGACCGACGCTGCTCCCAAGTACGACTACGTCACCGACGACTCTTCTTCCCTTTTCAACAGAGCTTTCAGGCAAGCAAAATCCCCTTGATCATTCCTATATTGCCCATTCTTTCTCTCCCGTGCTTGCATTAGATTTTGCTACTGTATTTGATTGCTCCTATTCTGATGCATAGCCTGTTTTTGTAACTGCTGTTGATACCTTACCTGCTATCCTAAATGCTTAGTACAGGCTGGTTAGTGATCCATCAGTGGCCCCACACCCTTGTCCGTGTTGCCCTGCTTTGCTACCGGATGACTCGATCAATGTGATCGATATGCAGAGACCGACACAGCACCGCACCCCCCCCCCTTAGTTGTACGACTCTGCAGAGCTACTATCGAGTGCCGAGGGTGATACCTCCTACCTCACTCCTGATGATATCTCTGTAGCGTAGCTAGTCGGTTATGAGTTATCGAGGGTGATTCCTCTTTCACCGCCTCCGATGATGCCTCTGTCGTGCAGCCCCTCAAGTGTGAACTTATCGAGGGTGATTCCTCCAAGTTCACCTTGACGGTTACATCGAGTGAGAATCCATTGAGGGTGATTCCTCGGATTCCCCACGGTGTTATGGACACACGGGTACTTTGACCTTCACATCAGTCCTTTGGGAAGTCGGGTTGGCCATGAGGGCACCCGCGAGAGATTATTGTGGCGGAACGACAGGATAGGTGGAGACCACCTAGGAGAGAGGTGGCCTGGTTCCTGGTCGTTGGTCCGCGGGTTACCAAGTCGGTGCGACGGGGTGTCGGAGGTGAGCCTTGAGCCCTGTTCGTCTCCGCGAGCTCCGCGGCACGGCTAATAGTAGATACCCACAGGCACAACGTGGTGAGGCTGGCCCTGCACGCAACGACCCGGAGTGCAAAGGGCGACGGGCCCAAGACCCCTGAGCACTTAGGATGTAGACCGGCGGGGACCTCTCTGCGGAGCCTAGGTAGGACTACGTCGTGTCGATCAGCCGAGGCCGGGCATGACCGAGAAAAGTGTGACCGGCCAGAGTTAATCGAGCGTGTTGGGTAACAGTAGTGCACCCCTGCAGGGAAGTTATCTATTCGAATAGCCGTGTCCACGGTAACAGGACGCTTAGTATAGTATCCTGATCTACTACAACTAGAACTGGATACTTGTGTTATTTAATAATATGTTAGTTCCGGGATCGCTTTCTCGCAGGGAGTCGAGGAAGGATCTCTGGGCATGGCTACTATTATACTTGTTGCTACTACTATATTTATGTACTAATCTACACTCTTCTAATGCTGCAAGATGATGCAAGATGCTAGTCTTCGATAGGCTAGGCCTTCCCCTCTATTCTGGCATTTCTGCAGTCTAGTCCACAGATACAGCCCCTCCATTTGATACCGATGCATAAATAGAATAGATCTGATGTAAGTCTTGCGAGTACTTTGGATGAGTACTCACGGTTGCTTTGCTACCTCTTTTCCCCATACCCGATTGCTGCGATCAGATGACGGAGCCCCGGAGCCAGCTGACCCCGTCGACAACTACTACTACCCCGGCGGAGCCTACTACTACGTGGAGACCGACGACCAGGAGTAGTTTAGGAGGCTCCCAGGCAGGAGGCTTGCGCCTTTTCGATCTAGTTGTCGTTGTTTTGCTCAGCCTTCTTAAGGCAGACTTGTCTAATTAGATTTGTACTCAGATACTGATGCTTCCGCTGACTCTTGTGTAACTCGAGCTTATGTATTCGAGCCCTCGAGGCCCCTGTCTTGTAATATAAAACTTGTATTATTTTATTTTGTGTCTAGAGTTGTGTTGTGATATCTTCCTGTGAGTTCCTGGGCTTGATCGTGCGCATTTGCGTGTATGATTAGCGCACGGTCGGGCCGGGGGCGTCACAGTGACAGTGGAGCCAGTGGCGTTGTTGAATAGATACACCCCAGCTGACTTGTAGATAGCCTCCGTCGGGTACATGCGTGACGTTGCTGTCAACCTCCCTCCCATCGCCAGTGGACCATGTCCCGGGACACGGCGTGGCCCCACACCATGTCCCCCCACACCGCGCCATGCGGGTTGTGCTGGTAGAAGAAGTGGTACCATCCACGGTAGTACATCGGACCTGCATATTGTCTGAGTTAATAGTTCAGCGACGAACAGGCAGGCAAGTGGTGGTTGAACTCGTAGTAACCGCTGGGATCTGCATGCATGCACGTCGCCGGAGCACGTACAAGCAGGAAGAAAGTACCCATGTCAGTTTCTCCATAGCAATATCAAACCATTGGGGCAAATATTAATCGATCAAACATGGAGGTATTGGTCACCGATCGTTCATGTAGTTCTTGGCCGGTTGGAAATGGAACCATGTCCGCTGCCACTGCAATGAGATATGTAGTTCTTGGCCGGTTGGAAATGGAACCATGTCCGCTGCCACTGCATCATTGCAGTGGCAGCGGACATGGTTCCATTTCCAACCGGCCAAGAACTACATGAACGATCGGTGACCAATACCTCCATGTTTGATCGGTTAGGGTTAGAGATTCTCATTGCTCCACGGGAACCTGTCGCCATCAATGATGCCGCCGTCCTCGTGCTTGCGGGCGCTAGCGCCCCGCCACCCCGCCGCCCGTGATGTCTTCTCCGTCGCTGCCAGGAGCCGGGGTGTGACAGCAGCCAGCCTATCGCCGGCCGGGTCCACCCTGGCCCCTGCGAGAGCATGGCAGGGGCGGACGCACGTTGATTTTTTTTTTTTGAGGAAAAGGCCTAAATTTTATTGAGCAAAGTCCACAAAGAGTGGGATGATGTTTACATTATGTGGTTGGCCAAACCACACATGACGCCCTGGAGCTAAATTAAGAGCAAATCTTGCTAAAGAATGGGCTTCTACATTACTATCACGACCTTCAAAAATAAAACTGCAAGAAAAAGCGGTAGAGTGGGCTTTGATCTCGCTGATAATTGCACTGTGGATGCCTTGGGATCCCTGGGTAATGTCCCGGACAACTTGTTTAGCGTCTGAAGCTACCACAAACTGCTGTAGGAGTAAATCCTCTGCTACACAAAGTGCCTCCCTGCATGCCAACGTTTCCAACGTCATTGGGTCGTCAACACCTTGCACCACCAACGTGGAGCTTCCAAGGTAGTTCCCGTGCGTATCCCTGCATACTACTGCTGCCGACCCGCCTCGTCCTGATCTCACGGCCGCATCAACATGTAATTTTGCATGATTCGGTGGTGGAGCTCTTGGGCGTGTGTTCACGTTTCCGCCCCCTTGTGCCCTTGGAGTGGCCTCCGGCTTGCTCTCCTTGACACTTTCCAGTTCCCCAATAAACCTTGTGGTGAAGGAGAATAAAGATTGCGGGCTCTGAAATATTCCTTCGTGGATGGCCTTCCATCTCGCCGACCAAATCGCCCACAAGGTGACAGCTAGCTTGACGAATTGTGCGTGCGATAACGCCTCCATTTGTGCAAAAAGCCAGTGCTTTGCATTTGGTTCCATGTTGGCCACCAGCGACTGACCAATTTCCTCTTCGACCAATGCCCAGGTGCATCTAGAGGTTGTACATTCAATGAGCGAATGACGCCACGAGTCTGGAAACCCACACAATCCACAAGCCGAAGTGTTTGACATATGACGATGAGACCGAACATCTTCAGTCGGCAGAGATAGCTTCGAGAGTCGCCATAGGAACATCCGAATCTTCCCTGGCACTTGTGTCTTCCACAAAGTTTTCCATTCCTTCTCTTGTCCTCTAGTACCTGATGAACCAGCACGACCATCCAACCAAGCCTCCCGGCGCTGCCTTGTAGCTACTAACATGTTATATGCAGATTTAACCGAGAACTGTCCGTTTTTCTCAAAGTGCCAACACCAAAAATCAGGAATGTTTCGGGTGCATAGAGGAATACCGGTGATCACCTTGACGTCGAAAGGCAGGAAGACTTCCCGAACCCTCTGGATGTCCCATGTGGCTGTTGTTTGATCGATGATCTCTGAAACTAATTGAGGAGGGTTTGCTGTAATGCATCCGTATGGGCGGAGCATCTCATCCCGTGGTAACCAATTTTCCATCCATATTCTTGTGTTTGCACCGTTGCCAATTCTTTTAATTAAGCCCTGCTTGAGAGTGTCTCGGCCCTCTACTATAGATCTCCAAATTTGGCTCGGATGGGATCCCAAGCCAGCATCAAGAATCGATGATCCTGGATAGTAGATACTTCTCAAGATGCGGGCACTTAAAGAGTCAGGGTTCTGAAGTAAGCGCCATGCTTGTCTAGCCAGCATGGCAAGATTGAAAAGTTCAAAATCTTTGAAACCCAGGCCCCCCATACTTTTTGGTTGGGTCATTTCCTTCCAAGAGACCCAATGTGGTTTGCGCTGGCCTTCCTTACTTCCCCACCAAAACTTCCTTATAAGCATGTTCAAATGTTCACACAAACCTCTGGGCAATTTAAAACAGGACATAGAGTATACTGGCACCGCCTGCGCAACTGCTTTGACCAATACTTCTTTCCCAGCAACAGACAATGACTTCCCTGTCCATCCTTGGATTCTGCTCCACAGTCGATCCTTTAGATATTTAAAAGCACCGTTCTTTGAAGAACCAATGTCAGAAGGCATGCCTAGATACTTTTCATTCAAAGTCTCATTAGGAACATTCAGTATTCCTTTAATATCATTTCGAATGGATTCCAGAACTCCTTTACTGAAAAAGATAGAAGATTTTGCATAGTTTATTCGCTGGCCAGAAGCTTGACAATAAGTGTCCAACACTTGGTTTACCTCTGTAGCACCCATACCATTCGCCTTGAAGAACAGCAGGCTGTCATCTGCAAATAATAAGTGGTTGACCGATGGCGCTGAAGCTGCCACTTGAAGCCCACTTAGGTTTGATGACTGTCTTTTTGATTTTAGGAGGCACGAAAGGCCCTCTGCTGCTAACAAGAACAAGTATGGAGACATTGGGTCCCCTTGTCGTATTCCACGAGATGGCTTGAACTCCTCAAGTTTCTTTCCATTGAACATGACAGAAAAATTTACTGAGCTCACCATATTCATGACAATGTCCACCCATTTGGTGGTGAACCCCAGCTTAAGCATAATGGCCCTGAGGTAAGGCCATTCCACTCTGTCATACGCTTTCATCATGTCCAATTTTAAAGCACCTGACTGATGCTTCTTTGCCCTGTTGCGCTTCATGAAGTGTAGGCATTCATATGCTGTTATAATGTTATCGGTAATAAGCCTACCGGGCACACACGCACGTTGATGGTTGTGGGGGCAGCTGCCCCCACTTGATTTTCCTTCGTACGCTTACGTTGATCCTCCCAAGCTACGTGTGCCCCCACTTGGCCCATTACTTTGCCCCCACTCCGTCCAATTTCCTTTTAATTTCAAAGGCCCATATATTCTTAATCCGTTGAAAGTCTATAAGAAGCCCACCACCAAGAAACAGCCTACACTATGTCGGCTACGAACGCTACGATTATTCGATGGATCAGACCCCTAGTCCACGCACGCATAGAAAAAACGAACGCACGATACGGCACCCGCGGAGCCGCCCGAAACTGCCTCTCGCGCGATCGCGGCATCACGCAGTCTCCTGCTCGGCTCGCGGCCGGCAATCAGCGACTTGCCGTCGCCCATCTCTCGTGCTTGTACGCCGCCGCCGCAACACAGCCTCATCACCGATTGTGTAATTTCAGCGTTCTAATTGACATCAAGTAAGCCATATAGTAGATCATTAGGGTTCTTTCTTTTCAAACTTTTTTGTTCGTTTGCAGTTCCTTTGTAGAAATCATATTAGTATTATCAATTTATGTGTATAATTTACCGATTTAGATGACTTAGATCGGTTCAAATGATTTTGTCATAAGATGTACTCCCTCTGTAAACAAATATAAGACCGTTTAGATCAAAATTTTAGTACCAACTTTAATCTAGACTGACACGCTCAAATTTTCATTCGGGTCATCTATTTTTCCTAGTTCCCACTTAAACTTCGTGTACTATGCTTGAAACCTTGTCGATTCATTTGACGTTCTGCTTTTTTGGCACTTAAAGTTACTGAGAAGCTAATGGAGAGTTAAAAAAAAAAACTAACAACCACCAAGATGCCTGAACTAGTTGATTTGAACAAGCTTCCTATGCATCCATTGAAAACGAAGAAGATTGCATACTACAATCCCAATCAACACAAGGATATTAGCCTCATCCTAAGAAGATTAAGCCAATGACAATTGGAAAGATCAATCAACATATTAGCGCCGATTGGTATGAATCATGGTCGTATTTGCTTTGTAGAAAAAGAATTGCTAGTTTTTTTCCTAATGAAGTGATAGTTAAACGTTTTCATGAGGTGAAAATTGCCGTGGGATGAAACGAAATGATTGTGTTAAAAGCTCTTTTTCATTTGTATAGAGGCAGCCTTCGATGTTTTCATTATCCCCCTATTTGATAATGATTTTTTTCTTGCAGGTTGTAGGTTAGATTGTTAGACAATGTGTCAATGTTCTCTTTTGCGACTAGGAACAAGATGTAAGTCATTTTGCTTCATATTGTTAGTTTTTTTTTCTTTTGGCAATAAATTTGGTTATCACATGGAGCATGAAGTGATTGTGCCTAGGTTTTAGTTTATAAGGACGATTGCCTTGTTAATTCATCAATATGGCCATACATTATTGCCCCCTCTCAAATTTTTTCCTGGGTCCGCCCCTGGAGCATGGGCGATGAGGAGCACGACCACGGCCGAGGCAGAGAGCACGGCGGCATACACACGCCACCTCACGCCGTCTCTGGTCCGCTGTTCCGGCCGGATGGCACGTGACTCCATGACGACAGAGAATTCAAACAGAGAATGTGGCGCTTGACTCTTGCTTCGGTGGGATGGCACGAAGGGTGTACGTATATGTATAGTGCTCCACAATATGTTTAGCCGAGAGATCATCCAAACAAAAAATTAATAATACATTTAAACAGTACTTCACAATATGTTAACCGAGGGATTATCCAAACAAAAATTAGTAATTCGGTTAAAAACTACTCCACAATGTTGGTAATCGACAGGTTATGAATACTCCAATTAAAGAGTATTCCGATAATACCTAATATCCAAAGAAAATTTATTTGACAATCATATCCAAACATATTCGACACCAGGAATCTAGTGTATGTGTGCGCGCATTGTACGTTTGGTGTTGTATTTAGTGTTTCGCATATTTGTTGGGAAATATCACAAAGTAGTATAATATCAATACAAATGTTCCATTGCATTGGCACGAATGTACTTATAACAAATTTGACACCAGGAATAAAAGAAAACTCTCGTATACTGCTAACTAGATCCATCTGATGGTACTGGAACAAATTCGACGCCAAACTCAAGAAATAAACCTTTGGAATTTAATCTTGTCCTTCAGCATATGGCTTTAATGGTGATGAGGCCATCTCATGCACCAGGAGCTTCTCAACGGTAACAGTGGAGCCAGTGGCATTGTTGAAAACATACACCCCACCAGCTGCGTTAATTGCCTCCGTTGGGTACACCCGTGACGTTGCAGTCAACCTCCCTCCCATCACAAAACTCTCCACTATCGAATGATTCACAAGAACCCTAGCGGATAAAGCCTCACCATGGAGCACCGGCATGGTGCTTCCGACTACCCGCTTCACCGGCTCCTTGGCCCGAGACGACCGCGACTCGTCATGGCAGAAGTGGGTCCGGAGTCCCCCATCGAGGCCCCTGGACACGTAGAAGTACACCGCCATTTGTTCACTGCGACTGTTGGTGGCATGGATTAGAAGGCCAAAGGGTCCGAACACGCCACAGTTGGCAGCACCGCCGCTGGTACTGCAGTTGTAGCTGACGTCAGCCTCGTTCAGGGCAGCGACAGCGGAAGCATTGAGGCGGAAGGAGGCCTCGATGTCGAGCTGAGCGGCTTGGTGCAGGCGGAGCGGGATGACAGAGCTGCTCCCGATGGTGATGCTACCGAAGTTGGTTGCATTATGGCGGAGGGTGTCGATCTCCTCCACCGGCCATTGGAGGAGGTTCGTCCGGGTCTTTTCATCCAGCGCCACCGTCCTCGGAATCGCCTACACGCTCATCATACACCAGTCATTAGTTAGTTCTTCGAGCAAGTATGTCCTCGAGTATGAATGCACATTGACGCCAATAATTTGAGGAAAAAAAGACCAAAATGATTCTTGTTTATAAGTAACAATGGCATGGCGTATACTGCAGCAGATAGGGAGGAAGGAAAATGTCCGGATTTGGCCTTGTTAGCAAGGACTCGAAAATTTAACCTCTTGGAAGATGCGAAGGGTATTCAATTGACATGTACTGATTGATCGATTGCTACATGCATGCATGCAGTGATATACTCAATCTTCAAGAGGCGATGCATATAATATATCTATTTGAGCATGCATAACGAACGAATAGAACTAATGATAGATGGTAAACACAAGATAAAACAATCATATCAATGTACGATAAAGATACCTGGAGGTTTGCCCATCCCTTGGCGATGTCGGTTCGGTTGGAGTCGGGTTCGCCGACATACCCCCAGCTCACGCGCCGCCGCTTCACAAGATCATAGAATGATGTGGACGCAAATAACTTTCCCCAGTTGTACCTCAGACCGATCCCCACATCCAATTCCGGGTCAAATGGCGTCCACTTGTTGGCCGCCGCATCGAACCTCCCCAGCGCTTAGTAGTCGTGCCGTTCATCATCCATGCTCGCCTTCAACACATACAACGCCTTCTCCGATGAGTTCTTGATATCACCGACGGGCTAATAAAGTCGACGCACTCCCACATGCCGGTGCGTTCAACACGGTGGACCGGGTGCGGGATGAGCTCAAAGTTGATAAAGTCTTTCGTCTTGTACATGAGGGCAATGCCGGAATGACCGTGGTTGTCCTTGGACCCAATCATGGTGCGCCACGTGTTATCGGACTTATCGAACCATGCTGTCATGGGGTCGTGGAAGTCTTTTTTATAGGTCCCGGGGGGCGGGAAGAGGATGGGGTTGCCGGGGTACTTGGTCCAGGTGCGGAGAAGGGGGTCATTAGGGTCTGCAGGTTCGGCGAGGCACTGAACCTGGGCGAGGGTGTCCGTGTTGCCCGTATAGAGCACGACGACCTTGCCGTTGGGAAGCGAGGTGGCGGAGCCCGTCAAGACGCCGTTGCTCTCGTACCAGTGCTCGGGGACCATGGCGAGGGGTAGGCTGCGCCAGTTGACCATGTCCCGGGACACGGCGCGGCCCCATGAGATGTTGCCCCGTTTCGCCCCTCGGGTTGTACTGGTAGAAGAAGTGGTACCATCCTCGGTAGTACATGGGAGCTGCATGTTTTATTTTGAATTAACAAATAGTTCCACAGAAGATAGACAGATAGACAGCGAGCAAGTGATCGAAACTAACCGTTGGGGTCTGCATGCATGCATGTCACCGGAGAGTATGTAGGCCGCCGGCCAGCAGCAGACAAACAAATAAACAAGAAAGCACGTTGTCAGCTTCGTTCTCCATAGATGTATCAAACCTTGAGAAAAATGAACCAAAATACTGGTTACCGACCGTTCATGTAGTGCTTGTCCGGCTGGAAATGGAACCCTGTGCGCTGCCACTGCAGCATGGCGTTGCTCCACGGGAACCAGTCCTTGCCGCGGCCGCCGCCACCGCCCTCTCCCGTGCTGCTCTCCGTCTCTGCTAGGACACGGGCCTGGACATGATGCCCGTCCCCCCCCCCCCCCCCCCCCCCCCCCCGGAGCGTGTGGGCGACAAGGAGCGCCGCCACGGCCGAGGCAGCCAAGACGGCGGCGCACGCGCGCCCCCTCACCCCGCCGCTAGTCCGGTAAGGCATAGCGTGTGACTCCATCACGGCAGGCGATCGATATCAAACAAAGAGAGTTTGTTCGACTCTTACTTCAGCTCAAACATAGAATGTATTCGGCAATTCAACCAAACGGAGGGGCCCCGGCAATAATGCCCATAGATTTGACCAACCGAATATTAGTGATGCGTACTCCACAATGCCCCAAGCCGAGAGATTAACCAAATCAAATCTGATAGTCATACTCGATCTCATCTATCCGGCCCTATAAATTATGTCAAAAAAGGTATTTGATAATAGTCGTACGTACGGCTTGGAGGAAGATCTTTCTATCTTTCGAGATCCAACGGGATTATCCCATAAATAGTACTCTAATTATGACGAGAGATTTGATACTGTAATTAAACAGTTCTCCACAATACTACTAGCCGAGAGATTATCCAAATCAAAATTAGTATTACTCCACAAGAATGCTAGCCATACTCAATCTCATAGATCCCTATAGAATCCCGTGGGAAACTGTATTCGATAAATGTTGTACACACGGCTTGGAGGGAGATCTTTCGTATCTCTCGAGATCCACCGTGAGAGATGTAACATCCACAGATACTAACCTTATCATTAAGCTAATTACATTGCCATGTCATCATGATCATCTTAATGGAAATGCATTCAGGTAACTCAAATTCAAATATAAGTCAAATTAATGTTTCTTCAAACTGCAAAACTAAATAGTTCAAATTTTTTCAAATAATCAGCAAATAATTTTCATCAATAAACCAACATTATTTGAATTATTAAAATACCCTTAATCTATATAAAACAGTACCAAAACAGCACTAATTAATCCATTTTCATTTATACAAAAATCAAATGAATTCAAATAATCCCAAACCTTTTTGTGGCAGTGCTAAATAATGCATAGTATTTATGTGGCAAGGTTACACATTTTGCAAAAGTCATTTCATATAAGAATTAAATGCAAAACAGCAAAGAAAAACGTAGAAGAACTACTGTGTAACTGGGCTCTAGTGCAACAGTGCATTGTGGCCCAGCCCGCAACCGGCCTTTCTCCTACCTCGTAACAGAGGAGGAGGCAGGGCATGGCGTGGTAGCCATCCAGCCGCCGCTGGCGCCGTGTCGACCATCTAGCGACCCCCCGAGATGGATAAGCCCCTCCCCGATGCGATGGACGAACCCTAATCCTCTCATTTCCCTCCCTCGCGCCTCTCTGTCGATTTGAGGCTCGTACCCGAACCATTGCCGCCGCGCCATCGTCGTCATCGCGACCACCGGCCTCCCCTCGTCGCGCCAAGATGTCCTGGAGCTTCCCCATCGACGTCTCCTTCGCCCTCGCCTACCGGTTCGAGCTCGGACGCCCTGCTGCCTCGCCATCGCGTCATCGTCTCCGCACGGCCGCCACATCTCGTCGTCGGGCTCGTCTCGTCTGGTCGTCCCCGCGACTCCTAACCATGTCCATGAGCTCCGCGGTGAGCTCCTCTCCCGTTTCCCCCTCCCCCCCCGACATCTCGTTGTAGCCGCCGTCCCCAAGCTCGCCGTGGCCGGAGCTCTGCTCCCGCGTACGCGCGCTACTCCTGCCGCTTGCTGGACATGTCCGCGCCGCCGTTGCGTACTTGCTGCTGCTCCCGTGCGCGCCCGCGTCGCCCGCGCTGCTGCTGTTGTGCCGCTGCGCCGCTTGCTCTGCTGCGCTAGCTGCTGCTGCTATGGCCGGCCGGCCCTGCTAGCTTAGGCTAATTATAGATAGATTAGTTTAGGTTAGTTAATTAGGTTAGTTATTTAATTATTCTAATGTGCATATGACATGTGGACCCCGCTGGTAATTTAAAGTTAAGTTGAATTAAAAAAAACATCTAGTCTATGACATGTGGGCCACACCTTCCCTTTTGACTAGTCAAGTTGACTTGGTCAATTCAGATTAATTTAAAATGCAAAATTCCAGAAATTCCAGATTATTGATAAAATTTTGAAAATTCGTAGAAAATAAACCGTAACTCGGATGAAAATAATTTATATATGAAAAACGATCAGAAAAATATGACGAATCCGAATATGCCCTCCACATACCTGTCACATGCCTTTAACACACCGAACGTTGAACATTTGCTACCAAAACCGCTAAATGAATAGTGTTCGGAGATGGGAAAATATTTCCGGATATTTTCCCGCTCCGACCAAAATACGTAGCACTGCATTAGAACACTCCTAGCACTGCATATTGCCATGTCATGCATTTGTGTTGCATTGCGTGTATTTATTGTTTCTTCCCCCTCCTTCTCTCCCGATAGACCCTGAGACTGCCGACGACCCTCCTGAGTACAACTACGTCGTCGACGACCAGACCATTTCAGCAGAGCTTCCAGGCAAGCAACCCCCCCTTGACGCATGCCTATACCACCTATTCTCTCTCCCTCCTGCTTGCATTAGAATTTGCTGCTGCTATTGTTTTATCCTATTCTGATGCATAGCCTGTCCTTGTAACTGTTATTTGATACCTGCCTGTTATCCAAACTACTTAGGATAGGTTGGATGGTAAACCATCTGTGGCCTCTCTCCCTTGCTGTAGTTGCTCCGCTTTAGTACCTGTGCCCCGATCGATGTGATCGACTGGGCTGAGAACAGCACATCACTGCACACCCCCTAAGTTGCTCGACTCTGCAGAGCTGGCATCGAGTGCCGAGGGTGATACCTCTTGTCCCACTTTCGATGATGCCTCTGTAGAATAGCTATCCGGATGTGTGTTGCCGATGGTGATTCCTCTTTCATCACTTCCGATAAAGCTTACGTCGTGTAACTCCTCGAGTGGGAAACCATCGAGGGTGATTCCTCGAATTCCTTCTCGATACTTGGACACACGGTTACTTTGACCTTTGTTACAGGCGGGTCGACCCCGAGGGGTACCTGCGGGGAAATGTAAAGTCGGGCTGGCCCCAAGGGTGCCCACGAGAGAACAATGTTAAAGACGGGTAGGCACCACGAATACCCGCGAGTGATGTCAAGTCGGAGCGACAGAAACTCTGATCGTCTCTGCGAGCTATTAAATACGCCTAACGGATTTGGGTATTTGATCTGAGTTGGCCAATGGCCTATACGCACTACCACCACGTGGGATAATGGTTTAATGGGGCCCTCTACGTCGTATGTATCAGCCGAAAGCTCTTCAGACGTCACAGCTCAGAGATGCGGGCTGATTGTTGGGGTTGGGCTGGTTACGTCACTGGTGTATTCAGTGTCGCGCCTGCTCCCCGACAAGTCTTGCAACGTGCAGGAGTGCAAAGGGCGATGGCCTAAGACCCCTTTGTGCTTAGGATTTAGACCGGCGTGTTGACCTCTCTGCTGAGCCTAGGTAGGACTGTGTCATGTCGATTACCCGAGGTCGGGCATTACCCAGCAAGTGTGTCCGGCCAGATGTAATCGAGCGTGCTGGGTAATAGTAGTGCACCCCTGCAGGGAAGTGATCTATTCGAATAGCCGTGTCCACGGTAACAGGACGCTCGGAGTTGTATCCCGATCCATTACAACTACAAATTGATGATGATACATATTAAACTGTCAATACTGCTCTCGGGATCGCTTTCTCGCAGGGAGTCGAGAAAGGATCTCAGGGCATTGCTGTTATATATCCACTTGTATGCTACTATATCTACTCTCTTCTGATGCTGCAAGAGTGCTTCAAGATGCTAGTCTTCGATAGGCTAGGCTTCTCCCCCTCTATTCTGGCATTCTGCAGTCCAGTCCAAAGATACAGCCCCATCCCTTTGATACCGGTGCATAATTAGTATAGTTCTGATGTCAGTCTTGCGAGTACTTTGGATGAGTACTCACGGTTGCTCTGCTATTCTTTTCCCCATACCCATTTGATGATACACCAGACGACGGAGTCCAGGAGCCAGATGCCACTGCAGGAGCTTACTACCAGGAGGGTCCCGACGGCACGTACTACTGGATTGAGCCAGCCGACCAGGAGTAGTTCGGAGGCCTGCGCCTCTTCGATCTAGATGTCGCTGTTTGTGCTAGCCTTCTTAAGGCAAAACTTGACTAACTATGTCTGTACTCAGATATTATTTGTGTGTATGACTTATGTATTCGGGTCCTCGTGACCCCTGGTTTGTAATATGATGATTTATGTTTGAATTTGAGTTTAGAGTTGTGTTGTGATATCTTCCCGTGAGTCCCTGTACTTGATCATGCGCATTTGCGTGTATGATTAGTGCACGATTAAGTCGGGGGCGTCACAAGAGATTATCCAAATCATATTTAGTACTCCAGTTAAGACGAGAGATTTTACCAAATGAAAATTAATACTGCAATATACATACCCCACAACATATGCTGCTAGGCCAGAGATTTGTCCAAATCAAAATTATCGTACTCTAACTGAATAGTATAATCCACAATACTGCTAGCCGAGAGATTTAATGCAAGCAAACAATAAGGACGCCAATAACGGAGGAACGTCAGCTCAAGAGGTACCCCCGAGCGAACGTTTCTTTCCCCCAGGATGGATCGATCGAGCGAACGTCGAACATTCCCTACAGCGTTCGCCACGGCGGTAGTTCAGCACGAATACATATAAAAACTGACCCAGAATAAACGGGCTAGGCGCAATTAGCTTCTTTTTGTAAAAAAATTGCCATCAACAAAAGCATAATCTGGCCATGCCCAAAAAATTGCTATCTCAAAAAACAAAGAAAAAAACCCAGGAAAATACATATAAAAAGTGAGTTTGCCATGATCATGATTAAAACCCCCCTACATATAAAAGAAAAATTGATGTGTTTCAAGATTTCATCTACATGAATAAAAATATAAAAAACACCGATAAATTGCCATGACACAATGAAAAAAAATCTGCCTATATGTAATATAAAATTGCCATGTTACATACAAAAAAGAATTTGCCGTGGTATGACCAATAAATTTGCCATGGTACAAATACATAAAAACATACGCAGGATAAAAATTGCCATGGTATTTGTACGAGAAAACATGCATAGTTAAAATTTTGCCATGGTTGATGGCAACTTTGATAGAAAATGTCTATAGATCATGGGAAACTCAGCAAAAAAGTGTGTACTTGTAATTAAGGAATTTTTAAATATAAACATGGCAAATTGTTGAAAATTTTGTAATCATTACATGGCAACTTGTTGGAAAAAGATTAGTTTATCACATGGCAAATTAGGAAATTTTAGATGTCTATATGATGGCAAATTTGCATATTAATTTTAAAAAAAGACGTACAGAAATTTGCCATGGTACACTAAAAAACATACAAAATACTCCCTCTGTAAACTAATATAAGACCATTTAGATCACTACTTTAATGATCTAAACGGTCTTATATTAGTTTACAGAGGTAGTACAATTTATTTTAAGTTGCCATGACAACAAAAATTAAATTGCCATGGCAACAAGTTTTTAGTTTTCGATGATAATGATGCAAAAATTGAAATGTTATACGATCGCTTCCGCGCCAGGAGAGTGACCGCAGCGGAGGGCTAAAGACAACTTTTTTTTTTTTGAGTCTAGAGGGCCAAAGACAACAGAACCACTGGCGGAGCACACTTGGGCCGAACCAGGCCATGGCCCGTCCAGCTTTTATGCGGAAAATAATATATAGCAAGGCCCAGCCCATGAGCACAGAAGGAGAAGCCCGGTTTGGAGGAGCAACTATGTATCGGTTATAGCAAGGTAGAAGCACGCATCGCGTGAAGGAACGTCCCTGGTGGGCCGCCCAGTAACAGGTTTCTACATTTCTCCACTCTGTTTCGTCTTTCTCTCTTTTTTTTTTCTTTTTTACTTTTGTTTATATTTCAAAAAAAATCTAAAAATACAAATATTCCCCAAACAATTACTTAGTTTTGAAAAAAATGTTTGTCCAGTGTTATAAAAATGTTGATAGCATTAAAAAATGTTTGTAAAAAAAATGTTCACGTGTTTCAAAAAAATGTACATGACATTCTAAACAAATGATAGTCATGTATTAAAATATGTTAAACATGTATAAAAACATGTTCCTGATGTATACGACAAATGTACAACATGTACGAGAAAAAGTAGACAATAAAATGTATATTGAAAAAAATGTTAATCATGTATTTAAAATATGTTAACTGTGTATCAAATAATGTTCCCGAAGTACACGAAAAATGTACCACACATGAAAAAAATTAGACGTCAAAACATATATTTGAAAAAATGTTAATTATGTATTTGAAAATGTTAAACATGAATAAAAAATGTTTCTAATGTATCCAAAAAATATAAAATATGTATAAAAAATGTAAACATCAAAACATATATTTGAAAAAAAATGTTAATCATGTACTTGAAAAATGTCAAACGTATAAAAAAATGTTTGTTATGTATACATAAAATAGACAATCTGTATGAAAAAAGTAGACATCAAAACATATATCTGAAAAAAAGAGCTAATCCTGTATTTGAAAAATGTTAAACGGGCATAAGAAAAATGTTTCTTTAGTACACGAAAAATGTACAATCTGTATGAAAAAAGGTAGACATGAAAACATAATTCTGAATAATGTTAATCATGTATTTGAAGAAATTTAAATGAGAATAAAAAAATGTTCCTACTGTATACAAAAAATTTATAGTCTGTATGAAAAAAAGTAGACCTCAAAACATATATTTAAAAAAATGTAATCATGTATTTTAAAAATGGTAAACATGTATAAAAAATGTTCCGGCTGTATACGGAAAATGCACAATGTGTGTGAAAAAAGGTAAGAAAAATCAAAGAAAAACCAGAAATAAACAAAGAAAACCGAAGAGAAAAAGAAAAATGAAAAAGAAAAGAAAACAGAAAACAGAAAAAACCGAAGAAACTGATGCAATACAGTGGAACATAGTGGAAAATGAAAAAAATCAAAGAAAACCAAGAAAGAAACAAATAAAACCGAAGCAAAAAAGAAAAACTAAGAAAAACAGAAAAACCAAAGAAAACCGGTGAAGAAACAAAGAAAACCAAAAAAACGCGAAAAGGAAAAAATTCGAAGAAAACCGAAGCGAACGCTGCAGCGACCGAACGAGCGAACGCAGGGACCAGACCGAGCAAACACACGACTGAGAACACTCTAGTGGGCCGGCCCAATCGCGTGGGCGCTGTGGGCGAGATATAGCTCCCGCGCAGGTTTAGCGCCAGAGTAGCGTTTAGTGCATCGGCCAGCGGCACGCCGCACCGCGGTACACAACAAGCGCCACCAGCCGACCGACCCACGCAGCTAGTAGTGGCGGGCCAGCAAGCCAGCTCTGGCCGAGGCAAACGAGCACCTCCTTTCGACCTCCCAAAATCCCCTAGTCCATGCAACTGCTTATTTTGTGAGTAGCGCTGCTGATTCGTATCCAGTACTCTGATTTCTTGATAAAGATGCTTTTTTCAGGGCATATTCTTTGTAACTGGTTTGAGTACTGCTTTTTCCGTGAATACGCAAGATTGTGTATCATTGCATTGAGAGGGAAAGTGTGAAGCAATTACAAGGTGCAACCTGCAAACCCACGTACACAAGCAGGCGTGGTTGCGAGTGCAGGAGCAGAACAAAAGAAGAAGGGATGCTCAGCCCTAGTTCACACACACTACGACTCTGGTAATAGAAGGTTGATCCCTCTGGCTCTAGCGCTAGTCCAAAGTCTAGCCTCCACTAGAACACAACAGGGCTATTAACCCCCCCCCCCCCCCCCCCCCCCCCCCCCCCCCCAATCACTCACGATGGCAAGGAACTATGTGTGATGACCACATCACACACGGTACGAAAATTAAACTGTGTGTCGAAAAATTAAACGTGTGCGATCAACAGTCCATCACGTAGGACCTGAAAAGGTAAAGTGTGTGCAATATTGTGCACACCATTCAGCTGACAATAACGTGTGCGATGTCGGAATCCATCACACATGGTTCCCTAGAAAAAACCGTGTGCGGATGATAGCACATGGTTCAACAAATCCAAATGTCTGCGATTACCTAATTCATCGCACACATATAGAATACTAGTATCGTGTGCTATGCCGGGCAGACGTGTTGAATTTGAGCACCGTGTGCGATAATTAGCAGCATCGCATACATTACACCGACTTGTGTCATGTGCGATAATGGCCTTCAACACTCATCGCATAAAATGAATGTATTGGATGCGAGTCAAGCACGTCATAGACGTAACGGACATGGCCGTCATTGTTGGTGAAGCCAAAGTGAGTGCACCACTCCGTTAGGGAGATGTCGAAGCTTTGGTTCATGAGGCGAAAAGTGATACGATCGGTGTTGCTCACGGGGTTAAACCTGACGGTATGTGATAGAGTGCTGAAAAACTCAAGCATCAACCGGCGGTAGGTGTTTGCGTCCTGAAAGACAAAGTGCTGCAAATCAACATTAGCACATAACAAATTGAAATCATTACCTATACCAAGGGCGGTGATTGTGGCCGGACACGCCCACTTGGTTGATCTCACTTCCCTCTCATGAAGTCTCATGTACTTGTTCGTTTGGGATCGGTCGGTGAAATTGATCCCATGTTAGAAAACTTGGTTCCTATGAGAAAGTGTTGCATCGGTATGAGCGGGTTCCCCTCGTGCAAGAGCGCGAGCACGAGCGGTGTCACTCCTCGTATTGATCTCTAATCAAAAATATTTTTTAGTCCAATAGGATGATAAAAGATTGAATCCTCATGACATATATGACTAATCTCCCCTTAGAACATCAACGATTACATGCTCAACAAGTAAAACAGTTCAAAAACGAGTATAAACCCTAGCATGGAAATGAGAGCCTATAGAGCACAAATTCGCGGAAAATAACTTGGGGATCGGGAGAGAAACATACCGTAGATCCTTCATGTGCAAGGATTCGAACTGAAAATTAGTAGGGAGAGAGATCCTTTGAAGTTTCTTTGAGGTTTGGAGGAGAAGGAGAGATAAATTGAAATTTTGGTTTAGGGTTATCTCCTCTCGGGTGACTGATTGTCGAAAAACCATGTAGTATGAGCGATGGTATGAGCGCTAGCGCCATCTTCTTCTTTTCTAGAAGTGGTTTTCGTTTGCTGATGGCTTGGTATGACCATGGGTACGAGCGCTCCCGCTCGTACCAGACCCCGTCCTTTCTCTTGGATAAATCAACTGCTTCTGTTGACTTGCGGTATGAGCCCTGGTACGAGCTGTAACGTTTTTCCTTGGAGTGGTACGACCGTGAGTACGAGCGCGAGCGGTTGTACCACACACCGTCATTTGCTCTGGTTAGGTTGGTGTTGCCTCTCCTATTTGGTACGACCTCTGGTACGAGCGTGGGTGCTCGTACTAGACACCGTCTTATCCTTTGGAAACCTGAAGATTTCTTCGGCGGAGTGGTACAACCGCCAGTACGAGCATTATTGCTCGTACCAGACGCAGTCTTCTCGTCTGGACGCCCAAAATGACATGTTTCTTCGAGGTTCTTCTTTATATTCCTGAGAGGTTAGTTCCAACACTTCTACTAGGCAAAATTTCCAGAAAACTTAACTAAATCACAACACAATCATATAAATACTTACGGTGGTGGTAATTACCTTTCTTCTTCTCCTCTTCTTCTTTTGCTTCGATTGCTCCTTTATTTACACGAGACACGCAAAAACTTTAATACTTACTCTAACCTTTATTCACATGGGCTGCCTCCCATGAAGTGCTTCATTTTCGGTCGTTTAGCTCGACCGTATTGACAATCACTTGTCTTTGGGCAAAAGAACACCCAATCCATAATTCCCGGCATTCAAGACAACTCTGTCTCCTATCTAAATCTTCAAGTTCTTCTTCCTGGGAGAATGTTTGACAAAAGGATCTCGACAAGGAAGATCAAATCTAAGATTTCCTTCACAAACATTTATAGTAGCTTTGATGGTCCTAAAAAATGGCCTACCTAATATGATTGGAGCAATATGGTCTTCAGGCATGTCACTATAACAAGATCAATCATAGCAGGGCAACCATAAAGTAGAATTATGACACCATGCTTAATGCCTACTGCTTGCGTATAGGTAGAATCGACCATATTCAATTTAATTTCATTCATAACAAAGGACCGAGATTGAGTTTATCATGTAAGGATTTTGGGATAGTGGAGACACTAGCACCAAGATCACAAAGAACATTCAGTTTATTCATCCCAATCTCTCTTTCTATGGTGGGTTCAAAGATATCTTATTACTTACCAGGTAATTTCTCATGCAACTTTTATTTTCGGTATTGAACTCGCATACCTTGGTAGCAACTTGATGAATGAAATTTTTGTAAGCATCATCATCTTTTACCTCGGATAGTGGGGGCTTCAAATTCATCATCTTCACGAAGTCTTCTATGGAATATGTACGCTCGGGAATATGATTTCGGTCAAGTTCCTCTGGAGTATCTTTGCTGCTTCTCATCATTGTAACACTTTCAACTGGATTAGGCTCCGGTTTTCCTGCAAACTTGGCAAGGATAACAGTTTGCACTACTGCAGGAATGCCTACCAGTGGTGGGTGCCAAAAGCCCATCAGTGGTGGGCGAGGCTCTCAAGGGCACCCGCCACTGGTCTCCTGCCACTGGTAACATCGCATCAGTGGCGGGCATGTCGCCCGCCACTGGTGGGTCTTTTTCAGTGGCGGGCGTAGGCTAGTGCCCTCCACAGCAACTGTAGGTAGCACTTCCTACATTTCTCTCTACCCGCCACTGCTACGCGTAGCAGCAGTGGCTCGCACTGTTGGCGCCCACCACTGGTAGTGATCTAGGCCTACAGAAGAATTGCTGCCGCGGCAGCGTTTTTCGCTGCCGTGGCAGCATTTTAATGACACGGTTGTAGCATTTTGCACTTGATCATCACATTGCATTACATATATAGAATATTGTCTCAGCATTCAAACAATCATCCACATGCATACAACACATTACAACGTCGATACAATAATTATGAGTATTAGTGAAGCAAACATAGTATAAGAAGTGCAGGGCAACAAACATGTCTCAACACATAATTAACAGTTTCACAAGTTGTTTTGAAGAAGTATATCTACCGACTTGGGTTGTCGGCGGCAATCGACGAGAGCATGTTTTCGACTCGGTGAAGTCATTTTTCTTCTGGCTCTATCTTGCTGTGGAACTTCCTGTCCTCATTTACAACCTCCCTGTTGATGATTTTGGCCAACACCTTTTGGAGGCACTCATGCTCTCTTAATAATTCCCCTATGTCCATGTCCCTCTCCATCTCCTCGAACCACTTGATGATCTGGCTATGATCTCGCAAATATTGGATTTTCTTCAAAAAGTCGTCCATGATGGCCATGGCATAGTAACCAGACCTTTGGGAGGTTTTGACATTTGGTTCTTGGTAGCAACAAGCGCTGGTGATGAACTTGAATTCTGAATGTTGTGTTATCGCTTTTTTGTAGTTCTTACACTTGCATAGAGCATCATTTAGAACCTCCTTCAATTTTTTCTAATGCTTTTGAGGGTCTCTCTTCGAATCGAAGAAATAAGCCAAGTTCTGCGTCGGCAATAGTGCGATTACGATCCAGTGTCGGTCGCTGCACAAAAAATTGAAGAAATTAACATGGATGAGATCAAACCACAAAGGTCATGTATATGTTTTAGAATAAA